>OV656748.1:12500-1262500 GCA_927399415.1 Macaria notata | reverse complement strand
CCACAGCGATTTTTGTAATTTGTGTACTTTGAAATTAATAATTGTAGTAACTTGTTAACAAGAAAATTGTAACTTATGATTATTTTGGTAACAATAGATGTTAATTAGATTTGTATATGGTTGTAAGCATTGTTACATTTTGACTGAAGTTAATATACTAAGCGATTTGTGTGATTTATTGATAATGAGAATAATCTTGATATTTTTTAGAAGTAACAAATAATTTGAAATGTATACTAAGTGTCTAACCATTTGTAATTGATATTTTTTAGAAGTAACAAATAATTTGAAATGTATACTAAGTGTCAACTATTTGTAATTGATATTTTTAGAAGTTTGAATGTATACAAATAGACTATGCATCCTTACTGTAACTTTGACTTTGCCCCTGGGAGGATGTTAAGAATTAAATATTATTATCTATGCATTGTCTATGTGTAATTTTTAGTCTGTAGCATAGTCTATAAGCTCTATGCTATTTTAGTTCACGCATTCTTACACTACACCGGTAAAGATGGCTACGGCTTAGAGGTGAAGCGCGTCTCATATTAAAACAGAATTACTGTGAAAATGGCGTTTCTCTTACGTAAACGATAGATCCAACAAGACCCAAGAAATATCGCCCTCAGTAATTGTGATTGTTTTTCCTGTCCTTGAAACGACCTTGTATGGTCCCGCGTATGGCGGTTTCAGGGATGGCCTGACTGTGTCGTCTCTCAAGAAAACGTGTGTAGCGTTAGCGAGATCCTTCGCGTCGAAGACAGGGCGTTGGCCATGGCGTGAGGCAGGAGTAGGCCTTAGTTGCGCCATATAACGTCGCAGTTGAGTAGCGAAGCTTTGTACGTCTTCGGTGCGATCCTCGTTAGGACCAGACGGAGCTATGAACTCCCCGGGTAAGCGGATTGGCTCACCATACACAAGGTCCGCCGGCGAACATTGCAGGTCTTCCTTCAGGGAAGCGCGCATGCCGAGCAGGACGACGGGTATATACTCGTGCCAGGTTGTTTCGTGGCACATCAGGGCGGCCTTCAAGCTCCTGTGCATCCGCTCCACGAGCCCGTTGGAGCACGGGTGATAACTTGTCGTCCTTATTCGCTTGGAACCGCACATCTGCAACAGTTTCTGAAACAGATGGGATTCAAATTGGCGTCCCTGGTCGGTAGTTATGATGGAAGGTACCCCGAAACGTGAGATCCAGCCGCGGAAAAAGGTTTCCGCGCATGTTTCTGCAGTCATGTTGGCCATTGGCCACGCCTCTGGCCAGCGGGAGAACCTGTCCACGGCTGTGAGACAGTATTGGTACCCGTTGCTGCTCGGCAGTGGTCCAACAATGTCCACGTGGACCTGGAAAAATCGCCGAGATGGTAAGGAGAATGTGCCGACGGGCGTGAAAGTGTGTCTGGAGACCTTGCTGCGCTGACACGCGATGCAAGACTGAGCCCAGTCGCGGCAGTCTCTACGAATGTTTGGCCATACGAACCTGTCAGTCACCATGCGTGCGGTAGCTCGCGCGCCAGGGTGACTGAGATTATGAATCTTTTCAAAATGTGGTCGACGGAATGGTGGTGTCAAGTATGGGCGTGGTTTCCCAGTGGACACGTCACAAAAGATCTCGACGTCGGACCCGGGAATGACGACCTTCTCTAGTTTAAGAGAGGGGTTGGTCATCGATGTGCGGAGCTCGTCGTCGTTGGCCTGGTCTGCGGCGAGTGCGGAGAAGTTGTCGAGGTGGATAGAATCCACGCGCGACATAGCATCCGCGACGACGTTGTCTTTTCCTTGAATGTGGACTATGTCTGTAGTAAATTGCGAAATAAATGAAATTTGGTTGAGTTGGACGGGAGGCAGCTTTTCTCTTCGCTGAGAGAAGGCATAGGTCAAAGGCTTGTGGTCGGTATATACCGTGACATGCTGGGCTTCCATGATGTGACGGAAGTGCTGGACGGCTTCGTATACCCCTAGCAATTCCCTGTAGTAGGCGGGACAGGTGATTTGGCGGGCGTTCAATTTCTTGCTAAAGAAAGCTAACGGCTGCCAGTCGCCATCAACGTGTTGTTGAAGGCAAGCACCAACGTGTGTGGCGGAAGCGTCCGTAAATAGACCAACTTTGGCGTCCGGGATCGGATGCGCTAGAAGTGTCGCGTTTGCGAGATGGTCTTTGCACTTCTGGAACGCCAGCTCGAGCTCAGGAGTCCATGGTACTGGCTGTGAGCCTTTGAGTTGGGTGGAGGCGTAGGCATCGATGAGCGGTGCCTGAAGTTCGGCCGCGTTAGGTAGGAAACGTCGATAAAAATTTATCATACCCAAAAATCTGCGGAGGCCCTCGACAGTCTTAGGTTGAGGGAAGTTCTGCAGATCATTGATGCGGTCGGAAGGTGGTGATGTACCAGATTTGTTGATGCTGTAACCCAGGAAGATAACCTCATCCACGCCGAGCTGGCATTTGGACGGGTTGGTCACGACGCCGTACTGCGAGAGGCGCTCAAACAGCGCTCGGAGATAGCGTGTGTGTTCCTCGGTCGACCTGGAAAATACCAATATGTCGTCTACATAAGGGTACACAAAGTCCAAACCCATTGTCACTTCATCAATAAATCGTTGAAAGGTCTGGCCAGCATTCCTCAGGCCGAAGGACATGAAAGGAAATTCGAACAGCCCAAATGGTGTTGTTATAGCAGTCTTGGGTATGTCCTCTGTGGCTACCGGTATTTGTTGGTAGGCCTTAACTAAGTCTATCTTACTGTATATACAGCAGCCGGCTAGATTGTTTCCAAAGTCCCCGATGTGGCGGACTGGGTAACGATCAGGCACGGTGCGGGCGTTGACTGCCCGATAGTCACCACATGGTCTCCAGCGGTCCTGCGGTTGTAACGGTGTGTCGTTATGTTTATCTTTAAGGACCATTTGCAAAGGTGAAGACCATGGGCTTTTAGATGGACGGGCGGTACCTGACCGGATCATCTCCTCGAAGACAGCCTTTGCGACCTGCAGCTTTTGAGGCGCGAGTCGGCGAGGACGGCTGGAGACAGGCGGGCCTTCCGTCGTCAGGATATGGTGAATTGTGTTATGTTTCACAATGCGTGGGAGCCCTGGTGGTCTTGTGATGTCCGGGTACTCCTGAAATATTTTTGAAAAAGCAGTATCAGATAAAGCAATGATCATTTTTATGCTAGGTTGAGTTATGGTGGATATTGATGCAGGGACGGACAACTTGGTTGTGCCATCAATAAGGCGGCGATTGTGACAATCTGGAAGCAGATTGTAGTAAGCCAGGAAGTCTGCCCCAATGATGGGTGTACTGACATCAGCAATAATAAAGTTCCAGGTGAAAACTCTCCGGAGACCCAGATTGAGAGACATGGTTTTGGTACCATATGTTTTTATGTTGCTTCCGTTGGCCGCACGAACGTCGAAGCCAGTGGCTGTGTATCGGCCACGCAGGAGCCTGCGTGGGAAACAACATAAATCTGAGCCACAATCTATTAAAAACTTGTTCCTGGATGTACTGTCTAGTATAAATAGACGGCGGCTTGGTGTATGACAATCAGTTGCCGTCGCTACTGATTGCTCGCCTCGTTTTCCGCCCATTCACATGGTTTAGTGCATTTGCTGGCTTTGGCGCCATGTCTGTGGTGGTACCAGCATAGTTTACGTGATGGAGACCTGTTCCGGGAGCGTGAGGTACCCCTGGAGTCAAAGCGGGAACGGTCCCTGTAGTCAGCTCGAGAACGGTCTCTGGTCAAAGCTCCTACTTTTTTAGAAAGGTCTTCAATACACCTCATGATTTTGTCCAGGTCAGGTGTACTAGTGCTGGCTGCACACACTGACCTGCTTGGGGATGCTTCTAGTATGGCATCCGCCAGGTCAGCCACCTTGTCCAAGGGGAGGTCAAGCTGAGCCATAAGTATGCGCTGGACCTCGTGGGGTAGGCTCCTCATCCAAAGTTCTCGGACAATGCCCTCATCACTTTTCCCTGCCAGGGAACGGAGGTGTCTAAGGAATGATGAGGGCTTCCTGTCCCCCATCTCCTGCTCGCTTAGTAATTGGCGAATGCGTTGTTCCCTGGACAAGGAAAAGCGTTTGATTAGCTCCGTTTTTAAGTTTTCGTACTTATTTTCTGTTGGTGGGTTAGCGATGATGTCCTCTACCTCGTCAGCCAACCGTGCATCTAATATTGATAGTAGGTGCCCATATTTGGTAGCATCTTTGGAGATCCCAGCGATCTCGAACTGTGCCTCTGCTTGTGCGAACCATGTGTGTGGTTTATCCGGCCAAAAAGCATTTAACTTCACAGAAACCGCACTGACCGTAGGTTGAGGCATTGTTAGCCGGGCCATTTGCTCCTGTAATGATTTGAGCTGGGCTTGCAGCTCTTCCTCATGCGGAGTGGACATTGTGGTATGTCAAAATAATACAATATACAATATAATACAAACACATACAAGTAGTCTACAGAGATTGTAGTAGTCTGGTAGATAGTTAATATGTTTAATACAAGCAAGCAGCCTTAATCACCATGTCGGTTAATATCCTACTGATAAACATAGGTAAGTATGCATATAATAATATGTAAGTATATTAAGTCATAGGTTAATTGGGTTGCACAATCTCAGTGTCATTGTTATAACCGCCACCACTTGTTAGAGTTATTAGTTATCGTCACCGTTAGCTAATCACTGTACTGAGATGGATGAGTTACACCACACTTTCTTCACATACCTCGGATTCAATTTGATACCTGACGGCGGCGTGCGCGTGCACGACCGGCCAAGGCGAAGGCTCCTGCTGGCACGAGGGGCGCGTGGGGCGGCTTAGGGACCGCCTGCACTGGTGCGTAGTGTGCGCACTGGTGGCCGCGCCACGTGGTGAGCGAGTCGGGGACCGTGATACCGCGTTGGCGGCCCGGCGATCGCAGCGGTGGTAGGTGTAGATAGGAGTGCGCGTCGTTGATTGCCGCGCCCGGTGGTGTGCGTCGTGTGCGAGTCAAGGGCCGGGACTCCGCGTCGGCGGCCCGGGGACTGCAGCAGCGGTTCGCAGAAATGCGTGTCGCTAAGCGAGGGCATGGGGCCCCGCTCACTGCAGCGTCGTAAGTCACCAATGTAAGTCACATTACTGGGTGTGCAGTTTAATTAAAACATTATGTATGAGAGTCACTTTTTATTCTCACTCATTATGTGCAAGACATTTTTATACAATTACACAATACACAACCAGCAAACCTCGCGATCTATCATTGCCATCTCCGCTCCCTAGTTCACGCTGTGGCCGTGGCGTGGCTGGGGGCGCATGCTCAAAGCGCGCCAAATTCAAAAATGGATATCGCCACAAGCCCGTTCACGTACAGGTTGAAAAGGCGTGGCGAGGACAACCCCCCCTGCCTTACTCCACAATTCAACCCATACGCATCGGAGAACTCGCCCGCCCATCTTACAACGTTGGTTTGGTTGTTGTACCAATAATCAAGAATTCGAATGACTTCCTCAGGGAGGCTGGTCTGCGTCCTCATCTTGCTCCAGAGCACCTTATAGCTGACCAACTCGAATGCTCTAGAAAGATCAAGAAAACACGCATAAACCGGTGTTTTCCGATCTGTGTAGTACCGGACAGTATGCTTGAGGCACAAGATCGCAGATTCTGTCGATAACCCAGCTCGGAAACCGAACTGGGCATCGTGCAGCTGCAGGTGCTTGCTAAGTATGCCATCAAGCAGACTGTCCAGCACCTTGGCTATGGTGGTGGCTAAGGAGATGGGCCTATAGTTCGTCTTGTCAGACGGGTCGCCAGTCTTATTCTTGATTACCGGTACAACCACCGTTTTTAGACAGTCATGTGGAAGGTACGAGTGTCGGACACAGAATGTGTAAAACATGGCAAGAACACGAGGTAAGTGGGGGCCAGCATGCTGCAGATGCTCAATACTAATACTGTCGTGTCCCGGCGACTTGCCTCGCGTCATGCGACGAATCACAGACGCCACCTCCTTCGCAGTAAATCGCGGGAACGGAACATCAGGCATCGGACGAGTATTAGTACCGAGCACCGGCGGCGGGGCTGATAGAGGCATGGGATCAATTTTGAAACAAGGATTTGAATCTATTAGCTATATCCCCGGAATCTGTTAAACCATCTATACTTAATGGAGTTTGCACTTTAGGATTTAACTTTTTCGTATGTTTCCAAAAACTTTTAAAATCTTTTTTATCATGATTAGATGCTAGAATATTCATTTTAATTTGTTCCGCGTTGTTTTGACACCATTTTAATTTTGATTTAAATGCCCTCTTAGACTCAACCATTTCATTATACGCGGGCCTCGTGTTGGCTTGCCATGCAAAAGCCACATTCTGTATTTAAGGCGCGCCCTCTGGTGGACTATTCGGACATGTTTATTCCAGCCCACTACGCGCCTCTTTTTCCCTACACAGTCCCCTAGCTCTGAACTATTTACAGCGGCGTCGCACAGCACTTTCACAACCGTTCCATATAAATTATCTATTATCAGCCTATGGTCTTGATTCATGCAGTAATTATCACAACATTCTGACAATTGTTGAGGAAAATGTATCTCTTTCAAATTATTGTTACAAAATTGCTGATAATTTTGAATTTCAGAGGAACCTCTTTCCCCCCAAATAATTTTATTCCTATTTTTGTTCTGCAAAGTAATTTCTGGTTTTAGCAAAAGTATGTTACATTTCAACTCAATAGGAAAATGGTCAGACATGTACACATTTTTATTATGTAGGTACCTTTACGTCCATCACCGACGACCAGGCAGCTTCCGTTACTATGCAGTGATCTAGCCAGCTGGTGGTGCCGTGGGCGCCGCTGATAAACGTAAAGGTATCTGAGGAACTGCCAAGTAACTCAATATCAGCACATTTCCACTCTTGTTCTTCACAAAATTTTGCTAATTCTAGACCAAATAGCTCTGAAGGGCTTGCATTAAAATCCCCCATTACATAGACAGCTGATATATCACAACTTTCAATAACTGCGCATACTTCACTGAGACACTCGATGAATTCTAGCAAATTTTGAGCACTGTTTACCGGCATGTGAACTGACACCACAAGGAAAGACCGGTCGCGCACTTGCACTTTTATTGCCGCGAGTCGCGCACTCTTACATTCTACTATTTGTACTGAAGTGAATGCAGTTTTCCGCCATAGCAATGCGACGCCGCCGTGCGGTCGGCCGCGCACCACGCCCGCCGATGTATCTATGGCGGACTTGCCGGTGAAACCGAACTCGTCGTCGACAGTACCCAGCAGTTGCAGGTCGTGAGGATACAGCCAGGTCTCCTGTAGTGCTACAATGCAAGCTCGCTCGCAAAGCGTTCTCACCTCGTCCAATGAACTCTTCAGTCCGTAACAGTTAAAACTGAAAAAGCTCGCAGTAGAATAGTGATCCATTAGTTTTTTCTAATTCTACGAAGCAGTCCCAATTTTTATTTGTTGTATCTATGTTCAAAGTCCACAAAACGACGAAAAGATTCCCCCGCGGGCCAAAACTGGTCGTCCATGAAAACCCCCAATTTATGCTGAGGTACGTAGACTTTGTAGGCATCATAATTTTTATTAAATTTCATGGACACCTTTTCCAACGTGACATTCACTTGAGCTTTTTCCTTAATATATTCCACGATGTCTACCGGAGTTGTTTCCTTGCCATTGTAAATAAAAAGTGGAACTCTCACATCTGCAGCCTTAAATTTGCAATGCGCCGAAGTAACTCCCACGCCTTTTCTGCCTATAAATCTATTTCTATATTTATTCCTTTGCACTTCCTTCCATTCATTACTTCTTTCTGTCTGCTTCCACTCCCCATTCTCTCGAACAATATCTGCAAATGATCGAGCTGGCGAGCGTCTATTTAAGTTAGTCATCGCAAGCGCACCGCCGCTGTCCGTAGGTACCCGCTCGCCCATTGTCTGACAGCTACCGCTGCCCGCGCCGTCGCCCGCGCCTCCGGGAGCCCCAGTCCCAGTCGCCACACCCAGTCGCCATCCGCTCGCTGCGCGCGGCGGTCATGTTACACTCTAAGCTCCGCGGCGCGAGCTCTGCTCGCGCGAATGTATGCGATAGTGGCTCTGTAGGTATATTAACCGCTGTGCTGACGCATGACCTGAGTGATTCGTTGCTGCTTTTGTTAATGGCAGAAGATGACAAGTTATCCGCAGCTACATGTTGCAGACCCATAGGCCCGCTATCAAAGCTGAAATTCGCTAAGCAAGCACCTCGTCGAAAATTAACATTCCTATTCGGATTATCTATTATAGTGTTGTGTACACGGCCATTTTCGTTGTTTGTACCATTTGTGAGATTGCCGGTGCCCAAAACAGAATTTATAATTTCCGTTTTTACTTGAGACAACTGATCCACCGTTACACAGGTCGATTTAACGTATTTTAACTCATTTTGTAACGTAACAATATCCTTCAGAAGCCGCGTACAATCTACGTGATCGAAGGTAACGGGTGGTAGTTTGTTCAAATCCCGCGCAACGAAAATTGGAATGTTTTCTGGATCCGTGGCTTTAAATACTTCAATTATGTCAAAAATAATCTTATGCTCTTTGCGTTCCTTGTTTTTACGTTTAATTTGACGAATGTCAGTAGCTACAGACTGAAATAATAACGACTTAGCTGCCTCGATGTCATCCGTGGTGAACGCCGTAGTACAAATCCGCACCAAACTCTCATTGTCCATCACTTCGTGTTTGTTTTGAACGAAAGTTAACAATTCATTTAAAACTAAGTTGCAACTGGCACATTTTAACATCACATTACAATTTGTCGACATTTTCAAAGCGAGATCGCACTTCTGTGACCATACGCGCCGGTAGTTCAATAGAAACTGATGAAAAAAACGGAACCCTTATAGGATCACTTTGTTGTCCGTCTGTCCGTCCGTCCGTCCGTCTGTCAAGACCCTTTTTCTCAGGAACGCGTAGAGGTATGAAGCTGAAATTTATATCAATTACTCAGGTCTACTGTCCCTTGAAGCTGTGAAAAAATCAAACTTCTAAGCCAACGCAATCAAAAGATACAGCCATTTATGCCGCAAATTTTCGACACTTGCAAGGGAATCAAAACCTACAGGGTGCTTCCCGTGAACTCAGAATCTTGAAATTTGGTACGAAGCAACGTCTTATAGCATAGATAAAGGAAAAATTACGAAAACCATAAATTTTTAGTTACATCACAAAATATTTAACCTTGCAGGTTTGTACGGAACCCTCGGTGCGCGAGTCCGACTCGCACTTGGCCGGTTTTTTTTTAATAGATAGAGTGATCCGAGAGGAAAATTTATAAATACTTATAATAAATAGCGTTTCGCGTGCGAAGCCGCGAGCAAAAGTAAGTTACAGGATAAAAAGAAGCCTATGTTACGTCCAAGACAGTTGACTATCATTGCAGCGTGAAAGCGCAATAAAGAAACCCACAAACACTTTCGCACAGACATTATAATATAATATCATTGCTTTCGCATGTAGGTATGTAATATTATAAAAAAACCAATTTAATGTAGTAGTTTAGTTAGTTTTAGTTTACCAGAGGGCAGCGTGCCCAGCATACTGGCCGCATTACGCTGGATGGCAATGCTGATAATGTTGAGCCAGAAAAAGGCCCGCATTTTGGTCACGCGTCGCGTCAACCAAGCGCTCCGAGAGGTTTTTGAAAATAGTATGGGCTCCCGGACCCCACGGCCCAAAAGTCTCGACTCCAAAAGGCTCAATTTTTTATATTATTTAATTTCATCTTTAGGTAGTTTCACACAGAAATGTTCGTATGTAGGTACACGTAAGTAAGTATGTGTACATAATCCTTTGACAAAGTTGTATTGAGTATTATCTACATGCTTTTATATTTTATTTTGTCAGTGATTCAACCGCCCTTGCCATTACACACACACCTAGGTAAGTATTCTCTAACGAAAACATCTATTGTATTCGTTTTAGTTGAGTTAAGTTTAGTAGCAACTGAGCGGTCTTGCAGAGTACACTGCAGTTGAAATAAATGAAGTGAAAAAAGATACTGTTCAAAATGTATTTATTTTCCAACACAATTACAACAACTTTTACTGTGGTGTGTATGTTTTTGGGTAATACAAAAGGCGCACGTGGCCCAGGACCAAGATTTATTGCTACCAAAGGAGAAGTCTGGCCACAAACTCAATCTCAATTAAAAAAGGATAACTTTCATGTTTTTCATGGATTCGACAAAACTTTTTATGTCACGGTAAGTATTATATATTTATGAACATATTTCGTATTATTTACCGACCATTTTTATTCAATTGGTTGAATTACAATAAGCGAATAAAGGATAGAGTAAAAAAGTAAAAAATTAATTTAATAAAAATTACAACCTCCCACTCTATTTCAATTTGTTGAATTTATGTTGCGTAGGTATTTGATTTTTAGGCGTAAGTAGGTACTTAATGTAAACTTAAATATCTATATAAGTAGGTACTTAGTTAAAGTTTCCTTATTTTGTCAAATCAGTTAAATATTAATTATTCATTTACATAAAGCAACAATACCTACCAGTACAAGAGCATCGAGGTTCTTAAAAAGCAATAAACGAGTGTGGCTCAGCGGTTCGAGTGTCTGCTTTTCATTCAGGCGAACCCTGGTTCGAATCCGGCCGAAGTTATGTGTGGATTTGCACTCGCTTAGCGGTGAAGGAACACATCGTGAGGAAACCGACTTGTTTGAGGACCACAATATCCGAGGACATGTGTCTTCCGTGGAAGGACCTGGGCGCCCACCACGATGTATCTGCACAAGAGAACTCCACTAATGAATTTATTCTGAGGGGGAGTCACGACCCTCAGTCATGAGGAAATACGACTCAAAGAGAGAGAGAAAAAGCAATGATATATTCAATAATTACCTAATTCTTCACGCTTAAGAGTGCGCTAGTCGGATTTTTGCCGTACAACTGTTCTCAAATGAGGACTCTGTTGTTTGATAACGTTCGTTTAAAGTTGAGCACAATATCGATGTTGTGGTGACATCTATGTCTGTAGCTGCTATAATTTAAAAAATAATGTGTTCAAAAGGTTATGAGGCCCAAAATATTACGTGATTTTAAAACAACTTTCGGCACAACTATATACTAGATGGAGTATGAAATTTCGAAAACAATATAGCCACAGACATAGTTTGGTTCTTCAAAAGTTTAAATACCTATATCTTAAATTACAATTTTCGGTATTGTTTTCAGGAGAACTTGACTTCTAACAGCCTACTCGTAATTTTAAGCGCTCGTTTTAACCAGAATAGCATTTGTATCTCACTTTAAATTTACAATTCGTGAGACCAGTGGGCAGTCGATCAGTCACACACACAGTCATACTCGCATAGCCCTTTCTAGTAGAAAAAGCAGGCACATTCCCTACGCCCACTAACGAGTTCGTAGCGGAACCCAAACATAACTGCCAAGCCAAGTGCACCAACGTCATAATCAGTCGATCAAAATTCGTATCACAGTAAACATGTTAGAGGACTAGAGATAGTAGAATATGGGCGGTGGCTACACCCTTATCAGCAGTTTCAATGATAGGTCTCGGGTATTATACATACATACACACATACATAATACACAATAACTATATTTCACAAACATGGGCAATATACAAACCTTGAAATATACGAACTTTTGAATGTTGTTTTAACTTTTTTTTTAAGGTTAATTATAATATATTAACAGCAAAGTACCTATATATTGTAAAACATCTAAGTAATGTTCCACTGGAAGACCTTGCCTTCTGCAACACAGTTGTTAACTAAAGCAGAAGGCAGAGCCTTAATTTCTATGTACCATGTAAAGTTTTTGCAATAAATATGTTTAAATTAAATGTTTAAATTAAACTACAGGGACTCAAAAAACGTTAAACACTAATTGGGTGCATTCTGGTTTTACTTGTAATTCTTACGTTCACACTATAGCACTGTAATAATGATATCTTAGCTGATATAGGTACCCCGACAAATAAGTGTAGAAAATGCGGCAGCGCCACTTGTAGTACAGTAGTAGTTGTTGTTTAATTTATTTCTCCATTTCCTGGCGATTGCCGATTACACTGTATAAAAATGTATATTAAATAAACGGTACGCTTCCACCTTTATTGTTCGTACCGCTAGGTTGTGGAACTCCCTGCCTGGCTCTCTGTTCCCCACGCACTATAATCCAGCGATCTTCAAAGCGAGAGTGAATCGGTTCTTATCGGGTAAGCACGCTCCATCTTAGGCCATAGCCTTACTTGCTATCAGGTAAACTATGGTCAAGTGCAAACCCGTTCAAGTTAAAAAAAAAAACTCATGTTTCTCTATAAGTTTGACAAACAATCGTGGTTAATTTAAGTTTAGAAGGAGAATTAAGAAATTACTTACTTAGTTCCATTTCTACGCTTTTTGGTAGAGGTAGGTACCTATATCTCCTTAGAATGTAGCCTGAGCCTGCGTATGAGTTTTCCAATGCCTTTGTTCAATTCATGGAAATTAAGTTGTCTCATTTACAGAAGCCATATCACACCTGTGACATGCTTGACGAAGGAATACGACGAGTTTTGAAAAGAAACACGGATCGGAGATTCAAACTGGTTCAACCGAAGCGAAATAAACACAATAATTCATTAATCTATGTCGACCGAGTGAGACGAGGTTCGAGAAAGAATAATATGAATAATAGAATGAAATTCGATATAGCCTTGACGAACCCTTGTGAATTCTACCCTCATTTAGAAATGGATGAACGATGTAAGTTGTTATTAAATAAGATTAACTAGATATACACCTTTACTTATTACCCATGTTCGTAGGTAAACAATTTAACTTGATTTGAATATTTTAAAGAGGAAAGACATATAGGTAATGTTTGTAACGGTTTGGCTCGAAAAGTACAGGACTGATTAAGATGAAATTTGGTATGAGGACACAGGCAGATGATTCGAATTGAGTTTTTTTCCCATTAAGTATAATAAGAAGGTCATATTATTATTATAATGGTTATGTATTATTCCTTGCTTTTAAGAGTGGCCAACTCCGCCGCGGTATTCAGATAATTTATTTCACCAGTAATTACAACAAAGTCATATTTGGCATGTCATTTTTACAATTCAATTTAACACCGGATACATTCTTATGTATACGAGTATATACCAATTGTAAATGAAACTCTGGAAAAACACTATATATTTTTCCAGTTTTATTTACAATGGATTTCCACAAAGTAACGCCTGATTCGGGTTACGCTTGACTCCAACTTGCCTGATGGTTATGTAGGTAGTATTTATCTTAAATCTAGAAACGCCTGGCGTAGTCTCTAGCTTGATCACAATATCATACAACCGGGACCTGCAATTTATCGTGTCACCCGACCCTCCTCGGTATAATACTGATTGATAATACCTAGTTATGTCCTGCCATCTGCAATAACCAATGTTTTTTTATCAACACTGGCGACGGCTCCAGTGTCCTGCCGCGCGGTCGGTTCCCGACCCACACATGTGCACGCTGTCCCTTTTTTGTACGCAGGTAGTATTGTAACTAAGTTTAGTTTTAAGTATTGTTTTGTAAGTTAGTATTAGCGTAGCCATGTAGGCGAATAAACGTCCTTGGTTCTTATAAAAATGTTTCATTTTGGAACCCCTTCATCTACCAGCTCAGCTGAACCGTGCGTACCTGTCTGGCGCAGCCGGTGCGGATAAAAGGAAGTCCAGACTTCTTTAGTGACATCATCAGCCGGTGTATATCACGAAGTTCTGGAACCTGAATCCGCGAACCAAACAAATACGACTCCTGGACGCGTGTGCAGCTGTAGAAGAAACTGGTTCGAGGTTGGAGCAGAGGACGGCGCCGGCAGCTATACTCATGGAGGGTTTGCGACGGCATGTGAGTAGTACCCATCACTAATCCCATGACCTCCTACCTATTCCACGAACTCTGTAAGTGGGACAAACATCGCTTGCTTACGAGTTGTCGCTGCATTCTGCACGAAAATCGGCAGGATCAATAGCGACTTAGATAGATCTTAGGCTAGGGAGCTTGTAACTGAGACTAGCATCGCTCGTGTTACAAGTTGTCACTGCATACTGCACAAAAATCGGCGGGATGCATAGTGACTTAGGTAAGTAGGACTAGGTAACTTGGGAGTGAGACAAGCATCGCTTGCTTACAAGTTGTCACTGCATTACTGCACAAAAATCGGCGGGATGCATAGTGACTTAGGTAAGTTTAGACTAGGGAACTTGGGAGTAAGACAAGCATCGCTTGCTAACAAGTTGTCGCTGCACACTGCACTAAAAATCGGCGGAGTCAATAGCGACTTAGCTAAGTAGAATTAAGCTCTAGCATTAGATGAGGCTACAAAATCTAGCCACCTTAGTGAAGTTATAATGTGTAAGTATAATGTAATTTTGTGTGTTAGGTATCAATTTAGTTACATACTACTGTTTTGAGTTAATAATGTCAGTATTTCTGTCAAGTTGAGATCATTTCAATTACTAGATGGTTGTCCCATACGTAAAACAGTTTATGTTCCAAAAACCTATCCAATCCTATCCTCAAAGTGATGCAGGTAACTCTGCCTGTCGCCTTCATGATGTCTCCTGATACATCAAATAAGTTCCAGCTCTGGTGGCGGTTGAAACTGCCCTACATAAAAGTGTTTGTGCAAGCCGTTAAATTAAAACTAGTGAAATATTTTATCTACAACAGTGAAATCCCAATCAGTGCCGTACTTTGAAAACGTATTTGTGATAACGTTACTGGAGTGATGAAACAACGTTACATAAGAGTGAAAAAAAATGCGGAACAGACAATGGACAATTATAACAGGTTTTTGTATTATATAACTAAAACTTTAAATGTAAATTTAGTTTAACTATTTAATTTTCTCCGTAATTGCATTGCCTATGTGTTTATTTGCATATTCATGTAAAAACAATCATGTGTTGTTCTATAAAATGGCCCCATAAAATGTTGAAATGTATAATTGAATGTAAAATCTGCCCAAACCTGTTTATAAATTATAGACTGCTCCACTTGCTCTAATTATTTTTACATTTGCATTGAAATATTTTATATAGGTACATTGTACTAACTTTTGTTTATAATAACAGGTCACCTCATATTCATCTTACATCATACTTGTAAAACATTCCTATATGTAAAACTTTGTATAATTTTACTTTATGTGTAATTCTATTAAAATCGTTTAAGTAATACCAATAAATTATAAGTACTCTTGCGGTAACAATGTTTCATATGCAAAAAATTTAAGTTTTTATCAGTTGATTTATTCATTGCAACCACCGAAGTGAAACTATGTAATTGATAACAAGTTGTAACAAATAATGTTATAATCCCGCCGCTATCTGTTAACACATATACCATTTATAGTAGATATTCAATTTCTGAATTAATCATAAAAATATTTTATTTGCCACATCTTAATTATCATGTCATTTTAAAACATAATTCATTTCAATTAGGTATAACTATGGAATATCACATTAATTGATTTGAATCAAATATTTTGTCTCAATGTTATAGTCAATTTTAATTGAGTTCGTTTTTTATATTTTGATACAACCCTGTGCGTTTTCACTAATTTCTAATTTAAATGTTTTACTTTACTGTCATCTTTTATAGTCTTTCTTTGTTAATTTTGTGTAGACAGATTTAAATGATTTTTATTGTTTCTAAAGCTATTAAGAAAAAAATATTAGTTTATATACATGTCATTGTGTAATATTTCGATTCACGACCTTTTAGTTCTGTGTAACTATTATTTGTATTATTCTGTTAAATTGTATAAAACCCATTTTGCTATTCAAATATGTGAAACTGATTTTTGATTATAATTGTCGAAACGGAACACATTATAATACAGATATCTATATAATGGACATTTAAAAAAATTGTTAATGTAATTTTCCTCTGATTTACTCATCATCGTAAAATTTCATTCTTATGGACGGAGGAGTTATGTCCTGCCATCTGCAATAACCAATGTTTTTTTATCAACACTGGCGACGGCTCCAGTGTCCTGCCGCGCGGTCGGTTCCCGACCCACACATGTGCACGCTGTCCCTTTTTTGTACGCAGGTAGTATTGTAACTAAGTTTAGTTTTAAGTATTGTTTTGTAAGTTAGTATTAGCGTAGCCATGTAGGCGAATAAACGTCCTTGGTTCATATAAAAATGTTTCATTTTTGGAACCCCTGCTTCTACCAGCTCAGCTGAACCGTGCGTACCTGTCTACCTATTGTGTGTGTTACAGATAAACTAACAGTAAAACAGAACGGCGTAGAGCTATCAGGAGTGTCTATTTGGGGCGTACTTCGAGGAATGACCACTTTTACCCATCTGCTGTATTATGCTGAAAATTATAGTGTAAATATTAAAATCAATTTCAAGATATTTTTTATACTTATATTTTCTACTTCCTACTAATATTATAAAAACCAATGTATGTGCTCAACGGCTGAACTGATTTTGATAAAATTTGGTATGTTTCGGTCTCGGCTAATCTAATGATGATTTATCATCATATCCACTATATATACTTAGTGGACTATACTATAGTCCACTAGCAGCGCTCCACAGTGTTACCCGCATTCGTTCGGGATTAAAAGGAGCCTTTGTGTAAATCCTAGGCATACCAGGATCTAATCTAAGACATATCTTATCTTATCTTATCTTATCTTATCTTATCTTATCTTAATACCTGCATATCAAATTCCATTTAAATTGGTTCAGCCATATGAGCATGAAGAACTAACAAAAGTACACACTCACTCACTAACTTTCGCTTTTATAATATTAGAGTGATAGTGTAAAGCGCGATGTGATAGAGTGATAAAGCATGTGCCTAATTTAAATCTATATATATAAAACTCAAAGGTGACTGACTGATTGACTGACTGATATAGTGATCTATCAACGCACAGCCCAAACCACTGGACGGATCGGGCTGAAATTTGGCATGCAGGTAGATGTTATGACGTAGGTATCCGCTAAGAAAGGATTTTTGGAAAAGCCGCTTTTAAAGGGGTGAAATAGGGGATGCAACTTTTACATCTTAATGCGAGCGAAGCCGCGAGCATCCACTAGTAACTTATAACATTTATATTAATACTAGTGGCTCTGCCCGGCTTCGCACGGTAAAATTTTTCCCGCTTTTCCGTTTTTTTCCTGAATTTTCTTTGCTATAAACCTCACGGAGCCCGAGACCTTTTCAACGAATGCAAAATCGTGGAAACGGTTCGTGCGCTCGGAGTTATAGCGTCAGGAAGGAAAACCCGACTTATTTTTATTTATATTAATTATAATGTCTTTTTTAGGAAATGCGTTTTAATCTGACTGAAATTGAAGATTACCCTGCATACAAGTATAGAGGACTTCTTATCGACACGGGACGCCATTTTCTGAAGGTGGAAACTATAAATGCCATTATAGATGCAATGGAAATGAATAAAATGAACGTACTACATTGGCATATTGTTGATGATGAAAGTTTTCCGTATCAGAGCGACGTTTATCCTAAACTTAGGTATGTACGTTAGGAGTTACACATTATTTTTTTTATTGCGGCCAGCATGCTGGGCACGCTGCCGTCTGGTAGTGGGCTGGATCACTTAGATTATCTTTAGGCTTTTCTAAAGATTTTCTAAGTGCCCCTTTTTTGTAGTAGTTAGAAGTAGTATGTTTAGTTTTTCTTCCCTTGTTTTTTTTTATTTATAGTTTATTTACTTACTAGGCGTAATCTTCTTCTCGTATTATATAAAAAAATGAATCGCAAAATGTGTTGGTAAGCGCATAACTCAACAACGCCTGGACCGATATGGCCAATTCTTTTTTTTATATTCGTTGTAGTTCAAGGATGGTTTTTACGGCGAGAAAATATGACGGAAAATCCCTAAAAACCGCACATTTCTTTTTCTAATACAAACGTTTTCTAACTAATTAAAGAGTAAAAGAGTCAACAGACAGGACGAAGTCTGTCGGGTCCGCTAGTATAATATGAGTCATACAATTGGGAGAAGACTCTGGCCTTGTGAAACCGTCTCACGACTAGCACAAGGCCAGAGGTTTCACGAAATTTATTGGTATAAGGAACCCGTTTTTATTATGTCAATAAATATTTTTGTATTTAAAAAAAGAACATATTGATTAAGAGTATGATTTGACCGATCACATAACAAGTAGAAACACTTTTAATGTCTTGAAAAAGTAAATTCGCACCTACAAGATGCTAACTTTAGTGTCCGAGTTTGCAAACTGCCCTAAAAATCTCTGTAACGACTGCTGCACTATGAAAAACAGTCGGGACCTAACATTAACGAGTTATCTGACACACGGAAGCGCCAGACATAGTAAAAAAATCAAGACGTACATTCGTAAAATACGTTTCGAAAGTTAGAAGTTTTAATATGCTAAACCCACATTTATACGCTCACAAGTAAGAGACGATAGTTTATAAGTAATTTTGTAACTTAGTAATCATACATAAATAGTAGGTCCTGGTTGTTAGAAATAGTACGACAGTCTTAAGGGCTTGCAAGAGGCCTTTAGGGTGGTTTGAAAACACTTGACACCATAGTTGCCCACCCTCATACGAGGAGGAAGATTAATTTACTTTGTACGCATTTTCAGTGAAAATGCTGCTTTTCACCCTTCAATGGTGTACACAATGTCTGACATCCAGCAAATTATTCAACGTTGCAAACTTGCCGGAATCAGAGTTATACCGGAGTTTGATGTTCCAGGTATTGTATGCATCATTAAAGTCTTTGCTTCAGCAGTAAGTAGTTAGCTGTAATTCATAATCTTTATTTTGAAAATAGTATTTTAAAATGGTGTTACATATTACTACAGTTAAATCTTGTGTCCTGGCTACTGGCTGTAGGAAACCCTGTGTTGCAGTAGCCAGGGTTCTTTTAGGGTAACTACTTACGTGGTTATGTAGTAATATAATGCCCTAAGGACACAGTAGAACTGGCGGATTTATACAGGGTTATATAAAATTATTAGTTATTTAGGAGCCTAAAAATTAACGTAAAATCCATCTCACGAAAGTCCATCTCTCTTCAACTGTATTGGCGACACTTCAACAGTTGCTTATTTGTAGCATGCTATTACTTCGAATTGCTCACAAATTAGCTAAAATACCTTCTTCTTGTTCTGCACAGAATATCAAATAAATTCAAGTATTTATTTAACTGTAAACTGTTTGATAATTTTGTAGATATGTAAATAAAGGGACAATTATTAAATCAATAACACCAGAACAGCTTATCATCGCTCTATATTTATCAGAAAAATATATTTCAGGTCATGTTCGTTCCTGGGGTCAGACATTCCCCAACATCTTAACGCAATGTTACGACAAGGGTAAAATGTATGATCTTGGTCCTCTGAATCCTATCAACAATAACACGTATAGAGTCCTTAGAAATCTATTTCAAGAAGTTTCCGAGTGGTTCCCTGATGAATATATTCATCTTGGTGGTGACGAAATTGCTTCAGATTGTTGGTGAGTTTATAGAAAAAAAAAATTTTTTCAGTTATAGGTAGGTATCTCTCGCTTTGCGTCGTAGTCTCAGTTCCTCATGACTGAGGGTCGTGACTCCCCCGCAGAATTAATTCGTTAGAGGAGTTCTCTTGGGTAGATACATCGTGGTGGGCGCCCAGGTCCTTCCACGGAAGACACATGTTCCTCGGATATTGTGGTCCTTAAACATGTCGGTTTCCTCACGATGTTTTCCTTCACCTTTAAGCGAGTGCAAATTTACACATAACTTGAAAATACAAGTCATTGGTGTAGGGCTGGATTCGAACCAGGGTGTGTCTGAATGAAAAGCAGACACTGGTACCGTTGAGCCACACTCGCATAAGTCATAGGTATATTGCTAGAGAATTTCATATGATTTGCTCTATGCATGTGATAACAACAACTATAGTGTGTCAAATGGATTTCAAACGAATATGATTTTCTCAACCTTATTAATGAATTTTTGAATCGTTTAATTTACTCGAACGTTTATTGCTAGTTTAGTCTGAACCCGATTACTTGTAAAAAAACTTCTCTTAGTAATATTTGTTTTCCTCGTAATAAAAAGACTGTCTGACTGAAAAAAGTATCTGCACCAGTACCTACATTACCTATTTTCAAAAATTAGGTTAACCAAAACCAAATAACAAAATGTCCTAAGGTATTTCCAAAAATCCTTACTTAGCGGATGCCTACGTCATAACATCTACCTTCATTCCAAATTCCAGCCCGATCCGTCCAGTGGTTTGGGCTGTGCGTTGATAGATCACTATGTCAGTCAGTCAGTTTTACCTTTGAGTTTTATATATCTAGATTCATAAACCATGACTTGTATCTTTTGTTTCAGGATATCGAATCCTGAAATTAGGGATTACTTAAAAAAACATAATTTCACAAACGTGAACGAGCTTCAAACTCTATTTATGACTCAGCTGGGAATGTTACTACCACAGAGATCTAAATTTCTGATGTGGCAGGTGAGTATATTATTATTATTATCTATCAATTATTTATTTACATTATTTTTATTTTTTTACAATATATGTATGTATAAAAAAACAAATATCATAAAAAACTTAATATTATTATTTTCAATTGCTTTAGTTCGCAAAAAAAACCTTTCTTTTTTTGTGTCTAGTCAAAATTTTACAAATTGTAAGGAAAATCCTTAGTGGGGACTTGGCACTTACTAGAAATATAAGTATCTACAAATCCCTATGTTATATTCCACGACCTGATTTTCATATGCTTTAGAATAATGCTTTGTAAAATGTAGATACGTACAAAATTGTGGAGCACGGTTCATTAAAAGTTTTATAAATGGCGGCCAAAATCATTCCATCTTTAACACAAATGGAGATGCCCTCTCTCTTGAGTCATATTACCTCATGACTGAGGGTCGATCGTGACTCACAGAATTAATTCGTTTGGGGAGTTCTCTTGGGTAGATACATCGTGGTGGGCGCCCAGATCCTTTCACGCAAGACGCACGTCCTCGGATACTGTGGTCCTCAAACATGTCGGTTTCCTCACGATGTTTTCCTTCACCGCTAAGCGAGTGCAAATCCACACTTAACATGAAAATACATGTCATTTGTGTAGGACCGGATTCGAACCAGGGTGCGTCTGATGAAAAGCAGACACTGGAACCGCTGAGCCACACTAGCTGTTGAAGAAGCAATATATTGTAAAAATAAATAAAATTTTAAAAGCTATCTTTCATTCTATTAGATAATTTAAATTTTAAAGTCACATGTGATAGTTTTTGTTTTTATTTCAGGATGTTTTTGATGCGGGAGTACCTTTGAACAAAGAAACTATTTTACAAGTTTGGAGGTGGGAGTGGGTTAGAGAAATGGATATGGTAAAATTATACAATACTTGCTTATTTAATTCTTCTCTCGCTGCAATGTGCAGGGTTGTAACTTAAGCAGCACTATTGCTGATTGGGTTCCGGATTTTTAGGTTAGAAGGTTCAGGGGGGTGTGGCGGGTTTGTATTCAAGTTTAGGAAACCCCATCACTTCTTTGCTCAAATCAGCATACTGAGGCCTCTTAAATAGTAATTAGTAGTTACAATAAATATTAACTTCAAATAAACGTAACCTACTTAGGTATTACTTATTTGTAAATTGTGAATCATTTGTTTTTTTTTTAATGTAACATAAATGTGATTGATTGATTGAGTGATGGATTAATGCTTTAAATCTTATGGCGGCCTTATCGCTAAAATGTGATGATATCATTCAATCGAGTTAAAAACTTTAACATTGATTTCATTATTACCGCTGCATTTAAACATTTAAACAGTAGAATTTGGTTGAACTGTCGTTATTTGTGCCATTAAAAAAATCGATGAGAAAGCATAGATATTTTATAAGTTGCAATTTGTATTTGTAACTGTATATACTTAAATATTTTGTTCAGTATACAATTATTTATGTTACAGATTTTGTCAGCTGGTTATCAGCTCATATTTTCATCAGCTTGGTATCTTGACATAGTCAACGACACGTTTAGCACATTTTATGTACAAGACCCTAGACAAATGATATACGAGAAGAGGAAAGACGATTCAGGTTTGAAAGCTATTATTGGTGGAGAAGCCTGCATGTGGGGTGAAATGGCCGATGACACAAATATTCTTAGTCGGTAAGACATAAAATAACTTGTAAGTTGTTGCGTAAGGCCTACGGAGCAAGTGCTCCGCTCTTGCGAAACTGTATTTGGGTGACATTTTATCTATACTATACTATACTATACTATACTATACTATACTATACTATACTATACTATACTATACTATACTATACTATACTATACTATACTATACTATACTATACTATACTATACTATACTATACTATACTATACTATACTATACTATACTATACTATACTATAAAGATAAAGATAAAGAATCTTTATTGATAATGTAAAATTGTAACATACATAGGTATAAGTACTAATATCACAGAATATGCTACACAAATTACAATATCTCGTCAAATTGAATTTCTAACATTAGGCTTTTATAAAATTTTAGAAGTTACATATGTCTAGTTTTATTAATAAAACAATGAAAATTTTTGTTATTAAAATCATGTCAAACATAATAATAGGTATGTAATCATACAATATGTCAACTTAAATAAATCTTGGTACTGTACTATACTATACTATACTATACTATACTATACTATACTATACTATACTATACTATACTATACTATACTATACTATACTATACTATACTATACTATACTATACTATACTATACTATACTATACTATACTATACTATACTATACTATACTATACTATACTATACTATACTATACTATACTATACTATACTATACTATACTATACTATACTATACTATACTATACTATACTATACTATACTATACTATACTATACTATACTATACTATACTATACTATACTATACTATACTATACTATACTATACAGCTGAAGAGTTTGTTTGTTTGAACGCGCTAATCTCAGGAACTACTGGTGCGAATAGAAAAAATATTTTTGCGTTGAATAGACCATTTTTTGAGGAAGGCTTTAGGCTATATAACATCACGCTGCAACTAATAGGAGCGAAGAAACAATGGAAAATGTGGAAAAAACGGGGTAAATTATTCATCTTCGAGGGATTCAGTTGCGTGCGCTGCGAAAACGGTTCAAAATTCAAAGAATTAATGCAAATAATAAATTCCACGCGGACGAAGTCGCAGACACAGCTAGTTCGTAAAAAAGGGCATGTTGAGTTTCAGTTGACGAATAGAATTTTTATCCTTGTTGGTAGCGTAGTGTTATTTTTTTTACGTGGGATAGGTTTACGTTTGACTACAGCCTGCCTGATGTTAAGCATTGCTGCAGCCTAGGGTGTAACACGCTTACCTAGAAGATAACTATTAGCTGTGTATCCTGCGAACTACAAACCCCTGGATTATAGTTCCGGGAAACACAGCTTCTGGTAAAGTGTAAATGTCAAAGTAACATTTTGAATCGTAAAAAAGGAAAATACCTCAATGTAGTCAAAAGTAAATAATAATAAATATTCCGGACCTTTGCACACAGCGCCATCTAGCCCCACACTAAGCAAACGCTTGTGTCGCGGGTACTAGATTACGAATATACCTAATAGTTTTACATATTCTTTTTTTTGTAATTACCTACTTACCTATTATACAAAAAAGTAAGTAAGTAATAAGTAACGTAATAGGTACTTACTTATATATTACAAAAGTAGATGACATTCTGACAACGCTGATATCTTGTATGCCCTTTAGGGGAACTATGATGAATTTAGCCCACTGTAGGCAAACATTTTATTTATTACTTAGGTAGGTATATTATTTATTCCTCCGTCTCCATTCCACCGTCGAACAAGCAGAAAGTCAGCGGGGCGTCACCGGTTCATGGTGGAAGTTCCAAAGACTCGCACGAAGCGCTTTGCTTCTACCTTCATAGTAAGGACAGCGAGACTATGGAACTCTCTACCAGGAGCCCTGTTCCCAGTTAATTATAACCCAGGGGTCTTCAAATCTAGATTAAATAGGTTTATTCTAGGCAAGCGTGCTACATACATCTTAGACTTTAGTGGTTCTTAACATCAGGCAGGCTATAGTCAAACGTAAGGCTATTTCGTTTACAAAAAAAAATCTCTATCTTCTACCTATGGTCACTATGTAGTCGTATGTGATTTACGGAATCAATATTACGACATCGTCGAAAATAATCCTTTTTACAAAATATAACAAAGTTGCAAGACCGTTTAAGATAAACACATACGTTTTATGGTGGCTAAATCCATAAAATACCTACTAAATTCGATTGGAACAATGTATTTGGAATGTGTTTGGCATAGCGTGTATGGTAAAATATTTTCTTATAAGGTAGGTATTTTACAAAGTTGCAATGAAATCAAATCAACTTAGCAAGGAAATTACGATTTTATAATAGGTAAGACGGTTAAGCTGTCTTTTAAAGTTACATTAGTTCTATGAATAGAATTTTAGAGATGGATGGACTTGATAGAAATTCTATTGTTAAAATATCTTAGTTGTACGTTAAAGTTATATACACGCTCAAATAATCACACTATGCATGTCAGTGGTATAATTACAATGCATATTTGACGACAGCACCACATAACTATTATAAATGTACTAGTGGACGCCCGCGGCATCGCTCGCATTATCGAACTTATTATAATATAACTTATAAAAGAAAGTGGTGTTAGTTACACCATTTATAACTCAAGAACGGCTAAACGGATTTAGCTGAAAATTGGTGGGGAGGTAGCTTTATAGAAACAGGTCACACAGTAAGTAAAGATTATTTCCACTTTTTGAACTATGACCTGGTATCACTTTAGCAGTCTGTGGTTCAATTCAATCACTCGCTCCAACCAATCGTTCCTTCAACAACTTCCTGGCTCTTGTAAATATTGTAAAAAATAATTGTGTAGGTACCTAGTAACATTTCCATTCACAAAAAATCTCCAACATTCAATAATATATCTTGAATAGCACACTAATTAGTTGCCTACTATAGTTCTAGTTTTAAGTTATTGCATGTATATACCCATATAAGTTTGCAAATAAACGTTTTTATTATTATCACAGATTCTCGGGCCTTACGCCCGGTATTTTTAAGGCATCAGTGGGGCCGTAGCCAACACTGAGAGGCCTTTTACAATATTATACTTAAAATTAAGTAAATTACAGATAGAGGATATTAGGTATATAAAGTAACTATTGCAGACATGGTATTAATGTTACAGGCTATTGTGTTGAGTTGTTCATTGTCTTAATTAATCTGTCTATTGTACGAGGACCGGCACCCGCTAGTTATGCCTCATTCATAAAAAAATATAGCGGGTGATGACTTGCCACTCACTAAATGGGCCCTCCACAAAAGGCAGCTTGAGAAGGCGCCGGAAGGGCAACATCGGTGTGAGTGGCTTAAGGTGTCGAGAGGTGTGCTGTGCGTTAGCGTTTAGCGGTACTATCGGCGTTATGCCCTTTAACACTTCCACCCTGGAGTTTATTTATTATTATTATTTTTTTCTTTCCACTTTATTCTTCCTTTATTATTATTATTATTAAAAATCACAATGTTCAGCCGTTTTTGCGTGATTAGCGTTTAAATAAACAGACAAACAGAGACATAGATAAACAGATTAAAAGACGAAAATTCTAGAAATAGTTGGAACGTGTTCTAGTATCAATTCGAATTAGGTACCTATCTCCAAACATATTTTTTTAATATCTTTAATGCACCAAAATAAAAAATGTGTTTCTAAATATGTTCAATAGACTTGCGACACTCTTCAGGTTTACTATAATATGTAATAATAATAATAATAATAAAATCATTTATTGACACAAATAACATTTTAAAATATACAATAGTTGTAGCCTGTAATATAATCTTATAAAATATGTGTAAAGTACATTTTATTTGTGCAATGAATTGGACCGGTTCTTCTGAACTAAGCAAGAATGCTTGTGTCTCAGGAGAACCGCACCCCCAGGTGAGTTTACAATAGGTGTGCTAGTTAGGCTTCATCCATAATCTAAAAGTATCAAAGTTAACATTACATTTTTTATCTATTATTATCAGTCTGTTAATTATATAAATATGTATAGATATATATGTATGTACTTATATTAATATTTTTATTAATTTTGTTAAAAGTACCTTTGTAAGTGCGTACGTGTGTGTGTGTGTGTGTGTGTGTGTGTGTGTGTGTGTATGTGTGTATAGAAGATAATTGCACTATGCTTTGTATTAGTATATACTGATGTTTTTAATATATTATAACATAACGTTAATTTCAGAATTTGGCCTCGCGCCAGTGCGGTGGCAGAGCGACTGTGGACCGGCCTGAACTACAAAGCCTTCGTACCGGAGCTTACAGACTACACTCGCCGACGCATTGAAGAGCACATCTGCAGGATGAGAAGCTTAGGCATTCCCGCGGAACCTGCTAATGGACCAAGCTTTTGTTTTAAATAAAATACAAACATAGTATCGTAAGCCAAAAATATAGCTGATTAAAAACGTGGAGAATGTGGACTGATGATGATGATTGTATTCTGTTCATTTATCTTTTTTTTCAACTAATTCAGGTTTGCACTTGATAGCTCCATAGCGGTAAGCAATAGCCTTGAATATGGCGCTTTAAGGTCGCTGAACCTATTTCATGATGGTTGATTTTTTCCACATTTCTCACAGAATCATAAAATATTGAGAGCGGAATTTTGTGCGATATCTATACCTATATATTGTAAAATATTTATATATAGATACGATAAATAAAATAATATTATTATTTTGAAACCACCGTTTATTTTAATTTGAATATTGCATAATATTTCGTAGTAGTATATATTAACGTAAGTTATAGATTTTATTTATACTATTAACGTAAGTTTAATTATAATGATGAACCTTTTTTGCCAACCTTACATACATATATACGTTAGGGTATTCGGTCTTTTTACCTACATATCGATTCTTTCTAGAATTTGACATGTAATATTTCCATCCCTATTATGGACAGTGACAAGCAATCTATCGTTGACATTTGTCAATAAAATGAAAAATTGTTTTGATTTGCTATAATTCGTTTGTATTCGTTTTATTTATGTAATTAATAGTATTTTGTATCAAAATAAAATAATATTCGTACGTAATGTTGTGAGGTGAAACAACACAAAAGCCAACAGCGTCAGTTCGGCAGCGATTTATTTGCGATTCTGGAGCTTTCTAGTTCATAACTGTTCATACAACATGGAAAGTATTGAAATCGATAGCGACTTAAGTGAAAATGACGACGAAACTGACGATCTCGTGCAGGACTACCTCAACGACAACCGAGTGGAGTCGGAGCAAGCCAAGACACGGAGTCAAGAGGCCGCGATCAGTCCCGAGCAGCTGGAAAACATCGCTATGTATAAGAGTGCCATAGCCTTGAACCGGGACACTGAAGCAATGTACAAGAAACTCGAAGATTCTCTAATCAGTATGCTGCAAGAAGTCAGGAGAAAACTTAAAGATAATGAAACTGTAATGTTGAAGCAATGCAATCAGAATGAACCTTACAGCAGCTATCTGCGCTGTGGAAAGCCCTACTTCAAGGACAAAAGCAACTTCACCCCACCAGATAATGAGGATACCATGATGATGAAGCAAGCACAAATGTATGACTTCTCCCAGACAGGCTCCTTACCCGGCTGGACTTTAAAAGATAAAACAGAGCTTGTAACAGCCTTATTAGAGTTTTCAAGGGACATCAAAAGGAAAGAATATAGATTACAAATAACCAGACTGCGCCAGGAAAATACTAAAGAAAATTTGAAGGAAATAACTAGACTGGAGAAAGAGGTCGGTCAACTGAACGATAAGAGTCTGGCAGAAATAGTGTTACCTATAGATCAGGATTATGACTGGGAGGACCTCGCTGCTTCCTTGAACTACCGACACACTGCACAGGAATACAAAGCACTGTGGAAACTATTCTTTCACCCATCTATAAACAAAAGCAACTGGAGTGCAAATGAGCATAACACATTGAAGCAAATTGCGACTACCCACAATTTTCAAGACTGGGACCAAATTGCTAAGGAACTGAACACTGGTCGTACAGGCTATCAATGTTTTGTCTATTACCGCACAAACTTGGCAGAAGACAATATGAACAATAAATGGACAGCCGAAGAATCAGAATATCTACTGCGAGTCATAGACTTCTTTAGGGAAGGCACATACATACCTTGGGGTAAAGTATCATCTGCCATGGAGAAACGGACAAAGATACAGTGTTACAACCGATATCTTAGAACACTAGAGCGGCGCAAAGGAAGATTCTTGCCAGAGGAAGATGCAGTCCTAATAAATGCTCGAAAAAAATATGGAAATAATTTAAAAAAAATATCAGGGTTTCTTCCAGGGAGATCTGTGGTACAGGTGAAAATACGCTTAGCTCTGCTGGACAAGGAGCTACTGTCTAATACATGGACTGTAGAAGAAGATAAAAAGCTCTTCCAGATTATGGCTAATGAAGATTCTAACTACAGCTTTTCAAAGGCGACACCCCATTTCCCAGGAAAAGACAGAGTTACAATTCGTACTAGATATATGACACTATCAAAATGGATGAAAGCTAATCCAACCCTGGATCTGGCTATGGCGCCACGACGAGGCCCGCGCCGGCGGCTAGGGTATGGCTGCGAAACTCGGGAATTAAAAGATGCCATCAATAACCTTAACAAGAGAATCGAGTCTGAATTAAAGACAAAGAAAAAAAATACAATAACAATTAACTCATCCGAAGAACAAATAGAAAGTGGCATAGTGGCAACACTCATCAATGAAATTATAAAAGATGAGGCAAACAAGAATGTCCAAATTCACTGGGAAGAATACGGCAAGATTCCTGAAAGTGCCACCCAAAATACAAGTGATTTGTGCAAATTACTTGTATTTCTGAACGCTTCTCTGGACAAAAATAATTTTGAAAGTAGCAAATATGCTTTGAAATTTCCAAACCTTACGAATGCAGTTCCAGGTACTTCTCAAACAAAATTAAAAAGTTATTCAAAGGTAAAAGCTGTCGAGACTGTCCAGGTAGATAACTGTCCCGAAATATGGAGCTCGGCAAAGGAAAAAGCAGAGCCACCATACCATGTACTTCCCCCAAACTATGCCACAATCACAGGCTGCAGAATGCTTATGAAGTATATAAGTTCAATGGAAGAACGGACCGACGAAGCAAAGGAACTAGGCATAATGTTTCACAAGAACAAGTATTTAAAGAGAGCCGTAGACACCTTAAAAGAAAGATTCAATACACTGTTCTTGTGGCCAGTGTTGCTAACCAATGAGGAACCATCTGCACACTTGACTGAGGAAAAACCATATGTACCTGTGTCACCAAGAATCCGAAAGAGAATATTGCCTGCTCCTACAGGATTTTCTATTCGCATGCCAAAACCAAGTGCATTGAGGAAACTGGATTCAAGCATGAGTTCGGATTCTGATGACACTGTCTGTATAGACGAGCCAAAGAGGAAGAAGGTTGACATAAGGGAGACACAAACTGAACTACCTGAAATGTCACATTTTGGAGTGCTAGCACCAGATGAAGATAGCCTTCCAGGAAATATCCAAGAATTACAAAGGGAAGCCACATAATTTTAAGGTTTTAGACATAAGTTCAGTGTTAAGTAAATTTACTTTTTGATTTTATTTTTATTTTACTTACGGCTAGTACATAGGTACTAAAGAGAATTTGTATATTTTATAGGTAATTTTTTTAACTTTTTAATCTAGTTTGCAGTACATAACATCATAAAAATAGTCTTTGTAGATTTTAAATATTATTCTCCACAGTTTTATTTTCATGATAAAGTATATGAAACAGGCAGGTGTTAGGCGACTTGTCTAAATTAATATTAATATTAAAATACATGTAATATTGAAAGGGATAAATATTTCTTGTTTATCAGAAAAGTGAACGTATCACACATGTTAGGATTAATACGTGATAATAAATGTATACTGTAGTGTAGATGGCTCATACTACAGAAGGATACCCAGTAGTGGGAGGGATGTAAAGGACCAAAGAATACTATTACCCTTTTTAAAAAAAGTAAAGGACTGTGGATGACTCGGAGGAACTCGAGGTGGATGAAGATGATTAATAATAAATTCATTAGTCATACATTTCATTCATTCTCCGACCCGTAGAGGGAGTATAGTATACTACTATAGTATCATAGCTGGGCACCGTTAATCAAATAGTTAACTTCGTTAATCGTTAATCCGCTACAAAAAAAGTTAGCTTCGTTAAACGTTAAAGCGTTACATTTCGGAAGAATTAACGCAAGTTAACGTTAATCGTTAATCCGTTAATATTGTGTAAAATTGCATTTTTATATCGTTGCGTTAGTGAACTTATAAAACCTGTTGGCTTAAGTTCCGGAAGTTAACAGGTTAGGAACAAAACAAAGACTTGTATAATTCAAATGTGTAATTGAATTGTCAGGCATGAGGTGCATATTCCCCTTCATGAACATGAAATTAACATGTTGAAGTTCTCGTCTGAAAGCCAGGCTCGTTTTGGTGTTAAAATTTCTTTACCCGTAGAAAAAAGACGTAGACCTGCAGCACTTGAGGCTATAGCAGTATTGTATTTAATGAACAGATTTATGAATATCTGTTCCCCAAGGAATGCAGCATCGTTGAACGAGTCTTTTGATTTCATGTCCAGCCACATTTTAAGGAGACTGTGCTTTACTCTTTAAAGAGTTGGAGCTCTTTGGTTTTTCTATAGACTGAGTAACAGAATTGAAAAAGTCTTCCTCGTCATCATCGTTGTTACTCGCATTGCTCCCTCCGCCACTTAAACTATCTCTGTCCTTCGAATTTTCCGCTGCTTCTTTTCGTAAGGCATCTTTTACCTTTTTTCCATGCACTTTTTTACTGCATCCACTCTACTGCTGTCATACGATTCTTATCAGGACCGCTGGAATCCGATCCGATCCGGTCTTCCATCCAACATCCATGATAGGGTTTTATATTAATTACACATAAACATTAGGTACACTGCACTCTTCTTTATCAATTATCAACACGCAAATGAACACTGACTGTACTTAATTTATATTATAATAACAACAAACAAACAAAACACTCGTCACTCTAAGCACCGCACCGGCGCTAAGTAATGAAATTATCAAACGAAACAAATCTCTTCGCAGTTTTCTTTCTCACTCGCACGCGCTGACAAAAAATATCTAGATTTGTCTTTGTTTCACGCGCGGCAAGCGCCACCCGGTACTTGTCGGTGCCGTGCGGTAACTATTGCTATTATTAGGCATTGGATTAACGATTAACGGACTTCTGCATAACTAACGAAGGATTAACGGAAGTTAACGTGTCCGTTAACATTTTTAATAGTTAACTTAAAAGTTAATCCGTTCATCAAAATGTTAACTTCGTTAATTAACGATTAACGGATTAACGAGTTAATGCCCAGCTATGTATAGTATACTAATATACTCCCTCTACGCTCCGATTGTGATATTTCCTCCGAGCTCCGACCAAATATTTCCGTTCATCAATGGTTCGTATAATCGTCCATTTAACTGTCAAACCGTTGTCAAACACCACCATGGAAGTAATATATAGGAAATTATTACTGCTGATCCAATATGAGCAGAGCGAGGCGAAGTATGAAAGGCAGTTGTCTTTTTCTAACTAGGGTGACAATAAATTATATAATTAGGATATACCAATTCATCTTCTTACCAAATCGGGAGCAGTCTCTTTTGCGGTCCTATTTTACCTGCATCTTGCCAGTCATGATGATCCTTAGCTCTATTGACGCGTTAAGTAACAAACACCAACAAACTTACTCACAAATTAAAATGCACTTTAGTTTGTAACTTATAATAGTATCGATTCGGTTAATTGACAGGGAGGCAATGTGATCAAAATCATAAACATTTTGCAGCAATTACAATATTTATTTACAAGTTCACATTTGAATTGCATGTAGGTAGTTGCCTATATCCTATATTTTTAACACTATCGTTTTCCTTGTGTTTCAAATTCTAACTGAAACGAGTGATGGTTTAAACTATGTACACCAATATAAAGCAAACTGTATACAATACTAAGGAATCGTATGTGAAACCATGGTATAAGAATATATGACTTGGCTACTACTTTTATTAGCACTACTACTAATAGCTACAAATCAATTACTAAATTTTTCTCACCACGGCAGGAATTGGGATAGCGCCTTTTTTTAACAAACGGAGAGAATTTGGAGTATTGAAAGATTTTGGATCAAAGTGTAGACTGCAAACTTTGGAGAATTTATTTTGATGTTTTCATTTTTAGGAAAACTAAAAAAATATCATATTGCACAAATTATTTCAAGCACGAGAAAATATGGTCACCTTAGTCCCTATAATGTAATCTTACTTAAACTTTAGCATACCTGTAGAAAAATATATTGCAACCACTATAAGATTCATTTCTGCATCCCGGACACTGATCTCCATCAGTACAAGTACGCCGGATTGGCTGGTCGCCGCATCGTTTTGTGCCTATTTGATTTTCGCCATCTTGGCGCCGACAACGCCAGTAAACGTCCACGGAACTAAAAGTAGGGACGGGACAATGTAACAAATTATATCGAAATATATGTAACAAATTATATCGAAATAATGTAACGGGACAATGTAACAAATTATATCGAATATATGTTACATAATAAATGATAAATACAAAAGACCTAAATTTCTAGAATATTGGAAAAAAGTAGAACTCTGAAACTCTGGAGAAATATGTAGTGATTTTCCGCTGCGACTCACCACATAATTTAATCATATTTCTCCAGAGTTTCATTTACAATGGATTTCCGCAAAGTAACGCCTGATTCAATATATTAACTTATGTTTAATTGGTTTTTGTATTGTATATTATTTAATGTAATTAAGCCTATAATCATTTAAAATCATTGTCATAGAACGAGCAAATGTTTACCTCAAATATGTAATTCTTCCCTTGGCCTTCGAGATACAGGCATTGCCTAGTTCGGGGTCCGCTAAAAAACCACATGCATGTACTTAGTATGTAAAAAAAGAACGTAAATACCATGTCTTTATTATTTCTTTAGTTAATAAAAAAATTGAATTTGAATATATTAGTCAAAAAACCTTTGTTTTCCTATCTTTCTTCCAGTTACATACATTGTAATGTACTTTTCGTCCACTTGTTGGTAGGGGTACGTTTGATGGTGCAGTTGGTTCTAATTCTGGTATTATGTTTCGGATACGGGTTTTGATATGCTGTGGAACATTAGCGACAAAAATTCTTATCAGTAAAAATGTATGCAAAAATATGTTACGTATGTATTTAATCGCTACCGGGTCCAATAGACCCACACGCACCTTTTAGGCCCATAGCACTAACATGTAGCGCACTAACTGTCAGCTTAGATCGTTAAGTTATCTACCGCCCTAAACTATATTCAGAAGGTATTAAGAACGGCCACATTACAATCGTCGTAATTTCGAACTAATTCAACAAAATTCAAGGGAAGGGTCCACTGGACCCAGTAGCGAGCCCTTAAGTGTTAAGCCACAGTTTTAGTGAAGAGTCTTTTAACCTGTAATTTAAAAACAAACCGTTCATTGATACAATTTATGCCAGAAAAAATATCGACAAATATTATCGATATGGAATATCGACAACACTATTGTGTTGTTTATGTTTATCAAAACTTGTCAATGTCAAGTCAAATACGTTCTAATGTCATGTCATGCATGTAATTCATGCATGGAATTAATATATAATAATCAGGAATGAGCACTGCTGGTCTAATTACGGGCAGAACGAGGCGAATGTATGACAGGCTGTTGTCTTTTTCTAACTATGGTGATAATACATTATATAATTAGGATATTTCAATTCATCTTCCTACCAAATCTGGAGCAGTCTCTTTTGGGGCCCTATTTTACCTGCATCTTGCCAATCATGATAATCCCTAGCTCTATTGACGCGTTAAGTAATAAACACCAACACACTTACTTACAAAAGGCACTTTTATTTGTAACTTATGATAGTAACCGACATAAAAGAGACATTTTGTTGTGTCCTTTAATCAATTGAATAACTTAATAATCTTGTAACGCGTAACACAAGATTTTAGAATACAAATACAAGATTTTAGAATACAAATATGAACGTGTACCATAACCACAAACCTATTTCACTTTAAATAAAAGTCAACCTTAAAAAGTTAAGCATTAGTAAAGTCGCGACGCCCCGCTCCACTAATATTAAACAAACGTAATACTCAGGAATCGTATTATAATTTTTCTATATGTAAAACCATGGTACTCGTATAAGAACATACGACTTGGCTACTTTTTATCAGCACTACTACTAATAGCTACTCATCAATTACCATTTTTTTCTTACCACGGCAGTAATTGGGATAACATTTAAAAAACGGAGGGAATTAAAAGTATAAAAAGATATTGGATTAAAATGTAGACTACAAACTTTGGCGAATTTTGTAATAAGTCGTGTTATTTGAGTACTTTTGCCATTTTAATTTAATGTATTCATTTTTAGAAAAAAAAATACTATATTGCTCAAATTATTTCAAGCACGAAATTAGAGGTCACCTTAGTCCCAATAATGTAATCTTAGCATACCTGTGGAAAGATATATTGCAGCCACTATAAGATTCACTTCTGCATCCCGGAACACTACTATTTCTTATCATTTTGTTATATTTACAATAAATTACATCTAAATTAGTTACAAATTAAATTATTTTTTTCCCCGCTACCTTTTGTCATAATATAATGCCATCATAATGTTGCTTGTGTGAAAATAATATAACATCAATTTGTTTATTCTTTTTTGTGTTAGTTTCACAAATTTATTCAGATTTCTTTGTGTCGAGTAAGATTTATAATAAATAAAATTAAATTATATTATTTATTGATAAATATGACTACGTTGACTAGATAGTGACGTTTCTCACAGATTATTTTTTAAACTGGCAAGCTGCTGAAGCAGATCAACAGCCTGCCTACTATGTCTCTCATTTTTGACCGATTTCCCCCCCGATTTACCATTTATAGAAAATGAACTTTAAGTGTAAAAACATAAGGTTTCTATTCATATAAAATTTATTTCACAAAACCAAAGAGAGAACAATCCAGAGGGAAAGAGAGGGATGATATAAAAAATCCTCGGAGGAAGGACAAGCCTGGAGTCATAGTAATAAATTGAACGTGTTCTGTATGTCTGCACTCTTTCGTCTTATGTGCGCACCAACGCGGAAGAAAGAGATAACTAGTTACTATATAGATCACCTCAAAATGACAGTGTAGCCGTTTTTTAATACCTCAATTTAGTGATGTGCCTACGACGTACGAAATAAAAAACCGAAACCGAACCGAAACATACATTCTGTTCTGTCACGTTAACGATTATTCTAGTAGTTTTGCTAACTAAACCTTATTAAAGTGACGTAATTGTAACATGTTTTCAAAATCGATCTTTTAGGCATAGTTAGAACTAGGTAAGAAAACCTGGAAAAGGATTGTGTAGTTCGAAATAAATAAAATAACTCAGATAACTTTTGTAGGTTTTTATTTACTGACCCTTAAACAATACAGTTTTATTTAAAAAATTACGTACTTTATCTTGTGGTTGTATAAGTTGCTTAGTCATATAATGAATTTTCGTTTTTAAGTATGTCTCGGCTATGGCTTTTATGAGTAGATTTCTATGATTATCTATAGATCTACGAATAAATATATTTATGACGGACATAAACATGCTGGATTGACTGGTTTCGAAATATAAGTTCGATTTTGAGACCCGATTTTAACCGAATTCAGAACAATTGTGCACAACACTATAAACCAAACTTTTGCGTATTTTTAACATATAATGGCAAAATTTAATTGTTTTCCTCCAAAATGAGGTTCTAAAAGAGTAGAAATTTGTTATATTTTAATATTTTTAATCAGTTTTGTATTGTTTTGTGGAAAATGATAAAAAACTCTAACCTGTGAAATGACAAGCTCTGGATTTCGTCACTTTTCTTCGAAGCATGGCTCTTACAGCCATAGGCAACGCACGCCATTTGTTCTTCAGTAGAAAACACTTCTCAAACAAACTCATTTAACCAAATATTCCAAAGATTCACGGTATATTCGCCAAAAATCTAAATCCACAGCTAGTATCCAAATTGGTTACTCGAGCTAGAAAAACCGGCTTCACTAACGTAAAGGGCCGAACAGATTGTATATAGTTGTCTCTTTTTAGCACACTAAAAACATTCATTAAAAAGAGAGGTTCCGATAGTGCGCCACACTTCAACTTATTACTATGTCTCCAGGCTTGTCCTTCCTCCGAGAAAAAATCCTTGAACACCACAGAGCTCGGTTATCTGAGTTATTTTATTTATTTCGAACTACACAATCCTTTTCCAGGTTTTCTTACCTAGTTCTAACTATGCCTAAAAGATCGATTTTGAAAACATGTTACAATTACGTCACTTTAATAAGGTTTAGTTAGCAAAACTACTAGAATAATCGTTAACGTGACAGAACAGAATGTATGTTTCGGTTCGGTTTCGGTTTTTTATTTCGTACGTCGTAGGCACATCACTAAATTGAGGTATTAAAAAACGGCTACACTGTCATTTTGAGGTGATCTATATAGTAACTAGTTATCTCTTTCTTCCGCGTTGGTGCGCACATAAGACGAAAGAGTGCAGACATACAGAACACGTTCAATTTATTACTATGACTCCAGGCTTGTCCTTCCTCCGAGCCACAGAGTACTTTTTTATATACGGATACGGAAACACTGTCAAAAATGGTGTGGTCTGTGGTGTTTTGGTTGTTGATTGATTTTCCATTCTATTAAGTAGAAATTCTAAATTAAGTTTATTTTGAGTGTGACTAACAAATATTGAAAGTGAAAGCCTATCAATTATTACCCAATAAAACATTTTTGATTCGGTCACATCATCATGGCAAAATCTCTCAAAGTATTGAAGATGTTGCACTGCAGAAACCTGCTCAGATCACATAAACACGAGCCGCAACAGCAGTTAGTTCCTAGAAGTAGCAAATTTAAAAGATGTTCAGATGATGACAATAGAGTTGATTTTAAACTGAACGAGACCATAAAACTGGAAACAAATAACGAGCTATGCAGAGTTTGTTTGAAGCAAGGTGCGATATCAATTCACGGAGATTCCACTGAAGATTTATCGTCTGCTATTAGCACATTCGGTGGCATAGAAATCAGTCCATCTGACCCTCATCCGAAATACCTATGCCTCTCATGCAATGCACTTCTTCAAGGGGCAATTCTTTTTAGAAAAACTGCACAAGAAACTGATGAGCGCCTCAAAATGACAGTAGAACCTAAGCCAGACATAAATGATCATTACAGTGATACTAACATGGATAATGAGAAAGAGGCAACAACATCCACAGAACAAATTAAGATTATTTACCCTTGCACTAAATGCGAAATAATATTTGATTCATTCCAAGATTACAAAGATCATAAAATGTTATGTGAACATGATACCAAGAAGAAAACATGTCCAGTCTGCAACAAAAGTTATGCTTGTTCTTATTACAAAAGCCACATGAGGCTTCATACCAACAAAACATATAATATTTGTGATATTTGTGGTAAAAACATCACACTGGACTGCCACTTTAGAACTCACCGTTTGACTCATTTCAACAGCTTGCCTTACAAATGTACACTATGTCCGTATCGTGGACGATTTGGTGCATCTTTGAAGATGCACATGAGATCTCACACGGGAGAGAAACTGTACATATGTGATAAGTGCCCGCAACGGTTCGTCAGCAAAAGTAACTTAAACAAACACATGTTGACTCACAAAAAAGAAAGGGACTTCAAATGTGAGTGTGGACGAGGCTTTTACACAAAACGAGAGCTGAATTTACACTTCAAAGTAGTCCATACAGGGATAAAAGAGCATGTCTGTAAGACTTGTGGTACTGCATTTGGCTATAGGAAAGAACTGATGAAACATGAACGAAGACTCCACAACCGAGAGAAAGAGAGAACTGGGAGAATGCCCATTTATCTAAAGCTAGAAAGAATGAACCAAACTGAGAAACAAAGTTCTATTGTAACTTAATGTTTTGTGTTCTCTATCTTTGAGTCGTATTTCCTCATGACTGAGGGTCGTGACTCCCCCGCAGAATTAATTCGTTAGGGGAGTTTTCTTGGGCAGATACATCGTGGTGGGCGCCCAGGTCCTTCCACGGAAGACGCATGTCCTCGGATATTGTGGTCCTCAAACATGTCGGTTTCCTCACGATGTTTTCCTTCACCGCTAAGCGAGTGCAAATCTACACATAACTTGAAAATACAAGTCATTGGTGTAGGGCGGATTCGAACCAGGGTGCGTCTGGACGAAATCAGACACTGGAACCGCTAAACCACACTCGCTTATGTTTAATGTTTTGTGTTAACAAAGCTTAAAGTTGTACATATAATGGCTGCTCAGGTTTATTTTAATATTTTTTTGGGATGATAAGAAAATTATAAGTACTGCAATAAAATGACTTAGAATTTATGTTTGTCTGCATAATGAAAACTTTAAAATTGAAATTAATTATACTTTTTGTATATTATAAGTCTGAGTGATACTTATGTTATGAAATAAATATTATGTATACTTAACCAATTATTTTTATTTGGTTGTTGTTTCCTTCAATTTTCTTTTAAAAAATTACATAGTACAAATAAGCTACCTGTATAGATAGTGTTACGGGATAGGGGGCTGTTTTTAAGGAAAAACACAATGCCTTAATTTATTGCCTTTAATTCGACGATGTTTTCACACACAAGTACGTAGAGTACTACGAAAAACACTAAGCACACACGTTCACTATACAGTACTTCACTTAGGTAGCACTTTCACACTCGTAATATCGCTTCGGTATCGCTTGACTGTTCGCTTCGATCGCTTGATTGAAACTGTCCACTGGCCTGAGCTGCGCCCGTTTATATATCGGTAAGAAACTTCTCGAATGCTTTTGTATTACTTGGATCAAAACACAACCATAAATCCTTTGTCATGCAAATTAGATAGGTGAGCGCTTGATGTAAACAGGGTTATAAAACCATTGTTATGCAAATTAGTTTCTTTTGTGTTACACTTAACAATGATGAATGTCGAACAATCTGGAACGCAATTAAAATGAGGTAAACAACTTGTTTACGTGTACGCGCAGGTAAGCCAGTGGTAGCGTGAAACTTCGAGAATCGTCGCGGCGCGACACTACCCCCTCCTTAGACGTGCTCGTCCCGAGCACCATTGTCTCCATGGTATCTCGCCAGCCGGTCCACGTGAACGATCTTAGGTCCGCCTCGCTGGCCCTTCTGTATCCGGAATGTGATGTCGTTTATCTTAGTCACCACACGATACGGTCCATCCCATTTAGCTTGCAATTTCGGTGACTTGCCCTTGCTGCGGACGGGATTGTGTAGCCACACCAAGGACCCTTCAGAAAATCCAGGGTTGTTCAGCTTTCGGTCGTATCGAGTTTTCATTTTCTCGGACGATTGTCGGCCAGATTCTCGAATGTGTTCATAGATGTCATTCATCTTGCTTCGAAGGTCACTCGCATACTCTGTCATGGTACGTGGAGAGTCCGGCGGGATACCAGTTATCAAATCTGCCGGCAGTCGTAACTCTCGCCCGAAATTCGCGAAAGCTGGAGTCACATTTGTGCTTTCGTGAACTGCACTCCGATATGACAGTAAAAATGGCTGAATGTGTTTGTCCCAATCTCGCTGCTTGCTGTCAACCACTTTAGCCAAATATCTCTCCAGTGTTTGATTAAACCGCTCCACCATTCCATCAGACTGCGGGTGGTAAGACGTGGTCCTAGTTTGTGAGTACCCATTACTTTACACGTCTCTTGGAAGAGTTGAGATTCGAAGTTTCTACCTTGGTCGCTGTGAATCTCTAGGGCTACTCCGAAACGACAGAACACCTCATGGACCAGCTTATCGGCTATGGTGGCGGCTTCTTGGTTTGGGATAGCGAAGACTTCAGGCCACTTAGTGAAGTAATACATGACGACCAGGAAGTACTTGTTTCCACTCTCAGAGACAGGGAAAGGTCCTGCGACATCCAGTGCTATACGTTCCCATGGCGCTCCTACGTTGTAAAGCTTCAATGCTCCTCTACTCCGAGTATGTGGGCCTTTCACTGACGCGCAACTGGTACCTACATTTCTTAACCCAATCTTCCACGTCATCCCTGCAGTTGATCCAGTAAAATCGTTCTCGTATTTTCAACAGGGTCCTTTTCACCCCAAGATGTCCTAGCCTGAGTATTTTTCATGGTAAAGTCGCAAGATGTCAGGCACTCTCACTTTGGGAACAATCATTTGTAGATGGCAGTGATTTCCACGAGCGTTTTGCCATTTTCGGCACAATACATCTTGGTGAATAACGAGACTGTTCCATTGTGTCCATAAGCCCTTTGTCACTACGCTCATTCCAGCAACGTCACTCCATGTCGGTCTAGTGGCTCCGGATTCCATCCAGTTTAGAATTGGTTTGATGTCGGCGTCCTCTTGCTGCGCTGACTGGATCGTCTCCTTCCATTCGTCGCTTAGGTCTATCTTCAGCATTTTAACTGGTATGGTCTCCTTTGTCTCCTCTTCATATAGTCGATCTTCCTCAGATGGTCTTCTCGAAACGGCGTCCACATTTCCGTCCTTCGCTTGCGAGCTCGATGTAACCAAGACCTTCGGGACTTTATCAGAACCTGCCAGCGCTTGCTCCATAGTCCTGGTGCTCACTCGTTCCTCTGTCACTGGTTTACGCCACGATCCATCACGCTCCATCCGTACATCTGGAATTTGATTTGACTTGGGGCAATTGCGGCTCAAATGTCCCCTAACCTGGCAATGGTAGCATTTGGGAGCTCCTCTATTGTAATACGTCGGCAAATACTTGGGAACTCCTCGATTGTAGTACGTCGGCGTTGTCACTTTCAATTCCCTCATGTGCTCAAAGCGATGATCCTTTCGTACAGCCTCAACCTCCAGCGCATGTACCAGGGCATTCTTCAAGGTCTGGTGGTGCCCAAGTGTCACGATAGATTTCACTTCTGGATCTCGAATACCACTGATAAACTCCTGTACCAGAAGTGTATCCACCAGCTCTGGCACGGACTGGTAGGCCTTGCGCACTATCTTCTCGATTTCTAGAGCCCACTCCTGCAGGGTCTCTTCGCGCCGTTGTACTCGATCCTTCAGCTGAGCACGATATACGTGTTCCAGATGCGCATCACCGTAACGACGCTCCAGCGCTTCGAGAAGAGTGTCATAAGTAACGTCTTCGCCCAGGGCTTCCAGAACTGACAGGGCCTGGTACGAAGGCCTACTATAAGTGCAGTCATCGCTTGCTCTTTATTCCAGCCGTTGGCTCTCACTATGGCGTCGAATTGTATCTTGTAAGCGGCCCAAGACGACATCCCGTCAAATGGAGTGATCTTAAAGCCGCTGGGCGCTGAGACAGGAGCAGCAGTACAGATTGATCCCTTTTCAGTATTGATAACCTGAAGGGACTGTGGCGATCATCGCGCCACCTCAAAACATATAGACCCACGCACATGAGCGGGAAGGGGGCGCGGGGATAACACCGCGCTTCTATATCACACAGGACATTGCGGTCGCGCCGCGCACACGTACACGAGTCGGTCCGAGACCTTCACCGAAGCTCCCCGCTCCCGCGCCACGCCAACGCACTCGCGGAAATGTTTATCGTAGCTTTCTAAGCTAATATAAGTCTTTAAGTCTTTAGCGCTTGATGTAAACAGGGTTATAAAACCATTGTTATGCAAATTAGTTTCTTTTGTGTTACACGTAACAATGATGAATGTCGAACAATCTGGAACGCAATTAAAATGAGGTAAACAACTTGTTTACGTGTACGCGCAGGTAGGCCAGTGGTAGCGTGAAACTTCGAGAATCGTCGCGGCGCGACAATAGGGAAGGGAGTATAAGATCAAGCAAATAAAAAAAACGTTTCATAAATAGTTGTCTATTTCACATAGTAAGCTAACTAAGAAAATATTCCAATACTTAATTGAATTGTTAAAGCAATGAGGCTTTTTCTGACAGTTGAATTAAAAAATAAAAAATGCTCAACAGGTGGCGTTGTACTAGTATGTTAACAACTGTTACTGTACAAGCGAGTTCTTCATAATATGTGAAAGGGAACGTTACATAAACTTTACAATGCAATTTTATTTATATTCAGTATGAGTGAGACAAGTTTTTGGTAAAATTAATTTATTCTGGTAATCAATTTACAAAATACTAATATAAAAGTTAGACTCTTTGGTGTTTATTAACAGTAACAGCGACATCTATTGAAACTATTTTCAAATATTTTTTTTAATTGGCTCCCTGAAAAAGCCTCATTCAATTATTAGAATATTTTCTTCGAAATTTGTTTTATTATTGTTGGGATAATATTACAAAACAGTTTTATGTATATTTTAAGTTAGCTTACTCATGTGAAATAGAGCCTTTTTGATATTGAATTGATGACTAAAACGCGTAAGTCACATGGCGCCATTTCTTAGAAAACATAAAAGTTACTATTTATTATCCAGTGCAAAGATCCAGTGAGTATACAAATTATCATAATAAACTTTCTATTTACTGGAAAATCGCTCTTTCGACTCATAAATTAATATTTATCTAAGTGTAAGCCGTAGGGATGAAATGAAAATCCTTGGTAAGCCACATAAAAACTAACGACTTCGAAAACGTGACAGTGACATACCTAATTGTGATATTTCCTCCGAGATTCTACAAATAGAAATTATAAAGTAAATTAAGTTTAATTTGAGTATAACTAACAAATATTAAAAGTGAAAGCCTATCAATTATTACCCAATAAAACATTTTCTTGATTCGGTCACATCATCATGGCAAAACCTCTCACAGTATTGAAGATGTTACACTGCAGAAACCTGCTCAGATCACATAAACACGAGCCGCAACAGCAGTTAGTTCCTAGAAGTAGCAAAAGATGTTCAGATGATGACAATAAAAATGATTTTAAACTGAACGAGACCATAAAACTGGAAACAAATAACGAGCTATGCAGAGTTTGTTTGAAGCAAGGTGCGATATCAATTCACGGAGATTCCACTGAAGATTTATCGTCTGCTATTAGCACATTCGGTGGCATAGAAATCAGTCCATCTGACCCTCATCCGAAATACCTATGCCTCTCATGCAATGCACTTCTTCAAGGGGCAATTCTTTTTAGAAAAACTGCACAAGAAACTGATGAGCGCCTCAACATGACAGTAGAATCTGAGCCAGACATAAATGATCATTACAGTGATACCAACATGGATAATGAGAAAGAGCCAACAACATCCACGGAACAAATTAAGCTTATTTACCCTTGCACTAAATGCGAAATAATATTTGATTCATTCCAAGATTACAAAGAGCATAAAATGTCATCTGAACATGATACCAAGAAGAAAACATGTCCAGTCTGCAACAAAAGTTATGCTTGTTCTTATTACAAAAGACACATGAGGATTCATACCAACAAGACATATAATATTTGTGATATTTGTGGTAAAAACTTCACACTGAACTGCCAGTTTAGAACACACCGTTTGACTCATTTCAACAGCTTGCCTTACAAATGTACATTATGTCCGTATCGCGGACGATTTGGTGCATCTTTGAAGATGCACATGAGATCTCACACGGGAGAAAAACCATACATATGTGATGAGTGCCCACAACGGTTCATCAGCAAAAGTAACTTAAACAAACACATGTTGACACACAAAAAAGAAAGGGACTTCAAATGTGAGTGTGGACGAGGCTTTTACACAAAACGAGAGCTGAATTTACACTTCAAAGTAGTTCATACAGGGATAAAAGAGCATGTCTGTAAGACTTGTGGTACTGCATTTGGCTATAGGAAACAACTGATGAAACATGAACGAAGAGTCCACAACCGAGAGAAACAGAGAACTGGGAGATTGCCCATTTATTTAAAGCTAGAAAGAATGAACCAAACTGAGAAACAAAGTTCTATTGTAACTTAATGTTTTGTATTAACAAAGCTTAAAGTTGTACTTATAATGGCTGCTCAGGTTTGTTTTAATATTTTTTTGGGATGATAAGAAAATTATAAGTACTGCAATAAATGACTTGGAATTTTTGTTTGTATAAAGTAAACTTTAAAATTAACTTTGAAATTAATTATACTTTTTGTATATAGGTATTATAATAGTCTGAGTGATACTTATGTTATGAAATTAATATTATGTATAACCAATTTGTTTTATTATTGTGTGGTTTCCTAAAACGATCTTCAACTTTTTTTAAAAGTACAGAATAGTGCAAATAAGCTAGGTACCTATATAGATAGGGAAGGGAGTATAAGATCAAGTGAATAAAAAAAACTTTTCATAAATAGTTATGTCTATTTCACATAAGTAAGTCACACTCTTCGTGTATTTGCCAGTGTCAAGTAATTTTCTTCTTCTTCTTCTTCGATGCATGCTTAAGGATGTGGATTGGGAAGGCTTGAGGATTTACTTTTTAGGTAGATAAAACGGGGAAACGATATGGATAAAACGGATAACAGGAAAATGGTCAGAGAAGGTATGACAAACAAAATAATAATAATTAGTACAATATTTACAAAACTTAATCATAACTTAATATAATTACTATCAATGAATGAAGCTAACAGGTTATATACAGGAATTTTATTATTTACACAATATAATAAAGATTTCAAGCAAGTTGGAAAAGGAATTTTTAAGGTAGCTAAGCCAGAATACAACATGGAATAATCTAATAATGGACAATTTAGGAAAATATGGTTCGCATCTCCTACTTCTCCACATTCACATTTGTCATCATCAATAATGCGTAAACGAGCAAGGTGTGCCGGACTACACATGTGACCAAGTCTCAATCTTATTAGTACAGATGTAGCTCGTTTTGTAAACCTTGATTTGAAGAACCAAGGTCGAACTCCTGTTCGACCAATACTATAATTCAATTCAACCTGATATTCCTATATCAGGTTGAATTGAATTATAGTATTGACCAGTGTAACGGGTACTAATCAACCAAGCTTGAGTCCAATAGTTTTTAAGAAAAAGTTTAGGTAGTGTTGCGAGATCTTCGGTAAAATTCATAAAAGGAAAAGTATCACCACATTCCACGGCTTCATTTGCGAGTCTATCCGCCTTTTCATTTCCTGATATGCCACTATGACTAGGAATCCACGCAAAAGCAACAGAAAGACCTCGATTCAAGCATTTGAGGAGCATTTCTCTAATCATTAATGTCACTGGAGAAAAACAGTTTCTTTTGAATGGGTATCTGAGAAGGGCCTGTAATGCACTCATGGAGTCAGAAAATATTACTGTCTTAGACAACTTCATTATATGAACGTATTCTAATGCTTTGTATAAACCAAAACATTCGGCTGTAAAGATAGAGGTTTGTGGAGGAAATTTAATTTTTTCTACTATTTTGTATTGGGAATGGAAAACTCCTGTTGCCGAACTCCATTGCGATGCCTCGCAGGGATACCAGCAACTATTGTTACTTGTATGAAGATACTCGTACGGAAACTTTACGTAGTTAAATGATAAAAGAAACACTTTTTATAGTAAATGCTTTAATTTGCAGTACAACAGTTCTGAACGGGCAAGCAAGCAAGCGCATCCGATCATCCGAGCTTAGCTCTTATTTTCCCGCCAAAATCTCTAATCTTTTTCCGTTCCTGTCAGTTTGACGTACCAGTCAAACTGACAGCCAGCAAATACTCTTTTTGTGCAAAGAGGTTGAACTCATTGATGCAAAGAGGTTACTGTACTCATTTGATGTAAAAAGGTTGAACTAAATTTTAATTCTAATTGATAAACATAAGTTATGGTATTTAGTATGTCGGTAACAGCTCGGCCATCCGCTTACTTACGAGTCCCTCGTAATACATTATACTTTTAGTAAACATCATTACATATTTAGGTAATACTGATCCATGACGTTGATCAGTCCAAGCTGATGCAGGCGTAGACCAGCGACCTAGACTGATCCATGACCTTGATCAGTCCCTAAGCTGGTGCAGGCGTAGACCAGCGACCTAGACTGATCCATGACCTTGATCAGTCCCTAAGCTGGTGCAGGCGTAGACCAGCGACCTAGACTGATCCATGACCTTGATCAGTCCCTAAGCTGGTGCAGGCGTAGACCAGCGACCTAGACTGATCCATGACCTTGATCAGTCCCTAAGCTGGTGCAGGCGTAGACCAGCGACCTAGACTGATCGAAGACCTTGATCAGTCCCTAAGCTGGTGCAGGCGTAGACCAGTGACCTAGACTGATCGAAGACCTTGATCAGTCCCTAAGCTGGTGCAGGCGTAGACCAGCGACCTAGACTGATCGAAGACCTTGATCAGTCCCTAAGCTGGTGCAGGCGTAGACCAGCGACCTAGACTGATCGAAGACCTTGATCAGTCCCTAAGCTGGTGCAGGCGTAGACCAGCGACCTAGACTGATCCATGACCTTGATCAGTCCCTAAGCCGGTGCAGACGTAGACCAGCGACCTAGACTGATCCATGACCTTGATCAGTCCCTAAGCTGATCCATGACGTTGATCAGCATCCCAAACTAATCCATGACAATGACAAGTATCTGAAATTAAACTAACAAACGATATTATTCAGCTATCGACCTCTGAGCTAATAAAAGAGCATGTACGATTCTATACAACAATTGGTATTTTCAATCTGCTAATCTTTACAGTAATCGTTAAAAATAATAATTACTTGACACTTGGTGCATTGATCCATGACATTGATCTACAAATTATACAGTATTATAACATTGAAATTAAATCACACGATCAATTCCATAAACGTGGTAATACATTTCGATTCGAATTAGATTGTGACAATTTCCCTGTTTGACCCCTACTCATTTCCTGGTACACTAATAGATTCAGCATCAGAAGACACGTAATGTTTGGAAATCAGACGTGAAAAAGTGAGCAACGAAAATATCTTGTCATTAGCAATAACAGATTCATAACGCCAAGCTACTAAGCCACGAAGTAAAACTTGTCTTGATATTATCGGTTATACCTAATATGAGAGGCTTCAACGCGACAGACGGTGAATATGGTTTATCTGATCACACGGCATAAGTATTAGAGATTCTAGTCCAGAGAAGTTACTTGATTAGATATTATGTTTAAGTGGAAACGCGATTATAACCCAGACAATATATAAAAAAAATCACTGATTGTCTAAGTAGCCTATCTTTCTTTTATGTTTGCAATGCTGATAATCCGAAATTAGCATTTTAATGAATTTATAGACATCTACATTATTACTCTACGATCTCTGCTTTCCATTAGTAAGAGTTAAAGTTCCGTTATCTAACGCCCTAAATAGTTAAGTAAAGGTGTCCATGCATGCTCAAAACGTAAATGTCATCTCCTTTGGAAATACAGGCGCACTCTAGATATCACGGTTAGAAAACTTTTTAAAGAATATTCGGCTAGATAAAAAGGAATAATAAAACAAACTCAAAAGGCCCAGAATAACTACGAAATTGATAAATCAACTAATTTTGAATCTAACATTTATGAATCTCTTAGTATTATTGTTGACTGGTTGCATATAGTAACAACCCTAAGATTAATTTAGATAAAACCCAAATAATGACATTTAAAACAATAAAAAAAATCTTCTACATTGAATATCAACTATCAACGCAAAAATATCACTGAAGTTAAAAAGACATTATTTCTGGGAATACATATAGATTCTGACCTATCTTGTAATTCTCATATTGAGGATGTATGTACAAAGTTAAGTCAGTTCTCTTACATGCTCTTAATGTTGCGAAAGGTTGCCAACGACAAACACTACTTAGCTCCTACCATGCCTATGTTGGTTCTAAACTGCGATACGAGGTTTTGATTTGGGCCAACTCTACTCGGAAAGAAGCAGCTTTCAGGAGCTCAAAAGAAGTGTATCCGAGCAATTTGTGGCCTGAGACAAACATGTAAGCCTTATTTTAAAAATACTAAATATAATGACTCTTCCCTCGACATATATCTATGAGTCTGCAGTCTAGTTAAGGAGAATATTAGTAATTATGAAGTTGTAAAGAGTAGACGTCGCGACACTTAGAACACAATTCATATATCAAAATGTAGACTACAAATGTACAGTAAGAATAATTTTGTAATCAGGGTTGACATTTACAATAAACTTCCATTTTTAGGGTTCCGTACCTCAAAAGGAAAAAAACGGAACCCTTATAGGATCACTTTGTTGTCCGTCTGTCCGTCCGTCCGTCCGTCTGTCAAGACCCTTTTTCTCAGGAACGCGTAGAGGTATGAAGCTGAAATTTATATCAATTACATATTTATGCCGCAAATTTTCGACACTTGCAAGGGAATCAAAACCTACAGGGTGCTTCCCGTGAACTCAGAATCTTGAAATTTGGTACGAAGCAACGTCTTATAGCATAGATAAAGGAAAAATTACGAAAACCATACATTTTTAGTTACATCACAAAATATTTAACCTTGCAGGTTTGTACGGAACCCTCGGTGCGCGAGTCCGACTCGCACTTGGCCGGTTTTTTTTTAAGGAGATTACAAACGCAAATGTTATCAAATATAAAATAAAGAGATTGTTAATTGACAAAGGGTACTACACGATTGACGAATCTCTAAAGGACACAATACAATATAATGACATTTAATTCAAACAGACATAATCCAATCAGGCAATATTGATATTTTAATTTTTAATTAATTTTATTTTTGTTCCGACAATTTATTTATTTTTAATTAATACATGCACGTATGGGGTGGCAACGGCATTGTAAATACTTATGTTTGATAACCGTAGATTTTATAAACGATTTAAAAGTATTGCTCGTAAACCTTGGTCGGTAATCAAGCGCACCGGTGTCCCAAAATAGCTAAAATGCTCTTTAACAACTCTGATGCTCGTTGGAGACTTAGTGTTCCTTACGTAACGAACCTTTTTTTTCCTAACACGTTCGTCAGAAGTTCTGTGTAGTTGTCACGAGAGGGAAAAGATTATCTAAATTTAAACTTCCATTCAGGCCATGAATAAAGCAAGGACGGTAACACCTAATACCAGGTTTTAGCTATGTACCCCACTTAACTTTGGCAAGGCGTAATGAAACATCTGTTTTTCGACCCAATTATAAATCTCCGCGTATTCTTCTATTTTGTGTAACCATGAATCGATGTTTTGCTTATTACAGAAAGGATCAAACTCGAGTATGACATTGTTAAGAACAGGGAACTTGTCACGCTCATTCCTACCCTTATCTTTAATGCCTTGCATAGCACTAATAAACTCCGCAAATAACTGTTGCGGCGTATCCACGTATCTCGCGTCAGCAGTGGCCCTGCCGTCGTCAGCTCGGGCTACAGCAGTCGTCTGCGCCGGAGGATATCTGGCTCAGCTCGGCAGCTGCTCGACGCTCTGGAACACAGGCGGAGTGCACGCTCTCGTGCTCCGAGATCGCCGCGACCTCGTAGACAGCCTGCGCTCGTTGCGATCACGATGTCGCGATCGCTGTCGGCTGCGATGTACGTCACGCGACCGCCTCGTACTGCGAGGCCGACTAGAGCCTAGCGAGGAGTCACTTCCAGTCGATTCATCCCTTCGCTTTCGTCTGGGCATTGTCGCGAACAACCTCGAACAAAACAACAGTATTGTATAAATATATATTTACAATTTGAACGTTTTACGTACATTATTCTTGCATAACATTCATACGACACCATATAATTGCAACAAACGGGAGCAGGAACGAAACAAAATAAAATAATAGCCCGAACAAACAGGTAAATTCTCTATTTTTTTCAAGATAGGTAAATTCTCAGTATCATTTAATCCGTTTGGATATAAAAAATTAAAAAAACTGCGAAGTAAGATAAGTACGTACGTTTTCTCTTTAAGCTGCTCGATGTGGGCGGGTGGGACCACACCGAGATATCAGAATAACTCAGCGCGATCCCACTTCTGAGATGTTGCCGAACTCCATTGCGATGCCTCGCAGGGATACCAGCAACTATTGTTACTTGTATGAAGATACTCGTACGGAAACTTTACGTAGTTAAATGATAAAAGAAACACTTTTTATAGTAAATGCTTTAATTTGCAGTACAACAGTTCTGAACGGGCAAGCAAGCAAGCGCATCCGATCATCCGAGCTTAGCTCTTATTTTCCCGCCAAAATCTCTAATCTTTTTCCGTTCCTGTCAGTTTGACGTACCAGTCAAACTGACAGCCAGCAAATACTCTTTTTGTGCAAAGAGGTTGAACTCATTGATGCAAAGAGGTTACTGTACTCATTTGATGTAAAAAGGTTGAACTAAATTTTAATTCTAATTGATAAACATAAGTTATGGTATTTAGTATGTCGGTAACACTCCTATCCCCACGCAATCAAATGCTGAATGCTTTGAGGCGTCACAATAAATGTGATGATAATCACACCAATGGGTATTGATGTAATGCTTAAATACTGAATTTGGATTTGGATCACCTTTTGCTATACCTGTGTTAAGCCATACCTACTTTTGGAGATATTGTAAGAGTTTTAAAGTCGGTTTCAAAAATGGGAAGTTTGGGTGATCGATGAGTTGGAGCAGTTAAGTTAATGTTCTGTGGGATCTAAGCTAAGAGTGACTAACTTCAACTTTTTTAATTATGGCTTCTGCAGCGTTACCGCAATTTTGCCAATGTCACGTAACGGATAAGCTAAAAAACAAACACTGAAAGGTTCGGTCGATAAAATAAAACCAAAAGCAAAAATTTTAAAAAGCAAGCTTATTACGTTATACATATTAAAGTTATAAAAGAAACGGTCATATTATGACTATGAAAACTTAAATAGAAGCTTCCAAAGCTAACCAAAATAAACTAAAAGCACGTTTAAGCGACAGTAACAAAGGGAAATATTTTACAACTTAATATTATTAATTAACATAAATTTGTTTAGAATATAAACAAAAGGAGTATATACAAGAGGGAGAAGATTAGCAAAGTTGGTAGGGCGAGGCAAATCGTCAGGGATCATATCATACAGGGAGCAGCGGAGCCTAGGGCAATCAAAGAAAATGTGATCCGGGGAACCAATATCAATTCCACACTCGCACAAGGAGTGGTCACGAACTCTGATCCGGGCCAAAAATACAGGAGTACAAGCATGTCCCAAACGAAGTCGGCATAAAGTAGAAGTTGCTCTTTTGTTGAGTTTCTTAAATTTCATGAACCAAGGTTTTGTAGGAATAGAATTTTGTAATTGACCGTAAAACTTTCCTGTAACTAATTTAGAACGCTGCCAAAGGCGGTCCCAGGACGCGAAAAGATCTGACTTGCAAACCAAAGAAAGGTCGTGGCAAGATACCTGGTAATGATCAGAGCTACCAGACGAGGAAGCATTTTTTGCGCATAAGTCAGCAGTTTCGTTTCCTGGGATGCCAACATGCCCCGGAATCCAAGCAAGCACGACTTCGAAACCTTGAGAGTGGCATTTATATAACTCTTCCCTGATTCGCAAAATTATAGGAAATTTGTTTCTGGATCTAAATAAATTGGATGCAATTCCTTGAAGGCAACTTTGAGAATCAGAAAATATTATTGATTTGCGGATTTTGTGTGCAGAAACGAATAAGATGGCTTCTAGAAGGGCAACAGCTTCCCCGGTAAACACCGAGGCGAGCGGAGGACTTTTATGACTCAGAATAACATTATACTTTGGAATCCACACGGCAGACCCAACGTCATAATTACTGCCAAGTTTGGAGGCATCAGTATACACCGCGAGCCAATCTCTCCAGTTCTTGTCAATACATTGTGAGAACTGGATTGAAGGCTCCAACGAATTTTTATCAACGCCGAAGTTCAAGATAATAGATGGATGAAACATAAGAGCAGAGTAGTTCGAAATAAATAAGGGATTACCAGGGGACCTGAAAATTTCGTATGGGATGCTATACCAAAACTTAGTGAATCCCTTGACAATACACGGGATATGGCATGGATTAGGCTTGCCGTATATAACATTATGTAGTTTTTCTAGACAGAACAGCAAGGGATGTTTGGAATTTTGAAAGACTCTGCACAGAAATTTATTACATAAAAATTGCCTACGTAAATGGAGAGGGGGTTCCCCACTCTCAACCTGCATGGCATTAATAGGAGAAGATTTCATGGCTCCCAGAATTATTCTGAGACATTTAGATTGAATCTTTGATAATCTTGATAGAGGAATGTTGTTCTCGTGATCTAAGAGAAATGTTCCGTAGTCTAGCTGGCTCCGAATTATAGCATTATACAGAAGTTTTTGAGAAACTGGGTGGGACCCCCACCATACACCTGAAAGGGCACGAATTATATTGATATTTTTTTCACACTTTTTAACTACATAGTCAAAATGGGGAACACCAGTGAGTTTAGAGTCCAGCCAGACTCCTAAAAATTTTACCGTATAACTCTGAGGAATAAATTCATCCCCATATTCAACAATGATACTAGGTATAACCCTCTTTCTAGTAAAAACGACAACACTACTCTTAGAAGTCGCAATTGAAAATCCATGATCACTTAGCCAGGTATTCAGGTATACAAGAGCATTGTTAATGTTATCCTCAGCAACAGAAATATTCCTGGACGAAGCATAAAGCACAAGGTCATCCGCATATTGCAATGTACTACAATAAGGGCTTACGGAGTCATCTAGGTCAACGGTATACAGGCTAAACAGAAGAGGACTAAGAACTGAGCCTTGGGGCAAACCTTTCCAGATGGTTCTGGTTATTGGTTGCAAAGAAGGTATCCGAATATTAATGTATCTTTCCATTAAAAAACAACAAATGAAGTTAATTAGTTTTGGCGAGATCCCAAGTTGCAATAGTTTGCTTCTTAGGATGGATAGAATAACATTATCATAGGCAGACTCGATATCCAGGAAAACAGCTATAAGGAAATCTTTATTTAAATGGGAAAGCCTTATGTCAGTAGTAAGAATGCTGAGGCTATCCATGGTGCTAAGTCCTTTTCTGAAACCAAACTGTGATTTGGCTAGAATGTCCGAGTTTTCCACAAACCACTCTAATCTATTTTTAATGAGAATTTCCGTCACTTTTGCCAGAACGCATGAAAGAGCTATTGGACGGTGAGAGTTAGCGTCGGACGGGTTTTTGCCAGGTTTTGGAATAGGGACTACGATTTGTGTTTTCCAGGCATCCGGAATAAAATTGTTTTCAAAAAAGTTATTTATTAATGATAGGAAGTATTTTTTAACATTCAAACTAGCTTTGGAAATAAAAGAATATGGGATGCCATCGACTCCTGGGGCTGAATCCGATAGCCCATTCAGGGAGGTCTGTAATTCATCAAAAGAGAAAGGCATATCAAAATGGTATGAAGATGAACAAGAGAAAATAGGTAGTGGTGAGGGACACTGCGGGACATGAGAGGGAGCCAGCTTGTTTGCAAAATCCTCCAGCCACACTGAGGGATCATTTGAAGACACATCGGAATACCTGAAGGATCCTCGAAACCTGCGAATTTGGTTCCATACTACGTAGGATGGAGTAGACGGAGAAAGAGATTCACAGAAGTTCTGCCAACCAGATTTCTTTTTTACCGAAAGCATTCTTCTACACTTTGCAGCAGCTCTCTGAAAGGATACGAAATTGTTAACAGTCATTGATTTATTATAAGCTAACTCAGCAATGTTGCGATCCTTAACTGCCCGTGAGCATTCGGCATTCCACCAAGGGGGGGAAGAAACATTTTGACGAGGGTTCTTTAAAGGGATCGATGCATCAGCGGCGTACAAAATAGAATCAACTAGTTTATTGTATTTAGATAACGAGGATTCATCAGGATAACACGAAATAGCACACAGTTTTATATCCAAGGTAGAAGCGTATGAGTCCCAGTTAGCACCAGAAAGCCTATATTTTAGAAGAGGAGAGGGAGGTGGAGGCAATGACACACCGAGTGATAAATCAATTTGAATAGGGAAATGGTCGCTACCATAAGAAAGAGGGTGTATATTCCAAGAAAGAGACGGAAATAGGCACGGAGAACATAAAGACAAATCCACAACGGAATTTGGGTTTTGGTTTGGATATACCCTACGAGTTGGGGTTCCATCGTTCAAAACACAGAGATCAAGATCAGAGAACAGATCAAATAAGAGGTTGCCAAAGGAATTGGTATCATGTGAACCCCATGATGTATGGTGGGCATTAAAGTCTCCCAGCAAAATGACAGGAGGAGGAATAGATGATAGAAGCGAACGGATGAAAGAAATATACGATGAATCGGGATGAGGGATATATATACAAATGAATGAAATATTAAAAGCACGGACAGCCACAGCGTTAATTCCTGGACTGAACGTGGGCAGAGGAATCTGCGAAAAAGTTGTATTACGTTTAATAAATATTGCACATCCAGCAGCCCCGTCCTGGCGGTCGTCCCGAAGACACGAGAAGCCTGGAATTCTGTACCGAACACCAGGCACAAACCATGTCTCCGTGACAGCCACCAGTACGGGGTTGCACTTACGGATGAGGTAAAGAAGTTCAGAAATCTTCTTTCGAAGACTTCTACTATTCCATTGGAGAATGGGAATCAGATCCATTGTCGGAAAGAAAAGAAGTAAGTTGTGAAATCAAATGGGCAACGTGGGGCGGTAACTGTGAATTTTGAGAAATTATACCAGAAATAATGGAGAGCAGCTGAACAAGAAGGACATTCTGGGAGTTGGAGGTAGGTGAGGATCTGGATTGAAGGGCACAACCATTGGGAAGAGATGACTGAGGCGTAGTTGTAATAGACTGATGAGTCGATTTATCATAAGATTTACCCAGAGGGGCACGTGGTGAAGAAAAATGGGCTACAGTCTTCCTATGAGAAACAGAAGAGGATGCAACAGAGGAATAGGATGCTGAAGTTGAAGGAAGGGGGGCAGATGGGACAGATTTAGCAACCTCGCTGAATGATTTTGAGGGGCGACACAATTCCTGAGCATCTTGATAGGAAAGCCCATCCCGGGACATAACGACTTTGATTTGTTTCTGGCGAGCATGTTCTGGGCAAGATTTGCTAGTAGCAACATGTTGTCCAGAACAGGACAAGCAAGTAACCTTCACAACATTGCATTCCTCACCTAAATGAGGCTGGGCGCATTTGAAGCATCTTGGCTTAGAACGGCATTGAGCTTTGACGTGACCGAACCGGCAGCACGCCAAGCACTGAATTGTAGGGAACTCGTACGCTTCCACACTCAGAGCGTTATAAAAACTGTAAATTTTCTGGGGAAACACTTGACCCCTAAAAGTTAAAACAACTGTTTGTGTCGGCTGCCATGATGTTTTCACGTTATCTGGATCCCTAACTTTTCTATTCAGTCGTCGCGCTTTTAATACATAAGTCATGTCCCTTGGAATCTCTAATGAGTCCACAAAATCTCCCATGGACCAATCCACAGGGATTCCGCGGACCACACCCATACGGGTGACATTGTAGTTAGGGATGGAGGCCTCGTATTTGTACTTGGCCAGAACCGAATTAGACAGGAATTTATTGGCCCCATCAGCAGATTTAAATTCTATGGACATTTTATTTCTGCCTAAACGCTTGACGCCATCGCGACTGATGTCAGAAATTTTGTTTTGGAATAAAAACTGTCCAAATTTGATGGGCCGAAAGGTCGTGCCCGAATTGGGTTCTTCAGCTTTAACTACATGAACTATGAATGGGCCCGGATCAGCCCTCGAGTATTCCCTAATACCCATTATGGAGTATGAGGGATGTAAGTAAACCGTGGAAACAGAGGCAACCCCTGCTTCCCTATCTTCTACGACCGTGACTTTGCCTCGAGGGGCTGGCCCCTCATCGAGAGGAGCATGGCGCTTCCCTGAAACTTTAAAGATAGAGGACGAAGATGGAGAGGGTGTGAGATCGGGAGGGACAGGCGGATCGGGGGGAATGGGCTCCATTACCCCCGAATTTAAATTATATATACTGTTACCCACACCAGATAATCGAAATAATAACAAAATAAGCTATGAAAAATAGAAATATAAAATATTGAAAGAAAAAATTTTTCCACGAACCAAACAGACGTGTATCCCCTAGCAACCGCTACTCGAGAATCCAAGCTAAGAGTGATAATTAAATGAGGTAATTCTTTGCGGGCCCAATAATTAGACGTATCAATTTCATCTTTTTTTTTTTTTAATTGGCCATAACTTTGTATTATTGCCAGTTCTCAAGTAAAAACGGGGAAACTTCATAACCCCCAAAAAAGCACGCGAAATTAACTAAAGTAGTATTAAGTGATCAGAAAGCTTTACATATATACAACCTAACAAATTAACTTAACACGTACCTAACTACTATATTTACATTAAAAGGAAGGAATTACAAATTTACAATTTGAGGTCGTTATCTATGATTAACTTTGACAGTGCGCCATATACTGCTTTTGTTTTGTATCTATGTTAAAAAGGATACATTTATTGGAAACGGAATCTCCAGTTCTATTAAGCTTTCGTAAAAATTGGTTACATCAGTTAGAGGGCATTCGAGTAGTAGATGATTGACATCAGCAACCGGTTCACCACACGAGCATGAAGGATTGTCTACGATTCTAAATTTATGAAGGTGTGCAGGACTACAAACATGTCCAACACGTAATCTTATTAAGGATGAAGTGGCCCTTTTTCCTAATAATATTTTAGAAAACCATGGTTTAATTTGCAAGTGACTTTGTATAGAATAATAATGTTTTCCAGTTAATATTGCAGACTTCTCCCATATATCTCTCCAGGCATTCTGGAGATATAATTTAGGTAAAGTTGCTATATCATGGCAATAATTGATGTATGGATACCTACATATCTCCACACCCTGTAGCGTCATTAGCAATTTGATCAGCTCTCTCATTTCCTTTTATACCACTGTGGCTCGGTACCCACAGGAACGTAACAGAATAACTCTTTTGATGACATTTGTACAAAATATCTCTGATATTCACAATTACAGGCATAGTTGCTTTTGATTTGAAAGGAAATCTTTCTAATGATTGCAAGGTGCTCTTGGAGTCTGAAATAATCAATGTTTTTGGTAATTTTGCCAGCAAAATATATTCTAATGCTTTATATATAGCGAAGCATTCACCAGTAAAAACAGACGTTTCTTGTGGTAGTTTGATTTTTTGGATAATGTTGAATTCCCGGTGAAACACTCCAACTCCTACCGTGTTATTAGCACCATGTTTCGATGTGTCACAATAAATATGATGCCAACCATCCCAGTTATCATGTATAATAGAATTAAAATTATTATTAGAGTTAATCTCACCTTTTTCTATATCTAGATCTACATGTATTTCCGGGCTTAAAATCAATGCTTCGTAGGGGACATTGTCAAACAGTGGGAGTTTCGTAGAGCGATAAGTAGGAGCTGATAATGATGTAAACCTATTAGCACTATTGACAAGACATGGCACTGTTTTATGTACCCAATAAGGTGAAGTAGAACAAAGATAAATCAACTGGGATAATTTATGAATTAGTGGATGATTGCAAAATTGAAAGGCTCGGCAAAAGAATCGATCCGCCAAGAATTGGCGTCGGATATTCAAAGGGGGTTCTGCGCACTCAACTTGAAGAGCATTAATAGGGCTTGATTTCATAGCACCAGCTATTATCCTGAGAGATTTATTTTGAATAGAATTAAATTTTTTGATAACTGAAACTCTACAAGGTTCCAGGAGGAAACTTCCATAATCAAGAACGTGTGGCGACACAAAGCGCCACCATGCGACACAAAGCGCCACTATACGACTACGGCGCGCCCTCCGATATACGGGCCCAATCACAAATATACCTGCTCGAAGAAGAGAGGGGAGCGGGGGGAGAGCGCGCGGTCGCGTGAATATAAACACATCTCCGCACCAGAGGGGCAGTCCCCGTTGAGTCAGAACAGAAAGTTCCCGTTGAGTCGTCGCGCGCACTAGTCGTCCGTCACGTTGCAGGCCGTTCCCTCCCGTGAGGGTGCGTGCGCCGCGTGCTGCTGCTCCCGAGCGGGAGGTCGACGCGCCTGCATCACTCCAGGAACTACAGCCTGTCGTCCCGGCGCTATAGGAAAGCGCCGCAGCGACAGGCACATTCGCCTGTTTGGCCGAACGTCACACCCAACGCCAACCATTCGTGTTTAAGGACCTACAAACATGCACACACGTGTTCCTCCGGGATGACTCAGTAAAGCCGTCACTGAAACCACCTTACACGGGGCCCCATCCGGTAACAAAAAGGAATGACAAAACCATATGTATTACCGTGGGAAACAGAGACATCCAAGTAAGTCTCGACCGTGTGAAGCCAGCATTTATCGAAGAAGTAGAAGACGACATAACGCTTTCATCACCCGCGCAAGCAACAGCAACACCATCACCAATTCACTCATCTACACCCGCTCAACCTGCACCCCCATCGCCTGCACCAGTCGTCACTCGCACTGGTCGCAGAGTCAGATTCCGGGACATCCTCGACCTGTAGATTTAAATCTAACATCACAATTTCTTTTCGCATTCCACTCAACGTCACTCGATCGTCATGGGGTTACCTTATGGCACCATTGAGCCGTATTGAGATCTTATTTTGTAAATAATTTGCGTTATCATCGATGTTACTCTAGCTATTAAGACAACTTAATGTACCTACCTAATAATTTGGGGCACTTTTCTCCGTGGGTGGGTGGTGTGGCGACACAAAGCGCCACCATGCGACACAAAGCGCCACTATACGACTACGGCGCGCCCTCCGATATACGGGCCCAATCACAAATATACCTGCTCGAAGAAGAGAGGGGAGCGGGGGGAGAGCGCGCGGTCGCGTGAATATAAACACATCTCCGCACCAGAGGGGCAGTCAAATTGTCAAACCGCCACCGCCAATCTTTGTTCGTGACAAAGACAAGTGGGAAGCGGTCACCAGCATTGCGCAGGAGTTGGGCGTGGTAATTACCGCGGCCAAAAACTGCGAGGCTGGTATTAAGGTCTCTGTCCCCACCCCGTCCGCGCATCGCGATCTCACGCGCCGTCTGCGCGAATCTAGCATAGGCTTCCACACCTATGCTCTCGAAGAAGAGAAAGTCCTCCGCGTCATAATCAGAGGCGTTCCCAAAGAGGTCAGTATCGACCTCGTTCGCAAGGATCTCGTGTCCCAAAATTTTCCGATTTTAGAAACCCACCGCCTGATCAAGAGAGATCGCACTCCGTTCGATCTCATCTTGGTCGTCCTTCCCAAGACCAAGGAGGCCAGAGACATTTTCAACCTGAAAATGCTTTGTGGCCTCTCTGGTATAGGTGTCGAAACTCCGCACCGCAAGGGCGCTCCTTCACAGTGCCACCGCTGCCAGTCTTATGGGCATGCTGCTCGTTTCTGCACTGCAACTCCACGTTGCGTCAAGTGCATTGGTAATCACGCCACCTCCAACTGCACTCGGCAGAAGGGAGATCCCACTCCGCCTTCTTGTGTTCTCTGCGGGACTGAGGGTCACACCGCGAACTATCGTGGATGCCCCAAAGCACCAAAGGGCTACACAAACCCACTTCTCAAGAAGCCGCAAACTTCGCGGAAGCCAAAAGCAAGCCAAAACCCGGGCGGCTCCAAGCTGTCCGTGGTTGCGGACCGGCCGGAGGCTCCACGTTTTGTCGCAGCACCTCTTCCAGCCGTCAACGCTTGGCAAGCACGCTCCGTTGTTGCCAAACCGGCTGCGGTCACCTCGGCCGTTGTCGTCGCTCCGATCCCCACTCCTGCTCCCACGCAGCCAAAGGCCAAGCCTTCAGCAAAGCCAGCGGCTTCCTCAACGTCTTCAAAAATGTATGACCCGGCTGCTAACGCCACAGCTGTGACGGACTTCATGCGAATGCTGCAACACATCAATCAAGACCGACTCAACGAGTTTGGATACAAACTCCGCAGCACCAACGATCCCCTCGAAAAGCTTCGACTATACTTCGACTACACTGATGTAGTTGATGCTCTCAAGTCCCACTTTTAGGTTCAACTATGGATAGTACACCCAAAAGAATTAGGCCCCACTCGTTCTCGTTAGCATTCTACAACGCCAACTCTCTCCAAACCGACCAGCAAGGCGATCAGCGTATCGCTATAGCCCAGTTTCTGTCAGCTCATCAAGTTGACATCTTACTCGTTCAGGAGACGTTCCTCAAGCCCGGTAGGAGAGATCCCAGGATCGCCAACTACCGCCTTGTGCGTAATGATAGGACTGCTACCTGCAAAGGCGGCACCCTCATCTACTACAAGAACTCTCTCCACTGCATGCCCATCGACACACCTCCACTCGCTCAACTCGAAGCGTCCTGTTGCCGCTTAGCTCTCTCCGGCCATCAGCCGATCACCATCGCCTCCTGTTACCTCTCGGGTAACAGGCGATTCGTAGACTCTGACTTCGAGGCACTGTTTTCGTTGGGGGACTCCGTCATCTTGGCGGGTGACTTCAACAGCAAAATGTGTGACTGGGGCTGCAATCATGACACGCCGCACGGCCAACGTCTAAGCGCCCTCTCTGACTCAATAGGTTTTGACTTGATATCTCCAATCACTCCCACTCACTACCCACTCGTTCTGACTCACCGCCCCGACGTCCTCGACATAGCACTTCTAAAGAACGTAACGTTACGGTTACGATCCTTAGAAGTACTACACGAACTGAACTCTGACCACCGACCAGTACTCATGCGACTCGGACCCGACCCTTCGCAACGCAACATCTCCACCAGACAAATAGTCGATTGGCACTCCTTAGGGGAAACTCTTAATTCCATTGACTCGCCCCAGCTTTCTACTCTGCCGGACGACATTGTTACAGCCGATGACGTAAATAGGTCGATCGACGCTCTCACTAGCCACATATCAGCTGCCGTGGTCAGTTCCTCGAGGAGAGTACCGGCTGAGGACTCCCGACGCTGGGCTCTCTCAGAGGAGGATAGGGCACTCCTGACAGCTAAGAACGCCGCCATTAGGGCTTACGACTGGACTCGCACCGAAGAGAACAGAGCCACTCTGCGCCGTTACGAGCGTCTCGTAAAAAAGCGTATGAGTGATCTCCGTAATCAGAGGTGGGAGGACACTCTATCGGCGATCAAGCCTTCGCACCAGGCTTTCTGGACGTTGGCGCGATCACTCAAGTCGTGCGACACCCAGGCCTCCATGCCGCCCCTCAACCGACCCGACAATCTTCAGCCTGCGTTCACCGACGAGGAAAAGGCCGAGTGTCTGGCCGACAGCCTCGAGGCGCAGTGCTCCCCCTCACTAGGCTTGATCGACCCTGCCCACCTGGATATGGTGGACAGGGAGATCGAACACCGTTCCTGCAATCCGCTGCCGGAACCTTCCCTTGAACCGGTGTCGACTTCTGAAGTCGTCCTAGTGATAAGGAAGCTCCGTGAGCGGAAGGCGCCCGGCGCCGACGGCATCAGTAACAAAGTGCTCAAACACTTTCCCTCACCTCTCCTACACCTTCTGGTGAGCATCTTCAATGCCGCCATGAGCCTATGCATGTTCCCTGACGCTTGGAAGTCCGCCAACGTCATCGGAATCCACAAACCGGGCAAAAAGGCTAGCGAGCCTTCCAGCTACCGACCCATCAGTCTCCTCAGTACTTTGGGGAAAGTCTATGAGCGGCTTCTTCTAAGGCGCTTATGGTCCCACATCCACGAAAACCACCTCCTCCCCGACGAGCAGTTTGGCTTCCGCCCCAGACATTCATGCCCCCAGCAGGTTCACCGCATCACGGAATACATACTGGAGGGCTTCAACAACATCCCTCGCGGCTTTCGCAGCTCCCAGATGACCTGCGCAGTCTTCCTGGACGTTGCCAAAGCGTTCGACAAGGTCTGGCACAATGGGCTTGTGTACAAGTTATACAAGCTCGGTTTCCCAGATCAAATCGTCCTCATTATCTCGGACTACCTTCGCGCCCGCAGCTTTCGCTACAAGGTCGAAGGTGACCTCTCTTCGTCGAGGAGAGTGCTGGCTGGCGTCCCACAGGGCTCTGTGCTAGCTCCTCTCCTTTTTACTCTCTATACGAGTGACATTCCGCGTACTCCCAAAGTAGAGTTAGCCCTATTTGCAGATGACACCGCGATCTACTCTAGATCCTGGAATCCCTTACATGCTAGAAATGCCGTCCAAAAGGCTCTCACGAGCCTCTCCCGCTGGTTCCGACTCTGGGGGATTACGGTTAACCCGGAGAAAAGCGCAGCCATGCTCTTTACTCCGCGTTACCATAAAGACCTCAAGAACCCTCCCACTATTCACGGTACGGTGGTACCCTGGGTCAAGTCCACCAAGTACCTAGGCGTCACCCTCGACAACCACCTGACATTCACCAAGCACATATCCACTGTCCGCAACAGGGCGGCCTTCTTTCTAGGGCGTCTTCATCCCCTTCTTTGCAGCAAGAGTAAAATGTCTCTTAGAAATAAGCTGACAATTTACAAGACTTGCATCCGCCCCGTCATGACTTACGCCTCCGTAGTGTTCGCCCACCAGAACGACACTGTTTTGTCTCCATTACAGCTGATCCAGAATCGATTCGTCCGCAAGAGCACAGGTGCTCAGTGGTTCCAGCGCAACGCAGACCTGCACGTCGACCTCGAGCTGCCCTCCATCCGTCAGTGGATGAAGTTCACCTCTCGCCGCTACTTTGACGCCGCACCGCATCATCCGAACCCGCTTGTCGTCCAAGCGTCTTCTTATTCCACAGATCCGGTTGATCCCGAGCCCCTCCGTCGTCGCCCGAAGCATGTTCTGGTCGATCCGGATGACCCAATCGCCGTCGTGGTCTCGGCAGCGTTGGGCTCCCCTCCTTCCACCACCTCAGCAGGCGGTGTCTCAGCCAGTAGGCTCTCCGTCTTCGGCATTGGTCCAGGTTACCAACGCCCATCTCCCAGTGTAGGTTCCAGTGCACGTCCCCGATTCCGTCCTCGCCGGCGAGGCGGTAGACCCCGACCCCTCAGGTCAACTCGTTTATCTCCAAATAATCACCCAGACACAACCACTGATAGGGCCTTAGCTCACTCCCCTTCAGGGATGAACAGGGCAACCCGGTCTCCCCCTTCTGGCGACGGTCCAAGCCGAGGTTCGTGCCTCAGAGGCGCCCTTGTGCCAGTCGCCCCTAACTAGTACATAGGCCCGGGCACCATCAGTGCCCAGCCATCGTCCGGTGACGCAGCAAAGGTAGCTACTAGCAACCAGCTGCACAGTCCTTTCAAAAAAAAAAAAAAAAAAAAAAAAAAAAAAAAAAAAAAAAAAAAAAAAAAAAAAAAAAACAGAGGGGCAGTCAGTCTGCCGCCGCTTTCGTACACAACACACGCCGCGTGATCCGCGCCCTCCGCGCGGTCTCCCGCCCGCGCCTCGCAAAGTAGTGCCTCTGACTTCTGTACCATGTAACTTCTGTGCTATCTAACTTTTGTACTATGTACAACAATATATAGGGAGCATATCTCCGATTGTGACGACACCGAATAAACATTCAATGTAAATCACCTGTGTATCATTCCCGTCACCCGGGGCTCGTGCTCCCCATAAACGCTTCTGATAAGAGCATTATATGCCAATTTAAGGGAAAACGGATGGGCACCCCACCATACTCCTGCTAGACATCTTAGCATGTTAAGACGCTGTTCACACTTATATGAAACTAGTTCAGAATGAGGAATGCCAGAGAGTTTGGAGTCTAGAACTAGACCTAGGAATTTAGCTTCCTCTTTTTGGGGAATTAACTTGCCATCATATTTGATGTTTAAAAACGGGGGATTACGTAATCTAGAAAAAAGAACGGCAATGCTCTTTCCTACAGATAACTCTAAACCATGCCTATCTAGCCATGATTTAAGACTAATTAAAGATAGAGAAAGTTGGGTACACATATATTCAATTGAATTGTCAGAGCAATAGAACAGTAGATCGTCTGCATATTGAAGAACTTTAACTGAATCTAGTAAACAAAATTCTAAATCATATGTGTATATGCTATAAAGCAGAGGGCTTAATACAGACCCTTGTGGAAGGCCTTTCCAAAGAGTTCTGCATTCGTCTGATGAGTCGAGTCGGATTGTTCTGCCACTAAGAAGGTTGATGATAAAATTGGAAAGTATCAGTGGCACTTTCAATTTTTCTAGTTTAGTTTTCAGAACTGTAAGGAGAACATTGTCGTATGCTGATTTAATATCCAAAAATATACCAACCGTGGGTTTGTTGAGTGTGAGAGAAACACGAATATCAGTCACAAATATACTGATGCTATCCATGCAACTCTTTCCTCTCCTAAAACCGTACTGTGATTTTGCCAAAAGATTATTTGATTCAACGTACCATTCAAGCCTATTTTTAACCAGATGTTCAGCAATTTTGACTACAACATTAGACAATGCAATAGGTCGATATGAGGATACATCGGAAGGCTGTTTGTTTGGTTTTAAAATGGGTAACACTATTTGAGCTTTCCACGATTTTGGAATATGGCCTGATATCATGATGGTGTTTATCACGTCTAACAAATAGAACAAAGCTGAATCTCCAAAGTGTTTATAAAAAGAGTAAGGAAGACCATCCTCGCCTGGAGCAGATTCTTTGGTGTTCATTAAAACGCTTTTCAGCTCTTGGAAAGTGAAAGGTGAGTTTAGTCCGGTAAGACTTGTAAGAGTATTACTATTTAAGTCAGTAACTAATTCCTTCTGGGGAGCGTATGAAGGTGCTAAATGATCAAGATATTGAGAAGATAATTGTTGTGGAAGAGAAAATGTTGGATTTGACAAAGTTGATTTGAATTTCCTGATATTTTGCCAAACTATCGATGATGGAGTCTGGGGAGATATTGAAGTACAATATCTTTTCCATCCAGTCTTACGCTTTTCTACAAGAATTTCTTTAGTTTCTTCTATTGTACTGACTAAAATGTCGTAATTTTCTGATGTCATGTTTAAATTATACTCTTTTTCTGCCAACTTTCTTTTTTTGACAGCTTCTGAACATTCTTTATCCCACCAAGCCGGAGAAGGTCTTCTATTTAGTGCGCTATTCTTTTTAGGGAATAGCTCTTCAGCAATGTTTGACATTGCATTTAACAAGCTTTCGATACAAATTTCTTCAGTGAATGTATTGGGTTGTTTAAGAGTTGGTATAATATTCTCTAGCTTTGATTTATAAGAATGCCAATCAGCATCGGCAAGTCTGTATTTCATACGAGGTGAAAATGGGTGAGGAGGTGGTGGAACATTTTTATTGGCTAAACTAATGACTATGGGATAGTGGTCGCTGCCATGAGTGTAAGGACGAATGCACCATGTAAAATCCAGAGCGACATCTGGTGTGGATATGGATAAATCTACGGCACTCAAATTTTCTCCTGGTTTAGTCCTACGAGTAGGAGTTCCATCGTTTAGGACACATAAATTTAGGTCATCAAAAATATTTATAAGTTGGTTGCCATATGCATTAGAGATCGAACTGCCCCACGCTTGATGGTGACAATTGAAATCACCTAAAACTAAGAATGGTTTCGGAATATGCTGAAGAATTTCATGAATTTCATTTATTATAGAAGTAGAAGGATGAGGGATGTAGATAGATACAAAACTTATATTTAAAATCTTAGCACTAACAATGGAAAAACCATCGCCATGAGGGGGAAAAGACAAAGCAGTAAACAAAAGTGTGGAATGAATGAGTAGTACGACACCGCCATGGTTGTCGATTCTATTGTCATTGAGACAAAAATAGTTTTTAATTTTTAATATAGAGCCAGGTTTTAACCATGACTCTGACAGAGCAATAATAGAAGGATTGATTTTTGAAATTATATACAACAATTCAGTTTTTTTATGTTCTGCACTTCGGCAGTTCCACTGAACAATCGTGAGTAGATTGCCCAGCGGGACTGTATCGAAATGTTTTATTGTCGACGTTCATATTGTTATTGAGTTGTTCAATTAGAGGGGCAACGTTGTTCGGTAACATGATATTATTTTTCCTTAAAGTGTCTATCAGGGTTGACATTATCTGTTTGAGGGTTTCAATACTAAGTTGATCATTACTATTCGCTTTATTAAGGCCGCAACCATTACCAATACCAGACAGCATATCATAATCTTTAACTAATTCGCGATGTGCTCGGCGATCGTAGCCCTTAGCTTGTGTATTCGTTCTTACAGGTGAACCCGACTTGGACGTGCGAACAACAAACCCACCACGCGAGGGGCCAGCTGCAGACGGTCGTGGGCCAGGAGTTGTAAACATGATTGGTCTTTCAATTTTCGATATAGGAGGACTTGAAGACAGTACTTCAGAATAGGACTTGCCTATGGGCGCATGAAGTTTCGCCGCTTCTGCATATGAAATGCATTGTTCGGCCATAGAAAGCTTAATTTTTTTCTGTCTAACAAATTCCGGGCAGACTTTGTTCGATGCAAAATGAGATCCAGAGCAATGACGACAGGTAGCAGCATCTTCTTCTGTTTTGCATGAATCGCCAGAGTGATCCTGACCACACTTATAACAGCGGGGTTTCGACCTACACTGGTTTTTGGTATGTCCAAAGTGGCAACAGTTATAACACATTATTGTTGGAAAAGTGTAGAGCTCAACTCGAACTGAGTTATAGCAGACATAGACATGATTTGGAAGAAACTTTCCGTCGATAGTCAGGACAACTGACTGCGATGGCTTCCATACTGGTGCACCATTAATAACAACCTTATAATTCAAGCGTCTGACTTTTAAAATTTTCCCACATCCAATTGAAACGTTTATGCTTTCAAGCACCTCTTCTTCGCTCCACTCAGATGGGATTCCTCGCACTAAGCCCATGCGGGTAGTTGTAAATGTCGGGATGAATGCCTTTAATTTTTCGGTGGCCAGGAATTGATTCGTTATAAAAATGTTGGCATCTTTGAAAGTCAAAAATGAAAGAGTTATTTTATTTCGACCGATACGTTTTAAACTTCCATTTACAACATTGGTAATTTTGTGTTTATGGAGGAACCTGCCAAATGTTATTGGGTGTAGAGTTGTGCCATCATTCTGATTATTGTTTTCTCGTATTAGGTACATGTACTGTATAGGGGCCGTTGTCCGTGCTAACGTATAAACTTCTTACAACAGGGGCAGGAGCTGGCTTAGGTGATGAAGCCGGAGCCTTTATCGAATCACTACTACCATCAGAGATTTCATTAATTTTCCTTTTCTTTTTATTTTTTACTACTGGAATTTCCGTATCCATCTCACAATTATTTGTTTTAATTGTTACAAAACAAGCTGCCGGAGGAACAGGGTCCCCCGGGTCGGGAGGCTCCTCCATGAAAAGAAATGAAAAAAGAACTTACCTAGATTACTTATATACACTTAAAAACTAATATTACACTAATTTTAAACACAAAGTAATAATACTTAGCTGATCTGATCACTTTTTATACAAATAATAATAAATAATATTTTCCCAGAAAAATACGCGCCCGCCTTGTTGAAAGTTTCCCGCGCTTTTTACTCAATTTCATCTGAGAGTTGTTGTAATTTTGACATTAATGGATGATTGCTGTAATGTAAAAAAAAAAAAATTGGTTGCCTGTAAAGTCGGTATACGGGCGAAAGTTTTACGTGACAACGACTTTGAGTGGTAAAATAATTTTAATGTGAATATGCATTCGTATAGTAGGAAGAAGGATGAAATAATAGTAACAATATAAAACATTTATTTATACAAAGAATTATATTTAAAACATTAATTTATACAAAGAATCTCGCACTTCTTCACAATTTCTAACAAAATTTTATTTATGTCTGTCTCTCTCGCTCTTAGGCGGGCTAACCATGCCCGAGTGGAAGGGACGCGTGCCTCTCACTCGCTCTCATTGTGAGCGCATAACGTGAGCGGAGCGTAACGCAGTTTCTTGAAGTGTCACCCGGCAAACCAATTTATAAGACGTTGTCACGTCAATACGGTATAAAAATCTGTCAGCTAGGAACTGACGACGAAGATAAAGTGGTGAATCAACACATTCTACCTGAAGAGCGTTTATAGGACTAGATTTCATGGCACCAGTAATTAGCTTGAATTGTGTCCAACTTTTTCATAGCTTCTAAATTACATGGTTCTAAAAAGAAAACGGCCTTTTAAAGTGAATGGATGAGCGCCCCACCAGACACCCGAAAGACACCTGAGTATGTTAAGATTACGATCACAATTAGCTACAATGTGCTCACAGTGCGGCTTACCCGTTAATTTTGAATCCAAAACAAGGCCTAAAAATTTGACATCTGATTTAACAGGAATGGTTTTACCATCATATTTTAATATCACCGGAGGTGGTATCTGCTTTCTGGAGAAAAGTACAGCAGTGCTCTTGGCTACAGACAGATCTAAACCATTTTTGTCCAACCACATTTTAAGTAGAACTATTGCATTTGATAATGAAGAAGTGGCTGCATCAACTGACTTATTTATACAGTATAATACAACATCATCAGCATATTGCAATATGTGAGAAGTTCCACATAGAGAAAATTCAAGGTCATATGTGTAAACATTGTATAAAATAGGACTCAGTACAGAACCTTGGGGGAGTCCTCTCCACAACTGTCTGCAAGATCCATCTATATTAATTATACGACCTGTCATGAGATTTATTATAAATCGTGTAAATAGTGGAGGTACATGCAGTAGTTGTAGTTTATGTTCTAATATTTTTAAACACACATTATCATAGGCTGATTTGATGTCTAAGAAAGTAGCCAAGATCGATTCGTTCTTAGAGAATGCTAAACGAATATTAGATGTAAGTATGCCAATGCTATCCATGGTACTTCTTCCTTTTCGAAAGCCATATTGAGAGTCTGCAAGGCAGTTATTGCTCTCCAGATACCACTCTAGTCTATTTTTCACGAGGTGTTCAGCTATTTTAGAAATAACAGGAGATAAAGCTATTGGGCGGTAAGACAAAATATCCGATGGATCTTTACTAGGCTTCAATATTGGCAACACTATTTGTGACTTCCATGGACCCGGTATGTCACCTGTCATTATTACAGAATTTATGAGCTCTAAGACGTAATGTAACCCGTTTTCGCCTAAATTTACAAAAAAGGAATAAGGAATTCCATCAGCACCGGGAGCCGAATCCTTGACGTAGGAAAGCACACCCTTGAGTTCAAGCAAATCAAATGGTTGATACAAACATGGGTCATCAGATTCATATGAAAGCGAAGAGATGTTTGTTACTTCTTCTACTGAGGGAGCCAAATGATCCAAGTAACTATTGACTAGAGATGGAGGGATAGATTTAAACGAATTGTGAGATACACCTAGTCGGAAATTTCGAACGTTTTTCCACATCACTGAAGGCGGAGTCCTTGGAGAGAGAGAGGTGCAAAAAATTCTGAACTTGGAAAAACGTTTTTCTTTTATGAACTTCTTTGTTTCTGTAATTATTTTTAATAAATTATTGAAATTATCCTCAGTCATATTTTCATTATAAGTTAGTTCTGCCTCCTTTCTCTTTTTAATAGCCTGTGTACATTCACTATCCCACCATGGTGGAGAAGGAATTTTACCACTAGAAGCATTTTTAAGTGGGAATGTTGTGTCTGCTGCTTTTAAAAGTAATGTAGAAAGTGAAGAGGAACATTGTGTGGTGTTATTTGAAACATTGGGCAAATTTTGAATATTTTCTTCTACATATATTTTATATTTGGGCCAATTATTTTCTATTATTCTGTATTTCATTTTAGGTTTGGGAGGAAGGGTTTGATATTTTTTATGCGGAAATGTAATTACAATAGGGAAATGATCACTATCATAGGTAGAAGATAGAGTTTTCCAAGAAAGAATAGAAGCTAAACAAGGCGATACAAAAGATAAATCAACAGAACTTACATGATGATTAGGTTTGGTGCGTTTAGTAGGAGAGCCAGTATTGAGAAGACAGAGATTGTGATCATTTATCAGATCCAAAAGACAAATACCATTTGTGTCAACTTTTGAGCTGCCAAATGACCAGTGGTGAGAATTAAAATCACCCAGAAGAAGAAAAGGTTTTGGAAGATTTTTTTTTATTTTTTTTTTTTGATAATATATTACTTAATTGTTGGAAAACAGATAAAGAAGGAGAATGGATGTATATTGAAACAAAGCACAAATTATTTACAATAGCGGCAACAATATTAAAATCATTACTTATAAGAAGAAAGAGAAATATTATTATGTACAAAAGAGTTTTTGATGAGTAATGCTACTCCATACCATCATTCCTGTCTTGTCTAAGGCAGGAATAGCCTTTTATTTTGAAAACTGAGCCTGGTTTAAACCAGGTCTCAGCTCAGACAAGGCTATAATAGATGGTTCATGAGTATTGATTAAATGAATAAGTTCATGTTTTTTATCTTTGGCACTTCGGCAGTTCCACTGCAGCACCACATGAGGATAGTGCCCAATCCCTTGTGAATGGTGCACCATCATCCGTGGCCCGTGCAATGGAACAGTCGAAGTGTCATTATGTCTGTCGGTTACAATTGGTTGTACATTCATTATGTACATGTAATATATTTTGCAATTTTTCAATCAAAGGGGCAGCGTGTTCATGGTTTATTTGTAATATTATTGTTGGGATAATATTACAAAACAGTTTTATGTACTTAAGTACCTATATTTTATGTTAGGTTAGCTTACTTATGTGTAATAGAGACTTTGAAATTGAATTGATGACTAAAACGATTAAGTTACATGGCGCCATCTCTTAGAAAACATGAAAGTTATTATTTATAGTATCCAGTGAGTATAAAAAATATTATAATAAACTGTCTTTCTCACTGGAAAATCGCTCATTCAACTCATAAATTAATATTTATCTAAGTGTAAGGCATAACATAAAGAGAGGGATGATATAAAAAATCCTTGGTGTAAGCCTTTGGTGTAAGCCAAATAAAAACAAACGACATCGAAAACCTGACAGTGACATATAAAACTTTCTTCATCATCAGCAACAGCATCACATCACTTCTTCTTCGCCATCTTTTTTCGGCGTAGAGTTTCCTTTGCGTTGCTCGTTTTTACGAAAATTATTATTTTTCTTACAATTTTCCACTGTTATTTCATAAAAAATAGTTTTCTTCCCTCAATTTAAAAGGCTTATATACCATTATGGCTATGGATATAAAATCGTTTTTCCATTCTTGGTGTAATAAGAATAATCATATCCCGGCCTTCGACTTTCGGGCTACCGGTGAGTAAACAAATTTGAATACAATCGATAATTAAGTTAGTATTAGCCATTTTATATATTTTTACTCATTATTTGAGTTTTAGAAGTCTTTTTGGTCTATTAATTCGTATCAAAACTAACCTCTAAAGCCACAATAAGTATTTACTTTATTAAACCTCTGACGATCTTTTCATGTGTTTGATCAGGTCCTAAACATCGTCAGAGGTTTCTGTGCGAAGTTCGCGTGGAAGGTATAAGTTATGTGGGCGCTGGGAACTCTACCACCAAGAAAGAGGCCCAAGTAAATGCTTCCAGAGACTTTGTAAACTATTTGGTGCGAAGTGGCGCCCTCAACGCCTCGGAAGTACCACAGGAAACCAGGGTGAAAGAGGAACACGATAATGAGGCCCAGAACCAGGGGAACGGACAAGGCATGGGCATGCCACAGAGACCAGTGTTTCAGGTACCTATGGAAATTAAGTTCACCATAGACAATTATGAAGAATAAAGTATTAGAAAATAGAATAGATTTATAAATACTAAGTATAAAGATAAATAATGAATGCAAAGTTACAATATATTTAAGTACCTACTTATAAAGTGCATATGAATAGTACACAAACTGCAATGTCTTGTTGTGGTTTATTTAAACCGTTAAAATATTTATAAAAAGTTATCTCCTCTGAAAATTATGTTCTTGTGTCCTATGTGGCATAGTTCACTTCAAATCAGAGCTCTAAAGGTAAAGAACTAATATTATAAATAAAAAGTTTAGTTTGTACATTTCAGTAATAAATTTATTAACTTTTACATATTTTTTTAATTGATTGGAACTTTATACTTCTTAAAGTGTTAGATTATGACAGCTCTAGTAGATACACACGATAATTATCCAGACTGTAGTCTGAAACACCATCCTTAAAAACTATTGTCACGTTGGCAAATTGCAGAGCATAGGCTAATCACGATAGAACATGCTTTTATTTATCCGTTCCTTCACTCATATAATCTACAATATCATCATCAAATCCTTTCAACTCCACTTGCCAAGCAAACAATCCCTTCAGACCCTTCTCTTTCACATACTTTCTCTTAGCAAATATGGACTTTGCATCATCATAGGTGATCAGCTCTTTGGTCTTGTTTTTAAATATATAAGGAGCTTCTGCAGTATTGTCATAGTGATACTCCCAATCACCATTGGATATTAGTTTTTTTATACCCTCATAATTGATAGAGCCTAGTCTGTATAAGAAAGAGCCCGTAGCTTGACCCTTGAAAGGATTATCTGTGTAATTGTGCACATCACTCCAACCTCGACCATGTGTGGTTACTCCTATAACAATTTTCTGAGGACTCAAACCTTGTGATAATAGATATTTTGTAATTTTATCCACACTCTTAGCTTTGGGGTTCCAGTCAGGAGCATACAGGTTCGCTTGATGGCCTGGGGTTAATGTCCATGGTCCGTAAAAATCATATGTCAATACATAAAAGTGGTCCACATATTCTTGTACTTCCTTGTAGTTGATAGAGCCTATTTCATCATCATCAGTGCCGATAGCTGCAGTCAGTACATATTTCTTACCAGTTTCATTGCTAAGCTGGTCCAATGTTTGTCTGAGATTCTTCAAAACTTGCACATAAACTTTGCCATCTTGAAGGCGAGGATACCTCCAGTGGATGTCAATTCCATCAAAGAACTTCCAAGTCTCCAAAAATTCTTTCACTGAATCAGTAAATGTTTCCAAGTTGGTTTCGTCGTTGAAGAATTTGAATGGGCTGCTGAAAAAAGGTCCACCAATTGATGCGAGTATTTTTAAGTGTGGGAATGTAAACTTGTGGATCATCAGGTCTCTGAAGTTTCCCTTGTAGGGGTCATATGGGAGACTTTGCCTTGGGTTTGAGTAAAAAGCAGAATATAAGTCTTGAATTGTGACTTGGAAGTCATCTTGTTTATCACAAGATAGTTGAATAGGTCCATAGTATTCGTAGTCAGTACTGTCATTGATGCCCTCACTGCCACACATGGCTAGGAAGCTGTACATTAAATGAGTTAATTTGTCAGCATGGATAGCATTCACCGTATAGTTGTGCAATATACTCTCATCTGTATAGTATGCTCCTACCACTTTGTTTGTTATACTCAACATATCTGGTGGAGGAGTGAGTATTCCTTTCTTATGATGACTGCCATCAGTGTCTGCCACTAGGATTCTTGTAGAATTACTAGTGCAGCCATTTTGGTTGCACAATTCAAGTTTGATCTCATAATTACCACCTTTATAGACCGTGAAAGTTGCTGAAGTCTCCATTCCATTTCCTTTCCATGCAGTAATAGTGTCATCCAGATAAATAGAAGAATTGAATGTTGGACAAGATTCAGGTGGAACAGACCAGTCGAGTTGGACATCAACATAATCCTTTTTAGTCACAGCTTCTTTGTATCTTAGGGCTGTCTTCACTTCAACCAGAGCATAGTTTCTTAAACCGGGAAGTATGATTGGACTTAATGGCTTGCTTATACATATATTGCTTGATCCTTGTCTGTTTGCTTTACAATCTGATATTGTGTTCTGTATTGATTCAACGGTCTTAGCCAGTTTGTCTATCTTTGTCTCAATTTCCAAAAGTTTGAGAGTAATAAAGTTGTTTATCACTGATGAACTGTCTGGGTGTGTCTCTCTCAATTTTCTTGTTGTTTCTAGCAAAGAGCTTGCTGATTTTAATCCACTTGGTAAATTTTGATCATTCAGATCAGGGGTCACAGCCAAGATTCCACTTATTGTCAAAATAACACTAAAAAGTCTCAAAATCATTTTAGCACTGTATTTATGTTGATTAAATATATTGTCTGGTCTAGCTATACCAGTTTTACCGAAAGACTGCGCAATGTGTCTTATGTTTCATTTTTATATGGGAACTATGAATACATATACTAATATTATTCCGGCAGTTATGTATGTCAGTTTGGTTGTTTTGTGATTCATATGTAGAGTTGGAATTCATATTCAGATGACCATTTATATACAACTGTTGTCTTAACAGTTAGCGCTGGTATTTTATTAAGTTCTATAATGTGTATAGAGTACTAAAGCATAATATGACTAAAGTATTGCTTCATTCTAAGACGCAAATAAAATCGCGCGCCAAAAATAGTCTGCCAGAATACAAGGAAAAACAGCTTTTAAACTATAGGCACTTAGTAGCTTTATATTATTTGGTATTTCCATGTCCTGTTATTTATTACTAGCTGTGCACGCGACTTCGTCCGCGTGGAATAGTTATTTAGCGCATAGTATTTATTTTTGCAAACTACCTCTTCAGCTTTATAAATTATAGTCTTACCCACTACTTGAACCGTTTTCGCAGCGCACGCAACGGAAGCCCTCTAAGATGAATAATTTTCGCCGTTTTTTCCACATTTTTCATTGTTTCTTCGCTCCTATTAGTTGCAGCGTGATGTTATATAGCCTAAAGCCTTCCTCGATAAATGGTCTATTAAACACGAAAAGAATTTTTCAATTCGCACCAGTAGTTCCTGTAATTAGCGCGTTCAAACAAACAAACTCTTCAGCTTTATTATATTAGTATAGATTTGCTAGCATTTTTACTCATCTCCAGCGAATACTTTTTTTTTGTGTGTCATCATTTATCAAACTAAAACAAAATGCAAAATCGATAATGTGTCTTTTTATTAATTGTATTTAGGAATGTATGTTGGATGTTTCGTCACTCATAGTAATGAAGAAAATACGTTTTTTAGTGCCAACGAGACAATGCGAAAAAAACTTAGACTTTGTTTGAAACCTATGAATGAAAATGAAAAATGAAATAGTTATTTGTTATACAAGAGTGCAAAGTTGCTTTTTAACCGCGTGTTCAATTTTGATTACCGAGCAAGCGAAGGACTCTAAAATTGAATCACGAGCGCAGCGAGTGATTTATAATTAGAATCCTGAGCGTTAGCAAGGGAGTCAAAAGAGCACGAGGTGAAAAATCTTTGCACTCGAGTGCAACACGTAACTTTTCATTCCACCTCAGCGAGGAAATGACTAAATGCCCGCGTACAAAGCAAAATGAAAAAGAAGGTTCCGAGTCAAAGTTTTTAACAAATTTAAAAAAAGTTGTATGATATATTCGGCACCATAGAGGTAGCAGTAAATAGGTTTAATGTTTTTTTTAGTCAAAAACTTACCTCACACGATGTTCTAAATTCAATTTACTTTATCCTCTAGCTAGAGAATAAAAACGGCTTTTGCACTCATATATTGAAGAGTAAAAATACTCTTTCCATATTCTGTGCTCTTTCCGAGATGTTGGGATGAAAATGTATTTATTAACGAAATAGGTTTACATGTTAAAGACATATACATATATCGATTGCTTCACTAGGTATATATATATTGCTTCACTATACATATACTTGTCATGTCAAGGATTTTATGTAAAGTACTAAATACTGAAACGAAATTCTGCAATTTCCTTCCTTCCTTCCATTCCTCTTAGAATCATAGATTTTTCTTGGACAAGTATATTCAGTATGTATGTTCCTCTAATTTCGTGTCCCGCATATATATATCGATATTTTCACGATGTTTTTCGTTATTAATCGAGATCAAATCCACTCATGACTTGAAAAACGAGTCATTAGTGTAGGCTGACATCGAACCAGGTGTAAACGTCTGCTTTACATCCGTACATATTCCTAGTAAATGGGCCACAACCCGGCCTCAAATCATACTACTGGTATTCTTCTGCGGCTTAAATAAAAACATTTATGAAAAACAACACAAACGTAACAAAAAATTGCGGGGCCCCACTAATTTATGACATTTGTAGGCACACTATTGTACGGATCACGTACAAGCAACCGAGGAAAGAAAAATATTTATAGCTGCTAAATTTATTGCAGTGATACTTCATAGATTTGACAGCGGCCTCCCACAGCCCACCAGCTGTTGGCCAGAGAGGAGCGTTAAAATGCCACTTGATTTGTAAGTTACTTATCTCGTCTAGAAACTCCATAGTTTTAAATGTTTCATGTCATTCCAACTCTTCTTGTAGTAGTCTGGCTGCACTGCACCCACAAAATTCGCTCCGTTGTCAGAGAACATGTTTTTTGGCGTTCCTCTGTGGCCACACATCCTTTTAAAGGCGGCGAGAAAAGTTTGTGTAGTCAAGTCCGATACCAATTAGTTTGAGTTTCGAAGGACCAAAACGAGATGTATGGGCCCAGAGGTTTGTTATGTTGTGAGTTGACCAAAACCACAGATATCACTATCAAAAGTTTATTTGTATATAGGTAACAGAGTTCGATAGGATGCTAATTCCGTTAGCTTAAATGTCAACTGAATTATGAATCAATACAAACTAATCGCAATATAGTGTCATAGATAACAACAGATCTCATAGATGTTATCATAAAAGTATGTGCCTTATAATTACAATATAATTAAGTATTTAGCAAATGTAAATTATTAATTAAAAATTGCTATGCCCTAAACTTCCTAGCGACAGGGTCACACAACTCAATTATATATATTTTTTAGGATTGGTTCTAAAATATTAGATTGTATTGTGTACTGCATTCATAAATTAATAAATAATCGGTCGAATCCGTTAAGGGCGGCATGGGTCCCGACTCCATGGGCCCCGCATACCAGGCGTACGGAGGCGACGGCGAGCGCCGCGAGTTCACTTACATGGACCGCATGCAGCAGCAGAAGAACGTGGAAGACGCAGAGGACCTGGACGTGAACGCCAGCCTCCACGGCAACTGGACCATGGAGAACGCCAAGTCCAAACTGCACCAGTTCATACAAGTCAACAAGATCAACGCCGACTATGTGTATAAGGCGGTGGGACCGGATCATACGAGGTATGTGGGATGACTTGCTTTTGTGTTTGTTCATTATTAATAAATAAATATCACATAGCGCCATCTAGCCCCATACTAAGCAAACGCTTGTATCATGGGTAATAGATAACGGATATAATACATATGTATATAGACTTTTCTTTTGTAAATACATACGACCAGACTCAACACAAGTAACTACAAATTTTAATATTTATAATTACTTGTGTTACGCGGGAATCGAACCCGCACCCCTAGATTATCTTATCTAAGGAATTTGTTCTGGATCAAAACCAGTTTTGAATGTATACTTAGCTTATTTGGGAACACATTCTGTTTTGTGTACCATTATAAATAAATATATAAATAAATATTAGAAGGCAGAGCCACTACCAACTAAGCTAACAGAGCAGTCAAACTATTAGCTGAGGAACGGCTGAAGAGATCTTAATGGAATTTAGTCCAGATATAGGTTATGATGTTCAGATTAAATTAGATTATTATCGGAAGTATTGTTGTACTATGAAGAAATAACGCGAAATGCAGCTAGTTTTTCTAACTAGAAAGAAAACGTAATGCAAGGTCAATTTGTATGTATTTGATTGGTTAGCTGTTATTATGGTCTTGTGCTTAGATAGCTACAAATTAAGAATATGTCTTTTTTATTTTCATTGAGTTATCGCACATTTTCTCGCTTTCACTCATTTAAGTATGTATCTATTTATAGTGTACCTAATGATAGAGATACCTCAAATATCACATTGAAATTTAGATTTGTGGTATCCTATTTCACCATTAATTTACCACCATTTTATTATTTTATAAGCCAGTGGTTATTCAAATATGTTTGAAAAGCCATTCGGCTGTATCGATTTCGATAGAAGTGTGGTCAAGTCAGATACACAGTCGACGAAAGGAGTGTTTTAGCATTCGGAAAATGCTAAGAGATTTCTTTTGTCGACTGTACTAAACTATCTTAGCTTGTTGCTTTTGAATGAACAACCTATATCCACTGTTTCTAAATGCAATGCTGTGCTAAAGCTTGCATAATAATTGTAAGACTTATTACGATATTTGTATCAAATTCAATTTATTATTGTCTACTTATCTATATGCATTGCTAAAAGTTTTATATGAGTGGTAATCCAACTTGAAAACGTACTAATTTTCATGTCAAAACATGCTAGGAATCTAGTTTATAATAGCTATTTAATGTACACTAGCATATTTTATTGTAATTACTTATATGTGAAATAAAGACACTTTGAAATTGAAATTGAATTTTTGAATGAGTGCTAAATGAGTCTTATTAATGTTTGGTTTTAATTTTGTGCACTCTTTTTAAAGCGAACAAAAAAAAGAGGGAACTTGGTTTGTTTTACTTGTATATTTATGAAGCTAATATTGCTGCAGTAAAAGCAAGTTTGGCTTCAACAATTATAAACATAAAACAACGTTTTTATTGAACCGAGAAAGAATCCAAGACAAAATGATCTTTTAAGTCGTCTCACAAAGTGTATACGAATTTTTTTGTACAAATCCATACTTTTGCGCTTAGAAATAACTTAACTGTATTCAAATGTTACGGGTTAAGCTACGGGTAATAATTAGTATCAGTTATTTGTAGGGGTATAGCTTTCAACTCGAAATGAGGTTATGTAGTTCCGAACCCTAGAATAGCTAGTATTCTAGCGTTCGGAAACTTACCATTCGAAAAACAAATCAGCCAATCAAAAATCCAGAAAATTAAAGTTCAATCGATTATAAAGACATCCGGTTCTTTGATTGGCTGTCTTAGTTTATATATGAGCGTAAGAGTTGTGTTTTTTTTTCAAATAAATTCAATTTAAAATAACTTAATTTACTTTGTTGCCATGTAAGAATTGTCAGAGGCCCTTAGGGTGACTTGATAAACTCTCGACACCAGAGTTGGCCACTCTCATTCGATAAGAAGATTTACTTTGTGAGACGACAGTACAGTTATATCGGACTAATGTCTTGGATTGTTTTCTCAGCCTCGCCTTGTGCTGACTTGACCACACTCCATGTTAAAATGTGGACATTCATATGGGTAAGTGTTTTGTGTTTTATTTCTGCATAGATTATCTCTCACACATATTTTCGTCAATTTATTCATAGAAAGATGTATCTATTTTGATGACATTTATTACAGAGTTTAAAATGGATACGAAATCACTTATTTATTTTATTTATAGCAAATAGAAAATTCATTAATTTTGCAATATTATTTTGTTGTGTTAGGTATTTGATTAATCAATATAATCGATACATGTACTATACCTCGTCTGCACTACCTTTTTATTATGGAGCTAAAACAAACAAACCATTTTTTGTAGAAAATGTAATCATATTCTTGTATGTTTTAATAAAATATTATGTTTATACATTTAACCTAACATAACCATGTAATGCAAACATTTATCTTTACCAAATTACTATTATCTTTCCTAAATATATACATATTTAAAAATAATGAATATATCCAGGTCGTTCTGCTGCGAGTTGTCAATCTTCGTCCGCCAGCTGGGCCGCAACGTGACGGGGCGAGAGACCGCCTCCAACAAGCAGACTGCCAGCAAGTCGTGTGCGCTCTCTCTAGTGCGACAACTCTACCATCTCGGGGTTATCGAGGCGTTCAGCGGTACTCTGAAGAAAGATAGGTAAATTAAAAGTAAAAAAAAAATGTGTATGCAAAATGTACTAAATACTTGTTTTTTTTTTCTGAGAATAAAATCCTTATATGAAATAATTAAATCCTTTTTCAGGTCAAACGAGGGCATTATGAAACCGTTCCCTGTCGCCATCAGTCCAGAACTTGAATCAAAACTTGAGGAGACTTTGCAAGGTAATTATACTTGACACTATATGCCCGTTATAAAACAGTAGTCTCAACTTCGGAATTTTCTAAACAGCATGCTAAAATTCCCTTCTAATACTAATTCATTTGTTGCTATCCGAAAGCATGTGTATTTCGTGGAAGGACCTGGGATCCCTCCACGTTGTATTTGGCCAAGAGAACTCCCCTAAAGAATTTATTCAGCAGGGAAACACGGCTCAAAGAACAAAAGACTAATCCAACTATTTCATCCCCAGATCTAGGCATAGAACCCGTAGACGTAGCAACAGCGGCACCGAACCAGTCGGACCAGTCGGACCAGGGCGCGGACGGCAAGCAGGTGGTGTCCATACTGCAGACGGACCGCGCCAAGGCGATGCGCGAGGCGCGCCCCACGGCCGGCGGGGTGGTGTCCTGGTCGCCGCCGCAGGGGAACTGGAACGCCTGGACGCAGTGCAATATTGGTGAGCCATTCAATATACATATAGTCCGGGAAGTATCATACAGCGCCATCTAGCCTCATACTAAGCCAACTAAAAAAGCTAATCAAATCTTATCTGCATATGTGATCTATCTGCATATGAAGTTAAGAAGACGTCGCCTTTTGCTCCTGGTATAAGTGTGGTTCCGCGGTACCAGTGTCAGTTTTTCAATCCAGACGCACCCTGATTCGAATCCGGCTTGTATTTTGTTTTGACTTGTATTTTCTAGTTATGTGTGAATTTGCACTCGCGTGGAAGAGGACCAGCAGGTCTAGACAAACGGCAACCAGTCCGTATCTATTCTCTCCCTATCACGGTTCACGCTGCAGCGTTTGAATTTGGAAGCCAAACGTACAAATAGTTTGCGCACGCTGCCTCTATTCGTTTTAAACGCTAATCTATATTTTGTCTATGGTCAGGCCTACCTAACATAAAACAAAATGGCGCGACGCAACTGAATTATATACCTACTGCTCTGTCCGTAACCCACGCGCAAGCCAAATTGAAACTTAACATTTCGTGTTAACGTTCATATTGCGCTGAATACCGTCCGAAACTCGCCAGATGGTCATGGTTGTCACATGAAATGGATGTGGGCTAGTATTATTTTCGTGTTATGCCTAATCATTGGTGAAATATTATTATACTTTATCAGTGACTTTGTTTGACATAATATTACAATAAAATATTGTACTAGGTACCTACTTGTTAAAACTCGAATTGACAAAAAAATAATTTTGTAAATAGGTCATTCTGGTATTTGGCTAGATTATTTATATAAATATACCCATAACACATAAAAACGAAGGAAGGATCTAGTACGTCCTGCCACAGAGGTCACGGTAGGGTAGGGTACAAGTACCTAGTGCTGCGATGCGTCTGTAGGTGTAGGTACACAGTAAGTAGCGGTGACTCGCGTCGTTACACGTGAGCCGCGGCGCAACGGTGGCGCAGGTGCGGGGCGCGGCCAGTCTGTCTACTCGATAACGCTTTAGTAAAAAAAAAATATTCCACCATTTACATTTTAGGTACTTATTAATTATTAAACAAACTGATGTTTTATGAAATGCAAATAGATACATTCATGGATATTTATCTACTTACTTGCAAATACGGGTAGACCAAAAGAGTACCGCGGCCCGCCCGTTCTCGACCAATGACCTTTGCCATTCGCTTAAGATTTTGTATATTGGAAATAAATAGCGTAGAAAAAAAATTCTACCTAGTTACTTTTTATCTAAAATATTTAAGTAAATTTCTTGACCATAGAATACAGACATTACCTATGGCCTACATTGTGTGTTTTTCGTGAGTAAGTGACTGAATCAGGTAGGTACCTAATATTTTTTTATGTCGTGGGTACTAGATAACGGATATAATACTTTTATACTTTTCTTTTGTACTTACATACATATTATACATACAAACGACCAGACTCAACACAAGTAACTATAAATTTTAAAATTCATAAATACTTGTGTCACTTGTGAATCGAACCCGTAACCCCTAGATTAGAAGGCAGAGCCACTACCAACTAAGCTAACAGGCCAGTCAAGGCCATTGTATTTTTTGCTCATTTTGTCACGCGGTATGCGAGCGAGTGATGTGCCGTTTGACACACGACTGTCGAGCGTACTTTACTGTGCCCTCCGCGCGCCGCGCGTTACTAACCGGGAGACAGGTTTCTGTTGTATTATGTATTCTGTGCTATGGTGCTGAGCGTTTTAAACGTCACTTTCAACTGACATTTCATATTATGATAGAGTTTAAGCAAGATAACTCTGCGCGCGGATAAAATTAGAACTAAAATGTTCTGATTGCAATTTGATCACAGGCCAATTCTAATCATAAGTGCTGCTGCCAGTTGCGCGCAGAGTTATGTTGTACGGACTCAAGAAAACAAAGGACCTGCAAAAGAACAAACATGGTCCTTTTGAAGCAAGGTAGGCAATAAATTATCTTCATAAAATTGCATTGCAAATACAATAGGTAACTTGAAAAGGATCGTATGATCTAGTTATGTACTTTTTTTTCCAATAACATAAATATCCGCTGTGCCCCGTAATTGAGTATGGCAACGTAAATCCTCACATAGTTGAAAGAATGTGGTCTTATTTAGACGAAATATTTCGATAAAAAGTGACTCCGGCATATCACCGATTTTCTCCAAAAATTGTCTGGACAATATTTTTTGCTGACGCCTGAGCCAGACATCTTCGTTGTGCGCAGCTACCAAAAGCAATAATTTATGCATTTATCTCGATTTTCCGGCACAAAATATAGACAAACCACACTATCTAGCAAAAACTCTCTCAAACCCAAGTCAAAATAATGAAAAATACGCCATTTTGTAGCGCAAACTACAAGGTGCTGCCATACGCTCCCCGAAGATGCGATTCGAACGCTATAGCGAACGAACAACTGTCAAATGTGCCACATGGTTTCAATTTGTATGGACATAAATGTTCGATTCTAGTTAGACGTTTCATCGAATAGAATACATTGACACTTGGCTGTGAATTTTATATTCTATTCGTCAGATCAAATTACGTAGCGCATCAAAATGTCAATCCCATACATTTGTCTTTCTATTCGTTCGATACGCTTACCGTTTGTTGCCACTTGTCTAGGCCTGCTGGTCATCTGCACAAGAGAACCCCCCTAATGAATTAATTCTGCTGGGGAGTCACGACCCTCAGACATGAGGCAATACGACTCAAGAGAGAGAAACCAACGCTTTCTTGTGTAATTGGAAATTTAGGAATGGATACATTTAACGGATTTGCACTCGCTAAACGTCATAAAACATGTTTAAGGACCACAGAATCTGTGTTTTTTTGGAAGGATTTAATATAAAAGTGTGTACTACCTAATGGCCGGCAAATTAGAGGCTAGTTTTTAACATTCATTGAACATGCATAAAGAGGCAATAATTAGGTAACTGGATATTCATCTACCTCCAGACGAGGGTCCGCTGGCGACCACTACTCTGGACGAGATCAGCTCCGACCTGGAGCGCCACGCCAAGGATGTCTGCCAGAACAGCCAGCTGTATCAGGTGAGAACTCCTATGTAAATAAGTAGGTTGGTATGAGAGGAGCCAACTCTGGTGTTAAGAGCTTTCAAATTGCCCGATGGGCCTCTTCTTGGCTTGACGATTTCTGTACTATTGTACAAGCAGCCAACTAGTTTACCCATTTCCAAACGAAATGATTTTGATCCCAATCAAGTCCGGACGTTCCGTTACGAAGACCCCGCACCCAGGTTAAGGTTTTAAAGTTAGTATAACATTTATTGCGAAACTTATGTGATTATGGAACAAACTCCTGAATCTTACTAAAAGTACATTTCAATGGACTTTTTTTCCAAATGTTCACTTTTATGTGAATAATCTTTTATTTTTCTAGGAGAGCCTGCGCGAGCGCGAGTCGCTGCCGGTGTACGCGATGCGCTCCGAGATCATGGCCGCCATCAACGACAACCCTGTCGTCATCATACGGGGGAACACGGGATGTGGGAAAACCACGCAGGTACGCGGGCATCGAATATTGAGGATACCCTCTTTTATCTAACACGGGTTTGCACTTGACCATACGTTTCCTGATGGTAAGCAATACCTATGGTCTAAGATGAGGCGTGCTTACTCAATAAGAACCGGTTCACTCTCGGCCAAACACTGTTTTTTTGCTTTTGGTCTTTTGTGCGTTTGAGCTTCGTCTCCTTCACTGGGTAAAATAACGTTATCGACACGTATTTCGCCCTTATATCTCTTTTGAACAAGTTGACTCAACAAACGTCGATCAGTCAGTCTGTCGGACCGACTGATCTGACGAGCGCGCCAATGTGAAAAAAAATTCGTGGCTTTTGCATGAACCGTTTTCTGAAACCGACCAAGAGGAGTCGCAGTTGTACACTATACATGTTTCGAAATTTATCACCTGCAATGGTTTTCAGTCATGCCTGATTCAATATCTTGATTTATTCATTTCAGTGACTTAATATGAATGTGTTTGTTTACTTCAGGTGTGCCAGTTCATCCTGGACGACTACATAATGAGCGGGCAAGGCGCGTGGGCCAACGTGTGCGTGACACAACCACGACGCATCTCAGCCATCAGTGTGGCGGAGCGGGTCGCCAACGAGCGCTGCGAGGAGCTCGGGAACAGTGTCGGGTCAGTGAGTGTACTGTGTAGTGTGCGTGACACGTGGTTCAGGAATATCAGACGTTACAATTTCGAAAATTATTTGTTTCACACATTGAGCTATAATGTACTTACGTACTAGAGGAGCTATCCAAGCCAAAAGTCATGCTCCATTTTGTTAAGAATTTCACCTAAAGTTCGCTTCAGCAATGAAACAATAATTGGTCGTCTAACCAGCCAGTATAAACACGCAGCGCTAGAACGCTTTAAGATTTAGTTTTCTTGCGACCAAAAGGTCGAAAGCGCCGTGATTTTTCAAGGCGCTTACGCGTTTCGTTCGATGTTTTGCATCAACTTGTGTATATTCTATGATGTTCACGCAATGGCGGCGCGTCGATGTAAACTCAAGCTTTGTCAAACAATAATCTTAAACCATTGAGGTTAATGTATCTTAAACAAATAAAATGATTACTTACCGATGATATGTTACACCGCTATCTTTGTTTTTTGTTCTCGAATGGTTTGTGCACGTTTTTAAGACACAGTTCGGCATTTTGATTGAAATTGCGTATTTGTATAACACGTTCGCGCGTCACAGGCGTTTGACCCGGACTAAGTTCACTGCAGTCACGTGGACTGCAAGGCGCCCCGCATATTATTACTTGGTGCTGTCATCTCTAGTACGTAAGTACATTATAGCTCAATGGTTTCACATAGTATTTTTTTTACAATTTAGACGTGAAAGAGAACCAAACACTGGCACACATAAACTTTCATTTTTTTCAATATATATATTAGTGTGACTTTCCTTTGTTAGACTCAACAAGTCATTTATGTATATCATAAGTGACATTGGTCCTATAATATCTCCCTGAGTGACTCCAACTGTTAAGTTATTATTGTCCGGCTCGAAGGACCTAATTTGTCCAGAAATGGAGGTAGATGGTTCAGATTACTTCTTACTGCTCAGAATTTTGGTGGAAGATCTTCTGCTATCTTACAGAAATTTACTCCATGGCATGACATTAATAATGGTAGCTAAATAGTTCCACTATAGAACATAAAAAAAGCGTTTATATCAACATTCAAAAGGGTTTTACAGTAACGTTGATTAAACATAGGGATTTATATAAACTAGGGTTTGTGTATTACTTTACACTAATAGTTAAACCCTGGATATCACACTAGGTCTATTCCTGTGCTGTGTCATCCAGTTTTTTTATTTATTTTACTTTTATTAATATTCCACAGGTACGCAGTACGTTTCGAGTCAGTGCTACCGCGTCCGTACGGGGCAATCCTGTTCTGTACCGTGGGAGTACTGCTCAGGAAACTTGAGGGCGGACTGCGGGGGGTCAGTCATGTGCTTGTTGATGAGGTGTGTATAAGAAATTGTATGTCTATAAATAATTTTTCAAAGTCTGATCAGGAAAATGGTGAAAAATTCACTGGAAAGTAAAACGCCTGTCAAAAACATATAAACTGACTTAACTGACAGACCCAGGGTTTCTTTGATCGGCGTTTCTTTTTCGAGTGAAAACTTTAAACATCCGGTGTAAGTATGTAGGTGGCTTAGATGTCGAAGTCACCAATCCATAATAATCTAATCTCTATATATACATATATAAAACTCAAAGGTGACTGACTGACTGATATAGTGATCTATCAACGCTCAGCCCAAACCACTGGCCGGATCGGGCTGAAATTTGGCATGCAGGTAGATGTTATGACGTAGGCATCCGTTAAGAAAGGATTTTTGGAAATGGTACTTTCAAAGGGGTGAAATAGGGGATGCAAATTTCACCCACTAGTTACATATAAAATTATTTTCCCCAGGTGCATGAGCGAGACGCCGACACAGACTTCGCCCTCATTCTGCTCCGAGACATGGCGCACACCTACCCCGACGTGCGCATCATACTCATGTCGGCCACCGTGGACACCACGCTGTTCACCGAGTACTTCGGGAACTGCCCCGTCATCGAGGTGAGGCTCGACCAATCACAGAGCGCGGCCTGCATCACGCAAACTATGTGTTGCACAACATGCATGGCTTTATTTAAGTCCTTACCAAATGTACCATAGATAGCAAATGTGGAGTAAATTAACAAGAAATAAGGTTGCTTAAGTAAATATTCGATAGTTTTAATTTATTTCAAATCGGTTCAGCTTTTTGAGCTTTATGGACAAACATACACACTCACGTACAAACTGTAGCCTTTATTATATTATTTTGTTACTAATATTTCAGGTGCCGGGTCGTACGTTCCCAGTACAGCAACACTTCCTAGAGGACGCTATAGAGCTCACCAAATTCGTGCCGCCCACAGACACGCGCAAGCGCAAGTCTAGCGGCAAGCGAGCTAACAACAAGGATGATGACGATGATGATGATGAAGGTATTAGAAATGAAATTCTCGAATATTGTTTAAATTTAACTTGTAATGTGCATGAAACCGTGTACAACAAAACACAAAACTAAAATCAATAAAGTGAGATTTTTTATCTCAAATTGTAGGTATTAATAATTAGCTTTTGTCAGTTTCGAATGACCCTATTTCATCTTTATACCTGAATTCCGGATGATCCGTCGCTTAGCTTTCAGAATATATAGACTATTATTTGTACGGAGTAGAGGGTCGTCAAAATGAAACATAATGCGGGGACAGATAATAACAAATTGTAATTTGTCTCGTTGCAGGTCTGGGCGCGGACGAGCAAGACGAAGACTTGAACAAGACGTGCCAACTCAGCGACAAGTACTCGCTGCAAACCAAGCAATCCATGTCGCAGCTCTCCGAGAAAGATGTAAGGATATTTCTATGCATTCTCTATATTGTTCTGTTCAAACCCAGATATAATTGTATCTTATTTCTTTGAATAGTCCTAATTTAACAATCCCATGTATAAAAGCTGATAGATATTATTAGTTGGCATCTCGAATGGCACAAATTTTATTTACACAAATGTAAAAATAGAATTAAAATGATACCTGAAATATAATGTATATTGTAAATATCAATATTGCTGCCAGCTCTATTCAGAGCTATTTTAGGCAAAAAAACGAGTGTGTTTAGAATAGAAACTGTAGCATCAATAAATGTTTTCTGTCCTTCTACGCTCAACTTATCTTCTTCTTCTTCTTATCGAATGAGAGTGACCAACTCTGGTGTCGAGAGTTTATCAAGCCCTAAGGGCCTCTGACATGGCTTAACGACTGCCGTACTAGACAAACAGCCGAGACCTACAGTTTAACGAAGTAAAACTTATCTGCTAATTTCTTTCGCAGCTAAGCTTCGAGCTGATCGAGTCCATCCTGCTGTACATCAGCAGCCTGGGCGGGGACGGGGCGGTGCTGGTGTTCCTGCCGGGCTGGAACCTCATCTTCGCGCTGATGAAGCACCTGCAGAACCACCGCGTGTTCGGAGACAGCAACAAGTTCGTGGTGCTGCCGCTGCACAGCCAGATACCCAGGGACGACCAGAAGAAGGTGTTCGTCACCCCGCCGCAGGGGATGACCAAGGTATTAACATTATTTAATAGAATAATAATAATAGAACAACATTTATTGGGACAGATAAATTTACAAAAATTACATAGTTCAAGTTCAAGTTCATTTATTCATAATATTAATTACATGTCACAAACTCAATATAAATAATTGCTAGTACATTTGATGTACGAAAAATATACAAGTACATTATGTTATCATAATCTTTATACACCATACTCAAATCTTTATTCCATTAATCAAATTAAAATTAATAAATCAATAAATAATCCAACAATTAATAATACAATAAAAAATTCACACATCATCAAAACTAATACATTTCAGAGATAAGTCACCGAATATTGGGAATGAATTCATCAAACTTATAAAAAGCTTGATCAATAAGCCATTTTTTCAATTTTCTTTTGAACCCTTGAAGACTTACAGCCTCAATAATTTCACTGGGTAGCTTATTATATACTGTCGGACCCATGACGTGCGTTAACTTGGCCGACTTCTCTAGCCGGCGCGATATGTTAGCGAGCTTGAGACCGTGGCGAGTGCAGTAATCGTGCCTCGAGGCTAGCTCGGTGTACTCGGCCAGATGGACGCGCGTGTACACGGCCACCTGGTAGATCAAGATGGTCGGTAGCGTCATCACACCAAGCTCTTGGAAATGGGGGCGAGCCGGAGTATCCCAGGCGACGCCAGCTACACATCTGACAGCCTTTTTCTGGAAGATGAAGGCGCGCTTCCAGTCCGCAGCTCGTCCCCACAGCTCAGTGCCGTACTGTAGCAAAGAGTGAACCGTCGCGAAGTAACACGAACGGGCCACCTCGCGCGGCACCACTCTCGCCACCCTGCTCAGCGCGAAGCAAGCGCTACCGAGCTTCGCACACAAACCGTCAATGTGGACGTCCCACTTCAAACCTCGGTCTATTTGGAACCCCAAGAACGTGGTCACCTTCTGCTCCTCAATACTCACCCCATCCACCAGCACTGTCAGCGGTCTCAAAGACCTACCTGACAAACTAAACTGAATGAAATGAGTCTTGGCGAGATTAAGGGCCAGCCCGTTAATGTGGAACCAACTTAGTAATTGAGACGCCGTCTCGTTCAACTTCCTCTCCAATATGTCATTCGAAGCTGCGGTCACGATTCCTGCCACGTCATCGGCATACATGAGAACGTCAGCTGACGTCACAGCACTCGGCAGATCATTTAACAGCAACGAAAATAAAACGTTGGAGACCGACGACCCTTGGGCCACTCCCATAGTGGTATTTAGTGGGTCAGATCTCTGTGAACCGCCGCTACCAACAACTATCTGTGACCTGTTCTGCAATAACCCCGTCAGAAGAGCGTGAGACGCTCCGTTGACACCGTAGTGACGCAGCTTGGCTGCCAGCACTGACCAGTCAGCGACCTCGAACGCCTTCGAAAGGTCACAGCACAGTAGCGCCACCTGTTGCTTGGGCACGGAATCACGAGCCTTCACGATGCGGCGTACTACCTCGCGAGTCAATGACGTTGTTGAATATCCCTCGCGGTATGCGTACTGCCGGTCGGACAACGCATTGGTCTCGGACAGGAAACCTACTAGCCTGGAGCTAAGACCGTTCTCCAATATTTTCGCGACTGCAGGTATAATAGACACAGGTCTGTAGCTATCTACTGCTTCGCGTTTCCCCTTCCCTTTGTATAATGGCGAGACTTTGCTAAGTTTAAACTCATCAGGACAAACGCCCTCCCTCAAACAGCTATTATACAGTTCGGCTAACACTGGAGCTAATGGTATAATAGCTGCTCTAACAATTTTCATCGATATCTCGTACGCATCTTTAGATACCTTCGGAGGGATCCTGGTCACAACGATACGGTACACTTCGTCCGCGGTGAACCTGCGGAGCCGCAGCGAGCGGTCTGGCGGCGCGCGGGCAGCGAACAGGGCTGCGCGTGCTCGCTGCACGTCCGCGCGCGGTGCCCCGCACGCAGCGGCTGCACTCACGAACCGTGAGTTCATTGCGTTGACCACCGCTCGTTTACAGCAAAACTTAGTGCCGTCGGGCTTTCTAACTAAGTCAACGAAGTCAACATGAGGAGCATTATTCTTACCTCGCTCCTTATTGATAACACTCCACATGACCTTTGAAGTGTTCTCACTGGCCCTAATTAGCTTACGGTAGTACTCGGATTTAGACTTATTTACTAAGGACTCGTAATATATATTCATATTAGAGATCAGTTCCTGAAGAGAAACATCCGAGGGGAACTTGTGACTAAAATCGGTGATATCAGATATCAATGACGCATAATTGGTAACCTCTGGTGAAACCCAAGAGGAATTCGATTTTTTATTATTACAAATTTTCTTCAGAGGGAAGCAATCATTGAATTTATTCCTAAGTATAGCTAATAATGACGTCAATTGATCAGTGGCATTGTTATTCTTTAGCATGAATTTGTCCCACTCAATGCTATCAAGTGATGCGACAAAGTTAGCTTGATTCGCATTGGACAGACACCTAGCGTAGGTATGTTGTGGCTGAGGCTGTGGTAAGCAGCACAGTACTGTGCACTTGACCCCGAGGTGGTCGCTGAGCCCCGTGGTGACTCGTTCCACACTCGCCGAGCCCGCGGGCAGGTTAGTGTAGGCGTGGTCCAGGCTGCTAGACTTGCTTTGGCAAACTCTGGTCGCAAAATCAACCTCATTACGCAAGTCATGGGTAGACAACATGTCTAACAATATATTTATATCTACCTTAGGCCCGGCTATGGTATCAATATTAAAATCACCGACCAGTAAACATTCTATCCCAATTTCAGTAATTTTATCGAGCAAGCGCTTTAAATGAGTCAGAAAATCTTTCGTATCTATCAAATTAGTCCTATATACACAAATTACAGTGATTTCATATTCAATTAAATCTACAGCCGAGATCTCTAAGTATCGCTCAATTAGAGAGTGACGTCAGAGTTTTGTTCTCAGCGCACTTAACATTATCTTTAACAAATATGCACGAGCCGCCACGCTCATACTGCGTCCTGCAATAATACGATGCTAGCTTTAATCCATCAATTGAAACGCACTTGAGTTTACATTCCGTTTGGAAATGTTCCGTCAGAGCTAACACATCACAGCTAAAAGCACCTTCCAGCTGCACCTCGATCTTCCCCGTCTTTTTGTTGATGGAGCGAATATTCTGGTGACAAACCGTTAGATACTTATACAGCAGCTTCGACACATTCGAAATCGCATTATGAAGTGGAGGCGCGGGCGACGTGGTGTCGCCGCGACGGCTCCGTGGGACTGGCGACGCCGCCTGCGATCCCCACTCCGGCGCGGCGGCGAGCGAGAAACCAGTCCGATATGCGAACTAGTGGTGGCCACGCATCCGGCGAACTGATGATGTCGTACATACTCTCCGGAAATCCGATTATAAAGGAGGCATGTTTGTCCGATTGTATATCTCGTTTAGTGACTGTGTACTCACTACATGGTTTAATTTTATTCAGGAAATTACGCTCGATCTCGGTTGTTGTATCAGGTTTGAACGACCAAGCCTGAATATGTTTTAGCCGTTCAACCGTCTTAAGTTCATCGTCTGGCTTGCCTGATCCGGTGATGATTTTACGTGGCCGGATACTCGAACGCTTCTTCGTCACTGTAGTCCATCCGTCCTGTACACCTTTGGTGATTGTAGTGGTTATGCCGGATTGGCCGGAATCAATGCCGGTTGTCACATCACTAGCCTTCGATATCGTCTTTGCAACGCTCTGTTCAGTGAACGTTTTGTCACTGTCTTCTTTGTTCTTGTTGGCAGCATTTCCTTTGCTCGCGTTCTTATTGGTCACCTTTTTGGGAATTGAAGCGGCGCTATTCGCCGCTGCAGCGGCTGCCTTTGCAGCGAGCCTCACTTGACGAATCGGGCGCTCGGACGGTGTTGCTGTCTTGGGAACAACTTCACGTACTGCTTCGACCGTTCTCACCGTGTTCGACGATTTGCCGCCGTTACCCATTAAAGCCGTTTGAAGTTCCAGAATAAGCTTGTTTTGATTTTCGAGTTTCTGGTCTTGCTTCGTCAATTGACATTCTAAATTCACTATCTTCTCAAGTAACACACCGTGTAACTCGCGTACAACAACTTCCAAAGGTGGCGGGGGCATGTTTTAATATTTTAAAACATTAAAAATACGGAGACACTTGTTTACAACGCGGCAGTGTTGCCAACTCATAGTAAGTATATACTAATATACACACACACACACACATTATCTATATTATCATTAACAAAGAAACCTTTTGTAGTTTATGTTTTAAGTTTTAATTCGTCAAAAATATTTCAAATGGATGTTAATCTTGTAAACGTGCAGTCCCTGCACGTTTATGTAAATTGTTGTAAAGTAAAAATGACACAAAACATGAATTCTTCTTCAAACGTAATGTAAATGGAGAAGTTATATTATACAGACGTTACAGACAGAAATTGATATACTATTACCTCCATACATAAACATCGAAGTTACATACATATGTTGTTCCGCTGGTGTGAGTAACAAACTCACAATCTCGCGTGTAGCTATCCACTCTGCTTCCCATACTAACGCGGCAAATAAAACCAGTTTACCAACCACTAGTTTCTGTTCCCAGGTCATCCTATCCACGAACATAGCAGAGACATCGATCACCATCAACGACGTGGTGTACGTGATAGACTCGTGCAAGGCCAAGGTGAAGTTGTTCACGTCGCACAACAACATGACCTCGTACGCCACCGTGTGGGCGAGCAGGACCAACTTGGAGCAGGTAACTTAGCACTCACTGCAGGTAACTCACGTCGCACAACAACATGACCTCGTACGCCACCGTGTGGGCGAGCAGGACCAACTTGGAGCAGGTAACTTAGCACTCACTGCAGGTAACTCACGTCGCACAACAACATGACCTCGTACGCCACCGTGTGGGCGAGCAGGACCAACTTGGAGCAGGTAACTTAGCACTCACTGCAGGTAACTCACGTCGCACAACAACATGACCTCGTACGCCACCGTGTGGGCGAGCAGGACCAACTTGGAGCAGGTAACTGAGCACTCACTGCAGGTAACTCACGTCGCACAACAACATGACCTCGTACGCCACCGTGTGGGCGAGCAGGATCAACTTGGAGCAGGTAACTTAGCACTCACTGCAGGTAACTCACGCCGCACAACAACATGGCCTCGTACGCCACTGTGTGGGCGAGCAGGACCAACTTGGAGCAGGTAACTTAGCACTCCCTGCAGGTAACTCACGCCGCACAACAACATGACCTCGTACGCCACCGTGTGGGCGAGCAGGACCAACTTGGAACAGGTATTAGCATAGTTAAACCAGTGCCACCGCGGCCTGTCTTTGGATGGGTGACCGCTGCAATAAGCCAAAATTGCATTCAGCAGGCTTATGATGCACAACACGAGATAAGTTTCTCGTAATTTCTGTCGACAGTTATCGATATGTTTCTAAATCTCTACCAGTGCTAATATGCGGGCCCGACGCTTATGCCAGCATGGATCATCACAATATGACATATTTTTTAAATCGATAAGCTACTAGTTACACGGTACACGGCTGGTTGCTTTCGTGAATCGAATAACACCTTAAATAGTAGGTCTTGGCAGTTGGTCATAGCACTGCAATCAACCACGTCAGATCAAAGACTTTTTACCTGGTTTGAGAACTCTTGTGCCAAAGCTGACATCTCTCATACGATCTTTCTTACTTTACTATAGAAATATGGTTTTGCATGTTATCTCAGCCTATTTTTTTATTGTACGTGTTTCCAGCGCAAAGGTCGCGCAGGTCGCGTGCGTCCCGGCGTGTGCTTCACTCTGTGCGCGCGCGCTCGGTACGATCGGCTTGAAGAACATCAAACTGCTGAGATGTTCCGCACGCCGCTACATGAACTTGCTCTTAGGTATAGTACTTTACTATTACGTTTAGCCTTGAAATATGTCGGTTTACACTATTATTTTATTATTATATTTGATATTTTAAAAAGTATAATTTGAATGTGCTAGTCGTTCTAAAAACAAGTAGTCAATCAATGCCTTGTAGAAGTTTAGTGAGTAAGAAGTTAATGTATTATTTTTGTTCTAAAATAACTTGGTAACAGTAACGCTGCGGGCATGCTCTAGCTAGGAAACAATACTTTTAAGAAAAAAATATGTATGAATTAAAAAATACCGTAATAAGTTTTTTTAAGCTATGTTGCTAGATTGAATTTTAAGTAACTTTTTTTTGTTTACCTATTTTGTCCCACTCCTGGGCAAAGGTCTCGGCCTCCTCACGCCAGTCACCCCGAAACCGGTCGAGATCCTGACGTCAGCGGATCTTGGGCCTTCCTCTACCATGTCACCCTCGAAGATCCCACTGTGTCACGATCCAAGTTGTTAGTTACTTTAAGTAATATTTTTTTTTAATTTCCCACTCCAGCATCAAGCTCCTCCGGCTGGGCAGCATCGGTCACTTCCTGTCGAAGGCGCCGGAGCCGCCGCCGCTCGACGCAGTCATCGAGGCGGAGGCCCTGCTCCGGGAACTTGGCTGCCTGGACAGTAACGACGCACTCACGCCGCTCGGGACCATACTGGCTAAACTACCTATAGGTAAGGAAAATATACTATAAATTATAAATATCGGAAAACAGTTGCTAAGCAAGACACATCAGAGCATGCATTTTTAGCTCTAATAATTAAGCGTATCTATGAAGAATACTATCACCATTAACACCATATAAGCATAAGCATAGAAACCGACTAAAGATAGCGTCATATTACTGTAATATAACATCTTTTTGTAAAATGGGGTCTATTGTCTGGTGCTCCACATATTTATAAAGTACTTATCCACTCAAAACGGAACTCCAATCAAAATCATCTAAATACAGATACATTTTAACCAATCACATTATTACTCTAATCATGGGAGCCCCAAAGACTTGCTGTCATTCAAGTTTCGTCTTTTTATTATTTCCGATTAGCTAAACCTATAGAAAACTGTCTGATGAAAATGATAGATATTGTTTTAAGTAAGACCGGTCACACTTCAAAGGTTTGAAAACTCAACGCCAGTGTTGGCCACTCTCATTCGATAAGAAGTTAAAATGACTTCGTTTTAGAAGTTAAAACGACAATCGTTTTCAACATAATTAATGGTGATATACTTCCCTGTGTATTCCAGAGCCCCGTCTCGGCAAGATGATGGTGCTCGGTTTCGTGCTCGGCGTCGGCGACGCGCTCACCACAATGGCGGCCAACTCCACAACCTTCCCTGAGATATTCGACCTACGTGAGGGGCGGCGTCGTCTGTCGCCACATCAACGTGCTCTGGCTGGAGATAGGGCTTCGGATCATGTCGCCATGCTCAACGCTTTCCAGGTAAAAAAAACCAAGGTTTAACAAGTATTGACAATACTTTGTCATTAATACGCTCCTTGACTGGTTTTAAAATCCATTTCATATTTTTATTTAGGGGTTAAGAAACCTAGTCTAAAGTGTATTTTTAAATTCTGGTACATATTTTCGGAAAAATATCAAATTAAAAATACTATATTTAAATAGTTCGCCAAAACGCTACTTTGTCAATATGGCGCTGCAATCGAATCCGTGACGTCACTAACCTGTATTGAGATCTATGGCACATATCATCCACATACAATACGCAAACAAATGACGAAAGTGCGATTGAATTTAGTGATTAATGTGCTACAAAATTAGTTACAAATTGTGTGCAGTTCCTAAATATACAAATACGTCAATAAAAACTCCGAACAAACTATTTCTAAGTGTTCAAAAGAATGTCCAAGTGCACCGAAAGTGGCTGCAACTTTCTCGGAGGGATAACAATGACATAGGGAATAGTACAAATATTTTCTTCTATGAAGACTATTTCGATGTACATAAGTAAACGTAATATTGATAGGTACTTTTGAAATGCTTTATTACACTTAGAATGTTAATCTTTTTTTATGGATTTGAGGTTATAATATGTACTTATATGTTGTTTGCAAAATGTCTCACTTAAATCACTTCGAACATTTCTATTCATTTCTATTCCGCTGTTTTGCATAATATTATTTAAAAATTGTAGCTACATACAGTCTTAAGATTTCAATAAGCATTGCACTAAAGGTTCCAGACTAACTTGTTTGTTTTTTACAGATGAAAAATGACATGGTTAATTACTATCAGTACAAAAAGCGTTTTAGCAAGAAGTTTATCATCATTTCACTTCCTTATGATAGAATTTAAGTTACCATTTAGGTGTTATTACTTTGCTGTTTATAAATTTTTTAGCTCCGCAGCATAATAATCGTAATTATTTTTGAAATATAATCCGACCATGATTGCGTCTACTTGGGGCAGGTTTCCGCTGTCTGTTTTTACAAAATCGTGGTTCATGGTAAAAGTTCTTGATGGAATTTGTAAAATTTCGCTAACAAATCACACAAAATAATGAAATCTTATCAAATATGTTTCGAAATATAATAATACACATGTAGGCAAACAATGTTGACAAGCTTGTGACGTCATTATAAACTCGACCAATCAGGAGCGTTTTGTGTCACGTGACAAGCGTTTAAAAATATGCATTTTAATTTATGGATTTTTTAATATATTATTTATTATTTTCAACTAACGGTAATAAATAACCACTTCTACACTCACATTATATACGGATGTCAGCAATTGACACTTTATTTTTCGCATTGTCAAACAGCCTATTGTCAATCAACAATGGCGGCCAACTCCAGCACATTCCCTGAGATATTTTACTTGCTTGAGAGGCGGCGTCGTCTGTCACCACATCAACGAGCGTTAGCAGGAGATAGGGTCTCGGTCCATGTCGCTATGCTTAATGCTTTCCAGGTAAAACAAAAAAAAAACGTCTGTGATGTCTGACAAGTATTGACACTTTATGTCAAAAGTAATGGCCGTCAATTCTACAATCTTTCCGGAAATATTTGATATTGATCTTCGTGAAGGCAGACGTCGTTTGTCGCTATATCAACGGGCGCTGGCTGGAGATAGGGCTTCGGATCATGTCGCTATGTTCAATGCTTTCCAGGTAAAATATATCCAAAACAAGGCTTGACATATTATGTAGTTTTGTCACTATTCGTCAATCAGAAATGATGGCCAACACAAAATTATTTATTATAAAATCACATTTTTATCACTGTTTCAAAAAAGTTGTCAGACTTAACTTGCGTATTTCTGTACTTGCGTATAACTTGTGATTTTCCTAGTAAATTATTTCAGTAAACCTAAATTATTACTTTATTAGTATTTTGATAGATTTCCCCTGGCTTATGTCCAGATGTGGGAGCGCGAGCGCAACAAGGGCGAGCAGGCGGAGCTGCAGTGGTGCGAGTGGAAGGGGGTGCAGCACACCACGCTGCGCGTCACCGCCGAGGCCAAGCACCAGCTTATTAGTGAGTATTCACATATCCAATGTCGGTTCGTAGCTTTCGGATGTCTGTCATAGTAAAGAAAGAAAATATATTACAACAAAAATAATATAAGTAAAATAAAATTAATAAATAATAAAATTATAATAATAAACAGTATAAGTAAATAAGTAATATATTAGTACTTCTTTTTCTTATCGAATGAGAGTGGCCCACTCTGGTGTCGAGAGTTTTTAAACCGCCCTAAGAGCCTCTGACATGGCTTAACGACTGCCGCACTAGACAAACAGGAGGGACCTACAATTTAACGTACATAGTACTATAGTCGTTGTACCATGTCAGAGGCCTTTCGGTTGGTTAGAAAACTCTCGACATCAGTTCGCTATACTTTTACGAACTCACATGATCACCTGACTAGATACAGATACGAATTTGTATGGTGTCCTGTGGGGATGCTGCTTGTACTTATGTAGCTTAAAATTGTTAATTTCATACTAGGACAGTAAAATTTAGAAAACCTATGCATATTAACTAATATTACTTTTTTTATACATTTCAATTCCGTGTTATATTCATTATCGCCTACATCAATCTAGATGGCGCTGTGTGCAATGTCCCTTAATATTTATTTATTTATACCTAACGCCTTACAAATAACCTAACTGAAACAGGTAATATAAAGCTTATTGTAGTAATACTAAGTGTGTGGTAATGCCTGGATATATACCTAGTCAGGTCATAAGTATTGTCACACAGTAAAAACTTTTCTTTTAGAATGCTGGCCACAAAAAAGTTTATTGAATTTGAATTTCTAATTGTTCATGAAAATAAAAATGTATACTTTTTAGAATTTTACTCATTTTTAAATATGGAGTGGACGCTTAAAGAAGTCCGTGTTGCAGTTATTGCATTGCATCGTTGCGGTTACGCGCCAATTCAAATTTTTGACATACTGAAAAATTTGAATATAACCAAAAGATTCGTTTATCGTACCATCAAACGATACAATGAAGACTCTAGTGTAGATGACAGGTCAAGAAGTGGTCGCCCTCGGTCTGTTAGGACTCCAGCAGTGATAAAAGCTGTGAAGGCGCGAATTCAAAGAAATCCCAAACGTAAGCAGAAACTGTTGGCCCTTCAGATGGGGTTAAGCAGAACCACGGTGAAAAGGGTGTTAAATGAAGACTTAGGGCTTCGGGCATATCGAAGAAAAACAGGACATCGTTTGAATGCTCGTCTAATGGACCTGAGACTGAAGAGATGCCGCGCTTTGTTGAAGCGGTACGCGGGAAAAAATATCGGGAAATTCTTTTTTCGGTTGAAAAATTTTTCCCGTAGAAGAGAGCTACAACAAACAAAATGATGAGGTGTACGCACACAGTAGTGAAGAAGCGAGCAAACGTATTCCGCGTGTCCAACGAGGTCATTTTCCATCCTCGCTCATGGTATGGTTGGGAGTTTCTTATTGGGGCTTAACAGAGGTACATTTTTTTGAGAAAGGTGTAAAAACGAATGCAGTTGTGTATCAAAATACAGTCCTGACGAACCTTGTGGAACCTATTTCTCATATCATGTTCAATAACAAGCACTGGGTATTCCAACAAGATTCGGCGCCAGCTCATAGAGCGAAGAGCACACAAGACTGGCTGGCGGCGCGTGAAATCGACTTCATCCGGCACGAAGACTGGCCCTCCTCCAGTCCAGATTTGAATCCGTTAGATTACAAGATATGGCAACACTTGGAGGAAAAGGCGTGCTCAAAGCCTCATCCCAATTTGGAGTCACTCAAGACATCCCTGATTAAGGCAGCCGCCGATATTGACATGGACCTCGTTCGTGCAGCGATAGACGACTGGCCGCGCAGATTGAAGGCCTGTATTCAAAATCACGGAGGTCATTTTGAATAAACTTTATTGTCATAAGAATCTATGTTTTGTTAAGTTCATTTTGGTATATAAATGGTTACATAAAGAATAAAGTTGTTTCGATTATTTTATATTAAACTGTGACAGAATTTATGACCTGACTAGGTATATACACAAATCTTCGTGCTGTAGATCAGTCCTAATATAAACTGTGTCTCCCTTCCAGACATCCTAACAACATCGATAGGTTTCCCGGAGGAGTGCTGCACCTCCCAGCGCTGGGTGTGCTCGGGGCCCGAGCCCGCGCTCGACCTCGTCATCGCGCTCATGTGCATGGGGCTCTACCCCAACGTGTGCCTGCACCAGGGGAAGAGGAAGGTGGGACGATCATTCTGTGACTCTAGTGATTTTTGACATAACTTGTCAGAAATTGACAGACCATGTCAGTTTTCCATTTTTTATATTTATTTATTATTTATATAAGTATTATATCCGTTATCTAGTAAGTACTCACGACACAAGCGTTTGCATAGTGTGGGGCTAGATGGCGATGTGTGCATTCTCCCGGAATACTTATTTATTTATTTAAACGTGTTGTAAAACTTTGTTTTGAAATATTTTTCATAAAAAAAACCGTATTGTCCAGGTGCTGACTACGGAAGGCAAGCCGGCGCTGATCCACAAGACGTCTGTGAACTGCAGCAACCTGGAGCAGAAGTTCCCCTCGCCACTGTTTGTGTTCGGGGAGAAGGTGCGCACGCGCGCCATCAGCTGCAAGCAGACCAGCATGGTGGCGCCGCTGCACCTGCTGCTGTTCGCCTGCAACAAGGTCGAGTGGGTGAGTTACTCTTACATACTTGGGTATTATGTTACTAGACACACTATATCTAAAAATAAGGATAATTATATATTTGACTTACCTGAACCTATTATTATATTGGGAGATGAGTCTGGCCTCGTAACACTGTCTTACGGCTACTACGAGGTCAGAGGATTCACACGTTATTGTACAATATTTACATCAAATAAACGAATGTTGTATTTGTATTTTATGTATTTAACAAGAAATACTGAATTTTGATATGCCTGTGGGTTCTGCACTAGGAACATCCTGTGTCGCAGAAACTACGGTTGATTAAATAGCGAGTATTAACATGATGCAGATACGGCTATAAAAAGTATCTGGGTAGTGGATATCTGATTTTGTAATCCGCAAATTAACACTAATAGAACTAAAAAAGAGTATTTACATCTAAACTAAATTTAAACAATCTACATGTGGTATGGAGCCAAGAACGCTGGCTGCATTCCCACGCTGGATTGCTATAGAAATCCTTTGCGCAAGGAACCAGCTAGTTAAACCTGTTACATAAAATAAAGTAATTGTTGTTTGTTTAGTTTACTTGAGTACGTTTTTTGACTGCATAGATGTCAACTATCTAAAACCTTTGTCCTTCCAGGTAGACAACATGGTCCGCCTCGACAACTGGCTGAACTTCGCCATGTCCCCGCGGCAGGCCGCGCTGGTGGTGGGCCTCCGCCCCGCCGTGGAGCGCCTCGTGGAGCGCGCCGCGGCCGAGCCGGACAGCGCCATGCAGTTCACTCCGCTAGAGGAGAAGGTGAGACCTTCCTCATTACTGGGGGTCGTGACTATCTAAAATTATTTCCATGTAATAAAAAAAAAATACATTTATTGGGACACGAAACAAGAGATACAAAATACAAGATATAAACAAGTAGGTACACACGTTTCATGTCACAAATGTGGGAGTTCACATGTGCATCATAGTAGAGGACACCCAGAACCTCCACGGGTAACACATGTCCTTGAATTAGGCGGTTTTCGTAAAAAACATGTCCCTTAATCGCGTATAACAAGTTCTGTTTATCATCGATCTGAGCTAGTGGTAAATGACGCATAATATTTCGTGAGTTTCAAAAGCGTTACCGTTACATAACTATACCGTTAACCGTTTAATTATTTATCTACACTAATGTTGTAACATTCTACTTATGTTTCCAATACTTGACTTATAATTACTATTGTTATAGCACAGACAACAAAACACTCAATTTAAGCAATTTCACATGATGGTATAATATCCACATCGATATCGTAATAGCTCATTATAACATCAATAAAGCGCGACCAACCTGATTGCAGGGCCAATCAGGTTGGTCGCGCTTTATGCGCGCAGCTGTGCTGCGCTCTCGTTGGTTACATTTTAATGGCGGCAAAATCACGGTGACAATACACGTACGCGTGAATTTAATGTTTCGCAATGTGTTTTGTTTTTTAAATACAAATTAAAAGTTAAAATTGGATAGCAACGATGATATTTGTACGCCTCCGGATATTCTAGAATTGGCAACAAAAGTAACTCACAATATTTTGCCAGAAAAATCTAGAAAATTATATGAAAAATTAACTATTGTCAGCTTTTACTCTTGTTGTTTGATTAATTGCATTAGTGAAGATAAAGTAGTGTATGCAACTGCATATAACAAGGGTATTAAAACACTCGTTACTATTATGACACTCGTGTTTTAATACCCTTCATTATATGACAGTTGCATAAAATACTATTATAAAATTCTTTATAAAAATAATGGCGTCGATTATTAAATTTTATGAGTGAGATTCAGATTGCAGAAACCATGTAAAACCGCCGCGATTTAAATACCTCTATTTAATAAAAATCTAGTTCAAATTTTCTAAAAATAAGTATTACTTATTTTCTATACCTACTTCCCGTAAAGTAGAAAATTGCCCAAGAGGTACAACAGTCAACAAAATTGATTTATATGTGGCTTTTGTTATCTTTAGTGAATAAATAAACATTTGCCTTTGTTTTTTCTCAGGTAATCCTCTGCCTGCGAGAGCTCTGCATAGTAACAGCGGGAGATTACAACATACAAAGAGACTCACAGACCCCCGTGTTCAGATCCGACGGAGCCAAGCGCGGGAATAGGGGCTGGGGGACTAACGGACCCCGGGGAGGTATGGGACGGGGTGGTTACGCTTCTGGAGGGTTTGGCGGTAATTCTGGCGGATTCGGTGGAAACTCTGGCGGAAATTCGGGCGGATTTGGCGGAAACTCTGGAGGATTTGGCGGTAATGCTGGTGGTTTTGGTGGGAACGCTGGCGGATTTGGTGATAATTCCGGTGGAAATTCTGGAGGATATGGTAACAATTCGGGAGGTTTCGGTGGAAACTCGGGAGGTTTTGGCGGAAATTCTGGTGGATTTGGCGGAAACACTGGTGGTAATGGAAACTTTACGGGTGGGTATGGAGGCAACTCTAGAGGGTTCAGAGGTGGCAGGGGCTTCAACCGCGGCGGGGGATACAACCGAGGGTTTAACACAGGCTTTAGAGGAGGAAATAACTGGTAAAATATATAGATCATTCCTACTATTATTATACAAAGTGTGGTCGCTGAATATATAAATAAATATTCCGGGACATTGCACACAGCGCCATCTAGCCCCACACTAAGCAAACTCTTGTGTCGTGGGTACTAGACAACGGATATAATACTTATATACTTATCTTTTGTTTATACATACTTATTATACATACACACGACCAGACTCAACACAAGTAATTATAAATGTTAAAATGCATAAATACTTGTGTCACGCGGGAATCGAACCCGCAACCCCTAGATTAGAAGGCAGAGCCACTCTAAGCTAACAGGCCAGTCAAAATAATTGGTCATCGTGTCCCTAAGTTTCATATCCTTATATGTATGTACACCATACAAGAAATATTAATATGTTGACCATATTATAATTCAATACAAAGTAAAATTATTGAAATTCATCAAGACCTTGAGATATTCAAAATAATACGCGCTCTAGGGGAGTGAAAATGGCCAATACTGAGACTCAGCCAGTATGTATTATATACTAAGTCTTTATCTATGAAATTGCCGATTTGTTTGACGAAATTGAGAAAAATGATATTTACACTGATACTTACAAACATTTTTAATGTTTGTATGGAAATGTCTGAACAGATTTAGGTGCAATTGATAACTATAGTTAGATGGGAAAAAAGCTATGCACTGCATACATCAATTACTCAAAAACAGTATTATGATAAAAATAAAACCTAGTTAAAGTAGTGAAACCGACGACACATTGAAAGAGGTGTTTTCAATGACTTCCCTATAAGTAATATGCACTAGTAATACATTTTTTTTTATCTAAAAGGTACATAATTCAACAATTGATACAATAAAAATTGTATTTGGAAAAAATATAGCTGTACGTAAAAGTGACAAACAGATTAAAATGTAAGAAAAAAACGGCAATTTCATAGGTGAAGGCCTATTATTAAGTGTCATCTAATGAGATGTAGAATATTTACTTTGTGCAGATTTAAGTTTAATTATATGTATTTGTGGGCTGTGTGACGTAATTTTATTAATTGACGAAATAAACTAGGTGATAAATTGTACAACGTTGTTTTATTAATCATGTTATGAAAGCAACCATAGTTTTAGGAATTTCATTACATCAATATTATAAAGTAATACTAGAAGAAATTACTAGCTAGGACTTAAGGCATACTTACATAACTTTATTTAAAGTTGATGTTCAAGTTTGGACTAAATGTTTTAATATTAGCCAAAACGACCAAAGTAACAAACATATCTTCTAAAACATTAGATTGAAGTAAATAATATCTCTATTCTAAAAAATCAGACAATTACAGAACAAGAATCGTGGCCCACATCGCCACAAGCCAAGGTCATTCCACGGGATTCTGAACCACAATCAGAATAAACTCTTTATCTGGCGCGACCATGACTTCGCTCTTCTTGCTTCTAATCCTTAGAAACGTTAAATCATTAGTAGGGTCCAAATCTCTGACCACAGCCCTGGCTTTATCCACTAAAGCACTCATAAGACCAGCATATTGCACTGACACATGGTTTTCGAGAGTCGTTTTTATAGGAATGCCTTCCCCATTGACCACTATAACGCCGGCCACGCCCTTATGAGTGGCTAACTTGCGAACTGTTTCTTCTGCCTCGTTTGCCATTCCTTGGTTGAAGAGAAGTTATTAGAATAATAATAGGACCGATTATTTGAGGTAAATTCGGTTTTGTAGTTAAAATTTGTTTAGTGACAGAATTTCAGATATGACATCTGTCTTATGTTTTTTGAGAGTTTGCATCTATAAAAATATATCTTACTTTTCACCAATTTCAAATAAGGAGGTTATAAGTAAAATAGGTCTTTATTGCAATCACAAATGTCACAATATGCTTTTATATATTGTACCTCTATGTATATTGAGATATAAGTATGTGGGCTTCCACATAAATGAAAATTTAATAAAAGAGGAAGTACAAGTTTGTCTAGGAGAGACTCAAACTTACATTATGATTAGATTCTTAGGTAAAAGTAATTAAATAATGCAAGAGACGACTGCTAAAATACAAAATCTGATTATAATTTATATGCAAGAACTACGAAAATAGAATAAAAAAGAAGAAACTTTTGATAAAAGATTTTATTAAAAAACACACCAATACATACAACACTCGTTCATTGTTATTTTTCGTTACGTTTCAACGAATTGCAAGTTCATTAATACATTAAATTAATTACAATATTACAAGCAAATCTGTCAAAATACGGACGAACACACAAAATCACAGTTAATATGTAATTAATAAAAATAAACAAGTTGAATAGAAAGATTATTACTGCATCCTTATATAAACTAGTTACCTACACAATTAACGATTAAGTTTAAAAAAATCTATGAAGCTCTTGTAATAAATAATTGCATTTTTAAACTGCGCAATTCATTGAAATATAATTATATACAATTTTCATTTGTTTCCTAATAACATCCATAATATTATGCCTACTTACTCTATAAGTGTGGGTATTTATTCCATGCACGCATGCACCATGCACGTATTTTGTTACAGCCAATCACAACAAAGCACGTATACGCGCCTTGGTTCTGATTGGCTGAGACATAACTTACAGTTTTTTTTTAATTTAACTATGTGTGTGTAATGGTATTGTAAAACAGAACATAAAAACAAATAGATTTTTCACAAAAACAAACATGGGTGACACAAAAACTGGTAGGTTTTCATGAATTCGTAAAATATCTTGATTCAATGAGATGAAAATATACTGTAACCTTGTCTTTCTTTTGAAAATAAACATCTTTTGACGAAAGAAAAGGAAGTATATTTTCATATCATTCACTCCGTCGAAATTTAAAATATATTCTAAATCATGTGACATTCTGTACTCATTATCTTGTTGTTATAATTAACTTATGTTATTACAAGATTAACGTAAATAATGACTATATAAAATAATAGGAATATGTAATGATACAAAATGCTTACTGTACTATATGTTACGATATGAAAATTACTGTGTTTGCTATTTTATTTTGAATGTCCATGGTTAGTGAATTAAAAAAAAAACACCAAATTAAAGTACTAAAAATAAATCGTCGAAGAATAAATTAATTAAAGGAGTTTCAATTTTGATAATTCTAGCCTAACTATAATTTAAATAATCCTCCATTTTAGAGATATATTACTTTTACCCACCTTTAAATTTCACCTAATATTGTTTCAGCTAATATTGAAATTAAATTTACCGCCATAATAAAACTGCAAAGCTTGGTCCTTAAAATAATATTGCTTTCAACAATATACTATCAAAAGTAATATGATTAGGATGACATTTCACAAAAAAAAAACATTAATTGTAGAGAACCATATTTATCAGACTTTATAAAGAATTATTAAAAAGCGAAAATAAATGTGATGATTCCTCCCCGATTTTCTAACGGAGCATTCTTACAGACAGTAGAGACAACCGACAAAGGACAAAAATGGTTAATTTTCTTAAAGATTCTTATTTATTTTTGGTTACTGTGCGAAAAGTAAATAAAGGGCATGACAGATAAAAAGATGATAAGTATAGAAAATGGCGTCTTCAATCAAAACATAATTGAACGTCCCTGCCACCCAAAATGTTACCAAGAGAAGACTATTTTAGCAGACGATTTTATTTTCCCAAGATTATCAATTATCTACCAAAACAGCCTTCTTAAATCACTGACAGTCGAAAACAAAGATGGCGTCTAAATCCAAGATGGCTTCCGAATCCAAGATGGCGTCTTCAATAGAGACGTTTCCTCGAATGCTCCTGTCGTTTCTGGTACCACATGATGCCGAGCACGACCAGCACGATGATGATGATGGCCACAAACATCATCCAGAGGAATGTCTTCACTCCCGACATCGCTGGCTTCGTGTCTTCTATGCGCTCTCTCGGAGCCTCGAACGACGCTGCGGAGGGAATGATCTGCGAACGGTCTTCGTCTTTGGTTTGCTGTGGAAAGGAAAGGGGAAACATTGCAGTCATTTGAAAATTTAATTGTATTTAATTATTAATTAATAACAGGCGGTTTTATTAAAAAAAATACATGTATACTTGCCTTATTACGATGATTTGCAAAATTGAAACTAATTTATTTTCTGAGTACATACACATTAATTAACACATAATATCTAAATAACTAGTATTCTAAACTGAACTGACTGACGCAACATGCATTCATAGGATAACATTGGGTGGCTTGTTGATATTGCGCGACCCGCTCCTATATCTGGTGACTTTCCAAACCACAATGCAGCAGATTTTGCACGCTTGGCATATTAGTAAAGTTAAAAAAGTGTCTCGAAGCTTAATAATGTATCAAATATCTGATATAATAGGTCTTTACCTATGAAATTGCCGTTTTTTTCTTACATTTTAATCTGTTTGTAACTTTTAAGTACAGCTATATTTTTTCCAAATATTTTTTTTATTGTATCAATTGCTGAATTATGTACCTTTTAGATAAAAAAATGTATTACTAGTGCATATTTACTTAAAGGGAAGTCATTGAAAACACCTCTTTCAATGTGTCGTCGGTTTCACTACTTTAACTAGGTATATTTTTATCATATTTATACTCTGTTTATGAGAAATTGATATACGAAGTGCATAGCTTTATATATTTAACTATATTATATAACTATAGTTATCAATTACATCTAAATCTGTTCAGACATTTCCATACAAACATTAAAAATGTTTGTATGGAAATATCATTTTTCTCAATTTCGTCATACAAATCGCCAATTGCATAGGTAAAGACCTAATAAATAAATGACTATAGATAATAATTATTCTAATCCTGTCTATTCTTAAGACTCACCGTATCTAGCAGATCCAGTTCGTACATCTTGACAGCTATGATATCATGGTTGTCACTTAGGTCTCCGGTAGTGGCGGATGCTCCGAAGAAGTATCCGGTAGGTAGTTGTATGTTTTCTACCGTGAAACATTCTTTCCACGCGTTCTTGCCTTCCAGGTCTGTTGATACTGGAATGGAGAGAGGAGATGGTGTTAATTTTAATTATAGATCTAGAATTATATCTTTACTTTTTATGTTTGACTACAACCTGCCTAATGTAAACTATAATAGTTGTATCAAATTACTCTGGATTTCATCACCCCAATTGTAATTCTCAGGAAACAGGTTTCCAGGTAAACAATTATAAAGAACACTCTCTACTCATTTTTTACTCTTTGTATAAACCTAGATCTAAATCGCTTATTATTAGGCATGTGACGATGCCCAGCATAAACAATGAGAGATGCGTAGTATACTACCGTTTAGTTTCGGCCAATCAGCGCCTTCCTAGGTCTTCGCCAATCACAGGTTACCTTGTCGTCCAATCAGAGCACCTGTCACCAACTTTTCTCTTTGGTCGCCAGAGACGGTGGTGGATCACTTTCCGTCATAGCGTCGTTACTTCTCAAACTGAACGCACGTTTTTGAATTAACGTGTTTCGAGCAATTTCTTTTTAATTTTCAAGTTTTAAAGAATCTTTATCGGTTGTTATCCGAACAATCTTTCTAGAGGTCTTTCGGAAAGACCTAGCATAGTGATTTTTAGTGCGCGATGAAGTGTTATTCCGCAATATTTAACAGCGTTTTCTAAAAACCGCATGGACTCTTTGAGTGCGCAATTTAGTGCTTTTTCGAGCATTTTTAAATGTAAATATAACGGCATTTTTTGAAAGGCCGTATGAACTATTTCAGTGCGCGATCACGTGTTATTTTGGAACATTTTTAAATTTGAATATAACGGCGTTTTTGAAGTGCCGTATGAACTGTTTTAGTGCGCGGTCAAGTGTTATTTTGGAGAATTTTTAAGTTTAAATACAATAGTGTTCTCGAAAAACCTCATGGATTATTTCAGGCGTGAAAAGTGCAATATTGAGTTATGTAAACCCAACGGTTTTTCGTAAAAACCTAATGGATTGTGATAGTGAGTGCTTAAGTGCTATTCTGAAATATTTAATTTCCAACGGTTTTTTGCGGGAAACCTGATAGACTGTCATAGTGCGTGAATAAGTGCTATTTGTCAATGGCATACGGGTTAACAATGTTTTCGCGGGGCCCGGTAGCTTATCGATAATCGGGTTGGCGAAGATCGTATCATGTCGCCTCCAGCAGATCAGGATTTCGGCAGCAAACGCACAGGCTGCGTGCTGTGCTCCACACAGGCTCACTAATGCAGCGGCAGCGCGTGCGGCGCGGTACCTACTGAGCGGCCGTGCTCTTCATATATACGAGATGTTGGACTCTTCTTCAACGTTGGAAGGATCAAGTATCTGGGTGAAATGGAAGTGATTTGGTGAGTCCATTCCAATTTGATTTATGTACATATCTAAAATATCAAGCCTTTCTTATTCAAAGCTTGATAGACCAGATCGGTTTCTTGGGAATCATCGTTCAATATTTCCAAGCATATCACGCTAATCATTATAATAGCTGGCCGCATTTGGCAAGTTATCATTTTTAAAGTTACTTTAAAATTCAATTAATTTAATAAAGCTCTGATTTCCTAGGAAAGCGGTTCCGACATATAGCGGCCGTAATACAGCGGTGAATGAACGTTGTCTATGTAAACGAAATGGCGCGGTTTCCTAGAGAGCGGTAACTTGCACCGTAATTTACTTTAATTATTTTTGCGTCCGTAATATTAAAGCCGCTATATGAAGGCACCGCTGTCCTAGGAAACCAAAGCTTAAACGGCTAGCTTACGTCTACCTCAGTAATTGCGTCGAAAAGTAGCTCGACATGTAATATAGTACAATTACTTCCAAATTATTCGTGAAATTTCGATCATCCTATACCGGTGTCGTTTCTTTGCGCCTAGCCCAACGGTTGAGGTTGCATTAAATTCACATCATTACCTTTGAGCGTGTCGTCCTTGTAGACGATGGACAAGTGCGTGTCGTGGTTGTAGTTGCGGAACTTGGCCTCGCAGCCGGCCAGCTGCGTGTGCGTGCCGTCCCGGTCGTGATCGTAGTGCAGCGAGCCGTTGTTGATCATCGCCGAGATGTACGGGTGCTGGTGCTGGGAACCATATGAAACAATATGAATACAAATACAAAACATTTATTAACTCCATATAATACAAGTCAGAAGTCAGAATATTTCGAGACAGGACACATAGCGGTATAGAGCAGACAATTTAACACAGTGCTATCTAGTACAAGTAAATGCCTATACCTACTTAAAACAAATCAAGCATTAGTCTTGTATTAAAACATACTTATTATAAAATAAAAACATTTGTTATTTAGTTTTTCTCCTCCTCAATAATATAACATAAATAAAGATTTTAATTTTGATTTTGAAATTGAAGTCTATAATATCATAATGGGAGAACCTTAGACCCAGTGGTGTGAAACAAAACCAGTTGCAGATGATGATGATGACACATGCATTATACATACACAATTATAATAATTAAGATAGGTATGTAATCTCATAAAAGTTTTTGTATTTATCGTTTTCCTTGTAGACCAAAGCACTCGAGAATTTATCAGTACAAGATTTAAAAAGTTTCCGCTCCAAAAATCTAGATGGCGCTGTACTGTGTTAAAACACGCAAAAGCACCTCTAGCTGTTGTCGGTCGAAAAGTTATATATATGCTATAATGAATATAGGCTAAGAATGATTTGCTTTTGCGAACCGATTTAGATGAAATTTGGTAATTTTGAACTGATGTTAGAAACTGCAAAGTTTCTGATACGATAAATTGTAAGAAATAATTATGTAAGGTAGTAAAATAAACATAGAATGCACAATTACACAAATGAAAATAGTTATTTTGAAAATGATTTTGTCTGAAACATCAATGAGTACCTACCATACAATGATCCACCAATTTCACGTTAGATTGTTAGCCTCAGTTACAAGGTAAAGCATCACGAATTTACCTATCCTACTAATTAATTAATAATACCAGAATTTTAATGACTTTACTTACATTACGCTGAGTGTGATTGTTGTTGATCCCAATAAATGTTTGTTAAATAAAATGACTAGTCAGTATCAACTTACATTATGCGCCCCGTTGTGGTTGCTATATGTGTCCAGTATGATGGCCAGCCCGCTGTAGTAGTCCTTGCTGCCGAACACGTCTCCGGGCTGCATGCGGTCCCGCACGTACCAGATCGCGAGCCCGTCCCCGAACAGGTCCTTGCCCCGCCCGTGCACCTTGAACTGCACCTGCAGCTCCCAGTTGCGGGTGTAGCATGGCTGGAGGGATAAGTTTTAATTTTAACACTCCTACCAAAGAGATTGTAACTTAGTACAGATAGATAGATCATTCTTTATTGTCACACACATATTAAACAAAATATAATAACATACAGAAACTACCCTAGTGCCACAAGTGGCAGCCTTTTTGCCAAAAGTAACTTTTTTAGGCCATCACTGGATGGAGAGGAATAAATTACAGGATTATAAGTGTACTGTGGTATCGGTTAAGTTGATAGATAACATCTTCTGTTGGGCTTGCTTACATTATTTTATAAAATATGGTTCATATAATAGCTATCAAGCGGAAAAAGATCAATTAACTGATTATTCTATTGTACTACATATGCATATTGTATATTTAATATAGTATATTAAATATACCATATACATATGTAGTTACTAATTATTATTTGAATTGAAATTCCACAGTCTATTCAATAAAAAACATAAAAGATAAACATCATTAACGCCTAGAGTAACTGTTTAAATAATATGGAAAAAACGCGTTCTAGAAAAATCTATTTACCACATTAGCAATGATAACAATAATAAACCATGAAGAGTTTACAATATTAAGTGAATGCAAATTTCAACCTTGTTATTCATAAAATCTAAATAAGTATATAAAACTCAAAGGTGATCTATCAACACACAGCCCAAATCGCATAGGCATCCACAAAAAAGGATTTATGGATATGCCTTTTTTAAAGGGGTCAAATAGGGGATGCAAGTTATACTTCTTAATGCAAGTGAAGCCGTGAGCACCTACTAGTCAGAAGTACGAAAATAGTAGAATATTATAGGCAATTGAATGCTGTTATCACCTTGACCAAGATACTTGTGACCTTCTTTGTTTGTGGAGCAAAGTCATTGCCAAAATGTAGTTTCATTTAAAATGTTGTATAGTTTGTGGGTCAGTAGTGAGCCTTAATTTACATTAATAAGTTTTGTATAGTGCAGGTATTAAACTAAGTGACCCTTTGAAAGGTTTAAAAACTCTCTAGACCAGAGTTTGTCACATTTAGATAAACATAATCTCTTAAAATTAGTACAATTCCTTAGAAGCCTAGCCTAATATAAATTTACCTACTTCTGACAGGTTATTTATTGAAGAAGTCATTTATAAATATTAATTTATCAAAATATTTAGTAAGTTAAGTACATTGTCAAGAACCTTGCAAGATAAATATATATACAATGATGTAGGTAGCTTATAACAATATCATTTAAGTACCTAAGAGGACTATTGTTTTTCTTTAAAGTAAAAATATGTTTATTTACTATTTGAAATCTTTTTTTTAGTTTATCCTGTAAAGATAATAGTTAAGTGAATGTGTTTAAGATATTATGTTGTCCCATTGTGGGGGCCTTAAATATGCTTCACATATCAAAATAACTCGGAGTATTAGCAAAATTGAAGTCAAGTACTAATAATTAAAATTCTAGTAGTCGAGCATAGTTATAGTCAGTTAGTCCTTGAGCTGATAACAACTGCAAGCAGTAACTGAAGTTTATGACACATAAAACTAGTTGTGTGTGGCACGACTCATGTTCTGCTAATTTTTTTGTGTAGATTCTAATATGTAATACTAGATTCACCAGATTTGCTCAAGCTATTATGCAATAAAATAAATAAATATTCCAGGATAATGCACACAGCACCATCTAGCCCCAGACTAAGCAAACACTTCTGTCGTGGGTACTAGGTGATGGATATTTTTTTATTTACATACTTATTATACATAGAAATGACAGGAATAAAAATGATGTGTCAAAATATAAATTTTAGGCTATTTCCCTGTCAAGATGATACATATCATCGTGTACATATTCATCATCTGAGATGATGTTTGTCCTTTGTTCCGTTGCAATGAGAACAAAGAAAACACTTTTGCCTTTATTTACCAACTAGCACTGTGAACATTGGTTTTAATCACATAGTTTTGGCATTCAAATTTATTTCCAATGTAATTTTATTAGTGTGCACTATCTTACTTTCTATTCAATTCTAAGGTTTTAATCAATTAGCCAATTATAGTACCTAATTAGTGAGTAAGTATTTATGTGATTAAATTGGGAATCTACTAAGCAACTATGACAACTAAGACACAAACCTGATTTCTAGACTGTTCTATTTACTATATTGCTGAATTGGCATCAAATACTATTTACTGTATAGATAGGACTAGAATATGTTAGGCATGCAAACACTGGCCACTTAAATCAACTTTGTAACCTTAATGAGCTATGTTATCGCAACTGGCAACTACATGGTTTATTCACGTTCCTGGACGCTTCGTTATCTCAATTTTTTACAATGCAATAGATATAATAAAGGTTTAAAGTACTATAACTTACCACTGTGTTCCAAATAGCACCAGATTTAGATTGTAAGTCCGGCGTTAACCGCACATAGTTGGACGTTACTATTGTGTTACCTAGGAAGTCCCAGTAAGGCACCGACATCCCACTACCTGAAATAAAATAATTCGATGTACTATTCACGCAAATTGAGTTTAGGTATCCAAGATCAGAGTCATCTAGAGAGGTCACTCACCTTGGTAAGGTTTTGTGAGGGAATGCTCCCTCCTCACGTAATCTCTCGTATTCCATTCTGCGGATATACAACTAATTAACACAGTTAAATAGAAAAATTGGGCCCAGTTTAGCTTTTCATTGAACATTTTCGTAAATTCGTCAATGAATCGTGTAAGAAGACAAACGCCAAATCATGGCAGCCGATAACTGTGTTACTAGGTTTTTGAATTAAAATTGCCGCAAGAATTCATTCAGTCATCATCATTTTAAATTATTATATAAAAAATATTTATTGCCTATTATGATACTAAACAGTGAAATAAGTGGAAAAGTATTATACTTGTCGGCGCGTTTGATTCGAAGAGTGTTTAAGTTGATCTTAATGTTTGATTCGGAGAGTAGGCGAGTTGGTTTCAATGTCACTGTCAGCTGTCACAATGTTCGAAATGTGTTATAATGTTTGTGTCACTGTCAATAACGGCTGACATTGACTTGAGACTAACTTCGGGGTCCTGCTCTGACGCAACAACCAGCGCTAGTGCCGTGCGAGAGACCGCCATTCTTACTTGGGACGGCAATCGGTTCGCATCGCGTTGTGGCGTTACGTGTTGGTTGGAGTGTCGACCGAATTAGTGTAATTAGATATCAGACAATCTTCCTACAGTTGTATTTCATAGTTTAACCTCCAACAAATTGTAATATACCATCAATAAGTTGAAGTGCTACGTTTTATTTCTCCATGCCCAAATACCCATGCCCAGCCGGTAGAATTACTATTATGGATAACGAAGATGCTCCGCTGTCCCCACATCAGAAGTGGGATGATGGCAAAATGGAGAAATAATTGATCGCCGAGAAACACAATGGGAGCCATGCATGTTCTGCCTACGTGAAAATCAGACCCACGAACATTATCAATTCTTCGTGTCAATGAACAAAAACGTGTGAAAGATAAAAAGCAGTTGGGATTTGAGTTTTACTGAAACTTATCAATGCGGCAACGATAATCCTCGGACCAGAGAAGACCATAAAGCGATTTCATAATTGCGTTGAAATTTACGAATACGTGTGCTGTGAATTGAAAGACAAGATTTGCTGTTCGGATTTGGTAGGAATTTTATATCTTCTAATTGGAAATGTCGTACAAGAAAGACTACGAAAGAAACGACAAAAAATATTGACAAGCAAGAAGATTACAAGATATGGACCGCATCGTGAGGGAGTACAAGAGCAGCGCCTGCAGCAGACTCATGCCACGTCGCAGTGATGCGCGATGCCGCTGCAGTGGCGTGCGCTCCGGGCAGCACATGGAGCAGCGGTGGTGGCACGCGGTCGAGCTGCCGCGGCCCATGGAGCAGCAGTGGTCGCATGCAGCCGGGCGGCCACGACACATGGAGCAGCAGTGGTGTCACGCGGCCGGGCGGCCACGGCACATGAAGCAGCAGTGGTAGCACGCGGCCGGGCGAGCGCAGCCAGGGTCGAGTGGTGACTAAGTGCAGCGTGCAACTCCATCGGATATCAAAGGTGATATTGTTTAAATTCATTACGTTTCTGGTGTTGAATGCTCTTTTGTCGAAGTAAGATTTGCTTGCAATTTGTTATAAATGATTAAAAGGCGTTATTGAGAAGAACCATACCGGTTAATACGAGCATACAGCACTATAAATGTTGCGTAACGATTAAGTAATGGTTTTTTTTGTAGAAAATTTATTGTCAATCTGCTGATAACTTTTAATGCGTAGCTATTTCATGATTGTACAGTGCTAAATAAGTGTGAGTTCATTTTATGCCACATAAGAGGTCAGCTGTGCACTGTGATATTTAATTGAAATTCAAGATTCAATCAAAATTAACATTGTCATAGTTTTAACTTAGTAGTCTTATCCTATTTTACGCAAGATATTTCAGTGAAATCAAGTCTTGACAGGATTCGTTGAGATTTTTCTGTTAACAGTCCAGCTTTTCTGGGAGTCGTGTCCGTTAGAGATTGAATTTCAAGATATATACTGTGCAAATAAAATGAAACTGAATCTGAAATCATCCCTGTTTAAATGGCCCATATTAGATGTCTCAGTACTGGCGCGTATCCGTTTCTGTTTTCAGGATGCTGTTGTCACTCCTCGCACCCAGCCAGTAGCAAGTGGTGCCGCCTTCTTGCTGATCAGCACCGCCAGAGCAGGGATGCTGTCGGCGTGGTTTGGAGCGTACATAGTCTGCCCGAGACACTTTGACCATACTCCCGGTGAGCTCGTTTCCTTTTGGTTACTCATTAGTGAATAGTAAAACAGTCAATCAATTTCTGGGTACTGCGAAAGGATTAGAATAGAAGGCATAGTAATACAGCACAGGTACCCACGTTTTGAAAAGAAAGATAGTTAAAATCAGATTCATAAAGATGTTCACGAAAATCTGGGCATAGGGCCCAGGAGTCTTGACGGCTTAATAGAAGTAGGTAGATACCTTTTGATTAATTATGTTGACGATGAGGAGGAGGAGGCCGAGACGGCGGGTCAAAGTTAAAGTAATGAGGAGGTTTCATCAGACGATGATACGATTTGGTTGCTAGTTCGCACACAATGAGCGCCACCTCGGCGACCCTCTCAGCATTGGGAAGTGAATTAGAGATTTAATTTTGAGATGTGACTTTGTTACGTATCATTCAACACCATTGCTTAAGAATTAGTTGGTTTCACGTCAGATGAGATAACGTCACGTCGTATGAGATGCCGTCGGGTAGAAGCTAGAGATTTGGCGATATTTGCATGATGTCAAATATTGTCGTAGAGAGGTGCTCCGACTGCAGGGCTGTCCGGTGCTCCCTTGTCGTTACCTGAGAGTGGCGATCTTGGTAGTGGGGGCACCCTGCAGCGTTATGATAATATTCGCACGATGTCGAATAGTGTCTTGGGGTGGAGCTGCAGCTGCAGGGCTGTCCGGTGCTTCCTTGTCGTTGCCGGTGAGTGGCGATCTTGGTGGTGGGGGCACCCTGCAGCGGTACGGTCATATTCGCACGAGGTCGAATAGTGAAGTTTTGTGTGATAATTAACTTAGTTGAAACAACATCTTGACGTGATCTCAATTTCTCGAAACCAAATGTAGATACTGATAATATGTGCGTGTACTGAATGATATCTTTCGAAATTGTCAGGATAGACGAGCGAAATGACATTTGTGATCCCAGTTGTGTCTTTTCTTTAATTCCAGGTCATCTGCTGCTAGAGAAAACGGATCGCACGAGGACGTGCGAATGTCAGTCTGGCCGTGTCGGCGCGTTTGATTCGAAGAGTGTTTAAGTTGATCTTAATGTTTGATTCGGAGAGTAGGCGAGTTGGTTTCAATGTCACTGTCAGCTGTCACAATGTTCGAAATGTGTTATAATGTTTGTGTCACTGTCAATAACGGCTGACATTGACTTGAGACTAACTTCGGGGTCCTGCTCTGACGCAACAACCAGCGCTAGTGCCGTGCGAGAGACCGCCATTCTTACTTGGGACGGCAATCGGTTCGCATCGCGTTGTGGCGTTACGTGTTGGTTGGAGTGTCGACCGAATTAGTGTAATTAGATATCAGACAATCTTCCTACAGTTGTATTTCATAGTTTAACCTCCAACAAATTGTAATATACCATCAATAAGTTGAAGTGCTACGTTTTATTTCTCCATGCCCAAATACCCATGCCCAGCCGGTAGAATTACTATTATGGATAACGAAGATGCTCCGCTGTCCCCACATACTAATATAGTTTTAAAGCAATTAAATAATCATAATAAGAAATAACTGTGAGGCGTAAAACAATTTTAATTAAGATATATTTACATAAATATACATATCTTTGATTGATTCATTTAATAAAAACTTTGGAATTATGGTACCGGCTTCCTGAATTATGACATATTATTTAATTGACTTAGTATTTGTCGGTACCTTTCTGATATATATTATACATAAAAAAACTTGAAAACATGTAGATTCCTGTGATATGACGTGGCTTAATTTTAATTGTATAGCACCATCACTTAAACTTCCCGCGCGTCCTGTGAACGCGCCGAATGAAAGCAACGATTTGAATGGTCCAATGACAGCGACTCCCGCGGCGTCGCTTGAAAATTCACCGGACCCCGCGCGAGTCGAGTCAGTTATGTTAGAGTCAGAACGCCAAGCTCGCAAGCGCATGGTAAAAAAACCCATGCGCTATGCTGATTATATTATATAGTTTAGTGATAAGATTCGGGCCAAGAGGCCCTGGCGCCTAAGTTTGTAAATTATAGTGTGTGTGAATAAACATTAAGGATGTACTACTACCTATATTGTGTTTTCATTCATAGTTGCTAAAGTGGCTGCCCAACTTTGGGGCATGTGTTTGTTGTGCAGTGAAGTATAGTATAATCGTCAATAATGCCGCGTGCACGACGCCAAACACGCCGTCAATCTGAGTTTTACGATGCCGACGAGGCGGACGAGTCCGCCCCGGCGTCGGCCTCCGCCGGCGTGCCCTTGAGCGAGGTTGCCTCGCTTATGGCGTCGCTCCAGCAGTCTCAGACTGAGGCCCTCGAACGCATAATGACTCGTGTGCTCGGGCCTCGTCTCGACTCACCGCATGAATTCAACCAGACCTTCTCCGCGCCCTCGGGACACTTCGCTGCGTGCAAGGCGCGCTTCAGCGGAGCGTCGGGCGAGGCGGTCGAGGTATTCATCGACGCCATGCAAGCGTACCGGGAGTGCAGTAACATCTCTGAAGAGAACGCGATGCGCGGCCTCTCGATGCTGCTGACGGGAGACGCGGCAGTATGGTGGCAAGGCACCAGGCATGACGTAACCAGTTTCGACGAAGCTATCGTAGCGCTTCAAAATGCATTCGGGGAACGACGCCCTCCGCATAAGCTATACAGAGAGCTTTTTAACAATCCACAACAACACGACCAGAAAACTGAGATTTTCACGGCTAGAGCTAGAGCCTTACTGGCGAAGTTACCGAGGGGTGATATAAGTGAGAGAGCAGAGCTTGATATGATCTTTGGCCTCCTTCATCACAAAATCAGATCACGTCTTCGGCGCGATGAATTTAATACCTACGGTGAATTACTGTCAAAAGTACGAGAGATTGAAGAAACCTATGAGGATGAATTCAAGCATCAGAAGCGAAGTATGCCACCTGCTGCCTCCGCCGCCATTGCGCGCGCCCCGGCCGCTGCCGTGCACGCTCTACCGACCGCCGCCGCGCACGCTCTGCCGACCGCCGCCGCGCACGCGTCGCCCGCTGCCGCGCACGCTTCGCCCGCCGCCGGCGCTTATGCATCTACCGCGCGTGCTGCACCTGCCGCCGCACGCTCTGCTGTCGCCGCGCATCAACATGTTCAAGCCGAACCGAAGCTGTACTGCCTCTACTGCCGCTCCCGCGGCCATACTAGAGACACTTGCATTAAGTTAAAGAATAAGGCTAATATTGGCAATGATATTGTACCATCATGTTATCAATGTGGAGAAAAGGGTGTCACTCGTAGTCAGTGCTCTAAGTGCGCTAATACATGTGTAATGTCATTGGATCTTTCTCACTCGGTTGCATTGGTTGACAGCTGTATAGATCCATACCCACAGAAACACCACAATGACAATGATGGTAAGGTTGAGACGGCAACTCCCACGCCTAATCCCACGGACTACCAGTTTGAAGCGGACAACTCCAGCGTGGTATCTGCAGCCTGCCTTCGTGACGATGAGGGGCTGATGTTGAGTGGAGAGCAGAGACAGCAGCTGGCCGACCTTCTGTGGAAGAACCAAGACATCTTCCAAGCAGGGGGAGAGCCTACTCCTTTTGCGCAACATCACATTGATACCGTCGACTTCCCGCACACCACTGCCGCTGACCTCCGAGCTGCCCAGATGGAAGACTCAGACGTGCGCAAAATCATCGAGGCTCTTGAGGGTGCTGAGCAACTTCCAGTCGCCCAATGGTCAGAGCGCGGATATATCGTATCACAGGGAGTACTGTATCGATATGACCCTGACGATCACTCCTTATTTGAAGTCCTTCGTGAACACACTACGTGATATCAGGGAGAGCGTTGAACAGCAGCAGGACCGGCGCAAGGCTACCGCCGACGACGCCCGTCGCCCCTTTCCTGTACTTCAACCGGGAGACGCAGTCCTTGTTAGCGTGAAAAATATTAGCGATGCAAGCAAGGGGATAACGTCAAAATTCATGCCCAAACGGGACGGCCCTTACTTTATCCAAAAGGTTGTTAGTCCTACTACTTTCTTATTGGTTGACTCCAAGGGCCATCCAATAGGAAAGTATCACAGTACGGATCTTACTCCAGTCAATAATAATTTTAATACCGGCCCTCCCGTTTTACCAAAACGACCCCGAGGTAGACCTTGCAATCCCAGGTCGGAAACGAGACGTTCTTCCAACCTGGAGGGGGAGTATATAGCACCATCACTTAAACTTCCCGCGCGTCCTGTGAACGCGCCGAATGAAAGCAACGATTTGAATGGTCCAATGACAGCGACTCCCGCGGCGTCGCTTGAAAATTCACCGGACCCCGCGCGAGTCGAGTCAGTTATGTTAGAGTCAGAACGCCAAGCTCGCAAGCGCATGGTAAAAAAACCCATGCGCTATGCTGATTATATTATATAGTTTAGTGATAAGATTCGGGCCAAGAGGCCCTGGCGCCTAAGTTTGTAAATTATAGTGTGTGTGAATAAACATTAAGGATGTACTACTACCTATATTGTGTTTTCATTCATAGTTGCTAAAATTGTTTTTTGTAGCTGAAGTCTACGGGTAATTTAAACAGGTGGCAATATCAATAGACTAAATGTCATAGTATCGGTCGGTAAAACAGTTTGAGCCGCCTAAGAGTCATAGTTCGGTAATAAACGCGAGATGGCGCTATAAAATATGTTTTCAAAAAGTTCACTGTCTAGTATTTAGGTGTCGCTTTTATAAACAAAAAATAAATATTGTATAAATATTTTTTCAAGATAATATTAGTACTACACTTGTTTTTTTTTAAAAGACATGATCTCTTATATTAATCATGTCTTATATTTTTATTTTTCGAAAAGGACGTGGCGGCCAAACAACTTTATTTTCATACTCTCGCAATGCGTGTTCAAAACGCTGACCCTTTTCTTGATCAACGTATCAACATTGATATCCGACGTGGTGATGCTGCCCCCATACTGAGCACGTGTCAATTTCTCATTATTGATGACACTGAGGGTCAAGACTCCCCCGCAGAAGTAATTCATTGGGAAAATTTCTCAAAAATAAAGAAGGATGGAATGTAATATAGTTGTGCTACTGCTTTTTAAGTTACCTATTGCAATTTCTCGCATACTCCACAGACAAGGGCCCGGCCCTTAAATTTATGACGATATGATGATTGCAATTTCTATAAAGTTGGGTACACGTGAGGTTCAAAGACCTCGGTTTTGACCTTCCTCGGATCAGCAAAATGGAGTGAAAGTGTGATCGATGGGGAAAGCGACCGCGCCCAGACTTGTGCTTTGCGGGTTCGATGCCTGCCGAGGTGAATGAGTCGCCTTGATTAGGTAGACTGTAGAATTACTAGAATAGATAAAGATTTATCTATACTAATATTATAAAGCTGAAGAGTTTGTTTGTTTGTTTGTATGTTTGAACGCGCTAATCTCAGGAACTACTGGTGCGAATTGAAAAATTATTTTTGTGTTTAGTAGACCATTTCTCGAGGAAGGCTTTAGGATATATAAAATCGGCTGCAACTAATAGGAGCGAAGAAACAATGGAAAATGTGGAAAAAATGCGGAAAATTATTCATCTTTGAGGGCTTCCGTCGCGAGCGCTGCGAATACGGTTCAAAATTCAAAGAATTACTAATGCCCGTAATAACTATTCCACGCGGACGAAGTCGCAAGCACAGCTAGTTATATATACATATGTACTTACCTACAAGTTCCTCCTCGCTTCGTATTCCTCTTTACTGAGGGTCGTGACTCTCCCGCAGTATTGATTCATTGGGATAGTTTTCTTGGGTCAGATTACGTCGTGGCGGACGGCCAAACTCTTCATGGAAGACGCATGTTCTCTCCATTAGTTTGTTTTTCAACTATCTTGTATTTAATTAATCAATTGCAATGTGTACTTACGAGTATCAATAATAATTGCAATGTAAAAGAACGGCCTGATGACGACGAGGATGAAACAAAAATGCGGAAATAGACATTTGGTACCAGAAAATATTCAACTTGGTATGGTTCGACAGCTTACCTACCCTCCAAAGTATGACACCCTAGGACAAAACGTACCTACTATGCAATTTGTAAACTTACAACATTCATCAGTAGGTACTTCCGATACAATATAAAGTGATTACCTCGAGTATTAGTTATTGGGTATTTTTGATTTTATAGATTAAAAAAAAATGGTTCGTATTCTCCACTATTTGATGTTCTGACGCCGTTAAACGTACGCTAAAGTGTATATCTATATAATACTAGCTGTGCGCGCGACTTCGTCCGCGTGGAATAGTTATTACCATAAAAACGGTTCTAGTGAGTTAACCTTAAAAGATAGACATATACTGTTGCAGACATTTTGTTAGATCATTTCAAGAGGAATAATTCTTTTATACATATTTATTTCATTTTTTGATATCTGGAACCGTTTTCGCAGCACACGCACCGGAAGCCCTCAAAGATGAGTAATGTTCCCCGTTTTCTTCACATTTTTCATTGTTTCTTCGCTCATATTAGTTGCAACGTGATGTTATATAACCTAAAGCCTTCCATGGTCTATCCAACACAAAAATAATTTTTCAATTCTTACCAGTAGTCCCTGAGATTAGCGCGTTCAAACAAACAAACTCGTCAGGTTTATAATATTATAGTATATAGGTAGATATACAATTGCATACAGTATTCTTTTTTGAGCCTTTCTATAATAAAAGTATGTTCTTCATTCTGTCTTCTTGTTAAGGTCAGCCATCTAAAGCACAAGATCCAAACTGCAAAACATATCAATATATTTTACAAGTATTTTTATAGTTTGTGTGGATTTTTAAAAGACTCGGTTCAATGTATGTCCACTTTTTGGACAGGTTATATGTTCAGTTCAGCTCAAATCACAAGACCTATAGGATGAATCTACTTCTTCTCCTCGGATGTGAGTGAGCCAACTCTGGTGTCGAGGGTTTAACAAGCCGCCCTAAAGGCCGACATACTAAGTAGGTATACAATTTCCATGACTTCTCAGTCCCCCTACTTCCGATACAATACAAAGTGCATAGAGTGCATCTAGCTCGGTTTCACTGCACTTTCACGCGCTTTCACTTCCGACCGCGGACAGACAACACGACCGACACTATTATATATATATATATATAGTAGCTGTGACTCACTGTTTATTTGTTTACTAAACGGTTTTGTATTATTTTTTTTTGCTTTAGCTAGGTTTCATTTATTTTTAATCGGCCTAAGAAATCTAGCAAAATTTTGTCAAACTTGTTTATTGTAGGTGGCGCAGGGGTTCCAGCGCTGAAGACGCCCTTAAAATATTATAAGACCTAAGTAATCATCAAAACGTTGGTTACTAATAATAAACTATGCACAATATGCATATTATGAGCTAAATTTAGCAAGCGTACGTTTACTTAAGTTAGTCCACGAATTTCTACGATAAGTTATAATATAACGATATCCACTCTCTTGTTATTGGCAGAGTAGGTTGTTAGACATCTATTTGCAAACCGTTTGGTTTAGGTATAAATTAACGCATGACGTGACCCTACCTATGAAAGGGAAAACCGTGAAAACACATAGTTAATTAACGTCATTAAATATTCAATCCGTGAATGAGTTTCCCTCTCACACGATTTATGGCACCATAATTGTATGAATATTCGAGAGAAAACTTTACAACAAACTTCACGGTAAATAAACGCATCAAAATTTAGACGAAATCATCATTAAAACACAATCAAACGAATTTACCGGCGACCTACATTTGCTGCAGTCAATTTCAGCCCCAAAACCAAAGTTGATAGAGTTGTAAATTGTGTACATTGTATGAGAAAGTGAATGCTTAATGTCAAGAACACCGATAAAGTTAAAACTGATCTAGGAAGAGTAGATCAGGGTCAAACTTTCACCAATTTCTCTGACCTAAATGTTGTGTGAGGTCGACCTTCGGGGTAGGTCTCGGCCACTTTTGGTTTTATCCGTCACTTTCATTCATGTGAAAGTTATGGTGGCTTTTTAGGTCATCGATGGTAAAAGTTATGGGAGTTCTGGATATAGTTCATGGCTCTGGAAGCGAGAGGACGTTGGACTCATTTTGAAACTTAGTTTGAAAACAATGACAGGTTTGTTTGTGTGAGTGTTTCGTTTATGGTATACTATATTATCGAAGTTGCTTAAGATCAGGCAAGCTGAATCTCAAGCCTATCTCGAGCAAAAAAAAATATTGTGGTAAATAATAAGTACCTAAGTACCCTTGTACCATTATTGAAGAAAAACCTAGGGAATTATAGCAAAACATGCTACTTTTAAATACTACAAAGTCGGGTAAAATCAGAAAAAAAGCACGTAGAAAGTCTTCAGACAAAACCTTTCCTTTTTTACTATATTGACTTATTTATGTCTTAAACAGTTTTACTTCACCTTTTTCATAGAAGATTTATTGACTAATGCCTTTTTGACATATTAAGGGCGGATTTTGAACAAGTTTCCTTCTCTTCGTACGAAATGACCATGTATAGAGTCGATAGAGTACCTGGAGGTTAAAAGCTATCAACAGCTTACACAAAGTCCAGTGTTAGCCTCCCTAACAACCAGTGCTCTAGCTGTTGCCTAGGCTATACTTTCCTGGTTTTTGAATCCTGAAATTTTGAGTTTTTTTTTAATTTAGTCTCATTTGACATTTCGTAAACTGCACGCCCCTAAGCCAAGGGATTTCATCCCACTTTTATCGTTGAATAGTCACGTAACTCCGCTATTCCAAAATATACCTATCGCTGAATGTTGCTGAGAAAATATCATTTAGAAGGATAAGAATTAAATTTTATGAAAGAGTTTGGTTAGGTTTATTAATTCTGCATATATTATTCAAATTTCAATTTTTTTATTGACAAAAATACTTAGTCTAACACGTACATTCAATGGGAACACGGTTTGCCAGGTGCAGTCAAGTAGGTATCAGGTACGTGAGGTAGCCCCGAAAACTTGCACTAGGTACCGAAAAGGTCCTGTGAAGCAAGATTTTATTTTAAATGTGTGCATTTAATATGCAAGGTGTAACAGAAGGGTGTGACAATATTAAAGAGTATACATATATATCATGTAAGGAGTCATATACCAAAATATGAAAAATTAAATCGCATATATTTTTTACCATACAAAAATTAGATAATAATTTTCACTTGATTTCGTGGCAGCCCTAGCGAGTGACGAAACCGAAATAAGCACACATGCTTTCATCCCGTTCTATCATTAGTTTTAACGCAACGTATTCTCTCTCTCTCGCGCTCTCAGAGAGACACCGCCGCGCTGTGTCATTTGTCAATGAAAGAAAAGTCAATGAACGCTTAAAATGATAAGATGTAGGGTTGCAAGTCTTAAAGTTTTAATGAAAGTTCAACTTATGATTACTCGATATCTATGACACTTAGAATTCTGAAACCTAGTGGGCTGTATTCTATATATACATAGGTATGTATAGTATAAGTATTGTCACACCCTTCTGTTACACATTGTATAATACATCTACCTGTTGAAACCTCAAGATAATACAGATATAATAAGGCGATAAGGCCGTCCAATGTACAAAATTTATTAAATTAGGGTCAAAAAAGTTTTTAGTTTCTTTAAGTTTTTAAAATTGTTTATGTGCATTAGATATATATTAGATCTGTCTATATAAGTTTCATTTCTAAATACAAACCTATATATTGAAATCAGACTGCAAATTGAAAATGCACAATTAATATTATCGTTGCCAAGGAAAATTAATTTAGGAATTCAGGAGTTAGGAACAATGACGACTATAATAAATCGGATAATTACTAAACATTCCCAAGTATTTCCTTGGGTATTTCCAGTTAAATTAAGGATTATAAGAATTTTAAATTTTATGAATTTATATAATTATCAGGAATATAAGTCATTGCGGTTATTCCTTGTAGTCATTTAGTCCTAATCTATATTTCAATTTGTTAGCATTTCCTTGTATCCTAATACGTATAAGTATATGTACGTAGGTACTTGGATATTCTTTATATTAATTCCTTTAAGGTTTATATAAGCGAGTGTGGCTCAGCGGTTCCAGTGTCTGCTTTTCATCCAGACGCACCCTGGTTCGAATCCGCCCTACACCAATGACTTGTATTTTCAAGTTATGTGTAGATTTGCACTCGCTTAGCGGTGAAGGAAAACATCGTGAGGAAACCGACATGTTTGAGGACCACATTATCCGAGGACATGCGTCTTCCGTGGAAGGACCTGGGCGCCCACCACGATGTATCTGTCCAAGAAAACTCCCCTAACGAATTAATTCTGCGGGGGAGTCACGACCCTCAGTCATAAGGAAATACGACTCAAAGAGAGAAGGTTTATATCATTAAAGTTTTGTCGCGAAGCAGGATAATTGTGAGTGAATATAATGCAATTTGTTTATTACTTATTTACTAGGTTAATAAAAAATGTACAAAATTACTTTTGGACATCGTATTTTTATTTACACTCCTATTGTGTTAAAAAGTCCAGTTTGTAATTGAAAAAAAAAACAAGTACCGAGTTTATATCCTAGATTCAAAAAGTTTTATTGTTTTTTGCTGTTTTTAGCGCCTAATATAGCGCAAAATATATATTTTAATGATATATTTACAATAACAATTAAGGAAAACAAGGGAAATTAAGCTAAGAATTTATTACTTTTAATTACTACACAATAAAACTATATAAAAAAATCTAACAGGAACTTTTTTTTCATTTGTCAATCTATTTTTACAAACGCGACACATCGCATACATTTGCCTGCGTTTACTTCTACGCTTGTGTCGTAAAATTTCATTCTAAATTTAAATACAAACTTTTTAATGGCCGCCTCACACGGTATGGCCATTTTTGACCACAGACAACATAGAAGGTGAATAATCTGCCAATAGTTTGTTGACCCCAGAACCAATCGGTCAATCATAGACCGATTAAAAACTGATACTTTGTGGCCGAATATAAAATAACCGAATTCGAAAAAAGTTCAAAAGTTCGATTTTAATTCGTTTAGCTTTATTTAAAAAAGTGATGTGCTGATTAGTATGAGATAGCTTATCAATAAGTATCTATAATCAACATTAACTATGGCCGGTTGTTTAGCTGACTGATGTATCGTAAACGATTACCAAAGTTAAGCAACTGTGGACGTGTCCGGGATTAAGATGGGTGACCAAAACTGGCATTTATATACAATATCCCATAAGTAACTATGGCCTGTACTTTAGTTGACTGATGTATTTGTTAAGATTAGCAAAGTTGAGCAATTGTTGGCGCGGTCTTGGTTTAGATGGGTGACCAAAAGTGACATTCACATAATATCATATCCAATTAAACCTTTAAACAGTTAATAAATAAGGGTAGGTAATTAGCTTTTTTGCCCGTAGCTTTGTTAATTGAAATAATCGTTATCGATTACATTTTTTAGCAACTGTGGACGAGGTCAAGGATAGGATGGGTGACCGAAAAGTGGCATATTTATAATCATATCTAGATCTGGGAGGGTCAGTAGGTGCACCAAATTGAAAGGCTGCTTTTATAGCAAAATAAAATAGCCTTGATTTCTACTACCGCATTAAGTTGACATAATAAGTACACCTTAATCCATTACATTTGATTATTCTGTCATTTAAAAAAAACTGCATTGTTTTTTTAAATTCCATGAAAGCCTCGAGAGCGGTTTAAAACTCTCGACACCAGAGTTTACGAGTGTCATACGAACTTAGTGAAAAGTCACTAAATGTAAGTAAGTTCGAAACAGAGGGACTAACTCTGATGTCGAGAGTTTTCAAACTGCCCTTAGGGCATGACATGATCCAAACACTGAGTGCGTCGACAATTGCTTAACATTACCTCCTGAAAAGTGACAAAATGTGTTCAATCTACAATTAAATGTTTAAAATTAGCTCAAACACATTGCGTTCTACTTCTCAATATGCTGCCAATACAGGGGTACCTACTGCTGAACATGGAAACTAAATAATAATGACTAAAAAGAAAGAAATCTGAATACCACTTACCTTTTCTTCCTTCTTCTTTTTTTCTTTTGGTTGAATTTTTTTAGTTTTGCTTTAGTCAGTTTAAAAAAAAATATGTGAGTCATTTAATGGTTGACAAGACATACGAGTAAATATTACATATAATGATGATCCTTTTCCTTCTGAAGTCTTCAATTCAATTTGATCTAAATATCTTTCTTCTAGGCTAAGGTTTTATTACGATATACTAAACTGTGGAAATCCTTGCCGGATTCCCTATTCCCCTCGAACTATAATTTATCGGTCTTCAAGTCGAGAGTGAATCAGTTTCTCCTAGGCAAGCGCGCTAGATCGTAGATAACAACGTTGCTTAACATCAAGCGAGTTGTAGTCAAGCGTGAGACTATCTAGTTTAAAAAAAATAGTGCCCCAAAACTCCTGTTCATTAATTTTATTACATGTTGAACGGTGAATGAAAACATCGTGGAAAACCTCGTTGTTTATCTTCACTGCTAAGCGAGTGTTTAAAAATTAATTATTTAAAATTATTTAAAAATTAATTATTAATTAATTTACAATATAGGGCTGGTATCGAACCAGGGAGCGTTAGAATGTAAATCAAAGACATTTACCATCGAGCTGCACGCGCTAGACCAGCAAGGTCGATACAAAATATAGCAACTAAAAGGTTTTACTACAGTGTTAAATAACCCTGTAGAGTAGCACATTCAAGTCGGGGCTAATAACAATTCTGTGACTAAACGAGGCCTAGTGCTGTAAGGTGCTTCCATTTCGTCCTTCACCGTGCGTGCGACCTTTTTGTTAAAAACCTCCGCAGGTGTGCCTCCGACAGGTGGCGCTCGTTTGCTATCTTTAACGACGCTTTCGATTTCATTCCTTTTTTCCCCATCCTACACTTAGCGACGATAAATTAGCAGCCGTGGATCATGTTTACGATCCGGGAATTTATCGGCTCGATGCCGAGAGCCTATCGCGCGTTAAAAATATTGGCGCGCTAAAATGTTTTGTTTTGTCATGTTGGTACACGGTGTTATGCTGCATAATTTTGTTTTAAAATTTATTTTGGGAGCTCCAAAGAGGTTCTATTTTTGAAATTTGTTTTTTATTGTTATGATCTTTGTAGCCTGTTCGTTTACTATTTTATTCGACTGATTTATGCAGCTTTTCTTATAAAAATGATGCTACCAAAAGCAGCAACTAATTCGATTCTTGAAAGCTTAATGTTACAGCTGACAGTTTTAGCTCCGTTTATTTGGAAGTAAACAGAAGTAAACTAATAAACGCTGTCGAATCGGTATCGTCGTTTATTTTAGTTAGATGTGTTACATAGGCCGCGTACCGATATAAATAACCAGGCGTGCAAGAGTCGCAGGTGGTGCAGGTTATATGAACCCGCGCCGACTCTGTGTGACCGCGAAATTATTTTCAAGAGTACACCAGCTCCGCGCACACATGCAAGCCGCGTGCTCACCCGCGTGCTCGTCTCACTACCGGCCGCGGATGTACGGGTACTCGTGAGAATCTTGCTCTTCAATTACTTAACAAAACATAACTAATCACCGGCCACGCGGTTTTACAGCGTATGCCGAAGATATAGGGGTGAGTATCGTGAGAGACGATAAAGGTGTTTACGCTATTAAATCACCAGGAGGGTATGGTGAAGTTGCTATCTTGTTCGTAATGTCCGCGAACGGAGGTACATTCAACTTTTAGCCCAGTAAACTCGCAAGGTTCGTTCACCCACTGCTTGTCAACTGACGTAAGGCGAGAGAGAGCGCGAGCGCGGCGTCCCGCTTCCGCCAGTTCAAGTTTAGAACTTTTTATTGAACTGTCGAAATAGTTTACCTTTGTGCTAGTTATGGGAGCCTGGTAGTTTCGACGGTTTACGTTGTCTATGTCGATATTTGATTACGTGACTGTTCGGCGTGCTTTGTCGATATGCGTGTATGTGCGCGTCAACTACTCGTGTGGGTTAGAACGAATGTCAAGGCTTCTAAAACCTTGAGTTTAGGCAAGGATTTTCATTTCATCCCTCTATTACTATTAGTTCCATGGTTTTAGGTGGTTTACAAAGTCGTGGATAAATTCTAGATTCTTATAAATCTTTCAAATGACAGTAAACCATCTTGATGAAAATTCATTTCATTGGCTCAAGTGTAACATTTTCTTACTTAATCCATAATAATTATGTACATAAAATATGAAAAAAAGCTTCTAATTTTCTTGACAGGTATACGAATTTGCATTCAATTATAATGTGCACATACGAGGGTTTGAAATCAGAATCATACTACCAACCGTATAAACAAACATAGACAAAGTTCAAACCGCATAAAACCTCAAAATTCCCAGCACAGAGTCCGTGTAAGTTGTCCATTGTCTCATGTTTGTTCATTTGTTCTGTTCGTACCGGTTCTGTAATATGCTTCCCTAACTTCATTCAAACCCATGAGTTTATGCTCAAATGAGGTTTGTTTATGGGATAATGTTTATGGATATTTGAGCGAGCGCTGAGATATTTGATTTTGGAAGCGTTTTCGTGAAAATAAAAGATGATGGTCTTTTGTTTTTACGTTTACGTTTTTTAACTTTGATAGTTTTATAATGCGTGTTCGTTTGTTTTATAGACAGTGCCTAAAAAACCTACCTACGAACCTACTTCAAGCTTAAAATAGAGTAAGCAACAACTTCTTCGTGTGATTCTTCCATTATTTCCATTAGAACCTCTAACAACAATAATTAATGACATAGGTACATACCTACTCAAAAAGGTTTTTTATTTAATCAAAGACAAAATGTTGAAGTTACCCAACCGTCGCAGGCTTTTCCTGCCGATAACTTATCACTAACTTGAAGTCGGAGTGCCTTCCAGGCAAGCGCGCTAGATTGCACACTTTACACACGTAATTATTCTTCATTTCTTCATGTTAGTTAAATTATTAGAGATCATATTTTATCTGGTATTGTAATTTAGATGCAAAAACTTTTAGTTATGTAAATAAATTAATTAGATAACAAGAGTGATAATATTACTTAGTATTTAAGAAAAGATATGTAAACTGACTTGCCCTATATGATGTGACTGTGGGATGATAAGGTGAATAAAGCTTTTATCTTTATCTTATCTATTGTAGTAAGCCAAGCGTAAGTCCATCGGTCATAAAAAATATATATGTCTCTAACAAAACATGTTCTTCCGTGTTCCCTTTTCAGAAACTCGTTCCCAGTGCATTCCAGGCTTTATAGCCAATAAAATATTACAAAGGATTCTCAAGGATAAACCTTGGGATTTAGTTGCGCTTGCAGTTGATCCGGGATTAAATTAGTTTAAGAGTTTATATAGGACTTATCAGATACAGATTTTTTTTAATTTTAAGTTGACATGCGAATATAGGAGTGTAACAAAATGGAAATTCAAAATGGATAATATTAAGCCGTATTGAAAAAAAATATATTAAAATAGTCCTTGCTTCGGGAGTCTTATATTTTATAATATTGTACAAGCAACGTGTTGGCATAAAAGTTTATTTTGAATTTTAGTAGCAGCACCTCTTCTAAACACCAATAAAAACCTCTTTCTCTTTCTAGTAACCAAATAAAGTCCATCAAGATGTTCGAGATAGCTTGACCAGTCGATTCTCAAAAATATTCGATTGATCTCTTCCACTTTCATGCTTTCCTAGTACCTCGCTGGCCACTGCTGGGCTCTTTTCTTTCGTTTTTGGACAACAACTTCGGTAACTCTATCTAAACTTGTTGGCGAAAGATGTTAAAGATTATCAAAAAGTTTTTTAGAAAAGCGAGTGTGGCTCATCGTTTCCAGTGTCTGCATTTCATCCAGACCATTCCCTGGTTCGAATCCGGCTCTACACCAATGACTTGTATTTTCAAGTTATGTGTGGATTTGCACTCGCTTAGTGGTGAAGGGAAACATCGTGAGGAAACCGACACGTTTGAGGATCACAATATCCATAGGACATGTGTCTTCCGTGGAAGGACCTGGGCGCCCACCACGATGTATCTGCACAAGAGAACTCCCCTAACGAATTACATAGTTTTGCGGGGGAGTCACGACCCTCAGTCATGAGGAAATACGACTCAAAGAAGTATAGTGGTCTTCCTTCCTAATTTTATCATACAAGCCCTTTAAGGCACTGTCAATAAAAAAAGGTTAGCTATATTTATGTAAGATAAGTTCCACGAAAGGAGGATTTACTCTTGACAACTTTAGAATAAGAAATTACAGTTTCATTCAAAAGAGGTTCTCCTAAAAGCGTTTCCTAGTATGAAAAATGGCGTAAGTACCAACTATCCAAGTTACTTTAGCATTACATCTTTCAACTTGTTACCATACAATGTTGCTATTTCCGCGGTTGTCGATGTTGCCGGATTAAATTGACCACTTTGAGCAGAGATTCCTGCTTGCTGTTTAATGAAAATTAGTTTTATTGAATGCATTGAAACATACATTAACTTTATTACTTTGCTTGCTGTTTATAACTTATAGCGTTTACAGGGATATTTGAGGAAGACTAGTCACTAGACAATAATATCATCATTACCACAATGGAATAACTAAAAAAAGTAATAAATTGTATTGCTATTCAATTTTTTATGATATTGTGTTTATTTTATTCTAATCTTTATTTACAATAATAAAATATAAAAACAAGTGAAGGAAAACTAAACATACTACTTCTAACTACTACAAAAAGGGGCACTTAGAAAATCTTTTATTCTAATATATTCTGCCAATTTTGAATAAAGAATTCATGCTAAATTCTCAAGCCAACGCATTCGATATTCAAATGTTTCGCAAATTCCCTTCCAGCAGGCGCGCGATGAGTTTATTTTTATTCGAATCTATTTCGATCATGTCCAGCCGGCCAGTGTCTCAGATAAGTGTCCTGTCAGCAAGGAGGCGGTCGTCGAACTTTTAGCCCAGTGCCTGCGTCGGGTCGGGGAAGCCAAGGGAACGTGTTCGTAGTGATGCACGCCTGGTAGGGCTGACGCGGCACAAGGAATGCGGGGAACATTTATAGTGCATGATTGCATTCTATGGGATCCTGGTAAATGTACGCGAAAGTATCCGGCGAGACGATTGGTGGGTGGGAATTTTCTAAAGTGATGTATTCTGTGGTGATACGGAATTTTCTTTATTTTTCTGGATCCCATCTAATCTATAATCGATTTTAAACTATTTCGTACTTGAGTTGTAATAAAATAAATAAATTGCAATATTTGACTGGCCTGTTAGCTTAGTTGGTAGTGTCTCTGCCTTCTAATCTAGGGGTTGCAGGTTCGATTCCCGCGTGACACAAGTATTTATGCATTTTAAAATTTATGATTACTTGTGTTGAGTCTGGTCGTTTGTATGTATAATAAGTATGTATTTACAAAAAAAAAAGTATATAAGTATTATATCCGTTATCTAGTACCCACGACACAAGCGTTAGCTTAGTGTGGGGCTAGATGGCGCTGTGTGCAATGTCCCGGAATATTTATTTATTTATTATAATCTTGTTGAAACATTTTATAATCTTGTTGAAGTTTGGAGGTCAATTGGCAAAATTTTCTCCGATCCCATGCTGCTTCTTTCTTTTTTATTGACCTCCAAACTTCAATATGAAGATGGCACCCGATGATGATGATGATGATGATGATAATCTTGTATTTGAAAAGTTTAATGAAGACGTAGTAGATGTGTACGCAAAACATATTATATACATACAAATAATGTAAACTTATATGACTACCTACTATGAAATAGCAAAACAAATTTGTATGACATCTTGTATGCTTTGAATGTCGGAACAACTTGTTCAAACTCCCCAAAATATATTTTCCAATAAAGTATTTAAATTACACATTTAAATCGTAATGGCACCCATTTTCTCCTACTAACACATATTCACAATCAAGTATCTCATTGCCTCTATGTATCTTAAATTTGCAATAAAGTAAGTTTAAATTATCACGGAAAATTTATGAATAAAAAAACTTAAAATCAAAATGGCGTCGATCCCCAGCCCTATCCGATGGCGGAAGTATCAACCCGCCGGCAGGTCCGATAGCCGAGTGGCAGATACAGACACAACTCGATTACACTCGATACTACTCGATAGTCACATCAGTAGTGTCCCCAGCACGAGATAAGCAACGTTTATTTTACATATTCTATCGATTAAAAATGGGTGCTTTCCGCATGATATATTTTTCAATAGAAAAAGAATCTGTGATGCAATTTTCCCATTCAGTTATCATTCGAAAACCAATCAAAGACGGCTATACTGTTATTTTTTAAAATATCAGCCAATGATAAAAGTCAGCTATCTGCCAAAAATAGTTTGTTACTTTCCAATTGCAATGTTTTAGCTTTTCACCGTATCTTTAAAATTCAACCGTAGTTTTATGATTTCACTCGTAAATTATATAGCAAGTATTTAACGATTTTACATAATCAACTCGATTACGTACTCGATATTACATCCCTAATATCATCGAGCTGATATAAACATCGATTTAGTTTACATACATACTTCACCGTTAACTTCGATAGAATATCGGGAAGTGATCGTAGCTTGACTAGGTATTTGTACGTGGTTACCAAAGTTAAGCAACGGTTGATGCGGTCTGTCTATAGATGGGTGGTCAAGAACAAGAAAGCAGTGCTAGCAATGATGGACGGTACACAGTTGTTAAGCCTTATTAGATGCTTATAAGGCGGTTTCAAAACTGTCGAATATAATTTGCTTAATTTTAATACAGTTTCGTTTTGAATATTTTATTTGAAAGCTTGTATTTTTTATGTATGTTCTTATTTTTTTATTTAATATAGTGCATTGTTGCTTTATGTTATATCACAGCCCCGAGATTTGAAAACCGTGTACACCAGAGCTGCCCACTCTCACACAACTTCGCTCTGGCGGCCATTTTCCAGTTTTCCGACTACATTTGCATGGGTCCTTCACCCCGGAATACAGTGAGACTTGGATAACTTAGCACCTTAGATATAGTAACTTCGAGACTACTTAAGAGTACCTACTTTATTATAAATAGTTCAATCAGTCATATGTCATGCGTGGAGCATCAGATTATTTTATTTATGTGCGGCACTAGAAGCTCCCCGCGGTTTTACCCTCAATTATCCAGTACGAAAAATAGAGTACGTTAATTCAGGATCTAATCTACCTCCAAATTTCATCCTGTTCGGTTCAGTCGCTTGACCGGAAAGAAGGAACAAATAAACTCACACACGCCCATAACTTTACCTTTATTAACCAGAAAGATTTTAAGTTAATTTCTAGTAATGTTGTCTGTTGATCTGCTGCGACTCTTCTAAGCAGGATTCGGGCGAAAAACAAGTCATTAGTCTTCAATATGTATTTTTAAATACATGACTTACCATGTTTCCGTGTTCTGCTGACTCCATGATTCTTCTTAGGGCGCGAAAAACAAGTACCTAGTTAGTTGTATGTATTTGCAAAAGAAAAGTATATAGGTATTTAAGTATTATATCCGTTATCTAGTACCCACGACACACGCGTTTGCTTAGTGTGGGGCTAGATGGCTCTGTGTGCAATGTGTGTGGAATATTTATTTATTAGTTTTTTTTTTATAAAAGTGATTGTTTTAAATACTTGTCTTAATGTTTATTTATTTATGTTTACACTACTACTAAACTATCAATTAGGAGTCTAGTTATAACTATGTCGTTTGACGTGGATAACCCCGACCACTTAGCTGTAGATAAAGTTGAAGTTAGTAACATCGCAGATGATGTACATCGGCTATTAAACGTAACTAACAACTTACTAACTTAGATGTAACTTGACTGTAGATATTATCTAGTGCCTAGCGTTTGCCCGCGGCTTCGCGCGTAATATTATACTCAAACCTTCCTCTTGAATCACTCTATCTATAAAAAAACTGCATTAAAATCCCTTGTAGTTTTAAAGATCTAAGCAAACAAACATACATACATATCTACATACAGACAGAAGCGGGAAGAGACTTTGTTTTATACTATGTAGTGATTTAGCCTGGATAGGATTGCGTGTGGATAACATAATTAATTAGTTAAGTCAATAATAAGTTACTTACTAAAGAGAGAAGTATAAAGAAACATCTCAAATGATGTACATCGGTTAGTAAACATAACTATTGTAGGGACAAGATAATAGGTCACTTTTGACAGATGTCAGTTTTATATTCATAGTGAGGGGACCTGCTTAAAAACATCGATTAAATGAATGAATCGAATGAATCGATACAGACTTGAAACATATGTGAATTTTAAAAATGATCATGCGAATCCCTGTCCCATTATTATTTTTTCTTTCATAAATTAAAGGAGCAAAATAAGACAAGTACCTACGTAATTTAACAAAAAAATTGCTTTTATTCACTTGAACTATCGGAACTGCTATCTTCATCACTGCTGTCAGCACTCAGAGATATTATTAATTCATTTTCAATAATATTGTCTATTCTCACATCTCGTTCAAAATCTTGTAAAATTATTTTCTTTGTCTTCTCCACGACTTTTCGCCAGTCTTCTGTAGTGACTTCTGCACATGCAGTTTGTAGCAGAGTCAGCAGAGTAATTAGGTTTTACTATAATCACAACGTGGTTATAAATTTATGGTGATTTTTCTTCACAAGTAATCATTGCATTCGATTCAACTTACAATCCTATCAGCTTTCGATTTTTAGAGTAACATCCCTAGTGTTTAAAAAGAAAAAGGGTTGACTGACGCAACATTGTAACGACGTTCAGTTCTTTAGATCAGAAATTGTTTATTATGTTTAGAATGGTTTATTAGTGAAAGCAAATCGTAAAATTACTCGTATCGGTCATTATTACAATAAATATGTAAACGTAATTGAAAAAAGTTAAGCAATTGTGCAGTTCTTATTTTATGCCCGCCGTTACAAGGTCACGTTGTTGAATTTTGATGAAATGTCAAAAGTGACCTATTATCTTGTCCCTACTATAACAACTTACTAACTTAGATGTAACTTGACTGTGGATATTTGCTATACTAGTGGTTGGGCTTGGATTGGATTGAGATTAGCTCAATCCAATTTGAAGTATTTGGTAAGTATATAAAAATATTAAATCACCATTTTCCTATTAATGCCATTAGTATATAAAAGAAAATTATTTCGGATAAATTAAACATTTAGGAACTGTTGCTTATAAAATTATTTTTAATCCAATTAGTACCTAAGTGTTTTTTTTTCATAACACCTCAAATTAATTATATTATTCTGAAAAATGTAAATGTTTTTCTCTGTAATTACACATATTCATTTTACCTAAATATTCTACTTTAATAAAACTATGAACTTGCATGCAATGTAATGGAACATAGTTACGTATGCTGTAACGCAGTGTTACGTTCCACTACCACTGCGCGTTTCGTAGCATGACGCTCTACGCGCGTAGAACTACTACATTTGCTGTTTCATTTCCTGGTTAATATAGGAACATTATCATGCTTTAAATAATTTGTATTTTATTTTTAATAGTTATTAGTATTTTTATTATGTTTTCTTTAAATAATTTAACGCGTTTTTATTTTTATCATCTCATGTCATCGAAATCATTAGTACTAATATTATAATTACATTCTAATAAAAAGTAGGTACTTATATGCAGATAAATGATTGTTTTGCACCTGTTTGTAGACATAAGCTATTAATTAATATCGATAAATTAGCATTCAACAATGTCCAAGTACTGTATATTATTTGTTTTAATTTATTTAGGGGGTTAGTATGCCTTTATTTTTTTATATGAAGTTAGTTATTATTTCTTTTGTGATCCACTAAGTTATAAACAGCTTCTTATCAATACTAAATTGTATTCTTAAAAAATAATAAATTATATTAAAATTGATGCTTTTTACACTTTAAAAACACTATTATACGGTACGTAAAAAATCTACATTGGATTGAATTTGTGTCTTAAACGAAGCTGCCAGAACATACCATTAGATGGTTACCACAATTTACTAATAGTATACAACTAAAAATGTTCACATAAAACCTTTCTCCTAGTTCTATACGGATAGTAAAATATGTCTTAATTCAATTTTGAGTCTGATCCTTAATGTCTCTCTAGTCTCTAATCTAGCCAATACTCAAATTGAATCTAAGACCTTCTCATTACCATATATATAAAATGTAAACCATAAAGTATGTAGGTACATATGACTTTTACAAAAATGGCAAAATTCAAATAGCGTTCCATCAAACAGCGACTTAATAAAAGAGGTTTTATGTTGTCAAAGAAAAACTGATCGACTTTGTTTATTTTGGGCGCCATTTTGAAATATACACGCCCTTAATAAAAGTTATCGACATAATATAAATTACACGCTTACTATTAAACCACCTTGACATATAAGTAACACATTTAAAAGGTATTCTCATATGTGAGTAAATTTTAATCTCTTAAAATATGCAAAAACGCAAGAAATTTTAACCTTTTCGACTTGTTCATTGGAATTCGAGCTATTTTTGGTTGCTTAATTAAAGTGAGGCTTGAATGAATTTGTATAAAAACTGTATTTTTATTTATTTATTCAAATTATAATTATTACGTATTCTTAGGACTCAAAAAGTATGAATGATGTAATAAATTATACCTTAAATTGTAGGTATTCAGACAAAGAGAATGTCTAATTACCAAACACCAAACACATACAAGATTTCTTTTAAGTACCTATACACACAGTTTTGGTATTTCCTCAGATATTTCATGATATACCCACAATTTCAGATTTATACAAACGTAAAAATTAAACACAATTTTTGTGTTTTAAGTATGTATTAGTCTAGAACTGTTTGTATGTAAATTGACTCAGGCTACCGCGCCTTAAGTAGCTCATTGTTAACACAAACAACGTAAAACATACGACTTAATCGTCTCCAATTTATTCAAGAATTTGAAACGAGCGACGAATTTGTGCCTCCAATGAACTCAAGCGGACATTTTGGGCGAAACCTCCTTACTTTTCCAACACGGAAATGCAAACACGCTTAAAGAAATGGCCCGGTGAAGCAGGTTTATTTTATTTTAAACTTCAAGTGAAAAAACTCGTACTAAAATGTATGCGCAAACGAGATCCCGCCTACCAGGCTTACATAAGCTCGGAGGAGGTGGACCGAGCGAGGCGCACACACCAAGGAGGTTGTGTGCAACCTACGTAGCTTTTTAAAAGAAAACAATTAAGAGTAATTACGCTCCTATCTCGATCTAATAATACATTTTGCCGCCAAATTACGGCGGCGGGTGTCGGCGACGTCGCTAAATTACGAAGTTTATCGTCAATTTGTCCGCCGTACGTCCCGCGCGGACGTGACGCGAATGCTCGATCCCATTTTCGAGAACAGACAGAAGTTCATTCACACTCGAAATTCGAATTCGAATTTTCCGAAACGTGTCGATTGCAACGTCAAACTCGGAAGTAGCCGGGAGTGAGTTATCAACATTTCTCACGCTTCGCTTTCATGAGTGTGTGTTCATCTTTGTTTCCTTGCGCTGTGTAGGTGTGTGTGTGAGAGCAATGAGACGATCGCTTCCTAGGTTCGTTCACCTTTTAGCCCAGTAAACTCTGTGGTACGTAGTACCTACGTATAACGACATAGCTCCGTGGCAGGTTGCGAGCGTGGTGTCTGGTGTTGCCAGGTACCAACACCATGCCCACCAACCATAATAATGCGTGTGAATCTACTTTATTTAGCTTGAGAAAAATTGACTGTACATTTTTCAGTAAATTATCTGTTCTGCACCTCTTTCCTTAGTCAACAAAAATACAGAATTATGTATTAAAAGTTAAAAGAGAACACTATAACTTATTTTATCTACACTAATGTTGTAACATTCTACTTATGTTTCCAATACTTGACTTATAATTACTACTGTTATAGCACAGACAACAAAACACTCAATTTAAGCAATTTCACATGATGTTATAATATCCACATCGATATCGTAATAGCTCATTATAACATCGAAAAAGCGTGACCAACCTGATTGCAGGGCCAATCAGGTTGGTCGCGCTGCGCTTTCGTTGGTTAGATTTTAATGGCGGCAAAATCACTGTGACAATACACGTACGCGTGAATTTAATGTTTCGCAATGTGTTTATTTTTTTTAAATACAAATTAAAAGTTAAAAATGGATGATATTTGTACGCCTCCGGATATTCTAGAATTGGCAACAAAAGTAACTCACAATCTTTTGCCAGAAAAATCTAGAAAATTATATGAAAAATTAACTATTGTCAGCTTTTACTCTTGTTGTTTGATTAATTGCATAAGTGAAGATAAAGTAGTGTATGCAACTGCATATAACTTAATTATATGACAGTTGCATAAACTACTATTAATGACATCTTGGTAATAAAGTAAAAATAATTAAAATTATTTTACTTCTTGGCAAATAAAATATGACTAAAAAACAAAAGAGTTTTCTTTTGTTTTAATTTCCATTATTAAATCCCTTAGGTCCCACTAAAGAGGTGTAAACTGTAAAGCTCCGCATATTTAGCAAGTTTCAACAGCTTCCAACCTCCTTTGTCCGTCGACTCTGCAATTTAGTGCGGTTTTGAAGCCTGTTGCTAATTTCAAAATTGTACCTACCTGTCGCTTGTTATGTAGTCCTAGTACTTTTTCAAAAATAGCATGGCGGTTTTTTATGCTGCGAACTAGCTAAACAAGATAATTAATTAAAATTCATAGTTTTGGTTGTAGATTTTGCATAACTAAAACGTTGATGGCAAAATTTTGAAATTTTAATATTTTATGGGTTACAAAAGGAACGATAATTATTTATTGAAATAGAAATTTTATTGTACAATTATGGTCTATGTTTATCTTTATTATTATTATTGAAAAAATAATAATTCGTAGTTACAAAATACAAATTAAACTCATAATTTGGTGAAATAACTTATGTATACTTATTTGATCAAACCTTCTTTTACCAACAATACGTTTTGATTATGCTATTGAAAATAATAAAATTGGAGAGACGCACAAACACGGCCAAAGATATTGATGAGTGATTCTGCGAAACGCACGTGACGATTTGCACATTGCCCGATCTTGTATCAAAATTTCGTAAATACATTATATGAAAAGTTTTATAAAAAGTTGTTTGTATTTATCTGTTAAAATTAATTTATTGAGTTACAGAGGTAAGTATGAACAATTTTTTGCATATAATTTATTAATTGTATCTTAAATTAGTAGCCAATACAGTTACCAAAAAAACTATAATTTTTTTCCGACATAAGAAATATTGACTGAGTATTCAGGGCAAGGCCTCAGCATTGTAAATCATGACAAATATAAATAAGACTTAGTCATAAACCTGCTTGTTAAATCGTATAATGTTATGGTTTTTACCATCATTCAAGAACTATAAAGATTTTTTTTAGTACTTAAGAGTATCTTTTGGTTTTAATTGTAATCACAATATTGTAAAAATAAATATGTTTTCAGATATGTATTACGTATGTACCTACTGTATGTTTTTTTTGACTTGCCATGCATAACATACATATATTTTACTCTTGTTTATATAATTAGTTTACCTTTTTTTCAGGTTTTATTGTTTATTACAGGAACGTTAAATTTATTAAAATAATAAGAAACAATATTTACACATATTAACACTAATAGAACTAAAAAAGAGTATTTACATCTAAACTAAATTTAAACCATCTACATGTGGTATGGAGCCAAGAACGCTGGCGCGAAATCCTTTGCGCAAGGAACCAGCCAGCGTTCTTGTCTCTAGTGATGTCAATCAACATTTTATTTTATTACAGGAACTATTGAAGACTTTGTTTAATTGTGCATAATGTTTGTATATCTCTATTTAAAAAAAGTATTTCAGCATTCCGTAAGCATAGCTAAGAGTGCAATAAAGCAATTACTAGGTAAATCCGCAGTAATATGTAGTCTGTCTTTATGACTTGACCGACACGACATGAAAACAAACCGGGTTATTCTGGATCTATTGAATTAGATTAATAGGTCTTTTGTGAAATCTGTTGCGTTGTTTCTGTTTGAAAAGTAACGTGAGTCATTCTCAACTTTACACTATCAGTATAATAAAATAATCGATAAAAAAAAACTTTCAGAAGACTAAGAATCCTCCTTTTTCTGAAGTCAGTTAAACATTAAGACCACCAGTTAAGTTTGAAAGTGGAACAAACAAACTGACAAGCCAACACACACGCTTTTGCTAAATATCATACTATGATATATTATTGATTTATCTATCTATGTATATATACGAGTATGCTTCTGTAGGTCCAGGAACATGTCAAATTAATTGTAGAACCTAGCTATTACAAAACTCGTGTATAAAATAAAATAAAAAATTCAATGCATGGGATAAATAGTAAATCCCATTTTTAACACGGTATGGGTTTTTGCACTTTACCGTAATTCGCCTGATAGTAAGCAATCATTACGGTCTAAAATGGAGCGTGCATACATGGTGCATACCCAGTAAATCCGATTTATGTTTCTAGTATTTGCCACTTACAAACGGACTTTACCCGAACCTTAAGTTGAATGTATCCAATCAGCTTTAGAATAAGTCCTTAAGTTCATTGTCCGTCGAGTTTCGGCAGTTATATTGGACTAGCATTCTAATAGACATGTGCAGACTCCAGACACAGCTTGCTTTATACCGATTTGATAATTAGCCCCCATAAAAAGCAACCACTTCAACACATTGGTTTGAATAATGTAAACACAATCAAATTACAAGTCTATATATAATACAATATAGCAAACCAGGCGAACTCCGTTTCGCCACGTGTTGTCCAAACTAGGTTACCTGGAAGAGATCACTTTAGTGATAAGGTCGCCCAATGTCCCTGATTACCTTCCTCCTTTATGTCAATTATGTTATTTTTTGGTGTACAATAAAGTATATTTGATTGATTGATTGATAAACCTCACGGAGCCCGAGACCTTTCCAACGAATGCAAAACCGTGGAAATCGGTTCGTGCGTTCTGGAGTTATAGCGTCAGGGAGGAAAACCCGACTTATTTTTATATAGTAGATGTATATTGTATACAAAAGTTAGTTGTCAGTGTATTCTTTATGACTCAGTCATTTCAGGATTTTATTTTCATTTAGTTTTGAAGTGCGGTTTTTTTTTTAATTTTTGACTTGGCTTATTGCAATAGGTGTAAGTGTCATTCAAACTTACGAATAATTTGATTTAGGAAATTTTACTGATAAATCTAAAAAAAAACATAGCCAAACTTTAGTAATATCTAACAAATATTTTGTAGTAAACTACGTGCAGTTCGAAACTTCAATTACTAATTACTCATATAATTATGCTTTATAATTAAACATACCTAATTATTTCAAACACTTCATATCTCATAATCAAACACGCAAACCTAACACCGGGTCATCAACACCTCGTACAAATTAATCAAACTAATTAAATTTAATTAAACCTTTTGTGTTAATTAAAAAGCAGCTTTTAATATCGGAAGTTGGTAATTTGTTCTCAGGTTTTGTAAAGACTAGATTAAAGGGGTCTTTGTGTGCTTACTTTTAGTTCCCACTGGTGGGACTATTATACTACGTATGTATGTAGTAAGAAATTATAGTTTTATAATCGATTTCTTCTTCTTTTTATTAAATGAGATTGGCCAACTCTAGTAATAACTCATAATAGATTTAAGGAACCATAAGTATACATGTATGTTTTGATATTCTTGTACTCGATTTTTTTATTTTTTACTGTAAACGAGGTGGATAAGTTATAATTCCTTACGCGTATCAAAATGATCATATTTACGCAACGAAATGTACGTGCTAATTTCTACATGATTCAGTTGAGAACTAGTTTACATTGTATTAGCTTAAGGTTTTTTGAATCTTAGGATAATAGGATGAGGAAATAATTGTAGCTTTCAAATACAATTTCAACCTACTCCTAACATTAAAGCTCAATTATTACTCCAACTACGCGCATAAAAACCCTATATATTTATATAGAACCCTATATATATTCTAGAAGATGATAGGGTTTATTTAGACAATTTTGTCTAAATAAACCCTATCATCTTCTAGAACTACCAGTGGGTCTATCTAGTGGGTACAACGGACCAACCAGCAAGTTTGAGAAATGGCAAGTTGCTAGGAGGAAGTTCAGTAACCTGAGATGCCTTAGATAGATAGATGGAGGTTTCGGACATTGCATGCGTGATTGAAATACCTATTAGTATATATACATATGTATGTACATATAAGACCGCGCCGAAATATTGGAAGCTTTTATGATAATGTTTGGAAACAAGCAGGACACTATTTATCTGCGTTAGTTAGGGATAAGTAATCTTTCTCCTCCGCGCGTCTTGTTCCTCAGCACTGAGGGTCGTGATTCCCCAGTAGAGATGTTTATGTCTTTGTTTATGGTGATTGGTCAGGGCTTCAGTACGTCAAAAGCAACCACTTTTGTTCTAAAGCGTTTGGAAATTTGTGAAAAAATATGATCTCTCATAAGTATAAGAAGGTCATCGCCCCCTGACAAAATTTACGAGCTTTTTTTGCAATATTCCTACACAACATTTTATCTACATTGCTTCAGCCGTCTGATGTTGAAGAATGGACAGACATACATACACTAGCAAACCTATCACGTATAAAGTCTGTTTTTTTGCGAATTCAGAGAAAAAACTTTAAAAAAATTGTGAAATCGCCACCTTGCTCATATTGACGTGGTTCAACAAACTTTTGATGGTTTGTGTGTCACAGTTTCAGCTTCAGTCAACAGATTTTAATTTGCGACTCACTTAATTGTAGAATTAATCTTGATTTATCTACAACAATCCTGAAAAAGTTTCAGATGACGTGATTACCTCTTTTTTTGAAGTTGGTTAATAATCTACGATAGTTAAAAAAATAATAATTTATCATTAATGTCAGTATGTATATAAGTATGTTAATAGTTTTGTGTTAAAATTTACCTAATATTAGCTACAGAATTTGAACAAAATCGAGTGAATGCTTGAAACAATTTTCTAAATTCATTTAATTTCACAAATTGTTATCATCTAAAAACCTCCAATTGCCAATTTAACCGTTCCTGCACCTAAAATCTGTACAAATGGAGCTTATTATCGTGAAATTCATTAATTACATTCACATTAATATAATTTCGTCGTCAAGCGCCTTAAAAATGTTAACTCCTTAAATGAATGAGACAAGAAAGGGGCTAGGACGGACATTGACCTTCGCGAACATTCATAAACATCAAAAAACGACATAAATCTCTGCAAACTGAGCAAGGGACTTTTACATCTATTATGATATAAATAAGAGATGTTATTGCGAAATCCGGAAGCGGGATCATTGAGCTTCTCAGCAATTTGATTTTCAATTTCATAATAACGTAACCCCAACCTTAAAGTTACTGAAAAATCATCTCTAATACACAAAGCTTAAGGTTGGTTTTCGTGTAGGTAGGTGTTGAAGAGGTCGTATAGATGCTTCCTGGTCGTATGATATCAAGTGATAGTAAGTGTTGGCTAATTTATAACAAATAGGTCGAGATAAGCACGCGGTCCGGAGGGAGGGAGTCGGAGTGAGTGGTTGACTATAGTGTCAAAAAAATTAGAATGGCGAACTCTGGTTCATTTCTTTTTTTTTACATGAGATAGGCTCACGCTTGACTACAACTTGCCTGATGTTAAGCAACGTTACTATGAGATTTATGTCGTTTTTTTATTTATTTTATTATACTGGTAGTAAGTGCAGGAAATAAAGAAGACGTGTCTTCTGAAACACGGAAGCGCCTATAATTGCAAATACAAAACTAGTGAATGCCCGCGGTTTCGCTCGCATTACTTCAGGATAAAAAGTAGCCTATGACACTCCTAAGACTTCATACTATCTACATACCAAAAATCATGAAAATCCGTTCAGTTATTTTTGCGCGATGAGCGTTTATATCGACGGACAAACAGAGACACAGATAAACAGACAAAAATCTATAAATTGTTGGAACGTGTCCTGCCATCAATTCTACAATTTTGTTTAAATATCTTAAATTTTCAGACTTTCAACCCTCTTCAGCTTTATTATATGTATAGATTAGTCTGAAGTCTACTATCACAATCCACCAATACTGACCTTGTGGATAGCTAACTTTCGATCGTTAGTCATTTGTGCTACGAACATTGTTGAATTGAGCGCGTTGAAGTCTTTTGTATGTACAATATGTATGAGTACAGAAAAGAGTATTTACACTTTGTGACAACATTAGAGTTTACGATACTTATCGTATTTTTAAACATTTTTATCACATTAATTTTCAAAATAAACATGTATAAATAAAATTGCATTATATTATTATTGTTGTATCCTTACGATTGAGATTAAACTGTATTCTAAGAATACTGTTCTCATCTACAGCCTTCTCTATCTCACTGCTGGGCATAGGCCTCTCTTTGTATTTGCCAGCTGTATCGTTCTTGTGTAGATCTCGTCCATAAAGAACCCTTGTGTTTTAAGAATTACAACACAGTAGGAGTTTTCAAGTCACAAATAAATCGTTTTTTTTTTTAAATTCTCTGACGAAAACAATAGTAGAACGTTAGATTTTGTTTGTAAGGACCTAAGAAGACTTAAAACTAAGCAAGACAGTCATGTCAGTTATAACTAAGTACCATAAGTTATGAGTATATCGGTTATCTATTTCCTATTACATAATTTGTGTCTTGTCATCTCAAATTGGCTATTACATCAAATTAAAATAAGTAAATTATATTCCGGGACATTACGCACAGCGCCATCTAGCCCCACACTAAGCAAACGCTCGTGTTGAGGGTACTAGATAACGGATATAATACTTATATACTTTTCTCTTGAAAATATATACATACTTATTAAACATCGAATCGAACAGACTTAGACAAGTAATTACAAATTTTAATATTCATGTATACTTGTGTCATGCGGGAATCGAACCCGCGCCCCTAGATTAGAAGGCAGAGCCACTATCAACTAAGCTAACCGAGCAGTCAATTATCTATCAGCAGTTATCTATTTACTCTAATATAATTAGTATCTAATTGGCTAAAATATTACGAATTTAAATAAATACTTCCGTGGAAGGACCTTGGCGCCCGCCACCATGTATCTGCCCAAGATAACTCACCTAACGAATTAATTCTGCGGGGGAGTCACGACCCTCAGTCATGAGGAAATACGACTCAAGAGAGAAATTAAATGCTATAGTTTATAACGAGGCGGTACATGAACTCTATCTGGGAATCTCGACCGGCCATCAACCGACCTAGATTTGTAAACAAAAATATGGACAAGAGTGAGTTAATATTTTGTAGCGATGGTTCTGTATAAATGTCTTCAAATTTAGAGTTAATAGGTATCTTCTAGGCGTGTTACACTCTAGGCTGCAGCAATGCTTAACATCAGGCAGGTTGTAGTCAAACGAAAACCTATCCCACGTAAGCAAAAAAGAACCAGTAGAAGTCCATACTTTTGAGTTTCTATAGTGTACTAGCTCCATATAAAAATCATAATGATTCGTCGCTCTATTCCATCATGAAAGAAGAGCATCAACAAACCAAGAACTCGTCCAGTTATTATAATATGTAACTACAAAAACTACAGACAGGCTTTAATCAAACGTAAGACTATTCCGTGTTCAAAAAAACCCATTCAGTGGCATGCATTTAATGTTATGAATGAAAAAATCCATGAATTTGATCAGACGTTGCATTGTTGGTCTTGGCTGTTTGTCATACATACAAGGTGTCCAGAAAGGGTATCGGGTATTTGTTTTCGCGCCATATTCGAAACGGGGCGTCTACGTACGGCAGTACGTCAGTTGTTAAGCTTTTTCAGAAGCCCTTAGGGCAGCTTGAGAAACTTATCACACCTATTTATTCATTCTATTCAATAAGGAGAAGAAATAAGAGATCCATCCACGGAGTTTTTGAGTTCTCTTTAGTCGTATTTCTTCATGACTGAGGGTCGTGACCCCCCGCAGAATTTATTCGTTAGGGGAGTTCTCTTGGGCAGATACAGATTGGTGTAGGGCTGGATTTGAACCAGGGTGCGTCTGGATGAAAAGCAGACACTGGAACCGCGGAGCCACACTTGCGTTTTTAGTTTTGGAGTTACTAAACCCTAAAAACATATGACGCACATCTCTGAGTCATCTGGACCAATCCGATGCAAGTTGAATGGAACAACGTGATAAAAAACGTGGCTCATTGGCAATTGTAATGGCGGAGTTTCGTAACTGAAGCCTACTTTTCGGGAAAACTTCCTTGAACTATGGTGGTTTTCCTCTCCTAATAACGGTAGTATAATACCTTTTCCGTTGAAGAAAATGGGCCATTAAAAAAAAGTTTGGGCAAGAACTGGATGAGGAAAGATGGGGAATTATTGTCGTAGAAACTTTTTTGCCTTTTTAAGATACCTCTATGACTAATAGACACCTGAAAAAGATGCACCATATTATGCGAATGGCTCTTTGATAACTCTAATTTTATAAGGCTTTAAGTGTTTCTTCTTACTCAAACGGCTAAACCAATTTATATGATATGTGGAGATTAATTAAATAAAATAAATATTTCGGGACATTGCACACAGCGCCATCTAGCCCCACACTAAGCAAACGCTTGTGTCGTGGGTACTAGATAACGGATATAATACTTACATACTTTTCTTTTGTAAATACATATGTATGTACTTATTATACATACCCCACACAAGTAAACATATTTTTTTTAATTCATAAATACTTGTTTCACTCGGGAATCGAACCCGCAACTCCTAGATTAGAAGGCAGAGATACTACCAACTAAGCTAACAGGCCAGTCACTGTTAGCACAATATAGAAAACAATATTCTTTAGACAGTGCTATTAGTATATTCATGTGAAAAGTACTCTCGTTTATTTGTAAATAAATCACTTTATTTGAGGAAAACACATATTTATACATATTTCAAGGCAATTTTTCAAGAAAGTAGGCTATTTGAAGTTACGAAACTTTGGGACTCCATTTCAATTTGAAATTCCACGTGTTCCGTCACGTTGTTTCACTGAAAGCGTGTTAGATTGTTCTAGATTGTACTTGAAAATAAATTATATATGCGTCACGTGCTTACTTAATACATTTCATTCAGTTGTTCTGCGTTAAATCTATATATATATATAGAACTCAAAGGTGACTGATATAGTGATCTATCAACGCACAGCCCAAACCACTGGACGGATCGGACTGAAATTTGTAATGAAGGTAGATGTATATGTAGAAAAGTATATAAGTATTATATCCGTTATCTAGTACCCACGATACAAGCGTTTGCTTAGTGTGGGGCTAGATGGCGCTGTGTGCAATGTCCCGGAATATTTATTTATTTATTTTATGTTATGACGTAGGCATCTGATAAGAAAGGATTTTTGGAAATGCCACTTTTAAAGAGGTAAAATAGAGGATGCAAATTTTACTTCATAATGCGAGCGAAGCCGCGAACACACACTAGTCTGGTATAATGCCTCCCGTCCCTATAGGAACAAAGGTAAGAGGAAAAAATATTTTTCCAAACTATTACTTCAGCTATGCTTGAAACAAAAACATAACCACACTGAATAAAGCAATTAACTTTAATATAATACTCGTAACTATGTAGGTGCGGTGCATATATTCGATTTACATGTTTTTAAGATTTCAACACTTTTGTTTGTTTAATGTTTTATTTACTTCAATCAATCAATCAATATAGAGCTTTATTATACACCAGAAAACAGAAAAATACAAAACAAATAAATAAATATTCCGAGACATTGCACACTAAGCAAACGGATATAATACTTATATACTTTTTTTTGTAAATACATACTTATTATACATACGAACGACCAAAAAAAAATATTACTTAAACTAGGTACATTGGGTGGCCTTATCGCGTAAAGCGATTTCTTCCAGGCTCTCTTACTTCAATTTTAAAAATGCACATATTTAAGTTATGTGCTACGTTTTTTAAGCAATTTAATTATAATAAGCTTCAGAAATTGTGAGCTTACTCAGATTTGTAAAATTTATGCACTTGCTGAGTTGACTGTTCGCAATAAGTACCTACACACATTAAAAAAACAATCCCAAACAAAACCAAACCATGTACTCATCATGTACATACATAACACATTTCCATTAAAAATTCAGCGTCACACATTTCCCTTGCTCCCTTTAAATTTGTTTTTCCAAGCGATTCAGTGCATCAATAAGAATTGTAAAGCAGATGTTGTTGTCGCCAGTGTTTCATTATTCAACCCATTTTCAGCGTATACCTACTTCATTGCTATTTGTACATTTTGCAGGAGGTTATCGACCGAGTTCAGTGTTCTTTTGGTTCCCTGAATTTAAGTATATGCTATTTGTTTTCCTGTGGTTTGGATTGTTTTTTTTTGTTATTTTCGGATGAGGGTAACTTTTGTGGCATGAGTTTAACTTTCATAGCGTGGTAGATATATATACATACACTTATTAAAAACACCAGCACAATACAGAAATTTTTTTTGGTAAATATAGTGACTTGAGCGTTTGCTTAGTGCGGGGCTAGATGGCGCTGTGTGCAATGTCCCGGAATATTTATTATTTTTATTTATTTAGCTTTAAACTTGACTTGGCTTGAAAGGACGTAATCTACGGAGTTATTTGAGTCAGAAAAACATACTGAATAAAATTGCGACTTTTTGGATGGTCAACCCATCCATATTTTTTGCTACGAGAAACTTATTTGAAGGCGATTAATTCCTATAAGATCATTCTTACGAGGCATAATTATACCCGATTTATTTATCAGCCCGACACGCTCCAAAAATAAATTTTATCGGCGTGTAATTAAAAAAAATAATTGATTATTGATGAGGCTTTTTATATGTTTGGTTTTTTACTTTACCTTTTCACTATTTTCACATTTCTATCAGTAACTAAAGACTAAACCTCCGTCACCAGTCGTCAAACTATTCCAATTTAAACTACAATCTAGCATTTAAGTAAACCTAAACTGAATCTTTGAATATATTTCACATCACGTTGCGGTCCACGATAAAGCATCTGCAGAGTTTAGTGCAAATCCATCTTCTACAGTTATTATAATTTCAAATAGAGTACTGTAAATGTAAAGAAGTGTTAATATGGCGTCGCGTCTTGCAATGCAATTGTGTTTTGTTTTGATTTCAATTTGATTATATTTTATTACAACATTGTCCGCCATTTTTTTTCTATAGAGAAAAAGTTATGCCAAGCAGTGGGTAAGGGCTAAAATTGTTAATTAAAACAGATAGAAACCGGCAAGTAATAAAAAGTATTTCAAATGTTGGAAAGCAAAGTTTCAGTTAAAAATAGAATAACATTATTAGCTTCATAATTAAAAATAATACGATTTGCTGCCTTTGGTTGGCAACATGGATTTCAAATAATAACTTTCCGCTATGAGAATTTAATGCTAATATAAGATTTTCTAAGTACTCCCCTTTTTATGTAATTGTGGTTAGAAGTAATATGTGTAGTTCTTCTTCCCTGGTTTCTATGTTTTATTATTGTAAATAAAGATTTATTCTAATTTAATAATGCTTATTAGACCAGCCACTCAATCTTTAATTTTTAAAGAAAATATTTTCCTTACGTTTCGGCTTTATACAAATACTTAGGTAAATAGTTCCTTGCATCGCACTGAGAGTTATTAATTGCATCTAGTGGATAATGTCTTCTCGGCGAGCCAGCGGGGGTCCACACAGTAAAGATACAATCGCATGTAAAAGTGGTTTTGCAAAAAGTACCCTATTTGTATATTTTTATACAAAATAAGATTGAATTTGGAGTTCGTAATTTTTTCTGCAATGGCATTTCGCGAGTGGGAAGTAGATTACTGTTAGAATGTCGTTCTTATTCGACTTTTATTCTAATAATGGATTGTGATACCACAAATTAGAAATTAATAAATTTATTAAAACAATGTTCATTATATTTCACCAAATAATATTTATGATATAAATAAATATGAAAATATTATTAAAATTTCATGGGTATAAATTACCACTAAGCGCACTTTAAATAAATACCTAAATTAGTTTTAAAAATTATGAACAGTTCTTAAGTATAGTGTTCTAGTAGTGCTATTCTATGATGATATTCTTAAGTTTATGATATTTTATATTTATTTTTCTTTTAACACTTGTCCTCTCGCTTGCCTCTATTCATACAACGAGGCAGTGTAATTACCTATATGTAATTATCTCCGAGGACACCTTATACAGAGACACTCCATACATTAGCGACTTTTTCCGATTTCTGGGAGCTTCATAGATACTTTATGGAATACTCGATAAAATGGATAAATAAGGATTTTACACGTGTGGTGGCATAAGTAATTTGAAAAGATTGTGTAAATATTTTTACACTGAAATTTATTTATTTATTAATTTATTTATTTTATTAGGCACACAACATACACAAATACATGAGTGACAGCATAACATTTTAAAGGTATTGATCCATTCTGTGCATCAAACACATGATTATAGACAAATCCAATGTTCAGTAAGTTAAACCAAAGTGAAACAATTAAAATAATACATACAATACAATACTTATGGAAATTATAAATATTAAGCAAAATCATTTAAAAAAACACAAAAGTAAAAAAGTAATAAAAAAGTAATTTGTGTAGCAAGCATATAAGCAATCACACATTTTATGATTTTTGTTTCAGGTTTGATCATCTGCTAACACGTACAAGTGACTTTGTGGTTCACTCCTGGGTGGAGCATGGCTGTGCTGAATGAAACTAACTCTTAAACAAGACTGCCGGAATATACCGTCAACTAGTTATTTGTCTATTACATCTATACTAATATTATAAAGCTGAAGAGTTTGTTTGTTTGAACGCGCTAATCTCAGGAACTACTGAAGCTAATTGAACAATTCTTTTTGTGTTGAATAGACCATTTATCGAGGAAGGCTTTAGGCTATATAACATTACGCTGCAACTAATAGGAGCGAAGAAATAATGGAAAATATGGAAAAAACGGGGAAATTATTCATCCTTGAGGGCTTCCGTTGCGTGCGCTGCAAAAACGGTTCAAGATATCAAAAAAATGTGTATGAAAGAATTATTTCTCTTGAAATGATCTAACAAAATGTCCGCAACAGTATATATCTATCTTTTAAGGTTAACTCACTAGAACCGTTTTTATGGAAATAACTATTCCACGCGGACGAAGTCGCGCGCACCAGCTAGTCTTCTATATACTCGTATCTACACATATAATAAAGATGAATAAAGCTGCTTTTCTGTCTGTTTGTCTATTTTTTTAAACGCTCACCACGCTTATACGTCTAAATGGACCATCACGGTTTTGGTATGTAAGTAGTATGAGGTCTTAGGAGTGTCATAGGCACTTTTTGTCCTGAAATAATGTGAGCGAAACCACAGGCGTCCACTACTAAGAAATAAATTATTGCTTACCATCAGGCGAATTACGGTCAAGTGCAAACCCATCTCTTGAAAAAAATAATAATAAAAGACTGCCAGTGGAATAAAAAGTAAAATAAAACAAAAAACAAAGTAATACATTATACAAGTAAATAAGATAGAGCACATCGAGATAATGAATCTATTTGTAATGTAAGATGACTAGTGTTCTTTTATAAACAATACAATTACCATATTTTATACATTAACGATGTCGGTAACTGATTCCAGGATCAAGGTGGTTCTGAGGGTTTCAGGATGTAATTATTTCAAGCGTTTTTTTGTATAAAATGTTTGTGTTTATGTATTTTTTTACAATTTATTTAGCAATGATCAAAATGATAACATTAAAAGTAAAATTTATAAGGTTTTAGTATCTGTAAAATTAAAATATATTCCAGTTTATTACTCGTATTCTCTCTCTCTTTGAGTCGTATTTGCTCATGACTGAGGGTCGTGACTCCCCCGCAGAATTAATTCGTTAGGGGAGTTTTCTTGGGCAGATACATCGTGGTGGGCGCCCAGGTCCTTCCACGGAAGACGCATGTCCTCGGATATTGTGGTCCTCAAACGTTTCGGTTTCCTCACGATGTTTTCCTTCACCGCTAAGCGAGTGCAAATCTACACATAACTTGAAAAATACAAGTCATTGGTGTAGGGCGGATTCGAACCAGGGTACGTCTGGATGAAAAGCAGACACTGGAACCGCTGAGCCACACTCGCTTTTTTTACTTGTATTAAAAACGACAAAATAGTTTGTTTCAAAGTTTAATGAGTATTTGATTTGATACCTAAGTATTTAAGTAAGTATTTCGAAATTCTTGCTTTGCTCTCAAATTACACACACTTAATAAATAATAACAACTTAAACACGCATTTTCGTAAATAAACTATCACATATTCTCATGTCCCAAGCATGCTAAAACATCGTGATTCCAACCACCTACCATATTCAAATCCTGCGAATAACAATTCCAAAAGGAACTCTTTATGCAACCTTCCCGATTTACCTGAGAATAATGACAAATTTAGTACATTAACCGGGTCGAATATAACATGAATTATTTATAATAAATCCCTAACTATGAAAATTGATGATATGGAAACGTGAATGAGCCAAAAAAGTTATTCCACCGTAACAGAGCTACAAAATATGGCCACTTAATGTGGTACGACCGCCCACTGTACATAGATTTTATGTATATGTTCTTTGTACAATAAAGATATATTAATCGATTGATGGTCCACCAACGCCACCGCAGTTGAGTTGGTGGGCCCTTTCTGGCATCGTAACCGATGACGATCAAGCTACTCTACAACTTTACAAGTCGCAAAAGAATTCGCTGACCAAGGAAATCCCCCTCTCAATTCCTGCTTGCCCCGGTCTGCGTGCCCCGGGGTCCATCCCCTCGTAGGAGAATTATTTTCACATGTTCCTCCTCAGGGACTGGCAGACGATGGGAGAAAGATAAAATGTATAGAAGCATTTCGACGCGACATTTGTAAGAAGTTAGAATTCTTAATTTCAATCATTCGTAGATCCCTACATATGAGTATGTTGCGAAAAGAACCTTCAGTGCTCATATTTATTCAGTTTTCAGCACTTATACGCGCGTGGTTAAGTTAGTAGGCTTTAATTTGAAGTCTGACTTAAGTTGTTGTTGCAGCTGGGCTTAGTGATTTAATAAAGCAAGCATTTTCAAACCACCCTAAGGGTCTCTGACATAGCTTAGAAACTTTTGTACTGTAATAAATAGTCGGGATCTAGAATTTCGTGTAATCCGACACACTGAAGCATCCAAAAATGGTTTGCCATTTTTTGGTTACCCATCCAAAGACTGACCGCGCCGACAATCGAGCAACGGGTGCTTCTTCAAAGGGCTTTTAGTGCGAAACTGAAACTTAGACTTTCATAAGGGTAATAAATGTAATACATATTTATATTTCTTATTATGTTGTCTATTTAGTAGGCCTATTGACACATTAGTTAAATCATCAAATATAATATACCTCTGCAATGATGGCAAAATGGATTATAAAGTGTCACAAAATTTAACCATTAATCACTACAACACAGTAAATACTTTACTCATATTTCATCGCTTATAATTAATTTTGTCATCGTTTGAACTTCAAAACATTATTGTACATTTCACAGAATACGTTTCAGTCCTTTTAAAAATACAATCATCTAAACACATTGACTGTCTTTCCCAAAAATATACGAATACGAAAAGAATAATACAAAATTTTCACTCAAACTATCTTTATTTCACTGGAATAAGATGTCCAGTTTTATTTACGAAAGCGGCTGTGCTGTTTATTTTTTTCATTTTTATTTCAATTCTTGACCACCACAGATGTAGTCAAAAATCCGACCCATATTCCAAAGCAAAAAGGTCTAAAATCAATATTAAAACTCATAAAACTATTTTCTACGTGAGTTTTTCAATTTTTTGGCCACATTTACCCCATTGTGCGTATAATCCCATTGTGGCGATTTAATAATGCATAAGTTTTGAAGCCGCCTGTTCAGAAAAAAATAAAAAAATGTGCTGGACATCAATGACCGATGTAGTACAAGATGTTAGAAGATACATTGTTTGTAAAGGGTGTTGTATGTTTGTCATTGTAGATAGGTAGGTAGATATATTAAAATTTAAAAAATGGGGTTACACTTGATCATATTTTGCCTGATAGTAAGCAATAGCTATTGCCTAAGATGGAGCGTGCTCACCTGATAGGAGCCGGTTCAATCTCGCTTTGAAGATCGCTGGATTATAGTGTATTAGGTTGAAATACCGTACAAAAATATTTGAAGTAGAGAAGATACTAAATCAAGTTGGATTTCAAGAGTCCCTAATATGGTGGTGGCGTTCAAATAAATCTTACATACATTTTTTTATTACATTATTAGATCACGCTTGCGGCTTCATTGTCGTCAGATTTAAGATAAAAAGGCCTCGAAAGGACTAAGACACTAACCACCTAACTAACTAACTACTTACCATACCAAAATCACGATTATCCATCATTGTGTTGCGATGTGGAAATGAATCAAACAGACTGACCAAATTAATGCCATCGTAGCCATCGAACTGACTTTTCATTTACAAAGTCTTGGTCTTTTAATATGACCGATACCGTTTGATGTAGCTATGTCGGCATTACTTATGTTACTTGACAACACCCTGTAATTCCCTCGTGCCTTCGTGCCAAGCTGCCCCGGAACAGTCACGTGGCACAATGCAAGATGCTTCTAATTCGCAAATCCACACGTCGCCGCGTCGTCCACTCGCTGGCCACACCGCGAGAGTACGGCTGCAAGTAAGTGGCTAGGAAGGGAGTAATGGAGTTCAATACATATAATAAAGCTGTAACCGGTCGCTGTCTGTACATTGAAGATAGTATGTAAAAAAAAGGTGAGGGGTCTTTATTGATGCAATAGAACACAAAAATCATGTTTAAAAAAAATACTGTTTGTCTGTAGGAATGTTTGTTCGTTATAGACTCGAAAACGGCTGAACCGATTTGTCTACGGTTTTCATTAACATGCTGGTGCATTTTTAACTTAATATTTAGTGTTTATTTTATTACAATCGGTTCGTAAATAGAAAAGTTATGTTCATTTTAAACCTTTTTATCTCAAAATAATGCGAGCGAAGCCGCGGGCGTCAAATAAACGAGAAAAAACTACATAATAAGTATATATAATACTATACTGTTACGTGTACGTAATGATATATTTACATGCACCTTTGGGGATTATAAATTGTTTTTTATATGAATGTATATTAACGTAAGGTAATGATATCATATGAAGAACTCCAATTTATTAAAATTTCCGTATGTATTAAATAATAATAATAATAATTAATTAAATTGGGTTAAGGGACAGATACAGAAGGCAGTGATTCTTGATACGGCGCGTATTGTTCGGAGGTTCCTTTCTTTGTAGCCTCTACCATCGGTTGCTTGGGTCCTGCCCCGTTGCCGGCGGCATCACTAGTTTTAAGTTTATTATGATATTTGTTATTTATTTTTATACATATATTGTAAAAAATTTAAAAATAGTTGTTAATAAATGAATACCGAAATTAAATAATAATAATTAATTACAAGATTATCAAACTTCTTAATAAAGTTTCTTTATAATTAAGAATTATTAATTTAGAGACGATGATACGGTTGTATAATTTACATGACATGCCATGCAACTCACGGAAGCACCTACTCAATGTGTTGTGGACGCTTGTTTTTGTAACACAGCCATACATATAGTCTGTACAAAAACTATTTGTTTACCATCGCTAATCTAGTTCATACAGAGTGTTACAAAGTTTCACTTCACAATTAAGAGCGAGTAACAAACGAGCGAACATTAACTTCGCTTTTATACCATTCAGCGTAACGATGGACGTGTACAGCGTTACTCGGAAACAATAGTTATTTAAGAGGACGCCCTGAGAATTTGGAAGCAAGAATTCGTATTTTACTCGACATGGACAAAAGCAACTAAACTAAAATTTTATGTTCAAGATTCATCATTTCAATAACTATATTTTACGTATATCATAACACCAACGGCCAATTTTGTAACACAAAATAACTAATCAAAAAGATCTCTATAAAGTTGAGTATATCGATTTTGTCGGCGTTGGTTTTGGATTAGAGCATTAAAATTTTCCGAACATGTTAATTAACACAATCACTTTGATTTGTGAATAGATTATTTGAAACAAATTCGTAGTTTTTGAAATAAACGACCAAAACCATTTTGTCGCTTGCGCCCTTTTGGAATAAGTGGGGTTTTAGCGATACTTGCCACCCGCGCCTGTACGGCGGTGCAGGGCGCTTGGACCTACAATTTCAGATTTATAGTTCGCCACTGCGTCGTCTTAAACACCAGTTACTTTTCAAGCAGACCTAGTGCAGGACCCAGAGGCCTACCGAGGTACGTGAAAGCATGTATTGTAAATATTAGTAATGAACATCTAAATGTAAGTACCTATGTAAGAATTTATGAAATAAATAACTTTTACTTCATTGTTGTGATTTTTTTATATCGTGTTTTAAATTTTTTGCACACTATTTGCTTAGTCCTTGTCTTATTTTTTTTACATGAGAGAGGCTCACGCTTGACTACAACTTGCCTGATGTTAAGCAATGTAAGTAGGATAGATAGATCTGGAAGCCACCACGACGTGTCCGATCAAGATCCCTTTCTATAGATATTTCATAAGAATATCATGTGGCAAAATCAGATCATAAATAAAACACCATAGTACAACAGTTAAAACAACTAATTTCCTCACGTAAAAGGTAGTATAACTAGAGTATTTGGTAAATAGTATGGTCTCAATTTTGTTATTATCAAGTAAAAATGTATTTAAGTTTAATATATCCGTATATATAGTACCCACAACACAAGCGTTTACTAAGTGTGGGGCTAGATGGCACTGTGTGCAGTTTCCCGGAATATTTATTTATTTATTTTAAGTACACCTAACTCTGTAGAAGCGTAACGACAATGATTTATTTGCGATCATTAGTGGGGCTCGGCTGTGGACGAATTCTGGCGCATTCTTCGCAAGGTTGAGGTCACATTTGTTTGTAAATATTGCTCGGTACTGGTTATTTTTAGTTTTATATCTGATTGTTTTAAAGGTTGAAGGAAAACATTTTTTTTTGTCGTTCCTCCATTGTTTCCCTCAACATAAGTCAAGGACATTTTCTGGCTGAACATTTGCTTAGGCGTTATGAATTTTATGATCGGTCTATTAAAAACGTCACATGCAAAATTTATACTAATGAACTGATTTTAAATGTTGTGAATAAAGTATTTCAGTGTAAAATAAAATGAATGCTTATACATTAAAAGATTACAAAAATAAGAACCGTAAAAAGTATACAATAAATACACGATAAGGACTCTTACTATAAATTACAGTACTAATTTTCATATAACACGATACACACCGCTCTTTTTTTATCTTATTCTATTTTTTGTTATCTTTTTTTTTCTTGTCCTTTTTTTTCCTCTTTTTATATGAAGAAAAACATTGTGAGCTAACCGACATGTTTGAGGACTACAAAATATGAGAACATGCGTTTCCCGTGGAAGGATCTGGGCACCCACCACTGGGATATAATTGCCCAAAAAACCCATGAGTGTAATCTGCAGGGGATGACCGACCCTCAATAATGAAGAACACCACGCGAGGAGGAGGGTCCGATTGTCATTTTTATAAAGTTTTGATACATTCTAAAAATTAACTAAAATGATGGCACATAACTATGATATCCAGTGTTTTATTCACAATGCCGATTTGACCACCTTTAATCCCGTCAAAGTTTCTCGCAGCCGTGCCGAGGTAGGTGTCCCATCAGTCAACTCGTCCACAATATGGTCAAGCATGCTGCCATTGTACTGAGCGGATTATATTTGTCATTGAAAGAGGCTTCGAGGGGCCAGTTGGAGATTTTTTGCTAAATTAGTTATGAATAAGTGCGTTTGTAAGGAAAGGGTTTGGAGATGTGCTGTTATGGTTGTCGATGGTCGATAAGAGATTATCGTTAAAGGAAGAAAATCTACGAAAGATATATTTAATCATATTTGATAAGAAATTGTATGTGGGTATAAGTTGTTTTGATCCATTGCCACCTCTCCTTATGAACGACATTAAAAACGAAAAACTATTTAAACCATTTGATATTTAACTTATGCAATTTTTGAGTGCAAACTACGACCCTTATAAAGCCTTGAGATTGTACGAAAATAATGGGTAAAAAATATGTTTGTCTGCTACACCCTACGCTTCTCAGTAAACAATAAATTAAAATCATTTAGATTATATCACCTTAGATATATCTGGCAAAAATATAAAGCTGTCAAAAAATTTCACTCACTCAATATTTACTAACCATAAATGCATCTATCGATAAAGACCAGCTATTCTTCCCACCTCTATTCTTGAAAAACTACGGATATGTCGTAAACTGACCACCGGGTATTTTGGCGAAAAAAAATAATAGAAAAAAAACAGGACATGCATTATGCAGTGAACACAATTGCATAGATGATGGATGACAATGTGATAAAATGGGAAATAATACGCGAAATAATAAGGGTTGAGTGGGCATGAGTTTTTTTTGGTAGGAAATAGGTTGGTGAAAGGAGTTTATGTTTGTTTGATTGAGAGAAATGTGCTAAGTAAATGAATATCGTGTAAATACTTAACATGTACACACTTAAAATATAAACATTGTTTAAATGCTACAGTATTCTCCGGAAGTCCTTTATAAGAACTATATTTTTAGAATTAATATTTACGTAAATTATCATGTCAAAATGTTGTAAGTTTTTATCTATGTAGATACACAGGAAACAATTTAGTTAATTATTTGATAATTATAATTACTTTGTGAAATATTTGATGGTGATGATTTATAGGTTTTAAGTCGCTTTTAGGAATGATTAAACGTGTAATAATTTATAATGTCTATTTTACATACTACTTCCGTAAAAACCAAAATAAAAGCATTTTTTTATATTAAATGAATATAGTGTAATAAACAATTTTAGCAGTATTTTGAGCTACTTACAGTTATAAAACAAGACATAGCACACATAGTATTTATTATCACAATCTGTATTATGCTGAAAATATGTTTATTATAAACTATAACATGAATGGGAATTTACACTTCCATATATGTCTAATTCCAGGGAAAATAAACAAGATTATTATTGCCACTTAAATAGTGAATCAGTATAGAAAACACAAAATTATTTAATAACAAGATGTTTTGGTTATTCAATGACTATCACATACATTGTTTACTGGTTACATCACGCCATTGAGAATAAGGATATTATGAAATTTAATTCATTTGTGAGGGATGTACTCGTACATTATGAGTAAATAGAATTCATAGACTTACATAACAATGTCCCATCTTACCTATACGTACCTTTATAATATACCCTTTTTAATAAATGAATTAAATCATTTAAAATGAATTTACTATCTGAATCTGAATCATATATCTAATGCTGTAATGGGGACCATAAAACGTACTTAGGTACTTTTGACAAAAATAATAAAGTACCTATTTATTTATTTCAATAATATTAAATTGCTTTGTTTATTAGTTCCCTAACCATATTAAAAACCAAATAAGAGAATTCCATTAACAATCACTGTAAGAATTTTCTAAATCGGTTACTAAATGACATAGTTTTGCGACTTTGACTATTTGAAGCCTTTTCATTTTTCCATCTTAGAAAAAAAAACTAATGCAACTTAAGAGATGCCACCCAAAACTCAGTAATCTCTAATTACATTGCCGCAACATTGTTATCCAAGTAGCGAAAAATATTGTCCTCTAATTTCGTATTTAGTCGCGCAAAATTGGGTGATCCTTTAAAACCAGCTCCCTTGGGTGGTAACATGTAAGATTATAACCAAAGAGTATTTAAGTGCATTCAAGTATTTATTTAGAGGAGTATTTATTTAAAGGATAGAGAGGATTACCACCACTATTAGAAACTTTTTGCTCAACTTCTTGAGCGAAAACTTTTTGAACATGTTCCTTCTGGTTTTAAAGAAACAAACTTGATGGAATAATATTTTAATAGGCCTTGAATTGTTAGGTACTTTCTTTATGACTTATGGCTATGGGTAATTCTGATGCGTAAGTTTTTGTTATTCATGGATGAAACGCATGGAATATTATGGTCAAAATTTGATGAATAATTTGTATGTCATCAATAAAGTCACGTTGACATGATGTAGGTAATTTCTTTCATCATCAGCTCCGAAGAATTTGTAGAATAATATATTTTAATTGATGTTATAATTTTTAATGAATACTCCGTACATTTTACTTTAATCATTACACATTTCAATTAATCATGGGTTTAACGTATTACATAAGCAAATAATTAAACCACAAAGGTAAAGTAAACCTAGATTGCCTTTCTGAAGAGAGAAATACCTACTTTATAATACCGAATACTAGCAAGAAAAAAACATAATATAACAAGCAAGCTGTTATACTAGGATCACATAAAAAAATGGCGGCGCTAACTTTTACTAAACGATAATCCCCGAGGACAACCCTTGTCGCTTGTCTTTTTCAAATTTCGAACGTCCATGTCCGAATTTAAACCCTTTTTTTATTCTTTTTTTTTTTCCACATTCGATGTTTGAATGGCGTTTTGTGTGCGTGTAATAGGAAGGAAGCTAGATTCATGCAATGCAAGATTATTTGAGAAACGTCTGATGTCAGCACTTCCTCCACACATTGACTATAAGTAACAAATTTTAGTAGAAATTTTATAGTAACAATTTTACCCACCAGTAGTATATAATTGTACGGAAGTTATCGAGTGCATTGTATACGCATGGATGGACATCGGTCATTCTATGTTCGTATTAACATAGGAAAGTGGTTGATGCGCTTCAAAAGAGCATTCCATTTAGAAATTGGCATTTGCATGATAGTGAGGACAATGTTTTGAATTTGTTTGCTCTTTTACAATATTTGTTAACACTAAAATGGATATACGGCATAGTTAAGACCGAATAATATTTTTTGTGTAAAATTGCCTATGTATATGAGATTTTTGGAAAAAGTGTTAGAAAAAAACATGTTTGAAGCAATATAAAGTTTGAAATCAAATGTCATAAGAGACCACTCACCAAGAGATTACCAGACCTTTTCAGAAGCCTTTGGGGCCGTGTTAAAACGCTCAATACCAGATTTTTTACAATCTTCAGATTACTTTTCTATGTAATTACCTATGTAATTGCAAGAAAAATATAACAAAGAAAGCTCCTCCTAACTACAATACTTCTGTATTATTATCAAATAGAATAGCACTTAAAAACATCTTAACTTCATTAATACCTACTTTTCTGCCAAATTCTGAGTGTACAGAGTTCACAGGTCGTCGACACACTTACTGCATGTTTAGTGTGACTCATACATTATCATCTGAAAGAACTAAGTGAGACCTCTCCATGTCTTAGTGTTTCTAGATATCATTGGAAGGTGGTAGAATTGGCAATAGTAAATGATGTTATTATAGAAAAACATACAGCAATTATTATTACTAAATTAATTGATTCACTCACGTAACCGACCACAAGGCTTATGTTTTTTTACGTGGAATAGGTTTGCGTTTGACTACAGCCTGCCTGATGTTAAGCATTGCTGCAGCCTAAGGTGTAACACTTTTACTTAGAAGATACCTATTAACTCTAGATTTGAAAAACCCTGGATTGTAGTGTTGTAGGTAAAATAAAAACAAATATTTTGAAGTAACTAGAGTGATAAATATTTAGCTATGTCAGGTTATTGTATACCATAAAATAGAAAATATGTTGGCCAGATTACGCCTTTCTAACGTGAATAATTTTTTGTTGCTGTTTGTGTCCTACTACTGTGCAAGGGTCTCCTCCAACACCCACAATTATGAACTAAGAAAATAAAGTATAATTTTCTATGCCAAATATGTTTTTCAATGCCCAATCTAACACATTCTTAGCTCAAACCACAAAGTTCTAAACACAAACTTGCTAATTCGCATCTCTTAAACTGGCATAAAACCTTCTTTCCGTGTAAAATTATCTGTGTCAGTCAAACAATACTCTTTTCTTTGGTGTTAAAAACTTTTTGCTCACTTCGGATCGAGGGCACTAAGATCTATGGAAATTAACGTGGGTTTAGACTCATGTCTGTGTTTATTTTGTTGACTTTTGGAGAGAAAATGTTGACGTATATATTACTAGGTGACGAAAATTTTAGCGTTTTAATCCTATCCAGAGGTTCTCAAATAGGGGGCTGAAAATGCGGCGAAACGGTTCGAGAAAAGGATGGTACGGCAGTTTGCTTCGCGCTCGACTTGGCGGGGGCACTGCCGTGCCCCCAGATATGTTTTCAGGAAAACGAAATTGAGACTGTGGAATATGTACAATTATTAACCGACTTGGCATTATTAGGCTGAGTTGCGGCTGTATTAGAGCTTCACAATCTAAACTTTATTTTATTTTATAAAGTTTATTATAAAGTTTATACTATTTTTATTTCTTTTACATGGATCTCACAAGTTTTTACTGTAAAAGAACTGTGTTATGAGACTTGTTTTTTTTTAGAAGTAGGTACTAACTGCTTTACTTCATAGATTGAAAGACTCTTAGGGCGGCTTGATAAGCTCTTGACACCACAGTTGGCCACTCTCATTCGATAAGAAGATTAGATAGCTCTTTTAGTAGCTTAGTCATTAGATTTGGCAAGTTAACATTCTTAAAGTATTCATATTTATGACTGTACTGTACTGTACAAAAATGTGAACTTACTGTAGTTGCTGTTATAATTAGCCACACGTTTCTGAGCTGATTTGGGTATTGTTACTCAATTACCTGAGTTCAGCTGTCAACGCGGTAAGTTTATGAATGGATTGATAAACTAATTTTAATTGATAAAAATTTCATACAGTACCTAACATCTACAGACGTGACCATTTCTACGGTTTTGATAAAACATAAAGTTGAAGGCTGTCTGCAGCTGAATAGCAAAATAGTCTTTGAATCGCGTTTTTAAATCGGCAATTTTATTGAAGCACTAATTAATGAATTAATCATTTATTGATTATTTAAAATTCAACTCATCATCGGGTGCCATTTTCAAATAGAAGTTCGGAGGTCGATTTGGCAACATTCCCTGCGATCCCATGTTGCTTCTTTTAGATGCGGAAAGCTCGGTTTTGTTCACTTTTAAATGTCGTCTAGCCACTTAATTTTCAGTCGATCTTCTTTTCCCTGGAAATTTGCCTCAGAATCCAACTCAAGAACTAATATTACAATACTTACTTAATTATTGTATCTCATAATTTTCCAGTAGTCTTGAAAACTCCCGCCACCAGAGCCAACCACTCATACGCCGCTTACAATGTATCTCCCATCTCCTAATCCACACTTCCTGACTTACCTATCATTACTGTGACAAACAATACAGCTTGCAAATTATTATACTTTCACCAACTTTTACATACAAATAATCAAGTAAAAACATACCTTATTTGCATAGCTATAAGATTTAATCAACATGCAAAAAGGTAATATACTGTCACAAAGTTATATAGACAATCAATCAAGGTAAAATAGACATTATAGTTACTTAACATAAAGTGTATTTTATATGTAAAATGTTGTTTGTAAAGATGCTTATCACAAATTGCAGTATCGTAGGCTGGAGCGTATAGAAGCTGGGAGTTCTCAGAAATGTTTGTTAGCCGACTGCGGAAAAGAAGTTGGTTTTTTCCTGGGTTCTGGTGGAGTTAGAATGTGTAGTTTTGCTTTTGATAGAAAAAATAAAAATAATAAAAAAGGTATGTCGCCAACATATTAGGCAAGTTGTCCGCAGATTCCGATTTGTATAGTAGTACTGTAATCATATGTAATGGTAAGTTATGTAGTATTTATTTTAGAGACAGTTATTATTTAAATTCTTATTGTTGTAATGTTTTGTAAATTGTTCTTTGCTAGGAAATTTTTAATTATAATTAAAAGTTTTCCCTCACAAATAACTATTTGCATATTATTCATATCGAACACACTTAGAATTGATAACAGCCCTCCTGATGCTGTAGTCTAAAATGTATGTATGTATCTGCACTTAGCACATAGGATAATTTGTTGATAGTTATTACCAAAGTAGCCTTAATTGTATTTTTACCATACATCTTACATAAAAAAACATGTAAACACGATCTGGAAGTAGGTATATACAGCCAATCCCGGAAGCGCGCAGCCATTTCCCACTCACTTCCGCGTGGAAACTGTTTCCCGTAAACCGTGACTTTCCACGCCAGTTTACTAGCCTCAGTGATTACTATTTACCTCTCTCTCTTGAGTCGTATTTCCTCATGCCTGAGGGTCGGGACTCCCCCGCAGAGTTAATATCTACTAAGATATAAAAAGTAAATGCGTAAGTTGAACTGGTTGAACTATTTCAGTATGTCAATTATTGTCTATATATTATAGCCAGAAACGTACCGTATAACGTATAGCACTCATGAAAGCGCTCCCATTATTCTACCTTGCCTTCTTGTCACGGTCACCCATCCAAGTACTGATCGCGAAGGCAGTTGTTTAGCTACGGCAGTAACCATGCTTCTTAACTAAGTGCTTCGAAATATGTCAAGCTAAATTCAACATCCATAATACATGCTGATATAAGTGCTAGCCGGTGTTAAATCTACATTTTATTATGACTTTCGGCAACTTTAGTACAGTACTCTCAACATAAAATGAATGAATCCCCAGTTACTTTATCATATATACCTACATACATTCAGTTCTGAATGAACAAGCTAAGTACCTACATAAAACGGCGCAAGTTTTTACGCTCAGAAAACTAGTTCAAAGGGTCTGAGGACCTATTTATAGGATATAGGACAAGAATACTACTCTGGTCTTGAAATATTCTATGGCCTGATTTTCCCGGCTTTCTATAGTTACTTCAATCAGGTTAGGTTTTTGAATAATAAATCATTTTTGTTTCGTAAACCATGTTGTGATTAAAATAAATTGATTAATTCTACTGAAGTCGTTATTTCTCATTCTCTCATCTCACAATTCGTGGTTTAACTATTAGTCCAGAACTTAGAAAATACTGTGAAACTAATTCCGTTTTTGCTGCTCGGAATTTGTGTGTTTACTGTCATAATAATCAAACTGTCAAAATGTTACCAATGACCTTTAATCTAGTGCATTATTGGTCGAAGCCAATGATACATCACTATTCTGATTTGAAGTTGTTGTATGTGATGCTTGAACAACAAGAACCGACTTTTTATTTGCATACCCACATTTTGTAATAAGACCCTTGTGTTTAATGGTGTTAGTTCTTGAATGATTTTCTCCTGAGAAACCGATTACAGGACCCCGGTTGTTGATCAAAGTGTATATCAGTTGTTATAACATGGTCTTCATCATTTGGTGGTTCGTATTATTGAAACCGATATCACCTATTCCATAAAGACTACAAATTTCTATTACAAAATGTTTGTAACAACCATCGAATTTCCAAGAAACCCCCATCACATATAAACCTTTCCCCCGGCTTTCCTACTTATTAATAGAATATAGGACAGGATGCCCGAGCCTGCTTGCTATTCTTCTAACGTGGGTACAATGATGTCAGCCCTAGTACAAGGACAAACAGATTTGCATTGCCATTTCACTGGATAGGTTGGAAACTATATTCGTTTAAACGACAATAATAAACTCTAATGCTTACTAAGTGAAAAATGAATGCGAAATAAATTGACTGTATGTACTCGTATATCAGCTTATTATTATTATTTTTTTTTTGTTTGCAATATATATGAAAACATTAAACTAGTGTACATACATAACATTTTTTTCTCAAATAAATTTGGACCAAAAGCGAAATTTAAATATTTTATACATAGTTTATAACCTTTTTTTTAACATTTCTAGTAAGTCTGAGGTCCCTAGTTCTCGCACTAGGATTCCCTGTGTTGCGAGAACTAGTTCTCTTCCAGGGTGCTAGAGATAGGGATTCAAAGAGTGAAAATTTTAATCCAAGTGAGCTGGACGCGTGCGTGCCAAATTAATTTTAATTTTGGGAACTATATATTTCGGGCTTGAAAAGTGAATTATACCGGGGTAGTCCGGGGTAACATGCATGTTTTATTATCAACAAGCACCCAAACAGGTAAGAGCTAAACTTCAGTTACTTGATCAAAGACTGTAATTATGATTAGTACCAATAGGTACCATCTAGGCATTCTAGGCACTCTAGGATCCAGTAAGATTTTATCTAATAGACTGTAGTCAAACCTATACCTCTAAAGTATGTTGTGTCTACCTGACTTTGATAATCGCAATCAAATAGTGGCTAATTCTGGTGTCAGAGTTTTCAGGCCGCTGACATAGGTTACTGCCGTACTATGCAGCTTTTACCTACAATTTGACGTGTCATTCGACCCATAGAAGTTGCTCAATGGAAATAAATGCCACTAATTATGTGAGTTGGAAATTAATCTTTTCTGTAACTGGCCTTACGATTAATTAAAGCTAGTGCTAAGTTCATAGGATCCATACAAGGAATTAATTAGCATACTTTCTTCAATGATTCACGTTCAAATGAGTTCTCATAGTTCCTCCGAAATAGAAATGAATTGCAAATGTATTAAATAGGCCAAGCGGATGTAGCACGTACTGGAGACGTGGATGGACTTGTATGGATGTGACGTGGGATAGATGGGGAATATTGTATGGTATATGGAGGTAGTAATTAAGATAGGATTGAGCTAAAACTAAATAAATAAATATTTCAGGACATATCACTCAGCGCCATCTAGCCCCACACTAAGCTTACGCTTGTATCGTGGGTATACTAGATAACGAATATAAAACATATATACTTTTTTTTGTAAATAAATACTTATTATACATAGAAACGACCAGACACAACACAAGTAATGACAACTTTTAATATGCATAATTACTTGTGTTATGCGGGAATCGAACTCGCACCCCTAGATTAGAAGGCAGAGTCACTACCAACTAAGCTAACAGTGCAGTCACTAAATAACTCTAAATTGTTAAGTATTCCCATCATTTTCATGTTTTTCCGCAGTAAGTACAAGGTTTTGTATCTGCAGTTTTAGTCTTTATCTTGTATCTAAGATGTCATTTGATTATGGATTTTGGTCAGCTTAATTAAAATTTAAAGTCAAGAACAATACATATGAATCTTGTGTGTGTTATACAATAACATGAATTGTTTGTAAATAATTTGGAAGATTCTTAGAAATTCGAATTAAAAAAGCCTCTGATTAAATTGCACTCGTACGTTAAATTGCAAACATAATTCCATGTGAAATAGAAGACAATGAAATAAATAAAACATCTGAACCATCTCAAAATTCAAACAAGCCCTCCTCTAATCAGTAGAAAGGCCAATAAAACAGCAAACAGACGCTCATTTAGTCGGCAAGGTATGTGCTGGGTGACGGAGCTGGCAGAGGCAAGGAAGGGCCCCTGCATGCCAATGTCACGCAACGAAAGTACTTTTACTATGCACACGCGTGAGTAGAGTGCAAGAGTTAGCACAGTGTAAGGTGGGATAGAGAATGCACTTTTTTCACTCGGGCATTTGAATACCAATATTCCTGATGTTATCACAAAATCCAAGAACATGTGACTTCCGAGGATGGATCTGGGCGCTCATCGCGATGTACTTGCCCAAGAGAACTTCTCCAATGAATTAATTTTGGTAGAGATTGACGAACTTTGTAAATGCGGCATCAAGTTGAAGTACTTGAAGTAGATGACATATAAAAATCGTAAGGAGTGCCTGAATTCGATCTGCGCAAGACCGGGACGAGTGGCGTAATAGAAAAGAAGCCTATGCTCAGCAGTGGAAAATAATAGGTTGGAAAAGATGATATTTAATGTGACATGAAGGTTAAAGAAAAGACAGGGAATGATGGTGGATCCGCTGACAAGACCGTAGCTCTTCAGAGACCAACAATGAAAGAGAGGGTAGTATCTGCAAGTGGCTACTCTACCCTAGAGCGAGCAGTTGGCAGCGCGCCATCAGACGCTGTGCGCTAGTCCAGTGCGCCATTGACCCACGTAGGGTGGCAACACTGTCCTTGAACTTCTCCGGGGTATGTCGAGCTAATCTTATTCTTCTTATCGAATGAGAGTGACTAACACTGGTGTCGAGAGTTAAATTTAAACGTACCACGATGTCTCTTGGACCCAGCAAGGACGGGTTTCACGGGCAAATGAGCAATACTCTTCGGCAATTCTCGTCCAAACCGCAGTCTGAGTGGACACGCTTCGAGAGAGACGGCACCTTCCCTCTTGCTGCGCGAGCGATACCCAGATACATACGGGCATCAACTCCCCAGGAGGCCCTTATCTCTGCTTATGAGTGTGAAATGATAGGCAAAAACTATGTGACAGCTCGTTTATCAGCAGATCTCCGTGGGAGACTACGGTTATTTGCCATAACTTGACCTATTCACCTAATCTATTTCCACCTACACTTCAAAATAAAACTTAGGCTACCCACAATCATAGTGTCCCTAGGTCTCTAGGCTAGGCCAAGCATGCAGCCGCGGCCAGCATAAACAATCGACGTCAGACGTGATCCAACTGTCAACCCGGCCGGACGTACCTGACCTGCGCTCCAGCTATTATACGATATTATATGCTCTAGTAATCCCATGACATAATCTATATTGTGGCCAGGGTCTGTAACTAAGTGGAGGTTTTGTTTGTTTTGAGGGACATATGGGTTTTTTTGTTTGAAAAGCTTTGTCAGTTATTAGTATGCTTCATTGTGTTTATTAAATAAATAAACAAGATATTCGGAAATGAAGTAAATTTCTAATTGAAGCATTATATAGGTAGGTATTCGTAGTTACTATTTATATGAATCCCAGTGACATAATCTTGCTCAAGACCTGGATAAATGGAGTCTTTTGGTATCGGAAGCCAGGAACTGAGTTGCTGCACCAGTTAAATTAAGAAAAGAAAATAAGTCACTCGTTTTTCTAATTTAGCCTTACCTTTTTACGACTTTTTTAAGTTATATGCAAAAACACAGAACCAACACAAGTAGCTAACCCTGTAGCCCTAAGGTTTTCTGGAAAAAATACTTCTAAAGACTACGCATAAGAGTATGTATTTTCAAACAGAAAGACATAAAAACAAGATGGCGCATCATGATCTAACATTACAAGCCGCGTAAATTCCTCCATCACATCAATCTGACTAACTCAATCTACATTGTGTAACTATCTTGCAATTTTATACTTATTTAGCGATCGTATGAGATGCTGGGGACGGAGCAAGTAAATATTTAGCTGAAGTGTTGTTGAGATAATACAAATATTAAAGTGTGGTAAGTTTATCTGCATTATAAGGATTTTATATTTGCATTATTTGTCCTGATAAATTTCGTTTACTCGTCAAAAACTGTATCAATGCTGATGGTTTTTGAGTGTTACTTGTGTTAATCTGTAATGGCTTACAAAAGTGGTCTGTAGACAAAATTTAAGTACCTACTTGTAATGGTTGGTTGGTTTAATAATGTAAACCATAGACATGCAGATGATGATATCTAAAAATCTGTCAGAACACTGATTTTTAGATACAAAAAAGCTGGTCAATTAAGTTCTGAGAGATCAGGACAGAGATATAACATGAGATACTCTTAGAATTGGAGACATTTGAGGTACCAGTCCCGTCTGTTTACACATCATCTCCGTCCCAGTACTATCTCTGTTCCACCAGAATTCCTGACGCGCTTGTCTCCGAGGGCGGAGACTTGCGGCTTCCCTCGTTGACTAATCTTCATTGTTTAGCTCGCAGGTTTATTGGTAAATAAATGGAGGAGATTGAAAGAAAGAAAGAAAGACTCTGGAAAGATCTATGTGTCTACTTTAAATGTTTCTACTAAACGTGAGTCCTGTTATTGTTTTGAAAAATATTACATCACTTTTTACTGGTCACATCAAAAAAGGGAAACTTGAATCGTGAACCATTTTGTTTTTGTTTTTTTTTCTTACGTGGGATAGATTAGGTTTATGTTTCACTATATCATTTAAAGCATTGCTGCAGCCTAGGGTGTAACACGTTTACCTAGAAGATACCTATTAACTCTAGATTTGAAAACCCCTGGATTGTAGTTCGCAGGAAACACAGCTTTTGGTAAAGTGTTCCAAAGCTTTGCCAACCGTACAAAAACGTAGATACAAATATATAGTTTGATTGGCAGATACAATTTCTAGCTTAAATATACCTTCGTCCGGAGAAAGAGGCAGGATCTGTCACAAATCAGTAAAATCTACGAATCGAACAATAGTTTCAGTAAAATTAGGTAAACGAATCTAAGTATTTTACTATCTTCAGATATACAAATCTATACTAATATTATAAAGCTGAAGAGTTTGTTTGTTTGAACGCACTAATCTCAGGAACTACTGGTGCGAATTGAAAAATTCTTTTTGTGTTGAATAGACCATTTATCGAGAAAGGTTTTAGGCTATATAACATCACACTGCAACTAATAGGAGCGAAGAAACAATAGAAAATGTGGAAAGAACGGGGAAAATTATTCATCTTTGAGGGCTTCCGTTGCGTGCGCTGCGAAAACGGTTCAAGTCGTGGGTAACGGCTATAATTTATAATGCTGAAAAGGTTGTAAATACCTATGATGCCCAAAATAACTATTCCACGCGGATGAAGTCGTGAGCACAGCTAGTACGTAATATATCGTCACGCGCGGCTAAAAAGTCCGATAATAATGTCATAATCGATTACCTAAAAAACATTCATAAGAATTAAACCTCTTCCGTTTTTTGAAGTCGATTAAAACATATCTGTGTACTGTGTATGACCTGGGAAAAGGTTTTTCCCAACATTTCTAATAGACAGAAGTTTTGATCTGAAGCTAATTATATTTAGCCAACGAACCCAATCCTTATATTTTCTAATTGTTATTATCATACTCGTACTAATTATTGCACGTGGAAGTAATACAGGGTCACTCGAGATTATTAAATAAATTCTAAGGACAGACAAAACGTTCAGTAACTCCGGTTTTTGTTTCATAGAAATGGTTGAAAAGTATGATTCAAAAACCAAGAAAAAATTTAAACCAAGAAATTATGAGTATATCTACAATTTTGGGTAACCATGCAAACAGAACAAAAATGACAATCTCAACACTTTTCACGTTTGTGTCATATTTGTTAAGCAATGTGTGGAAGAAAATGACGGTAGTATAATAAATTCGACAATGCTGTTAAATTAATCATAAACGAAAACTTTTTGCTTAAACACTATGCTTCTACGCTGCGTTCTGGTAGGTTTATGTCTGTACAGTGTCTGTTATAGTGTTAACCTGGTATACTAAATGTTTTTCTTTCTTCTTACCAACAGCCCCAGTCTTTAGTTCCCCTGTACATGTTGAAACTCCCTGATTTCCTCGTGTTCGTAACGCAGACAATAGCTGCTGCTCTTGTTACATAAATAGCGTTCATTAGTCCATGCAATGTCAGTTGCAAGTGCACAGGGATGGAGTTAGGGTACCTATAGAGAAAAGGGTCAGTAGGTACTCGATATACATCATTACTTTATTTGATACTAGTGGACGCCCGCGGCTGCGACCGCTTTATTTCAGGATAAAACGTTGCCTATGACACTGCTAAGACTTCATACTACCTATACATAAAAAAACAAAATTTCTAAAATATGTTGGAACGTGTTCGGCTATCAATTTGAAGTATAACCAAACATTTTTTTATATATTATTAATGTTCTGATTTTTGGACCTTTCAGCTTTATTATATGTACATATTGATAATTTTAATGGTCACACAATTAATTGTGTGGGTGTGGTAGCCGTTAAACTGTTATTTCACATTCTCATCTTGGTAATTTATTATAAAATTTGCTTCACGAACAGTTATTTTGTTCTTCGTTCCTGACATATTGCTCTATAGTCTCTCCCTCTTGCCCCAGTCCTACATCCGCCCCGCTGCCACTGATTCACGGTAGCTTCCCTGGTTTTTGCGGCGGCAGGGTGTCGGAGCACCACGTGCGCCCGCGCGGGCATCGAACCCGCGCCTCTATACTCTATAGGCATACTATGCGTACACCACTGAGCCACCGCACACACGCTACGTATCTGTAGGTGGGGAGGTAGGGGGCAGGTTTGTTACTGGAGGAAATCTTGTTTTGTAGAATGAAATGGGCATCGTGATCTTCCACGGACAGATGAAAGGCTATCGGACACATATAAACTGTAAAAAGAAAATCATCATCTATTACCTACAATTTTCTTACTTTTCGATCCACGGTAATGTTGAGATTTTTGTGTACGTTTTTTTATTACCCATTTCTATTATGGATTTCAAACTCACATCGATAATTTTCTCTTAGCAATAAAGTTGCCCATTAACACAATATTAAAAAAAAACCTATTTGTTTATTTAGTAGTAGTAGTGTGTATGTTTGTAAATAATAAATAAAACAAAATTCTATATCCACAGTTGTTTTAACATTGTCATTGTTAGGTGAGGTGAATTGTGATAAGACTATCCTATATCTCCCAGACCTCCAGGGGCTAAATACGGGCATTCTATCAGCTTTTTTCCGTCTACAAGAAGCAAGGTAAGGCATCGACGCGTCTTCAGGGTTACTTGTTATTATTGCTTAACATGCAGATTGAGACAATGAGGTAAGATCTTGTACATATTTTTATATTTTGACACTTCTAAGTGAAGTAATGTGTGTGTTTACATATGATAAAAATACCCATCTAATTTAAATAGAAACAGATTTTATTGTAAACATTCCAAAACTGATTTTTTTACACGCATATATCTAGAATAAATATTTATTGCTGTATATTACACACAATATAACAATAAATAAAGAGGAACATATTTGAGGATCATAATATCTGAATTTGTGTGTCTTCCATGGAAGTAACTGAAAGAATCAATTCAGCGGAGGAGCCATGAGCCTCAGTCATCAGGAAATACGACTCAAAAAGAGGAAAGGAAATTTAGTTTGTTATAACCCTGTATCGCGAATTAAGAGCCGTTTCCCAGTGACGTATCGGGATGCAGAAATTGTAGAATATGCGCTTTTTGCGGCAATAAATATTATGGTGGTGTTTACGTGCGCTGCTTACACCTTGTTTAGGGGAATGGGTCGCGGACTGTACCTACACCATGGGCTATGGTGACGTATGGTTTTATGACATTTGGAAATCAAGCTTTTATTTAAAAAAAATCGAGAATAAGTAATATTTCTAATAAACAAGAATACTACATTATTCGATATATTATAAATCGATTAAAATGTTGACTATAATATACATAACACGCTATTAAAACATTAATAAACAAGTGCAAAATACACACAACTTAAAATAATGTCACTATCATAATTATCTTGCCGCTCATCTCTTCCAGGTAACTAATCCTAGTTCGCACAGGAGTTAACTATTATTCTTCCCAAATAATCTTTCTCTCTCTTAAGTCGTATTTCCTCATGACTGACGGTCGTGACTCCCCCGCAGTATTCATTCGTTAGAGGAGTTCTCTTGTGCAGATACATCGTCGTGGACACCCAGGTCTTTCCACGTAATATACATGTTCTCGGATATTGTGGTCCTCAAACATGTTTTCCTTCACCGTCAAGCGAACGCAAACCCACACATAACGTGAAATTACAAGTCATTGGTGTAGGGCCGGATTCGAATCAGGGTGCGTCAGGATGAAAACCAGACACTTGAACCACTGAGCCACACTCGCTTATAAATTTCAAATAAATCATTATAAATACCAATTTTTAGGCATACGATTTGTCTTTAATTAACATAAACATAACAATAAGAGTAGACACAGGAAGGGACTAACCGACATGGCACGGTTGTACTCTTCCCAGTTTGTAGGGTTAGTATCTAAGAAAGCATGATGTACAAAAATTATGAATAAATGAATTTTGAATTTTAATTTTGAATATTCGTACTTATCAACAAAACCCTGCACAAAATATACCTGACCAAAACAAGCCACACCCACACATATCATATGACACAAGCAAATCAACTGATATACCTATACATACAAACCTATTTATACCAATAGTAGGTAGTATTTTATACAGCAAAATGAAGAGCCAGTGTCTTAGCTCAATGGAATTAAATTTAGTAATGCTCAATGGAGTATTCGTTCGTGATCAACAAAGTTACCATGAAATCAGGTAAATCACTTTTCGACTTAAAGTTCGATAAAAATAAACTACCGGATACCCGCGGTTTCGCTCGCATTATATCATGATAAAAAGTAGCCTATGACACTCTTAAGACCTCATACTACCTACATACCAAAAATAATGATGACCCGTTCAGCCTTTTTTGCGTGATGAGCGTTTAAATAATCAGATAAACAAAAAAATTTAAAATTGCTTATACGAGTTCTTTTATAGATTTAAGGTAGGTACCCAAACATTTTTTTTTCAATATCTTCTACGTTCAGATTTTTTACCTTCTTCAGCTATATTATATTAATTACGAAAGTTTATATGAGGAAGGCCAGCTTTGGTGTCAGAGTTTTTAAACCGCTTTTACTTGTCATTGAAATGGCTCACGCTTAACTATAGTGCACATTTCTCATACAATGTACATATTTCGTTTTACGTAAGGTTTAAAAACACTTGCCACCAGATCTTGCCACTCCTACAAGAAAAATCAAAACAATCGAGCACGGGGTCAATGACCGCGATATAAACGTAGGTACATAGGTAGTTATGTCCTGCCATCTGCAATAACCAATGTTTTTTTATCAACACTGGAGACGGCTCCAATGTCCTGCCGCGCGGTCCGTTCCCGACCCACACATGTGCACGCTGTCCCTTTTTTGTACGCAGGTAGTATTGTAACTAAGTTTAGTTTTAAGTATTGTTTTGTAAGTTAGTATTAGCGTAGCCATGTAGGCGAATAAACGTCCTTGGTTCTTATAAAAATGTTTCATTTTTGGAACCCCTTCATCTACCAGCACAGCTGAACCGTGCTTACCTGTCTGGCGCAGCCGGTGCGGATAAAAGGAAGTCCAGACTTCTTTAGTGACATCATCAGCCGGTGTATGTCACGAAGTTCTGGAACCTGAATCCGCGAACCAAACAAATACGACTCCTGGACGCGTGTGCAGCTGTAGAAGAAACTGGTTCGAGGTTGGAGCAGAGGACGGCGCCGGCAGCTATACTCATGGAGGGTTTGCGACGGCATGTGAGTAGTACCCATCACTAATCCCATGACCTCCTACCTATTCCACGAACTTTGTAAGTGGGACAAACATCGCTCGCTTACGAGTTGTCGCTGCATTCTGCACTAGAATTGGCAGAATCAATAGCGACTTAGATAGATCTTAGGCTAGGGAGCTTGTAACTGAGACTAGCATCGCTTGCTTACAAGTTGTCACTGCATAACTGCACAAAAATCGGCGGGATGCATAGTGACTTAGGTAAGTTTAGACTAGGTAACTTGGGAGTGAGACAAGCATCGCTTGCTTACAAGTTGTCACTGCACACTGCACAAAAATCGGCGGGATGCATAGTGACTTATGTAAGTTTAGACTAGGTAACTTGGGAGTGAGACAAGCATCGCTTGCTTACAAGTTGTCGCTGCACTCTGCACTAGAAATCGGCGGAGTCAATAGCGACTTAGCTAAGTAGAATTAAGCTCTAGCATTAGATGAGGCTACAAAATCTAGCCACCTTAGTGAAGTTATAATGTGTATAATGTAATTTTGTGTGTTAGGTATTAATTTAGTTACATACTACTGTTTTGAGTTAATAATGTCAGTATTTCTGTCAAGTTGAGATAATTTTAATTACTAGATGGTTGCCCCATACGTAAAACAGTTTATGTTCCTAAAACCTATCCAATCCTATCCTAAAAGTGATGCAGGTAACTCTGCCTGTCGCCTTCATGATGTCTCCTGATATTTCAACTAAGTTCCAGCTCTGGTGGCGGTTGAAACTGCCCTACATAAAAGTGTTTGTGCAAGCCGTTAAATTAAAACTAGTGAAATATTTAATCTACAACAGTGAAATCCCAATCAGTGCCGTACTTTAAAAACGTATTTGTGATAACGTTACTGGAGTGATTAAACAACGTTACATAAGAGAAAAAAAAATGCAGAACAGACAATGGACAATTATAACAGGTTTTTGTGTTCGTTTTCTAAAATTTTAAATGTAAATTTAGTTTAACTATTTAATTTTCTCCGTACTTGCATTGCCTATGTGTTTATTCGCATATCCATGTAAAAACAATCATTTGTTGTTCTATAAAATGGCCCCATAAAATGTTAAATGCAGTTTCTAACAAGTACCTAACTTATAATTGTATGTAAAATCTGCCCAAACCTGTTTATAAATTATAGACTGTACCACTTGCTCTAATTATTTTTACATTTGCATTGAAATATTTTATATACATTGTACTAACTTTTGTTTATAATAACAGGTCAACCTCATATTCATCTAACATCATACTTGTAAAACATTCCTATATGTAAAACTTTGTATAATTTTACTTTATGTGTAATTCTATTAAATCGTTTAAGTAATACCAATAAATTATAAGTACTCTTGCGGTAACAATGTTTCATATGCAAAAAATTTAAGTTTTTATCAGTTGATTTATTCATTACAACCATCGAAGTGAAATTATGTAATTGATAACAAGTTGTAACAATTAATTTTATAATACCGCTATCTGTTAACACACATATACCATTTATAGTAGATATTCAATTTCCGAATTAATCATAAAAATATTTAATTTGCCACATCTTAATTATCATGTCATTTTAAAACATAATTCATTTCAATTAGGTATAACTATGGAATATCACATTAATTGATTTGAATCAAATATTTTGTCTCAATGTTATAGTCAATTTTAATTGAGTTCGTTTTTTTATATTTTGATACAACCCTGTGCGTTTTCACTAATTTCTAATTTAAATGTTTTACTTTACTGTCATCTTTTATAGTCTTTCTTTGTTAATTTTGTGTAGACAGATTTAAATGATTTTTATTGTTTCTAAAGCTATTAAGAAAAAAATATTAGTTTATATACATGTCATTGTGTAATATTTCGATTCATGACCTTTTAGTTCTGTGTAACTATTATTTGTATTATTCTGTTAAATTGTATAAAACCCATTTTGCTATTCAAATATGTGAAACTGATTTTTGATTATAATTGTTGAAACGGAACACATTATAACACAGATATCTATTTAATGGACATTTAAAAAAAATGTTAATGTAATTTTCCTCTGATTTACTCATCATCGTAAATTTTCATTCTTATGGACGGAGGAGTTATGTCCTGCCATCTGCAATAACCAATGTTTTTTTATCAACACTGGAGACGGCTCCAATGTCCTGCCGCGCGGTCCGTTCCCGACCCACACATGTGCACGCTGTCCCTTTTTTGTACGCAGGTAGTATTGTAACTAAGTTTAGTTTTAAGTATTGTTTTGTAAGTTAGTATTAGCGTAGCCATGTAGGCGAATAAACGTCCTTGGTTCTTATAAAAATGTTTCATTTTTGGAACCCCTTCATCTACCAGCACAGCTGAACCGTGCTTACCTGTCTAGGTACATACTTATAGTTTATTTATATTGATATCGATACGATTGGGGGAGATATTGGACATGTGGTTTGATTGAGATATAGTTTTAGATTAATTAATTAATTATAATCTAAATATATAAAACTCAAAGGTGACTGACTGATTGACTGACTGATATAGTTATCTATCAACACACAGCCCAAACCAATGGACGGATTGGGCTGAAATTTCGAATGTAGGCAGATGTTATGGCGTAGGCATCCACTAAGAAAGGATTTTTGGAAATGTCACTTTTAAAGGGGTGAAATAGGGGATGCAAGTTTTACTTTTTAATGCGAGCGAAGCCGCGAGCACCCACTAGTAAATAATAAAAACCAAATATAATATCATACTAAATCAATGAAAAAGAATTTATCGTTCTTCTCTTTGTCGAATGAGAGTAGCTAACTTAACCTTAGGGCGACTTTTTAAACACTAAGACACTAAGTGTTTAAAAAGTCGCCCTAAGGCTTTTGAATAATCTTGTAACGATGTATTTAATGAAAATATGTTAAAACTGTAAATGAGTAAAAGCTCGTGTTTTGATTATTCAAAAAAAAACCGGGTCATTACACACAGCGCCATCTAACCTCACACTAAACAAACGCTTATTTCGTGCGTACCCGGGTACTAGATAAAGGATATAATACTTATATACTTTTCTTTTGTAAATACACATATATTATACATAGAAACGACCAGACCCAACACAAGTAAAAAGAATCTTATTTATAATAATTTATAATCATATAATTATGCTAAAATAACACTAATCAACTCAGATTCGCAAATAAGAAGGTCTATATTCGCTAAGCAAGTTATTAATGTTATGTTTACATAATCGGTGATTTTCCGACGCGTGATCCCGACAGGGAACTTGAGGCAATGCCCGACTATATATACGTACACATACATAGCATAGGTGTTTATATGTATGTACTCGTATGTATGTGTTAAAGAGTAGGAAAGTCTGAACAAATAAAGGGAAATAGAAACTTTGCGCAAAGATAAGATGCTTGAATTTAGGAAAACTTGTTTTGATATCACCGCATCAAAACTTGAAGGGATAAAACTACAATGCAATATGACTCTATTGTACACCAGAAAATATATACAAAAACAACTTAAGGATTGGGTTGCCTTATCGCTTAGAGCGATCTCTTCCAGGCATCTACTACAACTATAATATAGTAGTAATAATTTAGTTAGTTGTTTCATTTCCTATTTCTTGTGTCATACCTATACTTCATTACTAAAGTCCATGACTATGCTGATTTGATTCAGGAAAAGAGTTAATTTGGGCAGATTTTATTATATGTATTAGACCTCGTGTTAAAATTTTATAAACTTGAAGTAAATATTTTGAAAAACGTTCTCTAAGATGTTGAAGTTTAACACTAATTACTATATTGTGTTAACGCTATGAGAGAAAAGGCCCCTTATTTTCAAATTAACAAAATCGGAAAAGTTGAAAAACCGTCTTATGAAGAAAATTGTTACAAAGTAGGTAAATAAGCGCGCCCATAGCTCAACATTACCAAAGTTAAGGTCGACGCGGTCAGTACTTGGATGGGTGGCCGAAAAGTGGCATTCCTATTTGGGCGCTTCCGTGGATCGGATGACTCGGTAAATTGTAGGTCCCGGCTGTTCGCCATGTCAGAGGCCCTTATTGCGGCTATAAACTCGCGACACCAGAGTTGGCCATTTGATAAGAAGAAGACACTAAAATATTATAGTTTTAGTCTATACCTATATATAAAGTACAATAGACATCCTCTCCCGGTCAAGTGCCTGCGATGTGACATCCCGAAATAGTGGACGTGAGACCACTCACGTACTCACTATATGCTGATACTTTGCACCAACTATTAGGGCTTTATTTATTAACAGGCGCAAAAAATATTAAATGATATTTTTTTCTTAACTACGATGGGTAGCACTTGACTCAGTTTGCCTGAATTAAATGAATTCAGTCCATAAATTTTCCATAGATCATACATTAACTTTATCCATTTAGTGTGATAATTGCTATATACTCTTACTTTTTTTGGTAATGACAAATGATTTATGGAAAAGATTTTTAATTACTTGTACTGAATAAAGATTTAACACGAGCGTAGATAACATTAGACATATTCAATACTAGCAGTGCCAGCGACTTCGTCCGCGTGGAATAGTTATTACCATAAAAACGGTTCCAGTGAGTTCATCTTTAAAGATAGACATAATATACTGTTGCAGACATTTTGTTAGATCATTTCAAGAGGAATAATTCTTTAATACATATTTTTATGATATCTGGAACCGTTTTCGCAGTACACGCAACGGATGAAGTGATGAGTTTTTTCTACATTTTCCATTGTTTCATCGTTCCTATTAGTTGCAGCGTGATGTTATATAGCCTAAAGCCTTCCTTGATAAATTGTCTATTCAACACAAAAATAATTTTTCAATTCGCACCAGTAGTTCCTGAGATTTGCGCGTTCAAACAAACAAACACACTCTTCAGCTTTATTATATTATTAGTATAGATTATATTATTGTTTATGTGCTTCATGTTATGTATACTCTTGTTCGAATCAATTGATTAATTATTTATAACATTAATCGGGCAAAAATTGTAAGTGGAGCACTTTTCTGAGAATGAATGAGTAATTTTCGACACACATGTATAATTTATTTAGGGTTTATTAACCGCAGTATGTTGCCCTCTTTTGTTTATAATCGATACTCCGTACATTACTCCTCACTATATATACAAAAATGTACTTATATGTAGATGTTATATACCTATTTTCAGGTGTACTGAACCACTGACAGTTCAATAATTAGTTCAGTTCAGTGGAGTGAAGACTTTGACCGATGGAAACCGTGTCAATGTACTTTATTTCATCAGATTTTAAGGAAATTACTTGTGTGTTTAAATTTCCGTGGATTAGACGCCCACCACGATATATCTGCCCAGAAGAGAGCTCTCCTGAATTAATTCTGTGGGGAAGTCACGACCCTCAGTCATGAGGATATACCTACGACTCAATGAGAGAGATTTAAAGTTAATTTGTATAATATTATTATTATGTTTGTTGTCTAGTCTTGTGAGGTTGCTTTTTTTTAGATAATTCTGAATACAGAAATTTTCAAGAAGAAAATTAAAAAATACAAAAATGTATTTATTTATTGGTAATATTTCCTTTTAAAGTTTTAACCTATAAAGTTCAGTTTAGTCATTTAGACATGACGAGCCAATAGTTTTCCAAAGTTCACTCACCCTTATATACCTAAGTTTAAAAAACTAAGTGATACACGCCTAAATTTAGATATTAGTAACATCGATGGGTCATCACTTACGTAAGCTTGTGAAATTCGGCTTAGAATCACATTTTTTCAACAAACTTTTTGTCCATTTTGTAGTTTTTCACAAAAAAACTACGCATTTTATTAATGGCTATTACTAAATATAATAGTATATTTTTTTACTAACAAAAAGGAACAAAATTTAGGAACATATAAGACAAATTTTGCTTTTGGGGTCCTGTCTACTGCTGAAGGATTCCCTGTGTTGCAGTAGGCAGTATTCTTCCAGTTTTATACGTTGACTATACTATACTGCTCGACATGACTTATTAAAAATTAAATTAGATTACATATTAAAATTAGCATTAAGATTCGATTTAAAACTTATTAAAATTTAATCATAGCTTCAAACCACATACGTCCTAAAGGAGGTTGGAAAACTTTCGTCCCTTAATTAACAGTCACTCTTATGCTAAATGAAGAAGTTTACCTACGAATATAATATACTCGTTATCATTAGTATCAAAAAGTTTTTAAAAAAATCAGAAATATAATTGGTATTCATCCATTCAGATTTTCACAGTAAACACACAAACAAAAACGGCTAAATGGACCATGATGGATTTTGGTATGTGAGTATGATGTCTTAGGAGTGTCATAGGCAGTAGCGACAATCTTATATGTATAGGTATCTTAGCCTGCAACATAAGTACACAATCTCTTTCTTGGCGCCTACCAGTCATAAACACACGAAAAACTGATTTTATAATGTTTTAACTATATAAATCTATGTATAACCCTAAGGAAGAGCCTACACTCCACAGTACAGGTACATTACATCCTAGTGTGGAGTGTAGCGATCAAAATTGAATTAGAACCTAAGTTTTTGATCAATAAAGTTATCTTATCTTACTAACAGAGTAATACTAAAACTATAAAATTACACTTACAAATTATATTCTATCACAGCCTAGCCTCGTAATAAATAAAAATAAAATGGCCTTTATTTCCTTCAAATATTTTAATTAGTTGTAGCTTCTTAATACAGGAAGGTAAATTAGATATTACTCAATAGGTACATAGGTATGATACTGTAATAAATACACTGCAATTGAATTAAGCTTATAACTAATTGGCATCCATTCATTCATTAATACGGATAATAACGTTATTCCCCTCTTATGTTCCGATAGTTTATTCAATAATAAGAAACAATATTTACATATTTTTTTTTTTTTTTATTTTTTTTTTATTGTCCCGGAATACTTATTATTATTATTTATCTCGGTATTCATTTATTAACAACTATTTTTAAATTTTTTACAATATATGTATAAAAAAATAACAAATATCATAAAAAACTTAAAACTAGTGATGCCGCCGGCAACGGGGCAGGACCCAAGCAACCGGTGGTAGAGGTTACAAAGAAAGGAACCTCCGGACAATACGCGCCGTATCAAGAATCACTGCCTTCTGTATCTGTCCCTTAACCCAACCTTCCAAGGAGAGCCTCTTAAGGTGTTGATCGAGGCTCTTCGCTATAAGACCGTTCACCGAAACAACTATCGGGACAATTATCGTCGAATCAACATCCCACATGGCGGTAATCTCATGTGCCAAGTCAAGGTACTTGCTGACTTTGTCCTTCTCGGCTTTCACGAGATTCTCGTCATGTGGTATGGTGATGTCAACAATAACAGCCCGGCGCTGGGGCCGGTCCACTAACACGATATCAGGCTTATTGCAAGCAATAGTCCTGTCCGTAATAATGGATCGGTCCCAGTAGAGCAATGCACGACCATTTTCGAGAACTGGCTCTGGTACATACTGGTAGTACGGTAGCTGAGACTCAACAAGGCCATATCGAAGAGCAAGTTGCTGGTGGATGATCCTGGCTACTAGGTTATGCCGGTGCAAATACTCGCCGTTAGCTAGATGAGAACAACCGGAAATTATATGCCTGAGTGACTCTCCGGGACGGCGGCATGCTCGACAAATGTCGACCGTACCGTCTTTCAGAATAAATTTCCGATAATTGTTCGTCATCATAACTTCGTCAGCAATTGCACAAGCAAAACCTTCGGTTTCCCCAAAGAGGTCTCCGAAACGTAGCCAGTTCACTGATGCCAAGAGATTCACATCCGGCCCAGTAAGGGCCTGATAGAACCTCCCGTGCAGCTCTTTGCTCTTCCATATCTCCTTGCGATCCTCAACACTAAGTACCACCGGTCTGTGCCAGCTCTCATTCGCCAAGGAGAGCGGAGTAAGGCCTTTGTCGACAGCTACTACATCGCGATGTATCCCACACTCATTGTTAAGGAAATAATCCCTGAGATTGCACACCTCGCGGTTGATTGATTGATTGATTGATTGATTGATACTTTATTGGACACAAAAAACATAATACACAAACAGAAAAGAAAATTAATTAAAACTAATGCCACAAATGGCGGCCTTATCGCTAAAAGCGATCTCTTCCAGGCAACCGTAGGATGGAGAGGAAAATATATAAAAAAAAAACAGACTAGACGGGGTGTACAATAACGAGCACATGCAATTTGACTATAAAATCTTAAACAATAAACATAAACATTTAAAATAATAAACTACTCAAGCCCATACTTACATTATATATATTATACCTACTACTTACGTACTACAGAAATAACTACTATAAACTTACATATTAATAAGTACAATATACTATAAACTTACATACAAATAAATACAATATATATATATATAAATTCATAGACATACATAAACTAATAAGCAGCAGGTTTAACTTGTTTGCATGGACAGATACCAATTCATTACTTGGCTTTTAAAAGATTCCAGTGACGGGGCCTTCTTAATGCTAAGAGGTAGCTCATTCCAGAGGCGAACAGCTTGCACAGCAAATGAGCGCCCAAAGAAGGATGGCGAGTTAAATTTAGGGTGAGATAAAGTTAGCATTTCCGACGACCGAAGATTACGAGCGTGGGTGTCATGTACATATTTGAATCGACATTTTAAATAGCTGGGAGTTGTAGGATTGAATAAAACATTATAAAGAAGAGACAAGATATGTGCATTCCGGCGAAGGCGAATTGGCAGCCACTTGAGCTTAAGGCGATACTGAGATACGTGGTCATATTTTCTCAAGCCAAATATGAACCTAATGCAGTAATTTTGGAGCCGCTCAAGTTTTCCTAACTGGTCTTCTCGCAGATCTAGGTAACAGGCGTCTGCATAATCTAACACAGGAAGAAGAAGGGACTGAGCAAGCGCAATTTTAGTGGCAGTGGGTAGAAAATTTCGGAGGCGTCGCAAGGATGCTCCCGAAGCAAACAACCTGCGGCTGATCATATCTAAATGACAATCCCAGCTAAGGCAACGATCCATCATTACGCCAAAATTTTTAACAGTCTCGCTATAAGGTATGACAATCCCGTCAAATCTCACTAGTGGTATGATATTCCAATCAATACAAGAGATCATCCGAGAGCTACCAACAATAATTACTTGGGTCTTAGAAGGATTTATCTTGAGCCCGAATGATCTGCTCCAGTCTACGATATGATTTAGGTCACCATTAATAGTGTCAATAGCAGAATCTAGCTCGCTGACATGTGCCTGAGTATAGATTTGAAGGTCATCGGCGTACAAATGATATGAAGAGGATAAGGAGTTAGAAATGGAATTAATGAAGAGAGCAAAGAGAAAAGGAGATAGAACGCCACCTTGTGGAACGCCAGCCAACGTGTTACACCAGGAAGAAAAAGAATCTCCGAGGTGAACCCGCTGCCGCCGCCCAAACAGGTAGCTACGAAACCAATCTAGTGCCGATGGAGATATGTTGAGAGAGCGTAGTATTGCCAGTAGTATATTTAAATCAACGGTATTAAAAGCGTTACTAAAATCTAACAGAGTTAGAATAGTAAGCTTACCGTGATCCATACCTTCGCGTATGTCATCGGTAATCTTAATAAGAGCAGTCACAGTACTGTGCCCAGGACGGAATCCGGATTGGATAGGATTCAGCAGATCGTGACGTGTAAGGAAATGGTTTATCTGCCGGTGTACAAGACGTTCCAGGACCTTAGAGAGGAAAGGTAATATAGAAATAGGACGGTATTCGGAATAGGATTTAGGATTAGGTTTTTTAGGTAACGGAATGACCTGCGCATCTTTCCAGATGGCGGGAAATTCCGCACAGGAAATAGAATTGTTGAAAAGGACACAAAGAATCGGAAGGATGCTGTGAAGGATGGGCAACAGCATGTTCTTGCCTATTGAATCACCTCCAACCGCATTGGACGATATAGACAATATGCTTTTCTCGACATCACATTCGGAGAATAGATTAAATTCAAAAGAAGGGAAGTCCGAGGTATTCATGGCAGAAAGATTACTAATAGTCAAATTTTTATCCGCGTCCGCCATAGGGGACGAGGAAGAAAAGTGCAAATTTAAAGAATTAAGATCAACAGTATTAGGATTTGTGGAACATTTAGATTTGCCAATACCCATGGATCTGAGAAATTTCCAGACTTTTGCTGGATTTCCATCTTCAACTGAAGCATGGATATGACGACGTAATGCGTCCCTACAAGCCATGTTACAGCGATTACGAGCCTTTGTATACTTTTCCTGATTACTGTCAGTGGGTTTAGATGCATACCTACTCTTGGCTACCGATTTCTCATGCATACATTTTCTGATATCATCAGTGAGCCAAGGTGCAGGCAAATGTTTCATTTTGACTTGGCGTAATGGTGCGTGCTTGTCATAAAGTAGAGTGATGGTGGAATTGAATAAGGCTACCTGGTCATCAACTGAAGATGCATTAATAACGGGACTCCAGTCAATCTTTTCGGCATCTTCTATAAGTGCCTGGTGATTCATGCCACTAAAATTGCGCTGAAGAATTATAGAAGGCTTAGGCTTAGGGGGGCGAATTTTGTACGAAAGGAAGATTAAGTCATGATAGGAGAAATTAGCAGTATACTGTCCATGTTTAGCAACATGCTGAAGAGAAGTAACCATCGTGAGATCGAGAAGAGAAGGAGTACAATTTGGAAAGTAATGGGTGGCATTTAAGGGTAATAGGTGCAAATTGTTAGATTTGACAATACTTTCTAATTTGGAGGATCGAAAATCATGTTTGAGTAAACAAGTATTGAAATCTCCCAAAATTATCGCATGGCTATACAATGGACAGAGATCACTGAGAAGATTATCAAATGAGGAGAAGTAATTGACATTTTTATTTGGGCTATAGTAGGCTCCTAGAAGAATTTTGGTAGTCGACAAAGTTACCTCTATGAAAAGGTGTTCTCCCGCATTTGCCGGAGGAGGCTGGGAGGATTGACTTACTATGGAAAATGGTATATTGGCTCTCAAATAGATACAGACACCGCCACCAACAACACCAGTACGGTCATTCCGTATAAGAATGAATCCAGGCAAGGAGTAACACACAGTAGGGAGGTTAGGTTTCAGCCATGTTTCGGAGACTACAATAGCATGTATGAGTTTCTGATCCAAAGACGCCAACATATCAGGATAGCTAGCCGGAATGCTCTGCGCATTTATATGTATAACATTAAAATTTTTAGGTAGGTACGTCAGAAAAAGTGCACTCAAGAAAGTCAGCCAACGGAAGTAGGCTGTCATAACTACTATCACTGGAAACCGAACCTTCTGAAGAAGAAGAAGCTGTAAAAAACTCACTGTCGCTGCTATAGTTATCTATAATATTCAACATACTAATATATTATAGTGAAATACTAAGTAATAAAATAAATAGGTACTCAAATATATAATAAAGCTAAATAATTAATTTAAAATATACCCGATAGGTTTATTGATTTAACTCTCAACTACCTGGTTGCACCGGAAGAGAGACTGATCTAAAAAGATCCTAACATCAAGATTACAACACAATTATAACGCTTAAAAATAATTAAAAGTAACACTACATACCTATATTAAAAGTAACACTATTCTAATCGACACACTTAAAAAAACATATGCTTTGTATGTAAATGCCAAAATCACCAAAAAAAAAAAAAACTTTTTTAACTAAATGTCAGTTGTGACATTGACATTAACAATATTTATCAAACTGACATGACAATACACTAACCAACTCGGAGGAAGGACAAGGCTTGTTCTTCCTCCGAGCTAACCAAAAACAAAAGCGCACAAAGTAAACAAAACAAAGTGAATAAAAACTAGAAATAAAAAAGGAGGTGATCTTAGAAAATACTGCAAAATAATCGATAGAGAGCATAGATATATACAATTAAATATGTACCTACAAAGTATGCATACAATGTCACCTACGTTACTTAGGCACGACGCGACGCCTTTCTTTAGTTTCCCTTGTTTTCGTAGACGCCGAGGTCTTCTTCTTGGGAGGGTCTACTTTAGGGGCTGTAATATCCGAGGCGGCGGCAGCCGGCACATCAATCTTATCAAGCTCCGCTCGAGTGGCGACCCGGTGTCGCTTCCCATCAGCCGCCAATACAAAGACAAAACCGTCGCGCGTCCAACACTTGTTGATACCGAAGCGTTGGCGGGCCAACATAAACGTGTCGTGTCGCGGCTTTGTCAGAAACTCAGATACAGTGACGCCGGTCCCCTTCAAAGCAGTCTTCGCCTGCCAGATCGCCTGCTTAGTGGAGATATCTCGCAGCTTGAACAGGATAGGCCTTGGCTTACCTGAAGTTGAAGAGCGGCCCATTCTATTACAACGACTAATGTGCTCGTTTTTAAAATCACTGATTTTTAACTGCTTGCGCACCAAATCGACGACAGCATCACGCGGGTCCTGATCTTTCTCCTCAGGCAACCCATGTACGAGCAGAATTTTTAGCCGTGCTCTCATCTCCTGGGAGTCCGCATCTTTACTAAGAAGATAGATCTGCTCTTGTAAAGACTTGATGGCTGCTAGCACAAAAGCTCGGAACTCAGCAAATTCAACAGCAAGTGATTGCTGGGTGTTTCCCGGAGAGGACGTACCTTGAAGTTGAGCCTGGAAAGCATCCATCTTCTTCAGAAACAGCTCTTGCAGCTGCAATTGTGATTCCTGAAGAGCTTCCATTGTGCAATGTCGTTTTCAGTTAACTTGTGAGTGGGTTAAAAAATAGTGCTTGTGTTGTGAGATCCAGATGCCAGGAAAGATAAAGGAAATGCACTGAGGCAGTTAATAAGGTAATACTGTTTACATTACCATAGTTATTGAGTGTTAAAAAGGGAAAATTCTATTTATAATTCAAATAAAAGCAGGAGTAAAATTCAAGCAATGTTGTTGTTTCAACTACCCCCCGCCGAAAAAGGTTGTGAAGGGTCTTAGCGTTTAAAAAGCCACGACCCCCTACTTTCCGCGGGAGGTACAATCTCATAACAGACGAGCGTGGGTGTAAGATGCGGTGCAAAGTAAGCTGTCGACGGACCTTTCTATCCAGGGCGTCCAGTTCAGTTTGAGTCCATTTCAGTATGCCAAAGGAGTATATCAGTAGAGGCATCACCCAACCGTTGAAGGCACGCACCTTATTACCCCCAGACAGAAGGCTGTTAAGCACTTTTGTCAACCGGCAAAAGAAGCGCTCCTTCACCGTTCGCTTGACGTCCACCACTGATATACCCAACGACTCCGACATACCAAGGTATTTGTAGGTTTCGCCTTCGGAGAGAGACTTTAGAGTCATTGTATCAGAAAGTTGTAAATTCGGTGAATTTACAACTTTCCCTTGGTGCACATGCATGACCGCACACTTATCTACACCAAACTCCATCTTGATAGCGCTACTGAAAACCTGCGTGGTTTTTAATAGCATCATCAAGTCAGGAAGTTTCTTTGTAAACAATTTGAGATCATCCATGTACAGCAAATGACTAATGATCTCACCCTGTCTCCGAAGTCGGCAGCCTAACCCTGTATCCTTCAACAAAGTGCTGAGAGGATTCAGTGCCAGGCAAAACCATAATGGGCTCAAACTGTCACCCTGGAAGATTCCTCGCTCAATCCTTATAGAATCCTGCAAATCAGAGGGGCTCTCGATACCAAATGGATGACGAAGAACTGTGGTCCACTGCCTCATACATGTACATAGAAAGGACCTCAGAAATGCATCAATTTTATACAACTCCAATATCCTTTCCAACCACGAATGAGGCACCGAATCATAGGCCTTCTTGTAGTCAATCCAGGCGGTAAACAGAGCCCCTCTGTTACGCCGGACTTGCTGGCTAATGGTCGTGTCAATGAGGAGTAGCTCCTTAGTACCGCGGGACCCAACCCTACATCCATTCTGAGCAAAGGCCAAAATATTGTTCGCGACTATATGAGCGTTTATTTTAGTGGTCAGAATGGATGTAAGGAGCTTAATTAATATTATTATTATTACACATATTAACACTAATAGAACTAAAAAAGAGTATTTACATCTAAACTAAATTTAAACAATCTACATGTGGTATGGAGCCAAGAACGCTGGCTGCATTCCCACGCTGGATTGCTATAGAAATCCTTTGCGCAAGGAACCAGCCATCGTTCTTGTCTCTAGTGATGTCAATCAACATTTTTTTTTTTTTATAAAAGACTTAGTGCTTTTACCCTACGGACCAAAAGTTTCGAAGCCAAGCGGTACGAAAATATAATCAGTCGATAATGATGTATATTTTCGCCGCTTGGCTTCTTCTGCTGCGTCCGCCGCGGCTCCTGCCGCTTGTACTGTTCCACTGAGGCGAGAAGGAGCTAGTGTATCGACGCAAGTTGCGTCTTATGTTCTATTTTAATACCGAATAATTCATTTATCGACAATAAATAAAGGAACCATGTTACTTAGTCATTAACGCATGGTTCTAATTATATCCTTAAAACAGAGGAAAACTCATCGGCTATTCATTCATAAATTTAATTTGCTGATAGTTGTATAATTCGTATAATAATGGTCTGCTCTCATAGAATTTTAAAACCGCAGAAGATACAATTGGAAACTTTACAATAAATTATTCTCTATCATTGTATGAATGGAATTGGTGTGTTGACAAAATTATTTGACCAAGCAAGTTTTTAGAAGTTTATAAATATATACAAATAAATATAATAAAGGTAAAAAAAAGATTGGAGATGAATTGGAGATGACATTTCAAATTTTTTACATGATATAGGCTTACGCTTGACTACAACTTGCCTGATGGTAAGCAACGTTATAGTCTACGATGTAGCGCGCTTGCCTAGAAGAAACCGGTTTACTCTCGACTTGAAGACCGACAAATTGTAGTTCAAGGGGAATAGAGATTCGGGCAAAGATATATCGTATATGTATATCGGTAGGTTATCCTGACTTTAGGTACGGAGGCAGTGCTGGGTCATTTTTAATCCAAAATAAAGCAACCAAAGCCACGGTCTGGCACTAGTCATATTATAGAATCATATATCTATAAGAATATTTCTGTCAAATCAAGAACATATATTTTTAGCATGATTCTACCAAAAATATGCTTATCTCTTGCATAATAATGTTTATGTTGCCATTCACCTGCCGACGTGATTCTGGTTCGTTGGTTTGTTTTGGTCGCAATGTCAAGTTTAATGACATTATATTAACATGGTTATATATAATACCTACGAGTACATAAGGTTTAAAACAATAATAGCACGTGACACAGTTATTTTCGAGGATATGTATGTCTTCCGTGGAAGGACCTGGGAGCCTACTACGATGTATCTGCCCAAGAGAACTCTCCCCCTGAATTAATTCTGCGAGGAAACACGACCCTCAGAGATGAGGATCACATATTCAGAGTATGCTGTTCATGTTTCCATTCAGCAAAGTCATGTTAGAGCGAGATAGCTATACAAGGTCGAAGTCAACCCAAATGAGGTAAATAAACTTAAAAATACACGTCACACTATTTTCTTATTTCAGTCTAATTTGGTCTGATTTACGATTAAGTTCATTCATTCCGAATTTACATCAAATTAGAGTTCAATGCGGTACGTTCAACTCGATTTTGATTTCACCACAATTTTTATCATTGCGGCAATAAATCTAATATTAGTAATATTACCTATAATGGATTGTAAGCACATTAAATATATCATTTTTCTTATAATAATATTTTAACCTAGTCTGAAATTTTCACACCCTGATGTTTGTCCCATGAAAGAAAAAATATAAAATATGAATAAATGGGTACTTGCCATCATAGGTGAAGGGAAATACGAATAACCGTCTTAATTTTGTACACAAACCTACATCCATACAAATATGGAAGAAACTCACAACATTTAGCGTTTATGTTTGAAAGCCTAAAATAGACCACACTCAAATTTTACTCGTCAAGCCATGCCAGAGGCTTTTAAAACTACTGACATCAGAGTTGGCCACTCTTTTAACTTACATACTTTTTTCCCCAATCCTTATAATATCACATCATACACATAGCCCAGAAAGATAGCTTGTTAATAACCTTATTTTTGAAGAATGTTTGCAAACACAAACAGACATCAATTTTGCAATGTCATATACATATTATGTAGGTACTTATACTAACTTATACTTAACGTCCTAACTTCCTATTTTCAGTAAATTCCACTCATCATTGTGACATACACACATACCTATTTAAACAATTGCCACTTTCGTAAGTTCAAGGCTGGCGGCGTTACCTTGGTCATTCACTCGGGCTCGGAGGCGGGGGCTAACGAACCGCGCCAATTCTGCTTTTTTGAAGAGTTCAATCAAAGGTAAACCACCTGATAGTTTGGGTGCGAGCTGGGTACTACATAGACAGATAGTTATACCTGCCAGCCAGTATCCTGGGATCTTTTCCGCATGTCGTTAATATGGACGGACGGTGTACTGTGAGATTTTGATGTATATAAATTTTCTGCGGCTTATAATTTTTGTAGTTTTTTTAACTTTTTAACCGACTGTTTATGTTTGTAAAAAGGAGGTTATCAAGTCTTCTAAAAGTTTTTTTTTGTTTTGTTTCGAAATTCTGTTTAACAAATTAGTTTACATATATTATGTATGAAAACAGTTTGTAATTAATTCTCATTACAATTTTAAATTTTGCCCTTAAACAGTTCAGTTTCATATCACTCAGACTTGGTTTAATAGCCACAGAATACTACTTCAGTTAAACTTATAATGATGGGAAAAATTGCGGGGAGAAGACGAGTCGGTCGCAGAAAGAAGGCCTGGTTGCGGAACATTCGAGAATGGACCGGGATCAGAAGTGCCGCAGAATTGTTTCGCTTAGCAATGAACAAAATAAAGTATGCAGAGCTGACTGCCAGCCTTCACTAGTTGGAGAGGCACCATAAGAAGAAGACTACTTCAGTTGAACTATTGATTAAAAGCCGATTCAAAAAAATAAAAGAGTCCCTTCTTACTCATAGAAGCACACAAAATAAAATAAAATTCTATGTGTCAGGTCAGATATGTTCAATATGTAACTAATACGGTTTTCACTCACGTAAATGTGTAGGTTTACCTAAAATTTATTTAATGTGGGAAATCCGGACTAGTAAGTACGAGTAATAACCTCTCTGTAAATTTTGATTGTTTTTACATACGTATTACGTTCAAGTATCTTATAATAGGTCTTTACCTATGAAATTGCCGATTTGTATGACGAAATTGAGAAAAATGATATTTTCCATAGAAACATTTTTAATGTTTGTATGGAAATGTCTGAACAGATTTAGATGCAATTGATAACGATAGATAGATGGAAAAAAAGCTATGCACTGCGTAGGTATATAAATTTCTCAAAAACAGAGTATACCTAATATGATAAAAATATACCTAGTTAAAGTAGTGAAACCGACGACACATTGAAAGAGGTGTTTAAATGACTTCCCTATAAGTAATATGCACTAGTAATACATTTTTTTTTATCTAAAAGGTACATAATTCAACAATTGATACAATAAAATTGTATTTGGAAAAAATATAGCTGTACGTAAAAGTTACAAACAGATTAAAATGTAAGAAAAAAAACGGCAATTTCATAGGTAAAGGCCTATTATAAGTTGGTTGAATGAACGATGCAATAGCATTGGTATGTATGGTTTGAAGATTATTTAGGAGTCTCTAGTTGAGTTGTCTGTTAGTGCTAGTTTGCTACGTAGTAAGCATGTTTTGACGAAGTATTTTCCCGATTTAAAGATCGTAGGTTTCCAAGGTTCATTTCGTAATGTTTGTTTTTGATATCTAACCAGTCTCAAATAAGTAATAAGTGGAAAGGTACCCACCGTGCATTATGCGTTGTTACGGAATAAATTGTTCATGCCATTTTTCGGAATATTTACCACCACCAATCCACCATTAAAAAGCGATTTTAAAGCTTTTTTATCGTAGTATGAATGCGGGTAATTTACTGAATAAAAACTTTCGGGAGACTTCAAGTAAAAATATGACAAAAGTCGTTGATATCGATATGCTGAAGAAACTATTAACGTTTTACGGAAGTCACCAATACAATCACTGATTGATTCAAATCAATGAATTTACAATTACATACAAGTCATTTCTATACGAACAACACAACGCAAGCAGTTTAAAAATAACATTAAGAAAAGCCTAGAATTGAATAGCAAATTTGGATTAGGTAGTTCAAATGAGGTACTACTGCGATAATTTGATCGAATATAAAGTATTGTATTAATAAAAATGTTATGTCACCTCTTGTACCTCATGACTACTCAGGGTCTTAGGGTCGTTACTCCTTAGCAGATTTTATTTTCATTGGGAAAATCTTCTTGGGCAAGTACATCGTGGTGGGCGCCCAGGTCCTTCCACGGAAGACATAATCACTATCATCCCCGCGTCTATCTGTAATATGTATGTATGCTAGCTAATGTATCTTTAAAACTAAACATCGGATTTTAATGCAGTTCATTTAATAGATAGAGTGATTCAAGAGGAAGGTTTATACATATAATAATGCGTTCAAAGCTACAAACAAATTTTTTTATGTACTAAAATGATAATTAGTTCGTATTTAAGGAGCTAAGATCAGCTAAATGGGTACATTTTAGTATTGAATGTAAACAGAGATCATTAACCACGCTGGGGGCGGTGACCTTGTAATTGCACATTATTGGGCTATCGTGCGATAATGTAGGAGATACGGAAACAGGGGTGGAATAAGGACAGACCTTAGAAAATGTTGAAGGATGTGTATTTGGATTTGAAAACAGCGTGAGAAAACTGGCATTATAGAGGACCACAATATCCGAGGACATGTGACTTCCGTGGAAGGAGCTGGGCGCCCACTAAGATTTATAACTCCCCTAGCGAATCAATTCTGCGGGAGAGTCACGACCCTCAGTCATGAGGAAATACGACTCAAGAGAGAGTATTTCGATGCCTCCTAAACCCGTCGTTGCCGAGACGAAGGGACATCGTGGTAGATTTTAGTCGGAAGTGGAGACTGTTTAGCTTCGAGCCTGACATACCCCGCTGCTCCTCACGCGAAATGTGATCAAACGCTATTTTGTACTAACTTTTTCTACATTAAATAGGCCGATGTTTACCTAAAAAACCTGATTGCTGAATTAGTCCTATGTGGAGGTAGACAAAATCCTATAAGGCTTTTTATCCGGTATTAATGCAGGGTCTGATTCTTCAATTAAATCGACTGATGCCTAACACATGCACATGAAATCTTTTCCAATTACATAATTATTAGAAGAATATTATCCTCTCTGTCTATACACCTTTTATTCCCTTATTACGCCCACCCATCGACTAAAACAGCGATGTCTTTTCCAAAATTTCAAGCATTCTCACTAGGGGTCATTGACCCACATATATGATGCGATCAACTTCATTCTGCTTTCGCGAATTAATATCGTAAAACTGACGATAAATCAGAATTTGTGAATCGAAAGCTATAACACACGATATAAATGAATTTTGGAGGTATATCTATGTTTTGTAAATGTTTATTGTGTTTTTATGACATGTTAGTTTGTAATCTATACTAATATTATCAAGCTGAAGAGCTTGTTTGTTTGTTTGTTTGAACGCGCTAATCTCAGGAACTACTGGTGCGAATTGAAAAATTCTTTTTGGGTTTAATAGACCATTTATTGAGGAAGGCTTTAGGCTATATAACATTACGCTGCAACCAATAGGAGCGAAGAAATAATAGAAAATGTGGAAAAAACGGGGAAAATTATTCATCTTTGAGGGCTTCCATTGCGTGCGCTGCGAAAACGGTTCAAGATATCACAAAAATATGCATGAAAGAATTATTTCTATTGAAATAATCTAACAAAATGTCCTCAACAATACATGTCTATCTTTTAAGGTTAACTCACTAGAACCGTTTTTATGGTAATAACTATTCCACGCGCACGAAGTCGCGGGCACCAGCTAGTATCGTATAAGACTCGTTGATTATGGTATCGGCTAGGCAGCTATAGGTTTTATTTATTAGTATACGGTATATACGTATATAATATATATAATATATTATTACGGTATGTACGTATGTTCGGTTTTGTATGTTTTATCATGAGATATTTTTTTTAGTTTTAATATATTTGCAAATAAGTACAGCTTATATTTCAGGAATCTGCTAAAAGTATATTTTTTACATATATTAAAATGATAGGAAACAAAGCGTAAGTGTCACCTGTCAAATATCATACATACTCGTACTTGTAATAAAATGGCTTTCTATATTTAAAACCAACTGGCGCCGCTTAAGTCGCACGCGCATTTTTCGTATCCAATCACATATTCCGAATTCAAAAAGTTCCGAGAACGTTTAGTCATAAATCAGAGCACATCCTCGGCGAGCCTTCCAAGTAGGTTTTAAGTGTTAATAAGGATTCATCAACGAGCACATTTTCGTCACGTGTCGTCATCCAACGTCACGTACTGGGCCCGTGGTCCGGTCAGGGTCGCAGTGGCCGCCGAGGTCGTCGCCCGGTCAAATATTTTGAACATTATATAAAAAATCTGCAGTCCTCTTATTCTATTATGATGTCATACCTCGCCTGACCGGTTTTTGTCGAAACATTGTACTTTTATTCAATTTCTCGCCAAACAAATCGGAAAACAAGCAATCATTTCTTACTTACCCAATGGTAGATCATAAATCTCTTTCGTTTCCGAAATGCATAAAAATATAATGTATTGTCAGACGCTAGTTATGTATGATATATTAGAGACATCGAGTTTTAATTAACGATTCCTACGCATTTTAATCGAAACGAAAACTCAATCGGTTACATCATTATTTATGGTTATAATCGATCACGAATCTTGGATCTTTGTGCTTTTTTGTAGCGCATATATCGCGATGGTTACGGATTCCAAGATGGCGGTCGTTTTAATTCGCGCCAAAATCCGCGCGGTCGTTCGTTGACCTCCTCGCGGGCGTGTTGACCGCGTGACGTCACGTGACGTATAGTCTGTGACGTCACGCGGGCTCGACACACCGCGTCAGTCATTACAAGGTTCCTTTTTACCAAGGTTTCAGGCAGAGATATAATTCTGTATAGATGGAACGTAAGACATTATACCCGACATCTTTTGTGTTAATCCTGATTCAGATTTACACAGTAATTAGAGTACTTTACAACGTGACTATTTTGTTAGTCGTTTCGTGAAGTAAAACATTATGAAGAAAGTAAGTAACAAGTTTGAGGACTACAAAATCCGAAGACATGGTGTCTTTCGTGGAAAAATGGGTGCCCACCACTATGAATCTGCCTAAGAGAACTCCCCTAATAAATCCATGTGTGGCGAGTCAAAGAACTTAGTAATGAAAAATATGAGTCAAGATACCAAATGGTGTGAGCTAAACATGCTATCAGTTTGCTGTAAATATACAAATGTGTTGTATTAAGTATTTTCCAGTCTTACCATTGCCTATGTCCCATCTACATATTACTTCATCGAAGGTTTCTTCAGAGTGCTTATATTTAGACGGTCGGTCGCTTGCTTTGGCTAATTTAATGTACATTGTTGAGCTTCTCGAGCCATTAAGTTTTTCGTCCAAGCGATGGTTTTGGCGCAAGTTTGTGGCTGAATTATGGGGCGAAAGTCACTTAGCGCATGTACGTGGTCTTCCTCAATAAACGATATGTTGCTATACTTTATGGGGTGTTTAGTTACTACGACTTTTGCTATTGTTGTTTTTTTTTTTTACATATTCAAAAAAAATATTTTTTTTTTTTTTATACAATGATTGACAAACGTAATCGGTGATTTTATCGTATAAATTCATAACTGCACAATAAGGCGTATACACAAATTATTTCTTAAAACATAAAAAAAATCACAATTTAACACAAAGACACAGTTTGAATATGATATGAAAGTTTGACCTTTGCAACCAATAGATCATAATCATTATCAGTGCAGATCGATTTTCTTCATACTCGAAATGCTATTGATAAAGCGGTTGTATTCCCTAATTATCTTGACTGACTTGACTGTTATTATTGAAATGTCTTTACAAAAATATTATTTCAAATCGCAAAATTAAATAAAAATGAAAGAATTAGTAATTAGCTACTTAAAAAAACAAGACAATTAAAGTTACTGAGCTACAATAACTAATAATCGTATCTAAAAATCTTCGTCCACTAGTATTATAAAGCCAAAGGTTTCAGTATTAATGCTTCCGTCTACCTCAACACTCAAAAACAATCTGAATGCTATTTAGTACCAAGAACCACCACAGACTCCACTAGCTCCCAAGTAAGTATCACACTGTCCTTTTTAAAAGACGTTCACACATAACTGTTACTCCGTTTCAGTCCATACATCTAAATAGGCTAATAGCTTATTTAAATTGTCTAACACTGAAAAAGACACAAATAAGTATTATCATTAAGATTTTAGCACACATTTAGCTTTCTTTGGCAGAACTAATTTGCGACAAAGAATAGATGGAACAGTTATTTTTAGTATTCAAATCTAGCTCAGAGCTATTTGTAACGAGGTGAAAGAAATGTCAACAATAGTATGTGATAGGGTTGTAACGTGTCTCTGTTTATGAACTTTTAGCATATTTTAAGCGGTGCTTTTTAGACGGTCGCTTAAGGCACTGCTACATTTTATTATTGACGCAATGTTTTCCCAGTCGCTTTGCAAGAGACAATTCTGAATATCCTATAAAATGTCTGGAAACGATCTCTAATGGAGAGGTGATGATAAGTGAGAATGGTGATAATAACTTAAGCTTGGGGTCTACAAACCCATTAGTAATGAGCAAGCATTACTACACACTTTGTTACAAAACGCTTTTTGAAACGCATTCTGATCGTCTAATCAGGCTAAATGAAATATAAATTGGACAAGACTTGTTTTGATGTCCACAATATCCGAGGTCATGTGTCTTCCGTGGAAGGACACTGGGCGCCACCACGATGTATCTGCACAAGGGAACTCCCCTTATGAATTAATTCTGCGGGGGAGTGACGTCCCTCAGTCATGAGGAAATAAGACTCAAAGCGAGAGATGGATAAGACGAAGACCGAGCAATTCTCATTCGGCAGCGCAACCAAGTCGTTGATTTACCTGAGTAGTCAAAACTGAATATTCGTAACTATTTTCTTCTGTAATCTTTTCAAAGAGAAGTTTTTCTGAATGTTATCTTGTCTAGAAGAGAGTTAAGTGACAACCATACTTACTCAAAACTTCCCTCCTACAATTTCGGAAAGCTGGGTTCATCGGCCGCGGTGGCCTAGATACTAGGTAGGTACTAATTCATACGACGCTGGTCTGAAATAACGACTGCTATTCAAACGCAGTGTCACTGCTAAATTGACGGTCGAGGTCTGGCGGGGGTATTCTGGAGGGAAAACAGAGAGACGGTTTGCTGACGTGGTTATATAACTAGTGGCTGTGGTTTTGCTCGTGTTTCGGGTTAAACAGAATCCTATGTTAATGTCAAACCTCATCATACCCAAAAATCACGATGCCTCCGTCCGTCGCTCCGTTTCGGCATGATAGCGAAACAAAAACACCAAAGATATTAATAAAATAAATAAATAAAATAAATGTCATTTATTTCAGACTTTGAGTCCATACACAATAAAAGATAAAATTAAATTAAAATTATTACATAGCAGGCATGTCAAACAATAATCAAACCAAATACCGAGTTATTAAAATCAAATGTCTACTAATAAAAATAAAATTAAAATGTCAATTAATAATTATCTTTAAAGTATTGTAAGTTTTAGTTGTATCACATTGCTAAATCTTTGTGTTGCACCCTATTCTGCTCACTACGTTTTGACGCTGAGCTGAATTTTGATACCTCTGACACTTATGTAAACAGAGTTATCAAAAAAAGAATTTGAAAAAAAAATCGTAAGTTAGCCCGCCGAGTATGAGCGCCGCCCAAAAGGCCACAGAAATGTCATGTACTACTTTTTAACATGATTTTATTAGAGATATATCAGTATATGTTTTTTATTATTATTATTTTCTGTCTACAATCAGTATAACTATAAGCAGATGTGATCTGTGCAATGGTTGCATATCATTATCATATCAGTATATGCAACATTTAAATCAAGTTCTACTATATATTGGTGGTACTTCTGTTAAGCTGTAATACTGTTAAGTTGTCTTCAAGTTATCTCACCATCCGGCTCCAGAATAAGTCCCCCAGTTCAATGCGAAGGCGAGCCGCAACGGTTGGCACACATACCGGCCGGGATGTGACCTCCACCACTCACATGCAAAACGATACAAACACCATAAAAAGTTCATACTAGTTTAGGCTTTAAACTTGTGCTATAGGGAGGAAAGTCCTGGGAAGTAAATTGACAATTCTAAAACCTTTACAATACCAAAATGCAGTAACTTCACTTACATAAGCAAGCAGTTATAAGCTGTGTCTGGAAGAAGATAAGGTGCGAAATGTTGTGGTATGTATTTATTGGAAACTGGGTCAAATGTGCGGTGTCCATGCGAGGGATGAGGAAGTAAATGAAGATTTTATTTATTGCAGTTATTAAATAACGATTTATTTTGAAGGTGGGGAGAACCGGGCTTGTCCTTGGAATTATTGTTTTTTATTTTGTTTTGGATTTTGTGTGTGGTTTTGTTGTTTCTTTATTGGTTTAAGAATAAAAGGTGCGAGGTCAAGTGAAACATGTCTTTTGTAAGATATTTTTTATGATATTCATTCCTGTGTTATGACGTTTGTTGTACTTACATACATACACACTACACAGTACACACACACAGCGTATTGAGACCACAATTATGACGTTTTACTACATAATCAAAATTTAATGATATTTGTAATTGGCCTACTAAGTAGGACTTAGTAACCATTTATTTAATTTAATTTTCTTTATCTCTTTTTGCTGAACCTTGGAAGACATTGTCTTAGAAAAAACTTATTAAAATAATTTTTATATTGAACTCTTTGATTAACTACTGTTTTTAATATCTAAATATATAAAACTCAAAGGTGGCTGACTGACTGATTGACTGACTGATATAGTGATCTATCAACGCACGGCCCTAACCACTGGACGTATTGGGCTGAAATTTGGAGTGAAGGCATATTTTATGACGTAGGCATCCGCCAAGAAAGGGTTTTTGGAAATGCCACTTTTAAAGGGGTGAAATAGGGGATGCAAGTTTTACTTCTTAATGCGAGCGAAGCCGCGAGCACCCACTAGTCAATCATATAATCACAAAACCAATTTATCCACAATTATAAATAAACCATGGCTACACACACACACAAACGTCATTCAAACTGGTGTGTTTATCGCTAAGTTATTACATATTCATGCTAAAATGCTGTCAAAATAATAAACGATACTTTTGTATGTGACCCAGAACAACTGTGGAAATTGGTTATATCTGCTTCACAGAGGTGAGAAGTTTATAAAGAAAAACATTGAGGAAAGGAATTTACGAACAGGTGGGCAGGTTTAGAAGCGGCTTTTCGATAATACATTATGTAACATATTAGTTACAATCATAAAAAATATACATATTTGTCTGGTATCTTATTCTATTTCTAATCACAGGGCACAGTGCGGGGCTAGATGGCGCTGTATGCAATATCCCGGAATATTTATTTTTATGTATTTGTTTATTGATGCCATATTTTCAATTAATAATAATTCCAATAAGTAATAATTCTTATTATTTATATTATATTCTTTTAATATTGTATCTTAGACTTGTAAAGAAACGTTTTTTAGCTTTTGTATATATATCTATTTAGTAAATAAGTTTATAATTCTTATAAAATAATAATCACTTGTTCAAAACCATACAGTGCAGTCTTATTTGTTACCTTTATATACGTGTTGTCTGTATTATCTGCTCCGAATTGACAGGTCGCTTAGTTTTGAGGAAAACACGTCGTATTTAGGTTGCGTTTGATTGGTGGATTTGTTACACTTGACAATGAGTGTTACAAATCTTTCTTCTTTCTTTTTATGCTGACCTAGTAACAGTTCATGTACCTTTTATGTTGTTTAAAGATAAACGAAAAGTCCTGTTCAAAATGGATAGGTAATTCATACACATAAAATATACTTATTCGTATCTTATTATATATAAATATGAATCGCAAAATGTGTTGGTAAGCGCATAACTCAACAACGCCGCAACCGATTTGGCCAATTCTTTTTTTAAATATTTGTTGAAGTTCAAGGATGGTTTTTACGGCGAGAAAAATTCGAAAAAATGCCGGAAAATTCCTTGTAACCGCCCTTTTCTTTTTCCCATACATACATTTTCTAGGTAACTAACTAAAGAGTAAAAGAGGCAACAGACAGGACGAACTCTGTCGGGTCCGCTAATAGGTAATAAAAAGATTTTATTGCGGGAGTGCTCTTAGGCAAATACATGGTAATGGGCGTCCTCAAACATGTTTAATTCATCACGATGTTTTCCTTAGCTAATAAGCGAGCGCAAATGGTCATAACTTTGTACAATTCATTAATTTTTTACTCTCGTCACTCACATCGACAAATTGTATGATAATTGAGTGACTTAATTAAAGTAAAAATAAAGGAACGACTAAAATATTGTAGTTGAAAAGACCGTAGTTGCAATCTGTGACGTTCAATCAACCGCTTAAGAAAAAACTCCCAGCTTCCTTAATCTAACCACGCAACACAAAAACCCAATTCGATAACTGAAGGTAAATACCTGTACCTACCAATATATGTACCTAACTAAATACCTACATATACTTATGCATATAATACATAAAGATAATTAAAAATAAGTAGATAAGGTGTTTATGAATACAACAGAACACATTAGTCAATTTAAAATTTTGGCCGTTTGTCCGTTTGTTAGTGTGTTTGTGCATGCTAATCTCAGAAACGGCTCAACCGATTTTGACGCAATTTTCATTAATGGCTACGTAATTTTATACTTAATATTTAGTGTTTTTTATTTCATTCGGTTTATAAATAAAAAAGTTATTGCTATTTAAACCACACAAAGCACAACTAAAGCAGTGTTGGATTTTAATGAGAGACGTTAGATAGGAAATCTATGGTTAAGCGAGCAACGCTGCAGGCATCCACTAGTTTTTTTATTTCGTGAATTCCCTTCACTGATAATATTTCAATGGGCAATGATTTTCCGGCTCTGGCTCTGCTCTTAGAATCTGACGTCATTCATTCATTCTAAGTCCTAACGATGACGTAATAAATAAAGGTATAACAGTGACGTATGTAGTGTTGTATTCATGTTACCAACAGGAATGAGGAAGTCATATAAGTTTCGTAGATTTAATAGTGACGTGTCGTAGTGTTGTATTCATTTTATCGAGTTAATGCGGTTTACAGGAATCAGGAAATCAGTTATATACCTAAGCTTAGTTTATCATCGAAATGTAGTAAAAACTGCCAAGGGGTAATTTATTCTTTCTAAACACAGAAATCTAAATAAGTTCCTGTTTATTTAGATTTCTGTGATTCTAAGTATGCCATTCTTTTTGTATAATGCAGCTTTTTCTCTGAAAGGAGTATTAATCTATACTTCTATGCTAATATTATAAAGCTGAAGAGTTTGTTTGTTTGAACGCGCTTATCTCAGGAACTGTTCTACCGGTGTGAATTTAAAAATTATTTTTGTGGTGAATAGATCATTTAAGTATTGAGGAAGGCTTTAGGCTATATAACATCACGCTGCAACTAATAGGAGCGAAGAAACAATGGAAAATCTGGAAAAAATGGGGAAAATTATTCATCTTTGAGGGCTTCCGTTGCGTGCGCTGCGAAAACGGTTCAAGATATCAAAAAACTATGTTTGAAAGAATTATTCCTCTTGAAATGATCTTACAAAATGTCTGCAACAGTATATGTCTATATTTTAAGATTAACTCACTAGAACCGTTTTTATGATAATAACTATTCCACGCGGACGAAGTTGCTGGCACAGCTAGTGCTAGGCTAAAATACTGCTAATATTGTTTATAACCTGACTATCATCCTTGATCAACCACTTATATTTTGTTGACAATTTGATTGAAATGCTTGACTGTTTCGTCTAAGTACATGTAATTTAATCTGAAAATAAGCTTATATGTAAATCCAAATCTGATCTACCACCATATCAAACGTCACCCAAATCGGTTCTACTGTTTGAGAGTGAAAGAGTAACAAACTATGCATTCACGCACAAATTTTCTCCTTCTTTTCATGAGCTGTGATAGATAAAATGAATCGAAAACATTACACACTTAATTTAATCCGTTCCAATCCTGTGTATGTACAAGTGTCTTAAAACATTATCCTTATTCTCTCTCATTCAACTAAACAATGTTTACGGAAGTCCTGTCTAGTTACTTGTTGGTTGCGGATCCAACGTTACGGATACAGCTGACGCATGTGCCTGTTAGACACACATTGGGTAATGCCGGACATTTAGTGGGCTTGTTTATAGTATGAGGAATTGAAGATGAATCAATGAAAATACTTACTTGGATTAGTAGAATAGAATAGAATATATCTTTAATGTACACCAATGTAAAACAGAAATAACAAAACAGGAAATAAGCTTTTAAATATATTAGAGTGCTGTACATTGGGCGGCCTTATCGCCTTAGGCGATTTCTTCCAGGCAACCTTTTGGATAGACATTACTAAGAATCATAAATAAAAATTAGATTAGGAAATAGGTAGCTTACATTTGCGCCAAAACAGTACCCATATACTGTGCAAATTATCCTTTTTTGACGGTTTTTTATCGTACGTTTTTTTTAGAAACAAAATGTATGGCGCTTCTTGGTTTTCAACTTTACCGAAGATAAATGTTAAACATATTAAACCAACCCTAAAAAGCTCATAACATTAGTTAATATCGCCACCACTTCCCGCATACAAATAAGCCAAAAACAAACATTCAGTTACCACACTGAGGTAATACTGCTAAGTAACCTAATACGTGATTCAGCAGCCAAAACCAAAGAGATCTCAAACCCCGTTATAGGACCTACATTGAGAGCCAAAAAGTTTTTATTCTCGTTTCGTTATAGGACTTGAATTGATAACCAAAAAGTTAGCTTTATTTTTGTTTTACAACGGTAATGGAAGGATGTGTGTGTTTATTGCAGCATGTTTATAGGTCAAACGTGTGGGCGTGATACAGATTTTGTGACCGTTTCGACCGTTAGGTGGCAGGTCGGTGGGCTTTTTTATAGTACTTAGAAAGACCACCTAAGGTTTATTTTAGGGATAAATTTAACACAAAAAATGATATACATAATTGACGGTTTACGTTTCAAGTAGTTTTTTTCATATTTAATTTGTTATTATCACATCTTGTGATTTTTTTATCGACTACTTAATATTTGTAAGCATTTTTAATTTCATAAGCTTAAGTTTTAATACAACTTGTTTTATTATAAGCACTAATGCAGTCAATTCAAAATTTAATGCAGTCTTAGGTTTTGACAGAAACTAAATTAGGCAGCTTCGTCTACTATATATATATATTTAATATTGTATTTAATCTTACGACAACATACAAAATCCTATGAAAGTACTAATCATATTGTAATCTATACTATATACTATACTTAATATTATAAAGCTGAAGAGTTTGTTTGTATGTTTGTTTGCTTGAACGCGCTAATCTCAGGAACTACTGGTGCGAATTGAAAAAATCTTTTTGTGTTGAATAGACCTATTTACCGAGTATTAGTATTTATTCATCTTTGAGGGCTTCCGTTGCGTGCGCTGCAAAAACGGTTCAAGATATTAAAAAAAATGTGTATGAAAGAATTATATGTCTATGTTTTAAGGTTAACTTACTAGAACCGTTTTTATGGTAATAACTATTCCACGCGGACGAAGTCGCGCGCATCAGCTAGTATTATAATATACCAGGTACTAATCCATATTACACTCAAATACCTACAAAGCAAGCACCAAGATTATCCAACGTACAAGCAGCAAGTAAAAGCCTCCATAAACAAACCGATCGTCAGTCAAGTCTATATAGAGGCTGCGTAATTAGCTGCCAAAGAAAATATCCGAGCGAGCAGATCCGGGACCGCTTCGGAAAACTTGATACTAATAAATGGTTGGCTGCTGTAAAGTTACTGGAAGAGATATGGCATAAGGTTTATTTAGGAATTTATAGAATAGAATAGAATATGTCTTGAATGTACACCATAAATTGATAATTTGTGACTGATATATGATATGATTACTTAATTAGTTAGCTGCATATTTTTTTTTTCACTATATTTAAATTTGGACATTTTTGTCATTTTAATTTTAATATTGTTTTTATTTTTATTGATTGTGACCTGTGATTTTATAAAAATGTAATATTTTAAAGTGAATAATATTATTGTGAATATGGACCAATGTCAGAAATAAATGAATTTGAATTTTAATAAAACATAGAAATAACAAAATAGGAAATAAGCTTAAATTTATTAAAGTGCTGTACATTGGTCGGCCTTATCGCCTTAGGCGATTTCTTTAATTTATCGCAATTATTAATTAGCAAAAAAACTAACATATTTGTAACTAATAGGCATTGAAGGATACAATTATTGTATCCTTCAGTTCCAAAAAATAAGGTTAGTTTAATGACAATCAAAGACAATACTGTAACCCCTGTACGGGTAAATGCCGTAAGGTGAATAGTTTTTTTTATTTGACACCTATAAATGATCACTAATAAGTAAGTCGGGTTTAGGTTATTTTACCCTACTTTGCGGTTAACAGCAAGCGTTTTGGATTTACCATTATGTTTAAGGCTGTAACGTCCCCGATATTTTTATACTACACCTATCGAACCTAGTGAATCGGTTCTTATCGGGTAAGCACGCTCCATCTTAGGCCATAGCCTTACTTGCTATCAGGTAAACTATGGTCAAGTGCAAACCCGTTCAAGATAAAAAAAAAAACCTATACTTTACAAATAGTATTAGGCTCTCTGCGTAATTCTTGTACTCTGTATTATGTGGTAGTACTACGCAGCACCATAAAGGTTACAAAAGGAAAACATGAGGAGTCATGTGTTTTCCGTGGAAGAATCTGGGCGCTCACTACGATGTACTCCCCAAAGAATCAATTCTGCGGGGGAGTCACGACCCTCAGTAATTAGAAATGGATACCCCTTCCTTAGTCTCCTTGTAAAGCTTCATGCCACATCCAGGTCCCAGCATCCTCCGCCGTTATCTCATCCAGCGAGGGCGTAACTGTCCGTGGTCAGATCTAGGTCACCCGTTACTGCCTTATACCGTCCAATACAGGCCTAACTCGCCTGTGCCACCCAGAGATGGCGCTGATCCCACTAGGAAGCTTATTTGGGTTAGCCGTTAGAGAAGGTCTATGTGAGTTGCTAACTGTATTCTATGTCGATTTTTGCATGGTGGGTTCTCCTTTGAGCCTCTCCATTTCTCTTTACTGAGGATTGTAAACTATGAATTGATACCTTAGAGGAATTTGGCTAGTTCCCATGACTTAGAAAATTCTGACACCGATGGTGAATTTTGGCAGCTCCGTTTGCTCTTGCTCACTTCCCTCGCTCAGTCAGTTAACCTACATCCAGGCAGGCTTCTCGCTAAGTGCTTTATAATCTAGTGTAGGCTCGGAGCGGATTGGATGAATAGCTGTAAGTGATTGCTTTGAGATATGGGCTTGGTTGTAAATACTTGTATCGAGTGTTGATGATTACCTAATGATATTGAATAGTAATTATTTAAGAAAATTATCATTCAGATTTTGTTAATTGTTCGTAAGCGAGATGTCGATATATCGATGTCTGACGATGTTTGAGGCCCATAAGGTGGTTTGAAAACTCTTGATAACAGAGTTTTTCACACTTACCTTTTTGTCTTAAATACTTAGACGGTATCTTTTTCAATTAGTCTAAAATTTATTAAAATATATGAATTGTACATTCCAACACGAAAAAAAAGGTTAAGAAAAGTATTTGCAGCATTTATTTTTGCAAATTACTATAAATTTACCTTTGATAGGGGCCAACATCCGAGGGATAAGCCATCTGAACCTAGGCTTCCACCATGATGTACCTACTCGTACCTGCCTAGGAAAACCATACGACTCAGAAGGATTTGCAACTTACATACAGTTATTCTTTAGCACTACTCATCATTTAACCTAAATTCCTATCTAAAATTCACAGAATCATAAATATCACGGCATCATCGACCTGCCACAACCCAGTTGTTTCTAACCGAGCCTCTAACCTCCTGGTCGCTGGTTCGATGCCCGGTAACGGCACACTAACTGGGTCACAAGGCTTCGCTAATATCAGTCAATACCGTTATACATCTCACAGCACTTATACTTTATATCTATCTACCTTCGTGTTATGATAAAACGACGTAACTACATTAAAAAATCATAAAACGAACATTTCAAATTAAAAGATACAAATAATTAGGAAATGCAAAAAACGTGCGAATCAAATTTTCTAAGCAAATGTCACATACGACCTTATTTCTCTCTAATGAGATCTAATGTCAACCAGTCTGACAGGAGCCGTTTGTAGGTTGCATTCTAAGGAGGTTTGAAACATTTCGCGCTCCCAAAGAGGTCGTAATATAATGGGAAGGTTTGCATCTGAGAATGGGGTTGTATAACTGTTTTCAACACGTGTCTTGGTTGAGAGACGCCATGTTTTATGGAAGTACGATTACATTGTGTCGGGTATTCCTGCTTTGGTCCGCTGGCTGCTGATAATGATGGTTTAGTAGTGACATTACGGTTTAGGAAGGAATGGGGTTCTCGTTTTCCGGGTCTGTCGAAGGTATCATGCCATTGTTATTGTCTAGATAGAGATTTGTCGAAGTGAAAGAAGCCAAGATGATTATATAGTCAGTCATAAAATATATAACAGTCCTTGAAGAACGTTAACATATCATATTGTGTATAATTTTAAGTATTAAGGACTCTAAAAAAACTAGTACTACAAAAAGAACTAGAAACGATTGAATGTGATGATTATTGTAAGCATTTAAATAAATTGTTCGTTTCTGAAAACACAACCCGATTGAAGTTTTTTGAAAACACTTTTAGCATGAAAACACATCGTTTAAAGCACAAAATGAGGTAGGGTTCGGAAAAAAGCGATCTCCTTATTTACACCCCAGTGTTATGCAAAATTTAATTGCAATTAACAATTTTATTGATAAATTGTTATTTTTGCCCAACACTGTTAAAAACTTACAATTAAAGTTTATATTATCCTTTCAGTCCAACAACAACAACATAATAATAATATGAAAATTCTGTCAGGCTCCTAAGGAAAGATAATATTTCCAAACGGAACAAATAAATATACCTACGAATATATATGTATAGGCTGCTTGCTATAGGCAATATAATTATAAAAGTAATTGCATTTATCACTAAATTAATAAACGTTATCTTTAAATCAAAATTAATCCCTTACAAATCAATTAAATTAATTTAATTAAAATATATAAATTACCAGGACAACAGAAGTGTGCAGCAAGTTAACAGTTAAAGTGTATGTACTTAGGTACTGTAATTATCTGTACATTTAAGATAGGTTTGATGTTGATAAGACGTGATTATTGCATTTACAATTATCGTCACTTGATAACAAAGAGATAAAAGATAGGTCTTATAAGATATCAAATAAATAGTGATAAGACATAGATAAGTTATAACAATATTAACAGTTACTTTTGCAATTTCAATTAAAATTTGTATGTATGGGAATCTGCTAGTCATGAGACGAGAAAAGACTTTTGAAAAGTAACAAAGATTTTGGTTATAACATTTACAGTTTGACAATAAGAACTAGAAATGTACATATTACAAAATTAGAAGAAAATAATTTAGTTTACACAATAACCGCTACCTAAACACATTTTTTGTACATTTGCCTATAATAAACAGAAGTTATTTACGATTTTTATTTTAACAGCCAAAAAGTCACGCACACAAGCAAGATCTCATCATATTATATGATTGCAACAAAATGATTGACCTCGTTTTTTTTTTCAATGTTAGCTGGAGTGGGTGGAGGTACCAGGCGAACAGAGAGTGGTGAGAGGTGGCGGAGGCATTCACTATTTACTTTGTATTAAAGTAATGATTTGATGACAGTAATGGCGGTTTTTAATTTTGATTTTAATACTTATAAATCCTTAAAATCTTATGAAATCGTGGCTAAGCCATTTATCGTACATGGCTAGAATAATATCATTTACTTTTACTCACAATAAACCGTTACATAAGAACTACGAACTAAAAAATATTTTTGGTGATAAGTATCTAATTCAAATTTATCGTATATGAAAACTTATAAAACATAAAGTAGGTAACTAACTAATAGTATATATTTACAAGTCTTACACATAATATTAAAATATACAATATACCTAAAATAATTGTATTAATAAACGTTTAAAACATATTAAAATGCGATGAAGATCGGTCCATCCAATTGGACTCATTTATTTGAATAAATCTGACAGATTCAAAATTGCGTTATTTTATGAAAAATACCTCTAGCTTTTGCGTTATGGATGCAATTTAAGAAACTTCTCTCTTCTAATCGAATTTTATTAAAGACCTTTTCCTTAATTATCAAATACTTCAATTGAAAATTGTCCTTTAACTTTCTTACTAAAAAAAAGTTTACACAGCAATTCCCTCATACAGCTATACTAATAATGCATGAAATAAGTAAGAGTATTCATGTTTCTGCAATCCGGATCTATGTACATATGTAGCAAACTTATCTATGCATCTTGAATAACAATTACATGTATAAATATGTACTTCAGTGCAAGATAAGATATAGCAAAGCTAAGATATACTAATATCTATTGATTAAACTTAGATTATCTTTCTAAGGCCTTTCTAAAGATTTTCTAAGTGCCCATTTTTATGTTGTAGTTAGAAGTAGTATGTTTAGTTTTTCTTTTCTTGTTTTTATGTTTTTTTGGCATCATATTTATGTATTTAAAAATATATATAAAGGAAGTAGCCAGAAAAATGCCATTTTCCATTAAACATAGTAATGTATCCAAAATGATTCAAGAAAAAAATAATGATATACGTTCCACCCTAGACCGTAATGATTGCTTACCATCAGGCGAAAATCGGTCAAGTGCAAACCCATTTCTTGTAAAAAAATGAGTATGCTCTTTACAAAAAATATTGAATCAATATAAAATGTATAAATCGAATATAGAAATATTGATATAGCATCAATAGTTAGCAACGGATTCCCGTGCTAATTGATGTACTGTAGTATAGAATTCAACTGGCATAGGCTACTTTTTATACCTAAACAACGCAAGTGAAACCGCATGCATCCACAATAATAAATATTAATATTTGATTCTATATTGGGCGCTTCAAAAGGTCGGATTACACGTTAAATTGTAAATGACTAGGTCCCGCTTGTTAGTTTAGTGCGGCAGTCTAAGGGCGGCTTGATGAACTTGACACCAGAGTTGGCCACTCTCATTCGATAAGAAGAAGAAGACAAAAAAATACTTACTTTCATATCTTTATACAAACACAATCCTACTATCGGTTGTTAAAACACCATGAAAAACTGACCGGCCTGCTCACTCAAGTACATCTACATACATAATAAACAAATTAGATGCTTTCTCACTTCAATGCTTCGAGAAATGTGGCTTATTTACAGGTAGTACGGCAGTCGTTAAGCCATGTCAGAGGCCCTAGGGGTGGTTTGAAAACTCTCGACACCAGAGTTGGCCACTCTCATTCGATAAGAAAAAGAAGGTCTTATTGTGGCTGAAGATGAGAATGAATCTATAAAGAATTTTTTTATTTGTTTTTTATGCCTGTTGGTTATTCTTCAACTTCAATACATATATTTCTATAAATTTTTTAATAGTTATTGGTTTTCCGTAATATTGTTGAAAGCAGTAAACAAATGAGTTCTCATGCACCAGTAGTCGCGATAAAGTTACTATCCGATATATGTACATACGTACATACATACATACATGCATGCACTTATTGTATCTCTATGTAGGTAAAGATATTTTATAAGCTCAATAGATTAGATTTTTCACGATTTACCTGATAGTTATAGGGACTGCTGACTGCTCTGTTAGCTTAGTTGGTAGTGGCTCTGCCTTCTAATCTAGGGGTGCGGGTTCAATTCCCGCATAACACAAGTAATTATGCATATTAAAATTTGTATTAATTACTTGTGTTGTGTCTGGTCGTTTCTATGTATAATAAGTATTTATTTACAAAAAATATATATATATATGTATTATATCCGTTATCGAGTACCCATGATACAAGCGTAAGCTTAGTATGGGACTAGATGGCGCTGTGTGATATGTCCTGAAATATTTATTTATTTATTATTTATAGTAACGTATGGCAAGTATCAAGAAACGATAGAATTTTGATCATGGATTGATTTTGTGTTCAAAACAAAAATTAATACGTAGAAATAGATTTAAAGTCTCTTTTTATGTTTAAATATAACTTGTTGTTTTAAATTTAGTTGATATGTATGTACATACTTTTTTGTAGTTCAGTGTACATATACATATGTATTGTTTATTAGTTTATTTTTGAATATTTATTTAACTGTATACTTCTCAATAATATATGTTAATATCTTACTTGCCTATGTGATTAATGTTTAGGCTTGATTCCTGAGGAACATACTAATATTATAAAGCTGAAGAGTTTGTTTGTTCGTTTGTTTGTTTGAACGCGCTAATCTCAGGAACTCCTGGACCGAATTGAAAAATTCTTTTTGTGATGAATAGACCATTCATCGGGGAAGGCTTTAGGTTATATAACATCACGCTGCAGCTAATAGGAGCGGAGGAACAGTGGAAAAAACGGGGAAAATTATACATCTTTGAGAGTTTCCGTTGCATGCGCTGCGAAAACGATTCAAATCGTGATAACAGCTATAATTTATAAAACTGAAGAGGTTGTTTGCAAAAATAAATATGATGCCCAAAACAACTATTCCACGCGGACGAAGTCGCAGGCACAGCTAGTCTTCTTATATATAAAAACGAATCGCAAAATGTGTTGGTAAGCGCATAACTCAACAACGCCTGGACCGATTTGGCCAATTATTTTTTTTTAATATGCGTTGAAGTTCAAGGATGGTTTTTACGGCGAAAAAAATTCGAAAAAAAACCCGACCTTTTCTTTTTCCCATACAAATGTTTTCTAAATAACTAGAGAGTAAAAGAGTCAACAGACAGGACGAAGTCTGTCGGGTCCGCTAGTATAATATAAAAAAATGAATTCATTCAACTTGTACTCTGTATTCTGTGTTGTACAGGGAGATATATCTGTTATGAAACTACTTTGTTTGATGTTTTCAAATTGAAATAGGCTTTCGTTTGACTACGAAACATACCGCCTTGCTAATAATATTTTTTTACATTAAATAGGCTTACGATTGACTATAGCCTGCCTGATGTTAAGCACCACTATAGTCTAAGATGTAGCACGCTTGCCTAGAAGAAACCTATTTACTCTAGATTTGAAGACCCCTGGGTTATAATTTATATATTTTTATTTATATGTTTTTTATATCTATTTATCCTTTATCATATTTTGTAAGTACATATATCGTATGAAAATAAAAAATTCACAAGCTATTAAAATACTCAATATCCCCATTCTTTACAACCCACTGAAATCTTATAGAACAGGTTTTCCAACATTTTTCAGTGGCAGATTTCCCGTCTCGCTTTCTCCTCGCATTCACACATACATTATACAAACACACAGACAGACCAAACCAGACTTTATGTACATATTTTCCTGTTATAACATATATATATATGATAGAAAGGTGTATTTGATATGTTATTAATATCTTAATATATAAAACTCAAAGGTGACTGACTGACTGATTGACTGACTGATATAGTGATCTATCAACGCAAAGCCCAAACCACTGGACGGATCGGGCTGAAATTTGGCATGCAGGTAGATGATATGACGTAGGCATTCGCTAAGAAAGGATTTTTGGAAAAGCCGCTTTTAAAGGGGTTAAATAGAGGATGCAAGTTTTACTTCTTAATGCGAGCGAAGCCGCGAGCATCCACTAGTCAGTAATAAAAATTAAGATTTTGTGAAAATCTACTTAAAAAACCTAAAATGTGTGATCTGTTGGTTTTATTTGCAAATTTTATTGCATTGATAATATAAAAAAGGTAGACACAATTCTATTTTCATTGTGATAAAACTATGCGTCAAAAGGATCTTTTATAAAATATACGTCCGAAAGGAACATTTTTACTGTTTGTGGCTCATAATGCTAAACCAATTTGGGTAATTTTCCAAAATCAGACAAAATTGTAACAATACCCCTTTCATACCGATTATTACCGGTACTAGTAGTAATTGAGGTCAGTGTTACCGATTAATGAAATAGAATAAAAAACCTTCAGTAGTCTTGATTACCTCCTTTTTGAAGTCGGTTAAAAATTGCAAGATATTTTACTATGAAGTTTCTATCTCCGACTTCCCCTGAAAAACGCCCCTCTGACTCATTACTGACCCAGATCTTCCTTCGCAAGAAGCACCAAACTATTTGACAGCTCATCAAATCATTTCACTTTGCTAAGTAAACAGAGCTTTCTACTATTCCACTATTCGCTTGCTCTTGCGCCTCTCACTACATCTATGTGTTAAACACACACATGCAAACAAAACTCGTGTACATACACTCAAAATTTCAATTCCACCTTTCTCTATTCATTTTCCCCTGGTAGTTGTGGTGGCAATATTTTTTTTTCACCACGAGAGTTTTGGCGGTTATTGTCCCACTTCTAAAGTTCATTGCCGGTACCGTTTGACGACCTACCTAACATAATTCGCTGGTATTCTTTCCGACAGTTACTTTTACGCGACATTAAAATGCTAAGATGAAGATAAGCGTCGAAAGCGGGACGTGGGGCGGTTATCGAATGCGATACTTTTATCGATTGTCGGTAATGTTGGTACTTTTTATCGATTGTCGATAAAAAAATGTTGAAACATTATCATGTTGCGAGACTTTTTTATCGATTTGCGGAAATTGGTGATATGGTGTCTTGTACTGATATGGGTTTTTCTGATTTTCTTTCCAATTACAAATAAAAAAAAGTTTGGATAATGTTTAGAAATCTTGCTTTTTGGAGAGAGTTTAAAATCTACATAATATTATCTACATTACTACAGATTGCAATTTCAGTGAAATAAAACTTTCCCAACAAGTGAAGTTAGTTAGTTTTTCTAGATCTTCTAGATCTCAATTAAAGTTAATATTTTAGGGTAAAAAAAAGAAAAGAAAACTAAGTATTCCACCAAAATCCAGCTAACAAAAAACAGTGCAAAAATTTTCTTTTTCCAAACTAACACCATGCAAATATCAATTTAGCTAAATCTAGTATATTGTCTGAGAAGTCAGTCGGCTATAGTCCTACATTTCCAAACAAAATGGCGGATGTTTTTTTGGCCATTAATAACTTTCGGTCTTTTGACTTTTTGCCTTCATTTGAATGGATATAAATAGCTGTGCTTAAGAAATGTAGAGCAAGTTTATTTTCTTCTTTAAGTGGGTAGATGACAAAAAATAAAAACAATTGGAAAGTAGGTTAGGTTCATAGACAAAGAATTAAAATAGACGACGCAGTTGAGTTCAACAATTATGTGTCATGTATTGTCCGCTTTTCTTCGTGAGTCTAGAATAGTCTATGATCAGAATTAAAATCTAATAAGTACGAATAAGTATGTTCATTATTTTAAATTAAGTATGTATTCAAAACTTTATTTTTATAAAACCATTACCTTCATGTAATCGTAAGTAGGAATGATAATAAATGCAATGGATTTTCCTATACATCATCACGTAGGCACTTAAGATTATATCCATAAAAGTATTGTAATGAAACTTATTATGTTTGACGGTGTAAATTCCAACTTTCCATTTTGGTAAATATTTTTTTATAAGCAATAATACAATGCAGGTGTACTATATTAATCTTTTGGGAAATACAAAGTACTTTAGGTGGGTAATGTACATACAACAAGAAAATCACAACTTTAATTGTCCAATTAAAAGAGATTAAAACAGAAAAAAAAACATTAAAAAATGAAAGTCACAGACAAAATCAACAATTTGAAAATCGACTTTCCACCCGAAAAAAGCGACGGGAAAGCGCGCTGCCAACCGCACAACGAAAAAAAAGGTCCGGCAACTTTTGAAACGCACAAAAAAGGTTGGACTTGTTCTTTGCTCTGCACGCATCGTATCTTGCATATAGGCAAATTGGGTCGTAAGGTGAACGTACTCGGAACATTTCGCCGACCACAGACTATGTAGCAGTTTGTATGAAGGCCGTTGACTCACTATAACTATACTTATAGTCACATTGCAGTGCTATCAATTTTAATGTTGGTATTGGAACGACACTCGAATTGGCAGGCAATGGCGCCCTCGTTTTCAAAATTCGAATTTTTAAATGTTTTCGTTCGTGTTTGGATTTCTTGGAAATATTGTATCATATCTTGATATTGCTTCCAAATTCAGCACAAATTTACTGTAAAACTAAATAAAATATCAATCTATCATTTTTTTAATTTTCAGTGTTTGATATAAATAGTAAAATTTGTTACGCCCTTGCAAGCTTTGCTGTTTACATATTTTTTCAGTATATGCTCAATTTCTTTCGTATCTAAATAAAATGTCTCTTATTCTCATTCACTAACTTTCCTGCCGCTGACTAATGGCAAAATTTAAAAGAAGCTTGCGTTCCATTCTACGCTTTCATCTATAATAATATAATAGTAGTAGTCCCAAATGTTTGTCAAAGGTAAGTCGAGCAACGACCTCTTCGGTGAGTGTGTAAACTTCGCGAAGCAAACTCACAAGAACACTCTATTCACGTCTGGTAGCAGCACTTGTACTACAAACACATGGAGATGTGAACAAAAAATGTTAGTTCATGTTTTTGCCGTAAGTAGAATATTCTTGCCCGAAATAGCCACTTTCGACGGGTAGAAAGTTAGGGAATTAAATAGCCTTTCTCACGACTTTTGTCTTGGAATGAAACCGTTCTGTGAGCGACTGAACGTTCCAGATTCATTGTGGGTGGTGGAAAATGTAAAGTTGAAATTGTGCTCAATTTTATTTCATGATATATCTTTTTATTCATTCCTAAGCAGTTTCGTTTAAGCTAACTGAAAATGAAATCTTAAGATAACAATAATACTAAAGTTTATTCATTTTATTAACTATGCTTATCAAATTCACTAGAAAAATCAGAAATCACTATTTAACAAGAGCACACAAACAAAACCTCGTTGCTAAATTGACCATAGTACCAACCTACAAAAACCAAAAAAATATAAACTAAATCATCACGTAAAAGCTCTTTGCACTCTTTGAAAAAGGAAACTTTTTCTAAAGAGGTTTACATTATAAATGAAAAAAGCAAACCTAAATATTTTTAACTAAAGCAAGCATAAAACCTCTTTCCACTCATAGAAAAAGAAAACTTTTTTCTAAAGAGGTTTACGTTAAAAAATAAAAAAGGCAAATGAATAAGCGAAAGCGGTATATGGTGTGACTTTGACCGTCCATTAACGATGGGAATCTTATGGAAATGGGAGAAAGGCGCTAATTTAGCTATGGGAGAAACATTTTGACAGTTTTCTATTTAGGTGTAGGCTGGAAAATGGCGCGGAAATATTGTAAAACTATGAAAAACATTGTAATTTTTAGGTAATGTTGCTTTAATAAGTAGTGAATTGTAATAAATCAATAAGAAATATGATTATTACAAATAAATCATAATAATGGTGGAGCATTCCCGTACTAGAAACCTTCTTGCTCGTTTTATCATGTTATTGTTTGTTGATCTGTCTGTCGCTACCACATCACAACGCAGCAACGGAGCATCGTGGTATTTGGTTTGGTGATAGTATAAGATTGTGACATTGACATACGTTAATTTTCATCCAGGATCAACTCAAGACAACGCACAAGTCCGTACTTACTAGTATTTTTAATTGAAGATTCTTGATTTTACTGAAAGTTTTCTATTTTGTGTGTATACCTATTACTCGAAAGTCGAAACCTTCGCTAAATTGAAAATATACTTTACTTTTCATTCAGGTTGAACGCAAGCAAACGCGGGAGTCTATTACTATATTTAACAATCTGAAGAATCTGAATCAAAAGAAGGAAGAAGGTTTTTAATTTCAGTGAAAGTTTTCATTTTGTGTGTATATTACTTGATTACTTTGCTATATTGTAACAATTTTCTTAAAAAAAAACAATCTAGAAGCATCCAAGGCGAATAACATAGTTTCCATCGCACACGTCACCGTCTTATGAATGAAATACTAAAACACTTGCATAAGCTTTGTTTACTAGAATCTGCAGGTCGCGGAATATCTCTCTTGATAATGTGACTCATGGTGTCTTTTCCTTGAGCAGTGTTGTAAGGTTGTATAAACAGGTGGATTTTGTAAAAAATGATAATAAATGTATTTAGATAAGTATCAGTTTTTTTCAGAAATGGTTGTGTTATCAGATTTCAAACAATTATTTCTGAAAAATAAATTTAATTATTTATTAACTAAGATTATTTATACAACTTGTAAATGTATGTATGTACTTGTAAGTAGGTATGTTATTAATTATCTGGCGAATAAATTATTAGAAATAAATTCGTCCGCAATTATCTTAGTTCACTAAATAAAAATGTAAGGAATAATTGCGTACGCATTTTAATTTTGTATGTGGATAATATCCCGGATTATTCATTAATTTCATTTTATTATTGATATACTACAAAATTTATACCAAAAATTAAGATACGTCGGTTGTTATGTTTAGTGAAAGAGAAATATACGAGTACATATCAATAAACCAACAATCACATTTTAGATTTAATATAATTCTCTATATTTGTTCTATTTTTACATCTGTTAGTAAACAACACCAAAGCAATTTACTTTCTATTTAGATACATTTCTGAAATTGAGTTCAATCTTTCTACTAGCATCTGTTATATCGTATAAGAATGACCAACTTTATTGTTAAAAAGTTTCAAACGAAACTTTACCAATTTTAACCGACTTCAAAAAAAGTAGGTAAACAAGTCTACTGAAAGTTTTTTTTACTAAGACGTTTCAGATTCCTTTATGAATGTCTTTATTACCAAATATAGATTCCATTAATGAAACACTATGACTAATGTATCTCAGCACGTTTCCTTGAACCCCGGTATCGCAGGTTCGAATCCGTGTCAGTTATGCAAGGCCGGCGTGTGACGCATATAGTGGGGTTATACCGTCATGTGGAAAGGTGTGCCAATTTTTAAACTGATTTACTCTGCAGGATTATTCGCTTTAATCTGTGATAAAAGAAGCCAATATTTTAATCCAACATCATCTCCCTTTACTACTAGCGGTGGCCCGCTGCGTTAGCCTCGTAAATCCGACATAAAAGTAGCTAATATGTTAGTCTATCTACCTGTACGCTAAGTTTCATTCGATTCGGTTCTGCTTTTTGAGCGTAAAGAAGTATATCGGAAGCTCCCAAAACGGAATGCCACTTCGGTCACCCAAGCAAGGACTGAACGCACCGACCTTTGCTTAACATTGGTAATCGCATGCGAGTGCCTCCGCTAGCTGAGCCACCTGCGCTAGAAAGATTCTTTATTTATTAAGATAAAGATAAAAAAAAAAACTTTATTAATACTGTATAGTTGCAACACATACATATTTTATTGAAACATAATCATAGGAAATGCTACACATATTACAATATCTCGTCAAATTGAATTTAATACATTTTATAACATACCACATGAACTTCAACTTTAGTATTTAAAACTATGATTTAATCTCTCTCTCTTTCTCTCTTGAGTAGTATTCTCCATGACTAAGGGTTGTGACTCCCTTGCAGAATTAATCCGTTAGAAGAGTTTTCTTGTGCAGATAAATCGTGGTGGGCGTCCAGGTCCTTCCACGGAAGACTCATGTCGTCGAATATTGTGATCCTCGAACATGTCGGTTCGATGTTTTCCTTCAATGTTAAGCGAGTGCAAGTCCACACATAACTTGAAAATACAAGTCATTGAAAATAAAATAAAAATCAGACACTGGAACCGCTAAGCCACACTCGCTCCATCCAATTCTGTTAAAACAACCTCTAAAAATATGACTCATCTAATGTGAAATAGCCTAGAAAACATCCAGTACCGGCGCAGCACAATGCGCTCTGTTAACATTATATTGCAAACCATTGCAAATAGATTCGCTTTCGGGAATTTCCCGTCAAAAAGGTCAGGTTATTTCCAAATGTATTTCAGAATTAGAGTAATGCGGATTTTGCTGATTGACATGATTGAATTACGAAACTAGATATCATATATAGATGCTTATTCTGACTTATTTTATTTTGTGAAAACGAAAAAGTTTCTTATAACGAATAACAGTGACCCCAAAGTTAGTTAAGTTAGTTATTGCTCTGTTTTATTGTGGTTGTAAAAAACTAGCAAACCCGGCGAACTCCGTTTCACCACCAGATGGCTAAGTTTTTTCTTTTTTTATAAACCTCACGGAGCCCGAGACCTTTCCAACGAATGCAAAACCGTAGAAATCGGTTCGTGCGTTCTGGAGTTATAGCGTCAGGGAGAAAAACCCGACTTATTTTTATATAGTAGATTAATTTATTCATTTGTTGAAGTTAGTATTTTTAATACAAACATAATTGGAAAACAAATAAATTGATAACTATCACCTTCGTAAAAAAACATTAAGAAATTAAACTTTTATCAATGTAACGGTATTTGATAGTTTTGTCAACGTTTCAAAAAGAAAACAAAATTAACTAAGTAGCTGTTTTTAAATATTTTGGAATTATTTTATTCATTAGGTGTACAATATTTATAATTTCTTGCGTAGAAGGACCTACTTCAGTTTGCTACAGATATTCGTAGCATTGCTACGAGAATTTCGTAGCTTCAACTAAAACACTGATTACCTGCTGAATTCTGTACATAATTTCATATATAGCTAGACCTGTAATTTTTTTTTTTTGAAAATAATTTTAATCTTTTATAAATATAATCTCAAACCGATATTGGAATAATAACCGTTAAGTTTAACCCTTTCCCTCCTTACGGTACTTAGAAGTACCACCACATTTTTCGTCTAATATCTTTAGTACGAAAACACTTTACGTGAACGGCAACTGACGATCCTTTAGAGTACCGTTTCCGTCAGCCAATCACAGCGCGTTAATTGAATTACCGCGCGACATTGGCGTAAAAATTGAAATTCTTGTCACAACTTGTCGAACGTTTTTTCATTTCGTTGTGCAGTGAAATAAAAAAAGTTTTATAAGTAGAATATCACAGGTAAGTGCTATTTTTTTTACTATTTACGTTGTTTATATCATTGGCTATATTTCTAAAAGCTGTTATAATGTATTATCACGATATTTCATACGAATATTTGATAAAAACTACTGCGGACTTAAAAGTACCGTCAGGTGATTCTAGTCTCAAATATTATGATTTTTTATAATACATGTATACGATGAAGTGGTTATTTTATTTTATTATTATTTTTATAAACCCATGTTATTTTTTTTTTATTATTGTTCTAATCAAGGTTTTTATTGTTTTAGGAATTGAGATGGATATTAAAAACAATACGGCTCTAATTGAAGCCCTGTTATTAGAAGAGCTTCCGGACTGCGACGAAGCGTCTGATGCAGGTGTGTCCGATGATGAAGTGGAAAATGTTCAACTACCCTCGCCAAGAGGTTTCGATGAAATTTTTGAAAGAGCTATAGAAGATGTTTTGGCCGAAGTTCCGCCGTCGTCGCCGTCAAATGAAGATGTATTGGAGTACCCAATAAATCAGGTACCCACATCTTCATTACCTGCACCTAGTGTTCAGCCTGATCTACCATCTGCAAATAACTCTTCACACCGAACTAACCAGCGATTACCCGAACCAAACCGTAAATGGAAAAAGAGGGACCTAAGTACATCTTTACCGGAATACATTGCGGATACTGGAGTAGTAGATGACTGGTTTGCTCACTGTACCACACCGACTGATATATTTTTAGTATTGATTGATGACATTGTTGACAATATTGTATACCAAAGTAACCTTTATGCTACTCAGAAAAGCAAAGTATTGAACCTAAAAAAAGAGGAACTCCTAACATTTATAGGTATTAATTTTTTTATGGGTTACAATACTCGTCCGGCGTGGAGAGACCACTACTCTTCGGCACCTGATCTCAACAACGCGCTTATTTGCAAGACTTTGCCTAGAGACAGGTTCGCTATTATTTTATCTCATCTGCATTGCAATGATAGCTCCAAAATGCCTTCAGGCTGCAAAGATAAATTATATAAAATTAGACCAATGATTGATGCACTCAATAAAAAATTTGAAATGGTTTATCATGGTACTCGCGAACTGAGTGTAGATGAGTCCATGATTAAATTCAAAGGTAGGTCTGTCCTAAAACAGTATCTACCTATGAAGCCCATAAAAAGGGGGTACAAACTGTGGTGTCTTGCTGACCAGAGGGGGTATATAAAGAAGTTTCAAATTTACCAAGGGAAAGACGAAGAACTGAACACAAAATTTACCGGCTATGGATTAGGAGAGAAAGTAGTTTTGGAGTTAACGGAACAAGATTGGAGTAAGGGGAAGGTAGTTTACTTTGATAATTTTTTCACGTCTGTGGCTTTACTTGAGAAACTGAAAACTGAAAACACCTACGCATGTGGAACTATCCGAAGTAACAGAAAAGGACTGCCCGGAAATATGCTCGCTGATTCTCAATTGAAAAGGGGCGATAGTGATCATCGATTTTCAAATTTAGACATTGGATATTGGAAATGGAAGGATAATAAAATGGTTCATTTAGTGTCTAATTTTCACGGGAACGAAGAGGCAACTGTGTCACGTAAAGAAAAAAATGGAACCAAGTCAGCCATTACATGCCCTATAGCTGTCAAAGATTACAATATGTATATGGGCGGCGTAGATAAAGCTGATCGTTTGAGAGCCCTTTACTGTATAGATCGCAAATCTCCGAAATGGTGGCACAGATTGTTTTGGGGTCTTCTGGACATCGTATTTGTCAATGCATATGTCATTCATGGACTTATAATGGAACAGACTACCGTAAAAGATTTTAGACGTTCTGTTACTCAAGGCTTGATGACAATGAAAGATGCTAGTCAGAAAAGGAAGACTTCTACTGACAATACTGCAAAAGGCGGCCCTTCCAAAAGACGCAAATCTGACTACTCCACTATAAAAGACGTACGCTTAGGTAACAGAGGCATCCATTGGCCTACGTTTGTAGAGAACAGGGGAAGGTGTGAGGTTTGTAGTTTGAAGAAGATTCAGTCGAAACCTCATAGTAAATGTTCGCATTGCAACGTGTTTTTGTGTGTAAACGAAAAGAAAAATTGTTTTATTGAATACCACGAGGTTAACCTGTAATTTTTTTTTTTTATTACTACTACTTAATTCATTAATTTAATTACTGCTAAGTCAATAGTGGATCTCATTATTTTTGTAGTTTCAATCAAAGTTCCTACCACTCTGTTAACACGAAGTTCCTGACGGTACTTATAAGTCTAGGTCTTGGAAATAGTACTTCTAACTATAATAAAAATCTAAAAAAAATCTGTGTTTTTAATTTTACCTACCTTATTATGAAAATAAAGTTCAAAAGCGGAAATTCGTTAAAAATCACTACCCCGGGGGGAAAGGGTTAAGCATGAAGAATGTGCGAGTAAATATAATTTACAAAAGAAAATTATATAAGTATTATATCTACTAAAATTAAACAATACTATACATACTACTTCTAACGTAAATAATCTTTATGAATAACTAATGTCAAATTAACTAAATAACCCGCCCTTTATCGTTCCTGGTGCAAATGTGCCCATCAAGCTCGCTGCGTTTAAAGAAAGAAGAAAGAAAGAAAAACATTTATTGTAGCAAATAATAATGAAACAAGTACAAACAAGAAATATATAAATTTAAAAATAAACCTATACTTAAAACTACTTAAATAAAATACATATTTGCCACAATACAACCCCAACTCAGCATAATGCTGGCTGCATAGCAACCAGCGCTGGTCTTCCGTTGGGGTTGGTGATGACGTCACGAACGCATACATGGAATTATTTTTAAACAGAAACAACAAAGACATACTTAGACAAGTTAATAAATACCAATAACAAATACAAATAAGATAAGATTTAAAATAAGACGATGAAAAACAATTCTATTTTCAACAAAAGAGTACACAGTATCAACTATTTAATTTATATTACGGTTATATACATACAATATCTATATATATATATATATTCACAGTTCAATTTAGATAGCGCTGGTGTCATTGACTAATGAAGCTTCCCTTTTCTGGTGTTCCATAATAAATGTTTTGAGCCTTATTTTAAAACTATACATACTGCGCAGGTTCCTGATCGGCGGAGGGATGTTGTTCCAACACCTCGACGCCGCATAACGAAAGCTTCCCCTAAACGCTTGTGTGGCGTGTCTCTCAGTGAGCAGCGGAGCGGTGCACGAGCGAGGGCTGTGCGACTGCCGCGACGGCTTCCAACTTAGCTTCTCGTACAAGTAGGACGGCTCATGAAACTTTATCACTCCAAAAAGCAAGCATGCCAAGTGAAGCTTACGGCGATGCTGCATTCTGAGCAGAGCATGCTCGTTCAAAAACGGAGTCACGTGACCTCTCCGAGGTATTGAGAAACAAAAACGAGCACAAGCATTCTGCACCCTTTGCACCAATTTTTTGGTCTTGGCAAGGATGCGGGAGTGGAAGACAGTGTCCATGTAATTAAGCTTAGAAAGAACTAACGATTGTGTAAGTTGAACCCGAAGAGCCGTCGAGAGGAATGGTCTCATGCGGTATAATATCTTAAGCCTATAGAAACATTCCTTTAGACAGTTGACCACATGTTTCTCGAAACGAAGATGGCTGTCCATAATAAGACCAAGGTTCTTGACTTCATGCACGCGCTCAACGGGTAAACCCATTAACATTACATTTTGCGAGGGTTTGAGACTGGCCAGTTGATGCCTGCTACCGAAAACGATATACTTTGTTTTGGCTGGATTTAGTAGTAGGCAATTTTTCGCTGACCATTCTGCTATATTGGCAAGATCTTCGTTGATTTTTCCTATAGCTATATCAATATCGCTAGGCTTGCATGACATATATATCTGGGTATCATCTGCATACTTATGATACTTGCTATGCTTAATACATGTAATTAAATCTGCTGAGTACATAATGAATAAGATTGGCCCCAAAATGGAACCTTGAGGTACTCCTCGGGTTACAGGTAGTTTGTCCGATAGCACAGTCGAGCCATCACTGCGAGTGATCTTAACGCGCTGATATCGACTACTCAGATAACTGTCAAACCAACGTAAGGCTGCGGAGTCAAACCCATAGTAACTGAGCTTAGATAGCAAGTTTCCGCGCTGGATGGCAATAGATAGCCGTTGCACCAGAAACGATCCAGAGCGGGAGTCATAACAAATATAAAATAGTGAGAAATATGAAATTCTAACATTCAAAACTTAGAACTCCTTATAAATCAATGTACCTATGTAAGGTGTCACAAATAAAAATGTGTTCTTGCAGAAAGGGTTTTAATAAAAACTATATATGACATATCCTTCATTTATGGTTTTTTTAGAAGCAATCTTTTTCAGTAAGAGGTATAGTTTATCACTTAAGATTTAAAAAAAATATGAGTGTGGATTGTTTGTCCCACTCACACTGAAATGGCAAAACCAATTTGGATAAAATTTAGCATGAAAATAGATTAAGCCCTGAATTATCCCACAAGCATCTTAAGAGCACATATTAAGCAAAAATAAGTAATCAATATGTCAACTACATACTCAAACTCATTACCTTTATAATACTAAAGTGAATAAAAGCAACAAATCAATGTGTATCAGTTAGACCAAAAATAAATCTTCTCAAATAATCTTACTCGTCAAAATGTATTATCCATGTAAAAACGATATCAATCCTATATATATAAAACTCAAAGGTGACTGACTGACTGATTGACTGACTGACTGATATAGTGATCTATCAACACACAGCCCAAACCACTGGACGGATTGGGCTGAAATTTCGAATGGAGGTAGATGTTATGACGTAGGCATCCGCTAAGAAAGGATTTTTGGAAATGCCACTTTTAAAGGGGTGAAATAGGAGATGCAAGGTTTACTTCTTAATGCGAGCGAAGCCGCGAGCACCCACTAGTCTATATCTATACTAATATATAGCTGAAGAGTTTGTTTGTTTGATTGTATGTTTGTTTGTTTGAACGCGCTAATCTCAGGAACTACTGGTCCGATTTGAAAAATTCTTTTTGTATTTGTTAGACCATTCATTGAGGAAGGCTTTAGGCTATATAACATTACGCTACAACTAATAGGAGCAAAGAAATAATGGAAAATGTGGAAAAACGGAAAAAATATTCATTTTTGAGGGCTTCCGTTGCGTGCGCTGCGAAAAAGGTTCAAGATATCAAAAAAATATGTGATAAAGAATTATTTCTCTTGAAATGATCTAACAAAATGTCTGCAACAGTATATGTCTATCTTTTAAGGTTAACTTCTATTGAGTTAACCCGTTTTTATGGTAATAACTATTCCACGCGGACTCGCGGGAACCAGCTAGTTCAAGATATATGGAGTCACGTGTGGATGTATTTAAATAGTTGTCAACGCAAAAACAAGAAAAAACTTGAAATATTTAGCGGAGAAGTCTTATTAGACTTTCTTAGTATCTAAAAAACATTCTTCCTGGTTCTAATATGGCGGATACATTCTTGAAACGTGCATGTAGATTTTTGATCTACATTTTGCTCGTTTTAGGTAGGAAAGGAAAATATTTAAGTAATAAAAAAGCGAATTAAGCGAAGCGAATAAGCGAGTAAAGACAAGTAAACTATGTAAAATATGTATTATATATCATAACTATACCATTAAAAAATATCTGAAGTTATATTTTTACGTTTTATTATGGATCAGATCTAATTATTGTTAATATTTTCTTTAAGTAACATAAGAAAGCTGCAGAGGAGTCCAAAATCTGTATATAAATTATGGGTATACTTTAAATCGATAGCAAAAAATGTTTTAGCAGTTTTTAGATTTATTATCTATTTGTAATCATAATCAAAATATTCATTTATTCATAAATACGTCATATTATTTACATATAATTTTCATGTTCATTATACATTCAATAAAAATAAATATACATGATCAATTTACTATTTAAAAATCACATTACTGTAAATGATATTAAGAAAAGTAAACACATGTCAAAAATAATTTTAAAAATACAATAAACAAGTACAATGTACTCGAAAACCGTCTACAGTAAAAAAATATAATAACAGAAAACAATTTAATGTCAAATATATGTACATACATATATTAATTACCATCATATTTTAAGTTTGAACAAATCAAAGTCGTAAAAGGCTTGCTCGATAAGCCAGGCCTTCAACATGTGTTTAAAAGAAGGTAAACTGGTGGCTGCGATGATTTTGTCCGGCAGCATGTTGTACACTGTCGGGCCCATAGAAAGCGTTAATTTGTCTGCCTTCACTAAATGTCTTTCAACAGCTCCTAGTTTGCTACCACTGCGAGTCGGGTATCTGTGCCGTGAGCTTCTCACAGTGTATTCATCTAGGTTGAACCTAGCATACACTGCTACTTGATAAATCAAGATCGCAGGCAGCGTCAGGATACCCATTTTATGAAGTAGGGACGAGCCGCAGTGTCCCAGGGCACGCGAGCCAAGCAGCGCACAGCGCGTTTCTGCATTCTGAACGCGCGCTCCCAGTCCGCAGCTCGAGCCCAAAGCTCAGCACCGTACTGCAGTTGTGACTGCACCGTAGCGAAGTAGCACGCGCGCGCGGCTTCACTCGGCACAACTTTGGCCACCCGCCCCAAGGCGAAGCAAGCGGCGCCCAGTCTGACACATAAACGTTCAATGTGCGCATCCCACTTTAGGCCAGAATCGATTTCAAACCCTAAAAAAGTTGTGGATTTCTTTTCCTCGACGTGTACTCCACCAGTACTGCTAGGGGTATTAATGGCCGCCCAGACAGGCTTAGCTGAATGAATTTGTGTATTTGTTTAAACGCCCATCCCGTAAAATCATCATGATTTTTGATATATAGGTTACAGGAGGTCTTAAAAGTGCCATAAGCTACTTTTTCATCACGAAATAATGCCAGCGAAGCCGCGGGCGTCCACTAGTATATTATAATACCATTGTCATACAAATAAGAGATATCATTCAAAATCAAATATAGGGTTCTCATACTGGAATAAACTATCTTGTAATCTAAATGTTACCATAAAAATAAATAAATATTTCACGACATTCCACACAGCGCCATCTAGACCTATACTAAATAAATAAATATTACCAGGATATACACAAAGCGCCATCCAGCCCCGTATTATTATATGTTCGGTGCCCATATAAAAAAAAACTTCTTAAACCTTAATCCCAATGTACCAAAGTTTTATTGCCCTAGCAACAAGTTATATCCTGAAATCAACACACAAAAAACAACTCACAGGAAACGAAACAACTCGCTTTTAGAGTTCAAGTTTTAAAGAATAATATAATGTTTTCTACAGTCGAGTTCAAAATTCTTGCACCAGAGGGCATTGACTTTGCATCTACACTAAATTTTGGCTAGCTCTTAAATTACGTGCTGGAATTCTCTAATCGTCTCTCTGTCTACCTTACTGGCAAATGTGGGGGATACAATAGGATGGAAGAATTAGGTTTAGAGGTTATGTCATATATGGGATTATGTTGATAAATTCTTAATTTATTTACTTTTTAAGTAATGGAATTTAATAGTTTTTATTAACCAGGCTTGCTGCTGCATCATTAGAATCTGCAAGTCATCGGATTATGTTGTCAAATTACTGTATTGTCTTCAGAATCTAATGATACAATAATTTGAAGTGCATGTAAATCAGATTTTTTTATTTGATTAAACATCACATTTAATGAAAGTGATTTTGATATGTCATAAATGTAATTTTATTTTCTTATTCTTAATACCAAAACACAAATACTTATGTGCTATGTTTATCTAAATAATAACTCTCGACGCCAGAGTTGGCCACTTGATAAGAAGAAGATCTAAATAATATATATTATGTAATTTGAAAATTACTTGTGTTGGAACACTGAACTGATTTAATGAATCGCCTTTACCACTTGACTATCAAGTCCCAAAAGTAAAAATATCCAAGCGCATTGCTTTCTTACATGAATGCATCATATTAAATCGTGTTTTGTACAAACATAAATATAATGCAAAACTTTAATATAAATATTTGTACGGATTCAATTTATGTTACAAAATTTGCATTTAAAACCTTTCTAAACTGTCTGATATTGATATCTTATGTCATAAATATGGTTTAAATGCTGTAAATTAATTCTTATTTATATAAGATTAAAATTTTAAAAGACTACACTATATTTTACAAATATATCGACTCGAATAATGATTGTGTTGTTTATGATACATAAGATTTAAATTCATTGTTTTTTTTATTGCAGCTTGCAAGATGTATTCATGTACTCGTAATGTTAAAAAGAACATGGAATTGACTATAGATCTAGCGCACTTGACAAAAACCCTTAAATAAGTAGACATACATTAAGTACTTTATTCTAGGGGTATTTAAAGCAAGAGAAATTCTATCTGTAACCAGGTACAGCTGTAGCTGTACCTTCTAGATAAGACTGCGACACTGTCAAACAGGATGGTTGATGTGAAAACCAAACCTAAATCTAAATATATAAAACTCAAAGGTGACTGATTGACTGACTGACATAGTGATCTATCAACGCTCAGCCCAATCCACTGGACGGATTGAGTTGAAATTTAGTATGAAGGTAGTTGTTATGACGTAGGCGTCCGCTAAGAAAGGATTTTTGGAAATGCCACTTTAAAAAGGGGTGAAATAGGGGATGCAAGTTTTACTTCTTAATGCGAGCGAAGTCGCGAGCACCCACTAGTAACACATAAAATTACATTAAATAATCTTTCAATAACACTTTATGCAATACAGTTGTGACTCCATTATTATTATTGTTGTTCCAATGAATAAAATATGAGCCAAGACAAATTTGTTCGGCAAACTTCCGCCGTCGACGAATTTTTATGCAAAATCTGTAGCGAGCTGAAATGACCTTTCGTTGAACCTTTTTTGTGATTCAGTAACAAACCTTCTTAGTCTATTATGCGATGAAAACCTAATCAAACGATTCTCGACCTCCGTGGCCTTTTTAGATCTATTTTTTTCTGAAAGTGGCATTCATGTCATACATTTTAACCGCTATATTAAAAGCACAGAAATGTATAACTCTACTAAATATGTAACTAGTAAAATAGTCTTTATTAAATTTAAATAACTGGCGATTAAGAAAATAACCAAACATTAGGTATTTACTCGCTTAAGATTAGCTATACCGAGTACAATTCCAATACACTTATTTTAATGAAATTATTATCAAAAGCAAAATATATAAGGAAAAGTAATAATTTTCATCAAATCACAGACCATTCTGGTTTTTGATTTTTATCAAAGTGCTATTGTGATTTATCAAGGCATCTAAATATATAAAACTCAAAGGCGACTGCCTGACATAATGATATCAATGCACATCCCAAACCACTGGATGGATCGGGCTGAAATTTGGCATACAGATGTTATGACGTAGGCATCTGCTAAGAAAGGATTTTTGGAAATTTCACTTTTAAAGGAGTGACATAGGGATGCAAGTTTTACTTCTTAATGCGAGCGAAGCCGCGAGCTATCACTTGTTATGAAATTAAGGAAATATCATTGTTTTTTACTTCTGGCTGATCCAGAAGTGAACTATATCTGAGACCGGCTGTACGATTTAACATGCAATTACGTCAGAGGAGCGGAAAATATGAAAACGAGCAGATTGAAACGAAACTACAAACATTATTTAAGGTTTGGTAAGATTTTAATTTTAAACGAGCCATACATACGTGAAAAATGTTATACGTGAAATATGAATTCAGCGGCTGAAAAAATATAGTATCCTTTTTAACACCTTTACTATTTGTCAAACTTTTAATATTATAAATAAATAAATATTCCGGGACATTGCACACAGCGCAATCTAGCCCCACACTAAGCTAACGCTTGTTTCGTGGGTACTAGATAACGGATATAATACTTATATACTTTTTTTTGTAAATACATACTTATTATACATACAAACGACCAGACTCAACACAAGTAGGTAATCATAAATTTTAAAATGCATAAATACTTGTGTCACGCGGGAATCGAACCCGCAACCCCTAGATTAGAAGGAAGAGCCACTACCAACTAAGCTAACAGGCCAGTGAATATTGGATCGATAAATATTTGTTTTATACAAAATAAAATAATACATTATAGCAAACGACGCGACTCGGCTACTACAACTGACCAAGAACAAACCAAGAAACTCAATAACAATCATACTAGGTGACTTCAACGCCTACATAGGACTCACAGATACACATGAACTTCGCGATAAAAATCAAAGAGGCAAAAATCTCCCACACCAAACAAGTAACGAAACGGGAAAATCTCCGATTGGACACATCATTCGGCCGGCGCAGCTGTAAACTGACTTGGACGTTGGGAAACAAAACATCGCAAATATACCATATAATGACAGATGCCAAAAACAAACAGATTTTTAATTACATCAAAGGTGAAAAAACAATCCTATCTGACCATAGAATCATATGGGGAAACCTGAAGCCCCTCACCACAGAATAAATAATACAACAGAAACCTATCTCCCTGTTCCGAACACGCAGCGAGCGGAGAGAAGTAAAGTACGATCGACAGTCGTGGGTCAAACGGCACATCACTCCCCAAAGTATGAAAAATTTGTTTGTATTGTATCAATAGGTATATCTAGCTACTTAAATAAGCAATTTATAGTTGAATTCGAGAAAAACAGGATTAATTTAGTAAACATTTTAGAAAAAAAAAATTAGATTAAAAAAAAAATTAAAAAAAATTAAAAGTTAATACATACTTTGTTATAATAACACATAAAAATAATTACTGATAAAGTATTAATTTATCGAAATATAATTCACTTATGATTAAGTATAAACACTAAAATAATACAATTTTATTATTGTACTAAATCTACATTCCTAATGGCAACCATGATAACTTTGAGAGACTCGAACTGTATGCAGTGAAATATGAACCGTAAATCGAAACGCTAAATATCAATTTGGCTTGCGCGTAGTTACTAACGTACGCTGCGCTGCGAACGTATTTTGATAGCGTGGCGCGTTTTTGTTCAAAGTTAGGTCGCCCTGCCCTCACGTTAAATTCCAATAGGGACTCTACGAGACCTCCAATAAGACTAACCAGGGCCAACGTTGCGAACGAGTTTGACTACAAAACCCTAAACTACGAGATGCTTCAAAGTAACACCACTCGAAAAAAAAACCAAGAAACTTTATTAGAGGAAACCAAAAAGAGCAGGAACGGCGAAAACCGAAAAGAGCCGCTATCGTGGGAAGTGATAACAAACGTCATGAAGATGGCGGCCAATAAGACTATCAAACATGAAAGAAGGTACTCTAAGGCTAGAGAAGAGGCAATTACAAACCTACAGAAGGCGAAGTTCCATTATAAGCATCACCCTCAAGATATAGAGGCTAGAAATACACTTAAAGAGTGCCGGCGCCGTTTGCAAGAGATCTAAGCAACGGAAGATCTTAAAGTTGGTAGACCTAACTATACGTGGAAGGATTCTTTATCTCATGATATGGACCCCAGGAAAACATCTGACTGGCAGGACATGGCGAAAAACAAAGGAGACTTTATAAGAGCTGCCAGGGAGATCTATAAGATGGCAGAAACCGACAGCGAATCTGATGAGGAAACAGAACGACATACCAACAGGCAGGCACCAACCATACCCAGGAAAGGCCGTCAGATGACACAAGAACAATCCCTTAGCGACATAGGATCTATTCGACCCACATTTAAGATCCACCTACTACACCCGACGTGGTTATGATTACACACAATAGGACCAACATTACACAGCGAACGTATTTAAGATAGTGCTTGCAAAGCCAAACACTAACAAACCCCAAGATGGGTCAACTCAATAATCAACGAACACCATTTTTTACTAACGCTTATCCCTATCCTTAATAACAACCTTCTCCAAATCGGCGTCTGGCTGCATAGCCGGTCGACTACCATCCCGGAGCGTTAGCACAAAACCACGCTCCACAACCTCGTGCCCCCCGGTATGCCGGTTTGACCGGAGCAGGCTTGTCCTGGCTGGGTGCGGTACCTATGTTCATGTTCATGTTCATGTACAAAATAAAATAATACATTATTTTACCACTTTGTTTATAGTCTGTCTAATGCTAAGCCATCTGTAGTGTAAAATATAGCACGCTTGCCTAGAAGACATTTTAGAATTAGTCTATAAAAAGATATTTAGCGTCCTTTACTCTTACATTATTTGTAATACGTTTGTGATATTTATATAAAATACTGCGTAAAAATATTTGTATAGTTTTAAAATAATCTATTATATATTTTCTGAATGTAAAGTGGCCAGAAGCGCGTCACAACACAATGTCATTTCTATCAATTTGATGCAAATATTTATATTATTCTGAGTGGAAGATCGTATTCTGTAATGATTTTGTTATGCTTTGTCAGAATATAAGGAAAATGTATTTTGGTACAGTTTTGCTATCGAGTTATAAGTTCAAAGTTTTAGTTCCAGGGTTTCTATTCAAAATGTATTATTATTTATTACTTATTTCTAACGTTAATAGATAAACTTGGGTTATATACAAACTTAAATAAACTTGGTTAATTTTTTTAACCCCTAACAAAGGATAATAGATAAATTTACAATTCTAAACACAAAAACAAGATAATTTCCTTCAATAGTGTTTTTTTATATAGTTTCAAATTGCCTTAAGTTACACTCGCTGAAACTACACCGTGGCGACAGAATTTAACTAAAATTAATAGAAATATGTATATTACAATACTAATACATTATACAACACTTACAATCCAACAAACCTAACTGCAGAACCTTATTATTAGATTTCTCTCTTTGAGTCGTATTTACTCATGACTGAGGGTCGTGACTCCCCCGCAGAATTAATTCGTTAGGGGAGTTTTTTTTGGGCAGATACATCGTGGTGGGCGCCCAGGTCCTTCCACGGAAGACGCATGTCCTCGGATATTGTGGTCCTCAAACATGTCGGTTTCCTCACGATGTTTTCCTTCACCGCTAAGCGAGTGCAAATCTACACATAACTTGAAAAAACAAGTCATTGGTGTAGGGCGGATTCGAACCAGGGTGCGTCTGGATGAAAAGCAGACACTGGAACCGCTGAGCCACACTCGCTTATTATTAGATTAATAATATTAAAATTAGCTGCATAATTAGTTTTAAAATAATAACTTAACAACCGATTGAAAAAAAATACCAAACTCATTCAAGAGCCGCCAGAGTTTCAATGAAATTCAAACTAAACTAGTTTAGTTATTCAAAGAGCTTGCGATATATTCTACACGTGATTTTAAATCGATTTAATGTTACTTCAGAATAAAACCATTCATTTGAAATTATTCAACTCTTTTTTCAGTCTTTTTTACTTGATATAAAACGTTACCATGTTAAGTTACCTACTGAATATTGTAAACACTGATGTATGATACCTACAAGCTTCAATACTTTTTTTTTCATCTAGTTCAGAAAATGTGATAAAAAAAACTAGCTAATCTATTTCTTTAACAAGTCAGAAGCATGGGGCATGTTGAAAACGGTCGACACTGGAGTTATCTACTTGCTTACAATTTTACTTAATCTAATCTCACGGTGATATGCAAAATGTAATATAAAGCTTTTCAGACACCATGAACCTTACATGGTTACGTAGTATTACGTATAACATTGTGTATATCCTACATAATGTAAATATTATATTAAGTATCTTTGATATAAATTTAATTTTCATAAAATTTACAATTTCATTTCTAGTGAGTCATCTTAACTCTTTGAGAGCACTTTCAAGTTCATGTTGGTTCCCCAAGCGACCCCTTTGTACCACAACGTGGGATAATGATATTCCATTTTCAAATAGAATTTCGAGAATCAGCCACTGTTAGATTTCACGCAATAAAACTGACCAAAGAGTTTTGTTTCACGAAAAAGTTGAAAAATCTCTTTGTCCTCGCAAGGAGGTTCTAACTTTAGTCCAGGTAGCGGTGTCCTCAAATGACAGTTAACACAGTGGGCCCCTAGGACCGTAAATTAAACAAAAATAATAAACGGGAACGTTTGTAAAACTGTTTATTTTTTGTTAATGCTGGAATGACGTTGCGATTGCGGCTATTATTCAAAAGTTTGACGTTTGTCATTTCGTCACCGAGTTTCCGTTATATTTTGTAGATGAATACGTCAGTGGTTATGCCACCACCGCATTTAATTTTTTTCTATTTTTTCAAGAAAAAGTAGGCTACAGCTTAAATCATTGTTTGATAAACATTTTAAATGTTTTTGACACATATGCGCACGTTCTATTTTGAAAGATCAAGTAAATTTTAATGAACTATTTTTTTTATAATTTTTTTTTTTATCATTGAGGAAAAGTTATTTGACTAAGATTTTTTAGGAGACGGAATAAACTTAATATATTTTTTAAACATAATTTCAAAAATCATAACCATTACTGTTACCTAGATTAATAAAATTATGACAGGTTTTGCTTTCCGTTACTTTTTCCATAGCTCCCCCAAAACGCTGGCACTAAAATTTGCGCCACCAGAAACAAAGCTATTTCGGTAGCAAGGTGGACACACGGAGACAATTGTACCACAAACAATTAAAACAAGAGGAGCCTAACACAATGCAAAACACAATTAACATTGTCTAAACCTTATGAATATTGTTAGAAAAAATAATAGAATGAGCCTTTTCATTAAAGTAACGGTTCTCTTATTTTTTCTTCTTAGGGCAGTAAAAATAAATCATGAAGAAAGGGTTAAAACTGTACAGTGGCCAAACTTTATACAGCAGTGGCAGGGTATATGGCTCGGTAAAGAAAGTTATCTCTATTTATTATTTGGAAGCACGCTCTAATACTGTTTGCTGAGAAGCGGTGAGTTTATTTATAGATTTGTAGATTTAGAGATCGTATAAAGTGACTATTAATTTGTTTGGAATTTGATAATCTGTTCTAAAAGGTAATTTTATTTAAATATATTTAAAGAGCATATTCTTTCCTGAATACTATGTTGGATATATACTTTGGTAAATGACATGTTATTTATCAAATGATAATATACTCCTCTTCCTCCAAAAGTAGTATTCCTTATGCCTTAGGTCCGTGACCATCATATCATAAGAAAATGATATTTGTGTATATAAAGCCTAAAATACTAAATTACCTATTTCAAGTATAGTTTTTGAACCCAGCATTATCTAAAAAATCAAAATACTTTTTTTTGGCTAATGAATTAAATTTATAATATACTCGTATTTTTGTATAATATCACTTTGATTCAAAGGCTACATAAAAACTTGAGTTTGTCAATATACAATAGGTAACTTTTAAAAAACTACAATTGCTACGTACCTTGTATTGGCCCAATAAAAGTGGGTCGCAAAGAGAACCGGCAAAGAAATAGTATTTTTTTATAAAAAAGGGACATGTTTGGTTAGTTACGTCCTTATTTTATCCATATTTCTATTAAAATGTTTGCATACCATTATAGTTATGTAAATATAGTCAACATAATGTCCTTGGAATCATTGAGTGACAAAATTATTTTAAAAGAGTTGGAATGCAATTATGGAAGAACCATTTTTTGTAGTGAAAACATTTTTTATACTTGCGTTTTTCAGCTTTGGTTGCAATTAGAATGCACAGTATACATAAACTCACAATATTTTATTTATTGAAAGTCTTAGTTACTGCGTCAATACATTGACACATCGATCAAGATATACATAATATACTTAGTATTAAAATAAAAGCAAAAATTTAAAGTAGCACAATACGTTTGTTTTACTTCTAAATATTAAAAATAATATCAAATACCTAGTTAGTAAAATAAAAAAAATATATATAGTAACGGTAAACAAAAATGGACACTCCATAAAACAATATTGCAATTCATAAAGCAACTGAAAATGGCGATTTCAAAAACTTCCAAAAACGTACCGAAGGGTTGCTAATCATAAAACTATTAAAAAATACTTTAACTGTAAAATTTGTACAAGTTATTGTATACCTGTATTTTATTACAGTGAATTTAGCACTGTTCAAGAAACTAACGGTTTTATAGTGATTACAGAAAACTTGCAAAATAATGGTTTAACAACGACACAATTAAAAAAGTCATTGGTAAAAATCTTCTTAAAAGTGATACGTATACTCAAACGTAATCTTCTTTTTATTCCGAAATGATGCGAGCGCAGCCAGGGGCATCCACTGGTAAAAATATATATTATTATTCAAAAGGTTTAGGTGTCTAGTTCAAACTGAAGCACACCTTCATTATTGACAGATCGATTAATAAATTCATTATTTATTGAGCTAGTATCTTTGCTTCATTATTAATATAAATTCACTGCATTTTTTAGTAAAAATATAGCATTAAACCTGTTTAAAATAATTGTTGCAATTGTCGGTGTTAATTGAAGTTCATCACAATTACAATGACGGTGAACCACATTTACCACTAATTAGTATCTATATTTATTTTGTAACTATAAACTACCTACATGCCACAATTAGATTTACGTAAAAATAAAATTCCAAAACTTTGGTAATTGGTGCTCTAATTTTTTGTTCATTGATGTAATTTGATGATTGATTTTGATAAACATTGAGAATCTACCAAATCCTCGCACTCAAGAAAACCAAAGATCGATAACAATGTATTGATATATATTCTATAATGATGTATTGTCTTGCTGTTTTTTTAATACAGTTCACCATTTAATCTTAACTAAAATCTTAATCCAAAACAGTAAGCGGGTTCATATGAAATAAGCGAAATTCTAACATTCTGAATTCTCAAACAACCTCAAAAGGCTCTGCCACCCCTTAAAATATTATTTAATTTAAGCCCCCAAAGAAACCGCAAAGCCTTAAACATCTTTTTTTTTTTTTTTTTTTTTTTTTGTTGCCCAGGAAAACCTATTACAGGTACCACCCAAAAAACCCCGGGGAGGGCGGGTGGTTATGTGGGAGTCTCCGCCCCACTCCATAAGGGCGGTATACCCACTAAAAACCTGGGGTGTTCCATCTCCGCATCGTTGGTCCAGGGCCACGAGAGCGCGATGCATACATCCGCAGCCCTGGTGATGCTGGCCCGGTAACGGGCCCCGCCTCGGGGAGCTTCAGCTCAACCCTCAATGGACGACGTGTCAGAACACGGGACACGTCGTGCATCCTGTGGGGACTCATTCCAGGGCAACAGGTTCCCCGACCTGCCACCCAGAGCCCCTAGGAGTCAGGCAGTCGCACGCCAAAGCGACCGCCCTCCTCCAATGCGCCCTCTGCGCACGGAGTTCGGTTCCCGTGTCGCCGCTACTCGGCCGGTACACCGAACTCCTCTCGCTTTCGGCGACCACCTCGGGTGCTCTTATAGAGCACCCAGCTCCACCTACACCGCGAGGTGCGGCGAGCTCCACGCCTCGGGCCCTACAACCAGCCCTCTCGAAGGGGAGGTATAGGCGAGGGCCCCCACTCGATCGAACGTTTGGACACAGGCTAGCAAGATCCACCGGAAGGTGGAAGTTACTAACCTGTGGACGGGGTGCACCAGGTTTCCCCAACTAACCCCAACTCCCCATATGGAGAGATGAAATTAGTTGGGCTTACCCAACGTGAAGGTAGTCCGATCATCGCACCCCAAGCCTTAAACATCTAACACAAGTAGCCAGGATCAGACAGTATTAAAAGATAATTATAATTTAAATAATTAACCCGCATAATTTGTCAAAGTGACCGAAAGATGTCTTCAAAGTAAAAACAGAAAAGTTCGTAAAATAATTTTAAATCTTTACGAAAAACTTTAGAAATTGGGATCGATTTTAATCCGATTTGTCGAAACAATAATTTAATCCGGACAGGCTTAAGATAAATTGGGGAATTCTGTCACAATATTGCTCCTGGATTATGATAAGAATGTTAGCTTACCTGTTAAATATAATAAACATTGACATGTATCTACTTGTTTTTCTGAGCCAAAAGCTCGGATAGTATCTTTAAAGTAGTGTTGTTAGCAACAACATTAATTTTAGATGTACTCGTATGTACCTACCTATGCATACTGGGGACGTTATATCATCCGTGGTAAGGTTAGGTGCCTAAACACACTAACTAAAACTAAACAGGAGGAATTCGACTAAGGAGTAATTGTATGTATGTTTTATCCATGCAACCTTTTCAAATTTCTGTCTGTTAAGTTTTAATTTGGTGATTGCCAGCCTGATTGCTATAATATATATCAGAAAAACGGCTGAGATCCCGGGCTTCGGGATCACGGCATCCTGCGATTAGATTCCCTATATCATACGTACATATATACTTTGTACTTTTATGCTTTGACTGGCCTGTTAGCTTAGTTGGTAACGGCTCTGCCTTCTAATCTAGAGGTCGCGGGTTCGATTCCCGCATGACACAAGTATTTATGCACTTTAAAAATTTATAATTACTTGTGTTGAGTCTGGTCGTTTGTATGTATAATAAGTATGTATTTACAAAAGAAAAGTATATAAGTATTATATCCGTTATCTAGTACCCACGACACAAGCGTTTGCTTAGTGTGGGGCTAGATGGCGCTGTGTGCAATGTCCCAGGATATTTATTTATTATTATTATTATTATGCTACAAAAACTTCCCCAATGAGTAATATCTGCGGGGAGTCATGACCCTCAGTGAAGAGGAGTATGACTAAGGACAAAACCTTTACAAAATGGCTGCCATATTGTGTAACCTATCACCCGTAGCCAACGTGTCTAGCCGGAACCTCATACGTTACCCAACATGCAAACATGGTGCAAATCCGACCACCGACCACCATGACCCTCCGACCGGTTCAACGACTTTGACATTTCTAATTTGGACCTGGTTACCCTGCCAAGTTAAATAAACCACAAGTTTGCTCATAGCTTAGCATTTTGGGATATTCGTTCTTCATTATCAAGGTAAAGTAAAGACTTTGAATAACTATGAGCTAATGTCAACGGTCAGTCCTTGGTTGGTGACCAAAAAGTGGCATTTTTTTTTACATTAAATAGGCTTACGTTTGACTATAGCCTGCCTGATGTTAAGCACCACTATAGTCTAAGATGTAGCACGCTTGCCTAGAAGAAACCTATTTACTCTAGATTTGAAGACCCCTGGGTTATTTTCTGGGAACAGGGCTCCAGGTAGAGAGTTCCAAAGTCTCGCTGTCCTCACTATGAAGGTAGAATCAACGCGTATTTGGGCGCTTCCGTGCATAGGATTCTGATGATATTGTTTATATAAGCTAAGATCACATATGCATGACATATACATAGAAAACCTTCCTTTTATGACACTTTATCTGTTAAAAAACTACATCAAAATCCTTTGCGTATTTCAAAGATCTAAACATATTAATAAATGCATAAATAAATATTTCAGGACATATCACACAGCGCCATCTTGCCCCATACTAAGCTTATGCTTGTAACGTGGGTACTAGATAACGGATATAATACATATATACTTTTCTTTTGTAAATACATACTTATTATACATAGAAACGACCAGACTCAACACAGATAATTACAAATTTAAATGTTCATAATTATTTGTGTCACGCGGGAATCGAACGTGCACCCTTAGATTAGAAGGCAGAGCCACTACTGACTAAGCTACCAGAGCAGTCGTGGATGAGTAGACACAAAGCAAGAGTCAACTTTGTTATAAACTCGTGCAATGGAAATATATGATCAAAATCAGGTGTCAAAATGTCTATTTAATTTGGTAGAGTTGTCGAAAATGGCTGTATGTCCGACACAACACATGGTGTCTGCTTTCTTTTATTCAAATTCAAGTTGCAGTGAAACCAATATATATACGTATAAATACGGCTAGACGGTATTAATCATAGCTTATTGATTGGTTGATTAGCTGGTTTATTTTACAGGAAAAGAGAAGTAAGTATATATACATTGATATTTTATATCATGCGAAAAAAATTGTTTCGTATAAAAAATACGATCATTTTAATTATTTTCAAGCTATTGAGTATGAAGTAGGTAGTAGTAGCTATCAAGTTTTAAAAAATACATGTACAAATTTGGCATCTATTAGAATTAGTCAAAAATCATTGTTAAAAAAACGTTAGCCGCTGCAATAATTGTACAAGGTGTAATGACAAAACTGCAAAGCATACTTAGTGACTTTGAAATGTGACTTTTGTGTAATCGTTTTTTACGCTCGTCCGTTAAAAATAGTTAAAATGCAATTTAACAAGTCCGCTTAAAAAGCGTCAAATTGCATCCCCGAGTATAAAACTATCCCCGACACTGACTAAAAAGATTTTCTCAGAAATCCAAAATGGCGCTTTCTAATCAGTAAAACACAAAACACATTTGCAAAGAACCATTTTGACCAATAAAAAACGTGCTGTAAAGACATTAAAAAATGCAGAGGACCTTCAAAAATCGCGGTCCTTTTGAGAATCGGAATAATTTGCACAATACCGACTAGGTTGTAAAGTAATATTAAAACAACAATGATGCAAAAATGTTTGCAGAATGGGCGAACAATGCACGTTGTATCTTTTTAATGGCTTGTATTTGTTCAGTTTACCAGCGCGGCACGCACCTACCTACGGGAAAAGGATACAACCTGCTCGATTGTGTAACTATAATGTTTTTCTATTATTATTTAGAAGTTACAGAGATAACATATTTGATAAATGTATACCTCCTTACATAATTAAATTTGACAGGTAATATCTCAATTGTCTAAAATTAAAATATTGTATGTGTAGGAACCTATTCTATAAGCACAGCTAGAACCGAAAGTGGCTTGGTGGTGAAGTGTCTGTCTTAAGACAATCTTAAGTAGGTACTTTGGTTCGCGACCAGCCCTCCACTAATCACCGATTTTGTAAATTTTCATTCAATTGACGATTAATTACAGCGTAGCACAGCACTGTGACGTTTGAATTATTTTTGTTGTTAGTTGCTATTATAAAATGTTATATAATTTAGTGTTAATTAAAATACATTAATTGAAAAAAATAACAGCACATTTTTTAAATGCTCGCGTTTTTAAACAAAAGAATGTTTTAATTTGCTTCTAACGAGTGAATCGCTAAAAACTTAACAAATTTCGTTAAACTGTCAATCAACACCTAATCAAGAGGTCAAGAACCGCAAATTGGCCGCAAATATGGTTCAAACTATTTGCTGTTATCAAACCGCACATGTTCGAGATAAGTTTAATTTACTTTGATAAGGAAATCGGGTTTTGTACTGATAACGTTTAAATAACTTTTTATATAGTTGATAACATAACTTGACATGTTTCGAGCGCAATTCACATGAAATATTATGATGATATAAGCGATGGTGTAAACTTAAATAGAGCATGTTTTTGTATAACATATTATAATATTTACATACTTTATTTTACGTGTAAGTAAATAGGATTTTCGAAAATAAATGAATATAAAAATAAAAAACCTGTAACAAATATTCGACACTTGAAAAAAAATATACAAGCAGCACTGTCAGGCAACCGACAGCCCACATATCATCGCACGTATTATTTTACAGATAAATGAGCATTAAAGCAACCGCCTCATGTCGTCAGGTTTTGGATGGGTGACCGTGAACCAGGAAGAATTGGTATCAACTTCTGGGTGATTCTGTGACTCGAGAACAAGCTCATAAGACAATTTGTTTGTAATAGTACATCTGTAACCATAACCATGTCATAGGCCCTTAGGGCGGCTTATAATCCTCCGTCGCCAAATTCTCTTTCAAAGTAACTAACGATCAATTTCAGTGCGTCCTTGGTTTTAAAATATAATCTCATAAAAGTGACCGAAATAAACCTGCATTTGTTCTCAACCACCGTAATACAGCTTACAGCAGATTAGCTACCGGTCCATTATTTTAGCGACAATATTTACAATATTTACCGACGCCCGCATCATTTCGGTTACAAATCTTTAAATTCTATTAACATTGACTTAACTTTACTTAATTCTTTCTGCCAAATCAGGTAGTTCGGGAGACGATCATAAAAATTTTTGAACATGGAACGTTTCTCTTAAGGAACAACATCATTATTTTATATACCTATAATTTTTCTTTCTTTATATATAAAACTAGTGGGAGCTCGCGGCTTCGCTCGCATTAAGAAGTAAAACTTGCATCCCCTATTTCACCCCTTTAAAAGTGGCATTTCCAAAAATCCTTTCTTAGCGGATGCCTACGTCATAACATCTACCTTCATTCCAAATTTCAGCCCAATCCGTCCAGTGGTTTGGGCTGTGCGTTGATAGATCACTATATCAGTCAGTCAATCAATCAGTCACCTTTGAGTTTTATATATATAGATTTCTTCAAATCCAGAGTAAATAGTTTCTTCTAGGCAAACGTGCAACATCTTAGACTAAAGTGGTGCTTAACATCATGCAGGCTGTAGTCAAACGAAAGTGTTAAAAAATGGATAATTAGAGCGGTATTTGTCAGAACGGATTATAAATAATTTCATTAAAAATCTTGCGGCATTGTTTAGTTTAATCCGATTTAAAATGATCTGGATTAATTTAAATCCCCCGTTAGAGGAAGTTGGTCGATATTTTTGCTGAATATGTGCTTCTAGATATACATAAAAAATATAGTAGGGCGGGAACTGGGATTAAAATAATCTAGTTCCGAGGTTCAGACTTTCAAGCTTCCAGAAGTAGTGCTGCTGAGACCTACTAAAGAAGTAAGTAAATTTGTATAAAAATGGCAAGCGGACTGAAAACTTTCGCGCTTATTTTTTCTTTTTTTTTTACATGATATAGGCTTACGCTTGACTACAACTTGCCTGATGGTAAGCAACGTTATAGTCTACGATCTAGCGCGCTTGCCTAGAAGAAACCAGTTTACTCTCGATTTGAAGACCGACAAATTGTAGTTCAAGGGGAATAGAGATTCGATAATTTTAATGTAAAGATTTTAATTGTTATAATAGGCTTATTATACCTATAATAGGAGGGCTTGCAGATGGTACACACAAAGGGAGGTCTATTCCCAGCAGTGAGACTCCAAGGACTGTGGATAATGATGATGATGAATGACAGGCTTTACATGCTTGAAAATCGTTCGACACCAGAGTCACCCACTCTCATTTCAAAAGAAGAAGGACATTTGATTAGTTTTTGTTTTCACGGTATTTCTGTCTTGCCATCATTTTGACTAAGCTACGTGTGATGACACAGCATGTTGTAAATGATGACGTCACAATGCTAGATTTTTAGTACATTTGTATAGAATATTAGTAGACCTAAGATATATCCAACGTTAATCTAGGATAAAGATGTATGTTAATCCAGAATCTATGCTATCTCCATACCATTTTTTATCCAAATTGGCTTAGCCGATTGAGAGACGAATTTTTTTATTATTATTAAAGAACATATTTGAGTATTTAAAAACGTTTGCTTACCTAATATTTCTGTTGTTAAAAATATTATTTTGTATTAGTTCAATAAATAAAAATTAAATAAACCCTGTACCTTCATCATCATCATCAACCTGTACCTAATCGTCTCAACAACAAAAAAATAATAACTTAACAATAAAATTTACATAATTGTCTAGCAACACTAATTAAAGCAATTAATATAAAAAATACTTTAAAATCATAAAAGAACTAATATTATTGTGTCTACAAAATTACTTAACTTTATTACAGTACGGCGCCTACCTTTCAGCAATACTTCGATAAATGTTTACATTAAAATGTACTAATAATCACACAATATATGTAATTTCATGTAAAACGTGATATAATGTGATTTGTCAGCTTTCGTATTATATTGTAATGTATGTAATATACGTGTATGCAATGTGCGTGGAGAATAGTACATAGTTTGTATGAAATACATTGTACGGTCAGAAAAAATACCAATTATGTATTGACAAATACATAAATTAAGCATTAGGTAAGAATTTGTTGTCAAAACTTAGAACAATTTATTATAGTTTAAAATAGGCTAAACCTAATTAATTATTTAAGATGAAGTGCTTTATTTAGTAATTAAACTATTAATATAAAGGTAAGTAAAGTAGGCACTGAATATACAAATGTCAAACAATTAATACATAGTTAAATAAATCAAAATTAAATGTCAAATTAAATAAATAACCCGCCCTTACTATCAATATTGGAAAATATAATTATACTTACTGACTTATTTATTCATCTCAAACAGGTTTCATCTACCACCGAAGTGAAATACAAATTAATTGACCTCATTTAATTGCCTCACTATAGGTATTTATAAAATGTGAATTATTTACAAGAATACGAGTAATTAGCCAGCCGTCACTTTATTATCTTTAGTAAATTACAAATTGTATAAACTGAATATAAAAAAAACAGTCTTCTAAAAAGCATATGCAACCTCATATCGTCTCTTAAAAAGCTTTTGATTATGCTCATGCAACATGTGCCAACTGGCAGCTTTTTTATATTTTTAATGCAAAAAGTGTTAGAGGGCGGGGGCGCAGGCGCACCCGGCGCGACGCTGAAAGCTTCCAAATTCAAATCGCAAAAAAATTCACTAACGCGCGAGACTCGCTTATAAAAAGAACACACGTGGCGTCCGCCGCCAGTCGCCAGACGATCTCCAAAGCGTACGCACGTCGCCTCGCACGCTGCTCGCGCGCTTCGTAAATAACATCGATATATTTCAAGTTCAAGTTTACATTTTTCATCATGGCCATCAAGGTTTTGGATCCTACCGGCGTTTACTGAAGAAAAATCGGATTTTTGAAACAAATCCCAGCAATTCGGAGAGAAATTTGATTTTTGAAGAATTATTTACTGAAACTGCCAAAATGTTCGGATTGGACCCCACCGGTGTCTACTGAAGATTTTTAGAGAAGAATTTGTTTTTGCTGAAGTTATCGCCAGATTTCAAGATGTTCGTGCTAGACCCGACCGGCGTCTACTGAGTTAGAAGACGGAAGATTTGATCGTGATTTTTTCTAAATCCTTCAAAATGTTGGTGCTCGACCCCACGGGAGTGTACTGACGAGTTCGTGAACTATTTCGTGTGCAAATTGAAGAAAAGTGCTACAAAATGTTCGGCTTGGACCCGACCGGAGTTTACTGAAGATAAAAGACTTTTTTAGTGCTAAGTGTATATACAGCCAAGATGTATATTCTTGACCCCACTAATGTGTACTAGGTTAGTCCTAAACTCCCCAAAAATGTCTTTTGGTTTGGATCCCACGGGAGTTTACTAAGTTACTTTCCAGTAACATCTATTTTTCACTGAAAACCCAACAAAAATGTCTCAACGATGTAATTGTTCGTCGAATCGCCATAAATTGTTCTCTACGAGTAGACAAGTGTCGTCAAACAGGAAGAAGAGGAAACCATGTAGTGAAATTGATACAAAATGATTGTAAATTTAGAGTAAGTAACCAAAGACTGTCCTTTGCCTGTCCGAAACACCGACTGTTAAGTTTATAAATTATCTTCTTCCTTGTATTTTGACGGCTTCAATTAAGTTCAAGTGTTAACTTTGCAAAGTGACTCGTTCAAAATATCAAGCCAAGTTAATCGGGCCCTATTCACGACTGTTAAGTTTAAATCTCAATAATTTCATTTAATTTGAATTTTTCTTACGTTTTCATAAAATTCGATAACTCTTGATTTCAAGAACTCTTCAATAGGCGCGGGCCTATGCTAGTTGGGCTATATTAATTTATTAAAGTTACCTTAGAATTAAGTGATTATTTATTGACTAACCTTAGAGTAAGTAGTATAATTTTGTGGGATTGTAACTTGATTGTTATTTTATCTCCAAGTTCCGCCGTTTGAGACATTGTCTTTGCATTTCTAATTGCATTTCTTTTTCGATATTTTGTTATACTCTTGTAAATGAATAAGACTGTTAGTTAAATACTCTAGCTATTTGTTGGCGTAAGTATCATGAAATAAAGATTATATTAAAAAATATTTTATTAACATTTTATTTTACCACCCTTGTATGTTAGGAATACCACCTTAATATAAGTACTTATTATTAATTAGATATATAGATTAACGCTTTATTGGACACAGAAATAAAATAGACCACAACACAAACAAGAGACAATTTAAATCTTATGCCACAAATGGCGGCCTTATCGCTAAAAGCGATCTCTTCCAGCCAACCGTAGGATGGAGAGGAAATTATTAATTAGGTAGGCCACATACAGTCAAATATGTTATTTAGGAAAAAAATCACAATATCACAGATATTTTAAAAGTATTTAACACATTATAATAATTAGCTGCAAATATTAGTAGATTAAGGTAACAAACTAAAACATGCAGGGAAATGTTTATTATAACATTGTTATAATATTGGAACTAATTAAGATGAAAGGAATATTTATGAAATTTAACAAAACTACAAATTTTAATAAACAAAATATAAGTAGAATGTTCAAGTACTTCGATCATTTTAATAAACAAAATATAAGTAGAATGTTCAAGTACTTCGATCATTTTAATAAACAAAATATAAGTAGAATGTTCAAGTACTTCGATCATTTTCCACAGTCTTACAATTATATCGTCATCATTACATCAGCCAACGCCAGAGGACCACCACCACCACTATAAGTACCACCACCATGTCCCACCACTTCTAAAGTCACACCACAGACACGCCCTAACTGATTGCGAAGGCACTGATGTAAACATAAGTAAGTATTGTTTATATGGTAAAGTATCTTAACTTCTGTCTTTGAGTCGTATTTCCTCATGACTGAGGGTCGTGACTCCCCCGCAGAATTAATTCGTTAGGGGAGTTTTCTTAGGCAGATACATCGTGATGGGCGCCCAGGTCCTTCCACGGAAGACGCATGTCCTCGGATATTGTTGTCCTCAAACATGTCGGTTTCCTCACGATGTTTCCTTCACCGTTAAGCGAGTGCAAATCCACATATAACTTAAAAATACAAGTCATTGGTGTAGGGCGGATTCGAACCAGGGTGCGTCTGGATGAAAAGCAGACACTGGAACCGCTGAGCCACACTCGCTTATCTTAACTTAAGTAAATGAAAATAAGATTATTTTGGCTCATTAATTTTGTGGGGAAGTTATGGCAGTTATGACCCTCAGCACTGAATACAGAAGCCCTCAGTCATGAGGAAATCACACAAAAGGTTGAAACTGAAAACTGAAATATAAACATAATTATACCTACACTTAGAAAAACCCTTAAATTCGTGTTTGACACAAAGTATATAATAGTCACATTCCTTTAATATAAAAAGAAAAAGTTTGTGTAAAATATATTATGTATGTACATTGGTTCCTTTTTACGATTGATCGTTTGAACTGATACCGATAAAAATTGGCATCAAAATAGATTTAACCCAAGATGAACTACATATATTATACATTGACTACTTCTTGTTTCGGATTAAAGCAGGTAACACCGCGAATCGCCGTTAGTATTACGTTATATTTTTCTTTTATTTATTGATTTTGATTAACAAATAATAACTCATTCATTCATTTCAATGGTACCTAAATAGGTACAAATTAAAATGATCGTTCATTATTATTCATAAAATTACTAGATTAAGCCACTCACGGTATCGCCCGATAAATATAATTAATCAAACTTATAACCTGCAATGAATTTAATTAATTTCAAACGTCATTGGTTGAATATATTCGATATTTCCTTAACGCATGGGTATTTACCGTGGAAACCAGCTTAAACCCGAATTATTATGTATCAAAGTTGTCTCAATACGATTATTCATTAAGACATGTTAAATTAGAATTTACAATGTACTAGATTAAGTAATCCATCTACATATACAGGGTTATTATGTATAGACGGCACTATATATATATATATATATAAAACTCAAAGGTGACTGACTGACTGATATAGTGATCTATCAACGCACTGCAGCCTAAACCACTGGACGGATTGGGCTGAAATTTGTCATGCAGGTAGATGTTATGACGTAGGCATCCGCTAAGAAAGGATTTTTGGAAATGCCACTTTTAAAGGGGTGAAATAGGAGATGCAAGTTTTACATTCTAATGCGAGCGAAGCCGCGAGCACCCACTAGTCTATATATAAAACTCAAAGGTGACTGACTGACTGATATAGTGATCTATCAACACACAGCCCAAACCACTGGACGGATTGGGCTGAAATTTGGAATGAAGATAGATTTCAAGATGTAGGCATCAGCTAAGAAAGTATTTTTGGAAATGCCACTTTGAAAGGGGTGAAATAGGGGATGAAAGTTTTACTTCTTAATGCGAGCGAAGCCGCGAGCACCCACTAATAGTAAATAATAAGGCTATCTATTCAAATGTAAATTTTGATTATTACATGTTCAAAACCCATGTATAATACATAATGTACAATTGCACATGACGTCTGCTTTGGGAAGAATTAATAATTGTATAATACATACAAAAATAATCTCGGAAAGTCGTAAATGAGTTTTAGAGATATCAGTGGATAAGAGATATATGAAACTACTGCAAACACGCAATTTTAGCAAAAAATATAATCTTTATTTACAATAATAATACATAAAAACAAGGGAAGAAAAACTAAATATACTACTTCTTATTACAACATAAAAAGGGGGTTCACTTAGAAAAGCCTAAAGATAATCTAAGTGCCTTCTGCCACAGGGCAGCGTGCCCAGCATACTGGCCGCATTACCACGCTGGATGGCAATGCTGATACGTTGAGCCAGAAAAAGGCAAATGCTCCACATTTTTTAAGATGTTGTAAGGAATTAATTAATAATTAATCGGAATTTTCAGAATTTAAAAGGCGTACGTTTTTCTACGGAGCCATTTACTCAATTACGGAAGAAGTCGTAAGCCCTATTTGCAAAAAAAGATTCTTAAACGAGTTTAGCGCCAAAATTTCCTATTGAAACAGGCTAAATGTGTTTAACAATATTAGCACAAATAGGTTTTAGTTATATATTCCCCTGTATAATACAAGATCCTTTTTAGAAGGGCTTGCGAGCAAAGATCCGCGTACCAACACCGGGAGCGAACCATTCCTAGAATATCAATGCATTTCAATACAGATTATATAACTATGTACCTATATATACATATAAATAACATCATATAATAATAGACAGACACAAATAAAGACGTTTATAATCTTATGTACAACATACATTTATAAGCATTTCATATTATCTATGAAAAAGTGAAAAAATCGAGTGTGGTTCAGCGGTTCTAGTGTTTGCTTTTCATCCAGACGCACACTGGTTCGAATCCGGCCCTACACCAATGACTTGTGTTTTCGAGTTAAATGTGGATTTGAACTCGCTTAACGGTAAAGGAAAACATCGTGAGGAAACCGACATGTTTGAGGAGCACAATACCCGAGGACATGTGTCTTCCGTGGAAGGACACTGGGCGCCCACCACGATGTATCTGCACAAGAGAACTCTCCTAACGAATTAATTCTGCGGGGGAGTCACGACCCGCAGTCATGAGGAAATACGACTCAATGAGGAAGAGAGATTATCTATGATTTTTTTTGTAAATTCTGTATTGCTAAGTTTTAAATAAAAAGCAGTTTAATTTCATTAAATAGAACTCAAAACTCCTGGAATTATATTACCAGCATAGAATCTGTCATAAGTTTGTCATTTTCCTGTATGATGTTAAATTGTGTCTCACATAATTTAAACAATTATATATTTTACTTTACTAATATTCTAATCATGGTAAGAGATATATTAATGTCCAATTTAGGTAAAGTATAAATGAGGTAAATTAAGAGTTATTTCATCAAATAAGGTCAAAAAGTATAAAATATACTATAAGTCGTATATTTCGTTACTTACCTACAGCAACAAAAATATATATTTTAGCACGTATATGTAAATTAGAGCTTTTATTCACGCACTAGATATATGAAACATAGAACTATACCAATGAAACTAAACTAGGGCCAGAGATCAATGACAGTTCATATACGAGGATCTATGAGAGCCATCAGCATTGCCATCCAGAGAGGTAATGCGGCCAGTATGCTGGGCACGCTGCCCTCTGCTAGTAGTTAGAAGTACTTAGTATGTTTAGTTTTTCTTACCTAGTTTTTATATTTTATTATTGTAAATAAAATCTTTTTTTTAATGCATGCGAGGCATTGTTCCTATTAAGCTTAGTATGTAGCTGGATGGCGCTGTGTGATATGTCCTGAAATATTTATTTATTTTAATACATTTTGTACGGGCGATATAATAGTAGCAGGTTTGGAATGGTTTGCCAAAGCAGCCTGACTCCAAGGTAATGTATGTTTCTTATTTATTTACAGATTACTTACTGAACAATGCTGTCTAGGCTTCTGATTAAACTTAAAAATCAAGCAAGTTGTAGTCAAGCCTCTCTCTCTTGAGTCGTATTTCCTCTTGACTGAGGGTCGTGACTCACCCTCAGAATCAATTAATTAGGGGAGTTCTCTTGGGCAGATACATCGTAGTGGGCGCCCAAGACCTTTCACAGAAGACACTTGAGCCTATCTCATGTAAAAAAAAAGCATTTGTAGGTGCATTTTTGCAATAAGTTCATAATATGGGAATGGTCAATCCTAATGTCAATGGTTTTAAGTCACTCTTACAGCCTCTGTTACGGCTTATCGACTATCGTATGATAACCGAGAAAATTTTAGTGGCATCCAACCATACAATGTATCTCTACACAAGGACACTACCCTCACGAAGTAATTCTGCAAGTTAGTCATGATCCCCAGATATGAGGAAATGCGAGACCAAGTACGAAACATACAAACCATCATCATCGATTAGAACTAAATCGCAATTCCGCGCGCATCAAAAATTCCGCCCAAAATGTGGAACGTCATATTTGTCAGATCACGGTCTCGGCCAGTGACCTCGGTTTTCTACTACACAGATTATGATGCAGTTGGTATGAGAGCGAAAGTTTTGCCAAAGTACACTGACTCAGCCTTCCAGTATACAATCAACGCCAAAATAAGTCTGTGAGCGGGTGAAATTGGAACTAAAAAGTTTATAGGATCTGGTCTATTAATCATTCCTAACCATTGCCTTCATTTCGCATAATACGAGTATATCCTCTCCGGTATTTGGAAAAGGATGGTATGATTTTCGTCACCTTTTAAAAAAGTCACGTTTAATGAACCAGGTTTTACTATAACCAGAATATGATTGAAAAGTCTGATGTATGGTAGAAGTGGTGCCATCAGGTATTAGTAAAGTTGTGTTGTGCAGACGCCATGAGTTTGTGGTGATGTGTGAATAGACATATATACTTATTTTATTTAATTATTTTTATTTTATGATAAGCTTTTGGAAAAACATTGGCCTGCATTAGGTATATTATTTTTTTTTTCTAAAACATTTGGAATACTTTATTTACAATAAATAATAAAATTTAAAAACAAGGGAAGAAAAACTAAACATACTACTTCTAACTGCTACAAAAAAGGGGCACTTAGAAAAACTTTAGAAAGCCTAACGATAATATAAGTGCTCCAGCCTATTAGATTAATGTTCAATAAACTTAAAACCACTATACAAGCTCTACTGATTGAGAGAAACCAAGTCTTGCTCAGAAAAATTCAATAAATAACCCAAAAAGAACCATATAATGCAAACAACTACCTATGATTAAGTTTGGTAAACACGTGCACCTTACACCTGTGGTAGGTACCTGTACTATGGACGCATCAAACAAGCAAACTGATGACAAAAACTTAAGTATTATCTTATTAGTTTTAGCAAATTCACACAAAAATCTTCATATTTTTTTTTACATGAAATAGGCTCACGATTGACTACAACTTGCCTGATGTTAAGCAACGTTATAATCTACGATCTAGCGCGCTTGCCTAGAAGAAACCGGTTTACTCTCGACTTGAAGACCGACAAATTATAGTTCAAGGGGAATAGAGATTCGGGCGCGGAGTTCCACAGTTAGACTGATTTAATAATTCGTTTAATCCTCTGCGAGCATGGGTATACAACAGATCTGAAATATAAAATGTATTTAAAAGTGCACCACATTCCACCAACAAGACATACAAAGATTTGTTGCAGAATCTTTTATTAAAATAGAATTTACGTCACTGAAATTGATCTACGTATATATCTATTTATCTAGACGTATGTATGTATATGCAGACGGTGGTCGTCAAAGTGGCAGCACCGCCGCAGGTGCCGGCGACGCTTTCTTAGCTAACCTACATCACGGACACAAGAACTAAAGAGTCGATTGGAATGTGAAAGATTTGTACTCATGATAATATATAAGACTGTACTCGTAATAAAATCTGTTTGTAATTTGTATACGATTTAAACTAAATCTTATTGGTGTTCTTAAGATATTAATCTAAGTCGAACCAATCTTATAAGACTACAATTACAGCTTGCCTCTAAAACTCGACGAAGAAAGAGACACACAAAAATACACAAACGTTATTTACATGCTATTTTTTACAAATTATTTTTAATTAAGTTGCAGAAAATCAAGGATTAAGTCAAAACCTTAGTATTGAAATTATCATATCTCTGAATTACGAAGAATAAAATACAGTCAAACAGTTTTTAACACTTATTTTATGAGTATCTGCTTACAATAGCTTGATGGCTACTCCACTCAGTCCCCTGTCCTGCGCTGCATGTAAACAAAGCTAGGTGTCGCTAGCAGCCACCAGCATGGCAAGAAGCTTACTCTCTCCGAACTATAGCTGTCTATGTACTAATGGATGGGATACGATGGACATTAGACAAATCGCAATTATATACTCAGGGGTATTAAATTGCAAATATCTATTTTAGAGTACATTTTTATTGTGCTATTTATCCTATCTATATTTTATGTTGGTATGATCTTGAGAGCCACGGATGCCACTTTGGTTAGGAGGAGAGGTGTGGCGGTGGTATATGTATGTATATAGTGGCATATGAAGGAACACATCGGGTAAGGAGCAGTCGCACCGGAAAAAAACACTACATATTTCTCCAGAGTTTCATTTACAATGGATTTCCGCAAAGTAACGTCTGATTCAATATCTTATCAATTTATCCTGGCAAATTAAGTAAACTACATAAATTGGGAATGTGGCTAAGACAAACCACAACTGAGGAAGGACTGTTGAATTTTAATTGGACTTTTTTATGGTTGTAGCCTCGTTTGAGAGTCAGTTAATCAGTTTTATTTCATTCGCCTTAAGCCACAATGTCGATTTTCAATGTTTCAGAGAACATAAATGAAACGATTGACAGTCCAGATCAGTCCAAATCCAAATCATCATCATCATCCATAGCCTTTGGATCCCACTGCTTGGTATAGGCCTCCCTTTGCATGTGCCATCAGCGTCGATCTTATTCAGATCCAAATCAGTCCAGATTAAATAATAGGACATCAATCCAACATACAAATCATATTATTTTCTTATTTAGTGACTCAGTTTTAATACCATATCCATTTATGAAGATTTAATAGTATGCCAAACCGACTAACCTAGCGTTTTCAGAATGAAACAGCATCGAATCTTGCCGGATGTGATTATTTTTGCTCATTTGCAACTTTGCCAAATATGTTAACAAACAATAAGTAGTAGTGTCCATTTTATCCGACATGCACTTTCTGCTATGTCGTGTGACGTCACCGTTCGGTGAAAAATGCTAATCTATGCGACGCAGTCACTTGTTTGTTTTGACTGGATCGCTACTCTAATACTGGCAAATATAACAAAGTAAGTGTGTGGACTGTTTTTAGCGTCTAATGCAAAAGAAAGATCAGTAGGTGAATTTAATGTGAACTAAGCTTTCAATCTTGTATTATTTAACAAGGTAAACTATAGAAATGGCTCGGTTACAGAGTTAGAGGTTTTCAAATCTGAAATAAACATGCTTAACAAGCGTAAAACCTCGGGTGAGCTGGTTGTCAAATGTGAATCTATTCTATTCCACGTAAAAATATCTACAACATAGCGACATACTCGAGTCATCATGATTATTGGTATGGATTTATAATTAAAAAATGGTTTATTAAATAATAATAGTATGTATTATTTCGGGGAAAAAGTAGCTTATGACACTTCCGGGACTTCATACTACCTGCACACCAAAAATCATCAAGATCCGTTCAGGCGTTTTTGCGTGATGAGCGTTTAAATTAACAGACAAACAGAGACACAGATGAACAGATGAAAAAATCTTAAAAATTGTAGGAACGTGATCTGTTATAAATTTTTACTATCTCCAAACATTTGTTTTTTAAATATCTTTTTATATATAATGTTCAGACTTTTGACCATCTTCAGCTTTATTATATGTATAGATCAGGGGTTCCCAATTTTTTTTTTACATGGAACCCTAACTGTATATACTCTTCCCAACGGAACCCTACGATAACTGGTTAAAAACCTTAAAAAGGTATAAATGAAAAACAATTATATTTTTTATGAAATGTTTTTTGTACATATACTGTAAATATGTGGGTTTTTATTATGGAATTTTATTTCATTATTTTTTACGGAACCCTTGCGGCCTTCCCACGGAACCCCAGGGTTCCGCGGACCACCTTTCGGGAACCGCTGGTATAGATAATATACGTATATATAACTTATAAGTTAAAGCCTTAGTTTTCTCCGCACACGTCCCCGCCTGCTTGGTATGCCAGGCGAGGTGGCTTGCGCAATCTGCTGATACATACGAGACGTGCTGGAATACTAGATAACTATGCTTTTTTGGAGTTTATATCTATTTCTACGAGCGAGTGCGGCTTAGCGGTTGCAGTGTCTGCTTTTCATTCAGACGCACCCTGGTTCGAATCCGGCCCTACACCAATGACTTGTTTTTTCAAATTATGTGTGGATTTGCACTCGCTTAACGGTGAAGGAAAACATCGTGAGGAAACCGACATGTTTGAGGACCACAATATCCGAGGACATGTGTCTTACATGGAAGGAGCTGGGCGCGCACCACGATGTATCTGCCCAAGAAAACTCCCCTAGCGGATAATTTCTGCAGGGAGTCACGACCATATAATATACGACCCAAGAGAGAGATCTATTTCTAAGTCTACGTAAGTTTGTTGGAACAACGCAGATGGCAAATACAAACGGAGGCCTATACCCAGCAGTACGATCCCAAGGATTGTATATGATGATAATGATGATTGTTGGATATCACTTATTAAAGTTCATGTTATTAAATGGTGATAGTGCGATTACAAAAATGTGAAACAAAAACTTTAGAAAGTTATTTATAATTTTATCTTTCCGTGATTTCTGTTTCAATTATTATTAAAATGTACCCACCGATATAATGTATGCAAAACCGTTGCATTCTATGTTGCTTGTAGTAAAATTATTTTGTTTTTTAGTTTTACTTAAGGCTTCGTTCAAAACATTTATTGATATTTCAAGATGGCGTCCAACTCGCCTAAAAGCAATACTACGTTTATCCTTAGATACGATGCTCATGCCTTTACTTACATATTTATTTTTAAACCAAAAGTATGTTTCAAAAACTAAAACAATTCATTTAGGACACATATAAAACGAGCGTTTGTTGCGCGTACTCCTGAAGCAATTAAAAATATATTATTATCATCAAATAATATTTTTTTCTATATGCGAAATTATTTTTCATATCAATTTTAATAAGCAAAAAAAATAATAATAACGTAGGTTCCGGCTGTTTGTCTAGTAAGGCAGTCGTTAAGCCATGTCAGAGGCCCTTAGGGCGGCTTGATAAACTCTCGACACCAGAGTTGGCTACTCTTATTTGATAAGAAGTATAAGCCAAATATCTTCTTAATGTCTCCGTTAAATATATAAATATAAACGTTCATGTCGCCTCATATACATGTAAGTAAATTGTCTGTAAAACACGTAAGTGTGCGCTATAAGGAACAGATAGGTTAGAAACTGCGGAACCGAGTACCTATTGCTAATAGTATACGGATTACACGGTTTCTAATCATACCAGTACAGGTGCACACACTAGTGTTATCTGGAACCAGTGTTTTTATGTAAAACTAGCGGACCCGACAGACTTCGTCTTGACTCTTTTACTCTTTAGTTAGTTAGAAAACGTTTGTATGGGAAAAAGAAAAGGACGGTTATTAGGGATTTTCTGGCATTTATTCTCGCCGTAAAAACCATCCTTGAATTTCAACGAATATTAAAAATAAAAATTGGCCAAATCGGTCCAGGCGTTGTTGAGTTATGCGCTTACCAACACATTTTGCGATTCATTTTAAGCACACATCGCCATCTAGCCCCACACTAAAATGGCCTAACGCTTGACTATAACTTGTCTGATGTTAAGCTACGCTGCAATCTACGATCTGTTGTAGAAGAAACCAGTCTTCAAATATCTGGATGAAATCACGATAGGAGTACTTACATTTATATGTATTGACTAATTTATAAATTAAGAACAAAATCTTATTTTCTGTATGAAATATGACTTTTTCTGTAATTAATAAGCAAATTTTTTTATTTTGAGAACCGAGTAAGTTTCGTTAAAAACAGTTTATCAGTTTTGGAAATAAAAATACTCTCGCATTCATTAATGAGATATATGAAAGTATGATCTCTGAAATAAATAAATATTTCAGGACATATCACACAGCGCCATCTAGCCCCATACTTACGCTTAGAAAGAAACCATTTAACAAAATAATATTATATTACATTACAAATTATGTATTCACGTATCCCGTATCAAGCGATATACTAGTATTGGATATCTGAGATAAGAAAGCAGTTTTCTCTCGAACAGGGAAACGTGGTTCCGACGCCACTACCGGCTTACGTAGGTACTAGCTTATACTAGTGGAAGTACACGGCTTTGCTCGTTAGTTTTTGGGATAAATAGTAGTCTGTATCACTTTTTAGAGCATATTTATATATACTGTTTATTCGAAAAAGTAAAATTGCCAATATAATACATTACATAATTAATGATTCCTACTGGGACTAATTCGTACTAGATTTAATTAAAGGGCTTCCAAACTAGGTGCAGAGACACCTGTATTTTGAAAATTAGTTCTTTCCATGAACTAGACTTAATACAATAACTTTTGTTACCTGGGGAGGAGGTTTATGCCTAGCAGTGAGTCAACAAAGGCTAAAAATGATATACTATATTTACACAGCGATGTATCTCGAACCATAATAATATCTAGTATGGTTATAGTAGGTACCTAGTGATATATGCTACTTTTTATAAATAAATATGTAAATGTTCAGGTACATTGCACACAGCGCCATCTAGCTCCACACTAAGCAATCAATACACATCATATGATGTTTAAGTAATATAGGCTATATAGGCATGTATTGCGCTTTTTAACTATTTAAGTGAACATTTTTAAGCTAACAGTCGTTAAAAAGAAACGCGTTGAAGTCTTTTGTATGGAGTATTTCAAGCTTCATACAAAAGGCATCTTGGTTTGCTTAGTGTGGGGCTAGATGGCGCTGTGTGCAATGTCCCGGAATATTTATTATTATTTATTTATTTATTACCTTAACAATAACGAAATCTGGTGCTACAGATTCACTTACGATAGATTTTGAGAGTTTTATTTTTTAAATTAAGTGAAAATCAAACAAAATTCGCCTAAATCTTATGACTATCATTAAGTTTACTTAATCGACGAATTTTCGTTCAAAACGGCTAAAACACAAACCAAAAATAAAACGAAGTCTCACTACTAGTTGAAAAAGCTGCACATTTGCACATGCAATTTAATTTAACATCCCACCGGCAGCCGGCCTTAAATAAAACTTACAATAAAAATATTTTTAAAACCCGCTCCTAGTGCGTGAAGAATTTGAGATGCACCTTGTACTTGGAGACTATGTCATATGCTCTCAAATTAATGTCATTAGAGGTATACTATAGTGTGTTATTCAAGAAAACTTATTTTTCTACATATTGTGAAGTGCTTTCAGTGATGTTTTATTAAAAAAACTGCAGAACCCCATCCTTATTAAACATAATTAATTAATTTATCACTTACTGTAATTCAATTTTTAATAAAACTTGTATCAGTATTTCTGGCAAATAATAGTTATTTACTATTTCCAGATTTTAACAAAAACTACTTCAAAGCTTCAAAACCTATGTTTTAGTTCAGAATACATGCACTAATATGAAGTTATATAAAATATAAAAAGACATGTTCTACTCAATTTACTGCACCTTGAACCATACTGTCTGAGTTTTAACTTACAACTATTCCATAAGTGACCTACCAATAAGTACATCAACACAACTCTTAAATAAACTATTCTTAAAAGCTAAGAACACACTTGACCTACCAAAAGATTCTATGGCTAGAATTTCCCTCCAAACTCAGGAACATCATACAAACTATCACCTAATCTGTGGTCAGAATTTCCTTACAAACTCCTTTCTAATCTACAGCAAGGCTCTGAAACTGTCGCCGGTGGCCGCTAGGTGGCGCCGAATCACTCGGTTTATATAACCAACAGGGAATTCCAGCTTCCAGCTCGCATTGGCCAGAAAGCCACACGCGCGAGCGCACGTCTGTGAATCACAAATTTCCGCGGAACATTTTCTCTCGATTTGTGCTGTGCCATGGACGTTGTTACTTTAGACCCCACCGGTCTCTACTAATCAACATGGAGTCCACCCTCGACCCTACCGGGCAGTACTAGACAGGCATGGCGGTGCTCGACCCGACCGGACAATATTAGCCACAGCATGCTCGGGTTGGACCCAACTGAGATTTACTAAACGAAAAATGTGTTGCGGAAGACGCAGGATTTATCCTGGCACGCGGCCTGAAGAAACGTCGTCCTGTCGGAAAAGGAGGTTTCATTCTACGGGGAAATAGAAAAAGCAAGGTCGTCGGAACAGCTGACTGCGCCCCGACAAGCAGAGCTGGAATGATGCCGCCTCCTTGGAACAATTACTACGTGAGTTTACTTTTTCTATTCGAATTACGAACTTTTTGGTGACATTCTTCTTTTTACAGTTTCAAACTTTTTGGTGGCGTTTGTTTTTTTTTAATATTTGTTCTTTATTCAAAATGCTGTTTAAAAATCATTCTAATGTGTTTTGTGTAAATAAAAAGCATGTTTTATTGTATGTAAAGCTTCTTTAACAGTCTTTAGCGGTTTTATATCTATTTAAGTTTAGTTGTTGGCTTGAAATAACATGGTATGAAGTTACGGACAAAGAACTAAGCTAACAGGTGGTTTCTGACAAGCACATTTTATAGTCACACTAACTGCTATTATCGCTTTAAATACTATTTTCCATTTTATTTTTATGTTTGTTATCTATTTGAATATAAACAACTGGTTAATTGTTGAGTGTTCTGTTTTAATTATTGAGATAAGTTGTATGATAACGCGTTGCTAAGTTTGTTGCCCGAATTTCGGCGAGTATTGCGATTTTTACACCGCGGGGTCGATGACCGGACATATTTTATTTCATCGCGCTTCCACGCACACCACCACAGCTCACACCCACACGCGATAGCACGCACACTAGCGCAGCTGTGCCTGTGTGTGTGACTTTTCGCGCTCCACACACATGTAAAACGCGTGGCGAAATTCGGAACTAATAATCTAGTTTTTCGTAACAATTTCCTTGGAAAAGTTTTTATTGAAAGAAAATACAATCAATTTTGTTCTTAGTAGCTTTATTATAACAATTAGATAACAATTTCATGCTATAAAATTAGCACTTCATTACCGAGTCATGTTTATGAGTGAATTGCGTGTTTCTCAGCGCGGAAAAGTTTATCGAACTAAACATATTATGGACGCGGTAGATGTCATAATAAATTACCATCAGAACCGTAAACAGTTTTCTTTTTAATTAACGTCACACCTTTTTATGTATAAAATGACAACGCAAAAAAGAATTCCCTCCTACGATACAATTTGATCGTAGGAGGGTTTTTTTTCCGTTAATTAAAAAGAAAACTGTTTACTGTTCTGTTTTGATTTATATTGCGTTCTATTTTAATGGTGTTGATGAGTGTTTTGCATTATTGGCCTAGTTGCAAGCACAATCAAAATTATTGGACAGTTCAATCCCTAATTAGCATTTGCAACATTGCTTTCAGTTCTATTTTCTTAAGTTTCTAGTTGTATCGTAGTTATTGAAATGAAAAAATGAAGAAAACTAGTTCCTTAACATCCTCAAGCACCAGCGACATCAACATACATTATACAACCAAAAAACAAACTAAAATACCATAATCCGTATCGTCTGGCAACCCTGGCACGTAATATCGGCAGATTAACAAGCGCGTAATGTTGCCTGTTTGCCGAATTATTCAGTTCAATAACCGCGCGACCCGCCGCGGGCGCGGGCCGCATAGACGCGCCGCGCCGTGCGAACCCGACATATCAAATTTGGAATTAAGAACTTTTTGAATTATACTTTTTTGATATTGTTACGTAACGTTTCATTTTACGTAATTTTGATGTTATATTGATCACTAATAACGTCACTTAATACGCATTTTTATTACTTGAGGACAAAAAATATTATATGGGTTATCTTTACTGTAATCTACGTATACATATTATATCCATCCAAGCACTTGAATTCAGACTGTCAGTAATAGAACAACAGTCGTTCATAGTCGATAGTTTACAAATTCATGAAAAAAATGTTGCTGCTTCTTTACGAACCTCTATTATGGTCTATTAGTAACCCTAGTTTATAAAACTTGATTTGAATATAAATAAAACTTAAGTAAGTCGTTGTTTTGTTAAAAAATAATTGCGTTTTCAAAATGCAACAATCAATTCAAAATCAATGTGCAACCAACTAATTACTCGTAAATTTATCCTTTCATGCATTTCTTTCATGTTGGTGTGCAATAAAGACATATTATTATTATTATTATTACTCGTTGATTCAGGTTCATAAATAAGAAGTTTTTACGTTAACTTAGTAGTGTTGGTTCAACCCTAAGAAATAAAACTCGATGATAATCAAATTACCTCACATTAAGTTACAACACAGCCGCCATGGCTTTATAAGTCGGAGAAACCAAAATAGTTGAGTTTAAATGAACAAACAAAGGAAGGAGCCCGCGTGGTTTGAATTTTATGAGCAAAAAATATTGCTGGTGTTGCTAGTTGTTACTTAATAAATGGGCAGAGAGCTAAGTTGTTATATCATTCGGAAGACTGGTATTTTTAATTATATTTTTAGTCTGACCAATATTTTTTAAATTTAATGATATTTTCATATTGAATTTGATATACTTACTAGAATATCTGGATAAAAATACACACATATAATATCACAAAGAAGCAGTTCAAGCGTAGAAAACCACAATCACTTTAGTGATGAATGATACCATATCATATAAAGAAAAAGAAAATCCAAATCAATTTATTCCATTATGAAAATGTAAACTAATTTAACTGACTGCATAAAAATAATTGAAGCCAAATTTTAAATTAATAAAGAAGCTAAAATAACGTCCTAAAAGGGCAACATTGGCGAGTAATAGCCAGCACCTAGGGAGTTTGACCTACGATGACGTAAGCCCTGAAAACAGGCCATTGCAAGCCAGCCGGGGTCAAGGAGGTTTATCGCGGAATCTCACATACGACATGCGGAACGTCGCACTTTTAAACTGGCCGAAAATAGAATAGATTTGTTTTTGATAGGTTGGTACTTGTGTTTCTAACCGGTTGGAACTGACGGGAAGCTTTTTGAGAAAAAAAGTAACAAATATTACAAAGTATCGCTAAAAATTTGCTAAATTATGAACGTTTTATGCAAACCCACACACATAATTTCGATGTAGAAACAGATTTGTTTTTGATACGTTAGTACTGGCGGGAAATATTATTACAGAAAAAGTACAATAACAAATTAAAACGTTAAAAGATATAAATTTAAAAACGTTGTGTAAATTAATCGCGATCGTTTCAAAAATTGCAACTGTAATTGAGAGACACACAATGTAAATGATTTTCAGCTGAAATAAAATGATGATTTTTTTAAGTCTAACACAAATACAAATTATTTATTTATAACTCCGTAGTTACAAGTCAGAATACATGTACATGTATTGTTTACAATAGTAAACTTAATATAAAAAAGTATTGTATATAAAGAAAAAATAATTATGAAATACAATGCAATAAAGATTAATAGATTTTTTAATTAAATAGCCTTTTGATAGACAATATAAGTAGTATTTTCCGTGCGGGTTTTCCCGAGAGCTATCTTAGAAACAATTTTTTCTAGGCAGCTTATATAACACGTTTATGCGTAAAGGTTTATAGAAAATTGTCTGTAGCTGTATAAAAAAAGACAGACAATGATCATTAGAACTAAAAAAACAATATATTTGTAACAATCGCAAACCTAATCATGTACCTATACCTAGGTATAGTGTTTTGCAAACAAGATTATCAAGAACCAGCCTGTCTTATTTAAGACTCCATTAATACTTATTAGTAATATTTAAATTAGTAAGTTACGTGATAACCGGCATTCAAACGCCAACCCATTCTTCACAAAATAAAAATGCACTTAAATACCCAGCCTAGTTAAATAACAAATAAAAAACTGCACTCCCAATACATTGCGCCAGAATTAATGTTATGCAAAACAAGGTAATAGCAGCAATGCATAAAATGCCAACAATGATCGCATTTTTTCCGCGGAACATACGCGCATGCTAAACTATACTTTTTGCATTTGGAACATACGTTTATGTTAAAGTTGTACTTTTTGCGTTACAAAATATAGTGTGACCAGTTAAAAAGGTGCGTTCCAAGGTCGCGGGACAGCTGGCGAGCATAATTAAAGGTTTTATGCTTAAATAATTAAGTACACTGTGTCTAGCAGGTGCCTTATTTATGCACGAATAAAATCATTATTTACTATACATCCCAATTTACAGATATTTATATATGTGTGCCTTCGGTGTTTTTTATATAAGTAGATACATGTCTTGTAAGTTTCGGTAAAGTTTATAAAAGTTTGAAATGGTTTTTACAAACAAATTCGAAACGATTTTATAAACAGTTGAGTTTATTAATAGTAGATACTTAATAGTTGAGATTTCATATAAATAAATGTAAAAACTTTTTATCAAGAGATTTAGGGACATTTCGACATTGTATGTTTCACATGATATTGCCAGATTTAAATTTTTAACTACCAACCGAATAGACAAGTTTTTATTTTTTTTATCGTCAAATTTATCAACCACAATAATAATAAAATCCAACCACTTTTTTCACCCGACCATCTGTTGTGTTGATACATTGTAAGCAATGTAAAACATTTGAAATCCAAATCTCGAGATGTATGATTTGTCTCTCAAAGTCCAAGGTTAAATATTTAAAATAACTTTTTTGCTTCTCACTTTGACACACCATGTTACTAGGTGTTTTTTCTGAAAGATGCTTTAAGGTTTTTTGTCGAGATTCGTCTATAAATTAATATTTCTCATCTTGTTTTAATGATGTACCTACAGACACACATCGATATGTTTCCTATTTGTTCTTTAATTTACTAGTTTCTAAATCTAAAAGTAATAATTTTAAAGTCGCCCTAAAACTTAATAATATTGCTTATTGTACTGTGACAAATAACTGAGACCTGTTTTTTTTTAGTAAAAATAATGAAAAGTTCCTTATTAAATGTATCATTTCTTAGATTGATTCTACAATGCAACTAATCAGGCCATAAAATATTAATTATTATAAACTTAACACCCATTTTCTCTAGGTTGATACACAAACCTCCATACATTATGAATAAAATCAAATTAATAAAACTGGCATTTACAATATGTATTATTTCAATTAGAAAACACATTTTATATATCAACAATAATACACATTTCCTCATACCTTAAAATTAAATACACAAACCACATTCATACAAACTCTTAACAACATAGCAACACTCAACACAAAATACAAAAAAATTAGCCCCACCTGTCAACTTTTGACCCACTGACAGCAATAATGCTGACATTTCGCTGCCACAGTTTGATTTGACCGCTCCAAACCGCAAGAGTTAAGGTAATTAACTCAAAATGCCACAATGTTGCAGAAACCTCCCAGTTATTATTTGGTAATACTTGATTAACTTTTATCCTGAATTACTTAGGGTTTTTCGTAACATATGTTGCGTGTGGTACCGATTGTGATGTCAAATAATACGACATTACGTTAAAGATAATGAATTTTAGTAGTCTGTGACATTAAGACTTGAGTAACTCAATATATAAAGCCTATTAAAGAAAAAAAACGAATTGTGCCTTAAAAGTTAGGATCGCGTTTGTTCCAGATAAAAACTAACCTACCACACTCTCAGAACCTATATACAAAAGTCACAAACAAATCAACTAACTCATGTTTGCCTTTATATGTATAATGAAATGATAAATAAATACTTCTTACAATGAGTTACAAAACTACAAACATCCATTTTTACGCAAATAAAATAATTTGTAAATTGAAAAATTAATAAAATTTGAACTAAATAATAATTTCATTGGAAAATAAAATTTGAACTAACGAAAATATATAATTTATTGTGAAATAACGAAAGAATTATAATTCCTAACTTTAGTTCCTTTAAGTTAAAATAGTTATTTTTAGATATAAATATATATTTTCTTAGTTTTTAAGTATTGTATGAAACCAATAAACATTTTTGAGTTTGAGTTCATAAGTCGGATTAAATTATAATGAAATTATATTAAAAATTATATGTAACAGACAATTCTAATAGATTAATAGTATAAAATAAGGTGTATATAAATAAGAATGCATCCAGTATCAAATTGAAATATTAAAATGACATGGTAAGTATGACTTTGTTGTACTTTGGTGAAATAAATAATCTAATCTAATCTATTTCCTATCTATATATATAAAACTCAAAGGTGACTCTCTGACTGACTGATATAGTGATCTATCAACGCACAGCCCAGACCTCTGGACAGATTGGGCTGAAATTTGACATGCAGGTTGATGTTATGACGTAGGCATCTGATAAGGATTTTTGGAAATGCCACTTTTAAAGGGGGAAATAGGAGATACAAGTTTTACTTCTTAATGCGAGCGAAGTCGCGAGCACCCACTAGTTGGTGTATAAAGAGTTATATATCTAATACGTAAAATATTTCCAACAACAAAAATAATCCATAGCGCGCCTCCACAAAGTACCAAAGAAATATTGTGTTTGTGTTCAAACATTATACACATTAAAGGAAACCTGTTCCTTAGTTTGTTGACTCCTTAAAATATTTCTACTAGTTACGTGTACTATAAAATATCTATGGAAAATTGAAAACATCGAGTTCGTTGTTTTTTAACGAATTTCGTCGGACCTTTTTTGTGGCTCGGACAATTTGTGAGCGAATTTATTGCTTGTTTTATATAGTGTTGCCATATATGATTGTATTGTTAGATTATTTAATTAAGTTCGTGTTAAGTTTAATGATCCTGATCAAAAGCAATATGATAACACTGCTTATACATTTTTATTTCTTAATTTGATAAAATCTGTGATTGGCTTTAAAAAGAAACAAACACGTACTAAGACATAAGTAATAATGTTTAATATTTTATTCAATTAAGTAAATCAACATAGGTTTTAATACCTATCACAAAACAATTTAAAACAATCCTTTATTCAAAAAGGTTTAATTTAAAATTTGAAACCAATAACTAAAATCCACGTTCAAACTGTTTTGTAGCACTATAGCACCAAAGAATTCCAAATTTTAAAAGCGTCTACATTTAGTTTCAAACCTTCTTTTGAGATTCAAGCACAGAACAAAACTAGGACTCACGCTCAAATTCTTTTACTTCCCCACCAAAGAGTTTTAAACCCATTCCTTACTCAAAAAGGTTGTATTCATTTGCGGAAAGATCTGTATTCTGTATACATTTGGTGTGGTGTATCGCTGCGTTGCATCAGAGGTTGCATAAGGTCGGCCCACTATGCAGTGGAATGTATTAATTGAAACTTTACTCTTTCGACAAACCAATTAGGCTAATTACATATTGATATTAATTGTTGACGGCTCGATTGGCATAATATGTTTTTTGTTCTTGTATATTTCTATTAGTCTACTTTTAGTTACACAAAAACGAATGTTTCTATCTTTACTCGTTTTTTTTTTCATTTTTAAATTTTTATCCTTAAAGAGGTCTAATAATAAAGCTATAAAAATATAATTGCCATTAGATGACATGCTTCCTTGATTTTTTCAACATGGCAAGCGATTCGTCATCCATCATGTCATTGACACTGCATCAGCCGATACACTAGAGTCTGTGCAAGATTACTCTGCGAGCTGATTAAATTGGAACTAAGAAATTGTGAGCAGAAAGTACATCTTGAAGAGCAATGTAGGTATAAGTGCTGCCACCTGTATTACATTGCATAATCTTGCTCGCGGTATAGTGATGAGATCCCGCGTTCAATCAACTTGGCTCGGTGCATGCACCTTATCAACTCGAATTAAGAACAACATGCAAACGAATTAGATAAAACGCCGATTCCAAATTTAAAACTTCAAATGTGTTCACGCACACAGCGGCACGGAGATAACAAAAGCGTTTATAAGATAACACACATGTACATTGTGGACGATAAACACGTGCGACAACTCCTCGGTACTTCTAACTTCCTAGTACATGAAACATAGGAACTGCCTCACGAATGAATCTGAAAATACACACGTTGACTTTCTCGACAGGAAAATCGTACACCGATGCAAACATCGTGTTCGTATAACGTATAATATATATTTGCAGTGTATGTCGGTGTGCAGTGAAAACGCTTTCCTACGTTATACATGCCGTATAGTGTATACATACGTGCATAAGTGGCAGTATCTCATAGCGTGTGTTAATAGCGAATCTGTGTTTCCGCATAGGCAGGTCTGCGGCGTGTGAGCGCGGGAGCGACAACCTTACGAATTAGAAAAAAGTCGCTTTACGCCAGTTGCCATGACGCGTAACCGGAAGATATCATTACGAGCACAATGTTACGATCAACCTTATAATAATTTAGCTTAAAACGAAACAATTACAAACTTAAATACAATAAAATGTAATGCAGGCTACAAACAATTTTGGAAACAAAATAGGAATTAAAATGTCGTCAGCATTATGACGCGCCTACACGCGCTCACGCACACACGCATGTGCCCACGTACGTAGTTGTTTGTGTACATTACAACACCGATATATACGTGCTACGTCACGAGGCGGCCTCTCGCGGCCTGTGCGGCCCTGGTACCTCGTCTCCCCGTAATAAGCTGAAGATAACTCGCTTTTCTTGATCATAAAGGAAGGCATCGACTTCCGCATTTTCATTTCATCAACATTGCGAATCACACTGCGAAAACCTCGATGCAGATTACGCGAAATAAGCTAGTGTAAATTCTTGTTCGTGCTTGGTCTCTGGAAGTCGACAAAACAACAAATCGATTGTTAGAAAAAATGTAAATGCACATAATTTAAGCGCATTTCTAAACAACTAATCCTGATTAAGCGTGTCTAAATCTGTAAGTCCTTTCATAAGACTTACACCGGTACAAGGTTTTCAGCGAAACTGAGAAGGCTAACGATGTAAGCCGATGTAATACAACCTCTTCGTGTCTTCTGTTACCCTGGTACACAGTGTTCTAGTTGACGATCCGTACAGTCACGAGATGAAAAGAATTCGAGAACATTAATTTGATGCTTATTTAGATGGCTGATCATTTAATGATCACAAAAAAGGAAGCTGGCCAGACGTAATGATAAATTGGATGCGAGTAAAAATAGTGACTAGTAGCGCCATCTGTTATGTGCTCGCGGAGTTAATAAATGTGCAAGAAGGTCTGTAGGCGCACGCGTTCAATTTGAGGTATTATTTAAGGCAATGTGTCGCCAGGTTTTATGTATTTAAGTGACAATGACAGGTGCCGACCTGCCAAGGATGCCCGGCCGGCTGCCCGTGCCCGCGGGGCCCGGTTTTTGCCCAGAGCACTGCACGCTTCTATTATAATTAGTGTCTTTATCAGAATATTATAATTGGCCGTCTCGCGTTAAAACAAGATCCTTTGTATACATTATGTCTCTTAATTGCAAATTCATAATAGGGCCCGGTGGGAAATGACTTAGTTATAAAATGGCGACTTCGCGTTTCATGTGTCTATTTAAAACATGTTGAATGTTTAGCGTTTTATGGACGCGAAACAATTATAAATGAGATTACAATCAAATGCTGTAAAGTTTATTTAATTCATTTTTATACTCATGTCCTTTTTATAAGTTAGTTCGGTGCCAGTAAAATATAGTCTAAGATAGCTCGTTAATTGAAATAAATCGTGTTAAATAAAATTGGTCGTAAAACAGAGTCCTAAGGAGCCATTTTAATTTCAAAAATGTACTTCGTAATAGTTTTACCAACAAACATAAAGTTGCGGCCTTTTTACAACGATCAAAACAATAAAATAAACAAAAGAGGTCCGGCCATTTGTTACGCAAACTAAAAAAAAAAACAAATGACCGCTATTTTTTGCAAATAAAAAGTTTTGATAAAAAATGTTTCCTTTTTGCAAAAAAATTTAAAATGTGTTGTTGCAATTAAACAATCAATAGTATTATACTCTATGGTCAATATAATAGCTTTTTGTATAGAAACGCTTCTTTTGTCTCTTTTGTTTGTTAGTACGTCAAAGTAAACGCCGACATTTTTTATGCATGTATTTGCGTTTTTGCTAAATTCTGCTTTTATTTGCATCTATTTTGCACGCTATTTAATCGACAAATAAATTCATATTATTCGACAAAGGTCTGTCCTTTTTATATGCAGAGCATTTATTGGGAAATAATAGATTTTTAACTACCTACAAATTTTACACAAACTATGTGTCTTTACTAAAGTACATTGAAATAATGAAGACATATATTGATATAGAATTTCTTTCGTTTCAGATATGGTCAACCAGCTATCTTCGGCTTCCCAACACATTTCTCCAGTGATTTCTACATTGTGTACAGTTTTCTTAGTTCATATGAGTTAAAAAATGTTATATGTAGGTATTTCACAATTTCTGTGCAAAACAAAAAGTATATTTAATATGTTGCAAAACTAATGAGAACCGAAGTAATTTTTAATATGACTTTTATTATTTATGTAGAAGATACTTAACTTAAACCACCATAAATGTTTAAATTTAACAATCATAGTGCGGGTTTAGCACTTGACAAAATAACTCAATGGGCCTTATTACATAACGTGGTTTAAATATAAGTCTAGGCCAAGCGCGTTTTAGTTGTTCGAAAATTGTCTGTCTACTGTCATAATTTATCAAACTGACAAAATGGACCAATATTAGATCAAAGTTCGAATTTGAAGTTGACATTTTGATTGCTTGTATGTGATGTCTGAACAACAAGAACCCACTTTTTATTTTCAAGGTCCTGGACTAATATTTAAGCCGCGTTTTGTAATAAGACGGATTAGGTATATGAGATAATTATATGTTTTATATTTGTCAACTTTTACCTGTTTTTATTTTATTTAATCGTATGTAGGTTTTGATAAACCAAACTGTAGTTTTTTTGTAACAAAATACAAATAAGATTTCAAATTAAAGCTGCCCTGAATAGTGCACATGTTTAGACTTTTTAAATCATATGAATAAGTTTGTTTTCGTTGACACTTTTTGTTTTTATCAGAAATTGTTTTGTAATATGTATTATGTTAATCATGAATATTATAATTAAAACTATATAGCTAGTGTTAAAGTAATACTCATTAGTATAAGGTTGACTGATTTCTTCAATTCTGCACATATCTTGAATGCATTTGTAATTATTTTTTTAAACTTATTAGAGTTTGGTGAAAACTTGTAATCATTTTCTAAGTTTGCATATTATTTCTCAAATCTTAAATATTAGACTCATATAATGTAATTTTATATGAATAAGACATATAATCTTTAATTTAGGAAGAAATGACAAGCAAAACGAGGCATAGAGGTGTTTTTGTAAGGTTTCCATTTGACTGTAAATTTGTTGCGAACCTTCAGAAATATTCCCATTTAGAGACGCGATCCCATTTATTCGCGCATATAAATATTATAATTTCATATAAGACATTATATTCTAAATAAACTTAGTTTTAAGGTTTTTACAGTTCGGCTCCTTGTCATACGTAACTACATAAATAAAGGAACTATTTTGCTTATTTATCTCATATATTGTATTGTTTTTGTACTTCTGTAATCTCTTGAGTCGTATTTCCTCATGACTGAGGGTCGTGGATCCCCTGCAGAACTAATTCACCAGGGGAGTACTCTTGTGCAGATACATCGTGGTGGATCTTCCACAGAAGACACATGTCCTCGGATATTGTGGTCCTCAAACATGTCAGTTTCCGCACGATGTCTGTTATGAATAAAAAAGTTTTTTTTTTAATAATAAAATATTAGTTGAATGATACAACCGCTTCGTATATACTGCCTGTAACTGTTTTTTTTATTTTTATTTGTTAGAAGAGCGAACTTACCAGCAGGTAAGCTATTGCTCGTCCTTAATGACATGTAAAAAAAACATGATTCGAGTTACCAGTCTTGTTGGTACAAATTGTACATAATTGTGAATGTTTTTTCTGCTTTTTAGTTTGTCAACAAATCTAATTTATGTGTAATTTACTAACTTTCTACTTCATAGGTATTTTTGTTCTTTTCATTTTTAAAAAAAAGAGCTAAAAATATTCTAGACTGCCAGTACATTATCTTAGTTATAATGTTTTTGTGGAATGTCGAACAATCAAATATATATTTATCTATTACAATAGGATTTTAATTTTAATTCATTAATATAGATAAGACTGTTTATTTATACGGATGTGGTTTCGATTTAAATAAGCGTTTATTGTAACTTTGATGTATTGATAATTTGAGACAATTATTTTAATGTTAGCCTACAATATTAAGACTTGTATGTAAAGATATTTATTACAAAACGTGTTTTAAATATAAGTCTAGACCAAGTCCGTTTTAGTTTATTGAAAATTGTCTGTATACTGTCATAATTATCAAACTGTCAAAATTTCCCAATGTTAAATCAAAGTTCCAATTTGATTTGACATTTTCATTGCTTGTATGTGATGTTTGATTAACCAGAACCGAATTTTTATTTTTTTTAGTCCTAGACTAACATTTAAACCTCGTTTTGTAATAAGACGGAATAATATTATTTTGTTGCCTGAAATCACTTTGAATATATATAAAAGTTTGTATTTAATTTTGTAACATCATCATTTTATTCCAATATTAAAACTTTCGTGGGACATTTTATCAAGAGAAAACCGTTTAGTTAACAATAAGTTAATTTTATTCCATCTTAATTTGGGTCACACCTAATATTATATACAGTTAGTTTGATAAACATGTATAAAATTTTGTAAATGAAACAATATATGCCAATAGTAGCTTTATATTTAGCATATATCCATTTTTTTATATAACATATCAAATAAAATAACTTGCATTGCGTTAAGACTGAAATTTGTGTTTAATTTCTTAAATATTGTTTGAATGTAAGCAATCGCAAATTTATAATATAATCCAATGATGTAATTGGTAAAAAATATATGGTAAAATAGTTTTACTTTCAGGACCTTTTAATTATTAAAAATGTTTATGTAGTATAATATGGAAAATTAAAGATGTTTTATATCGTAATAACAATTTGTTTCATTTGTATTTGTTAGATATTTAAACCCATAACAGGTACCTAGATGTTTAAGGTTTTACAAGATAATGAACTATGAACTCTACAGAACTTTAAACGTAGATAAATAGGCAGCAATGTCTTAGCTTAGCTGTAGGAAATATAAGACATACATATGTAGGTATATACAATACGTGTATGTACGTGTGTGTGTGTGTGTATGTAACTGTATATAGTTATAGTACAATTAAGTTTACCATTACATAAATATATAAAGTATATTTCATTCTGCTAATATACAACAAAAATGTTGTATATAAAGAGCCATTTACATCATAAAACATAAATAATATAAATGTTAACAAAAAATATATAAAAAGAACCATATATTTAGAGCAAAATATATAATAAATATATACATTGTACCAGGCTGTTAGAAATTGCAGGAGGTAAATCGATTACCCAACATATTAGGTAGCTAATACGCAATGTACTGTAACCTTATCACGAGTCACGTGTAGTGGAGAACTGACTAGTATGTAATCTGTGGCAGCAGTCAAGGTTCAACTCAATACAGCTGTGTCATAGAATAAGTACTAGTTTGTATGTAATACTTAGCTTGATACATATATTACAATCTACGAATACGTACAAGGTATTTGAAAGAAAAAAAATGAAAAGGCTATGTGATTTAGGGACGGATACTACATAAATACCTACATGAAAACAGGAGGGAAGATGGTTGACCACCTTTCTGAAAAACATCATACTGGAAGCACGAAGAGGAAGAGGAAGGCCGAGGAGGTCATACATGGAGCAAGTAAAGGTGGGTGTCATGTCGTATAAGGAGCTTAAGGAATTGGCAGAAGATTGCGCCTCCACAGACAAGGGCGTTACCCTTAAATTTGTATTGATGACTATATACTTACTAAACTATTCTCGAAGCTATAGGCCTTAGTATGAGTTGGTATATAAAGATTTTACCAAAATTGTAGTAAAGATACAATAATCTAAATATATAAACCTGAAAGGTGACTGACTGACTGACTGATATAGTGATTAGTGATCTATCAACGCACAGCCCAAGCCACTGGTCGGATTGGGCTGAAATTTGGAATGAAGGTAGATAGGTTTTGACGTAGGCATCCACTAAGAAAGGATTTTTGGAAATGCCACTTTTAAAGGGGTGAAATAGGGGATGCAAGTTTTACTTCTTAATGCGAGCGAAACCGCGAGCACCCACTAGTAAAATATATACTACAGTGAAGCAGTGAAGTAAGTAACTCGCAAGTGACGCCATTAATTCTTAATTCTATCTTCCATAAACACTATCTTTACTTCCATAGTAAGAGATTGAAAACTGTTTCAATGAATTGTTATGTCCTACAGAGCAACAGATCAGCGTGATTTTTCATATGGTGGTAGTATAAGGTCATGAGAAGCGACACTACTTTCTAGTACGAAACAAATCGATCAAAGCCATTTAGAAAAAAAAACCTCTTAAAATAAATAATCTCACCTATACAAATCATAAAGCTGAAGAGGGTCGAAAGTCTGAACATTGAAGATATAAAAAAAAATGGTTGGAGTTACTTCGAATTGATAGCAAAACACGTTCCAACAATTACTAGAAATTATGTCTGTTTTTCTGTTTATTTAAATGCTCATCACGCAAATACGGCTGAACGGATCATCATGGTTTTTGCTATGTAGGTAGTATGAGATCTTAAGAATGTCATAGGCTACTTTTATCTTGAAAAAATGCGAGCGAAGGCGCTGGCTTCCACTAGTTATAAATAAGCATATTACTGTGATATTACTCCATTACCCGGCAAGCATAAGTATTGTGAAGTATCTTGTATTCTGTGGCATCCGAAGCACTAAGGTTTGATGTATCGTTTAGCGGGACCTATGTAAGCGGTATGTAGGGCTGGGACCCGTTAAACAGACTGCTAGTGATGGGAACAGTACGACTGATGGTATGTTATCGATATAGTTTTCAGAACGCTTTTAGAATAGAATGCTATGTTATCGATACATTTTATTCGTATTCCTATTTTTAAGTGACGCTAAGCGTCTGATGTTCCTTATAATAGTTTTAGAGGACCTTATCTGCTGAAAAATATCGATGTTTTTAAGCGATTTGATACTTATTCATAAAACATAAGGTACGTAGTATATGTTCCTAATCTAGTACTTAAAGTACTACATTCTGATTTTAGTTGCCCACCGAAAGTGCAAAAGCTATTTCTTCTTTTTAAACGCAAACGTCAAAACAAATTCCCTTGTAACTACTATTCCCCAGTAAACCAAAACCATATATATATTAATGCTATGTTGCTTTTTCTAAAAATAAAAAAAACTAGATGTCACAACACAGATACAGACCTAGTGTGATATCCAGGGTTTGTCTATTAGTATATAGATATCCTTAAAGCCCTACTTTTGGTTATGTAATTCTCCTTGCTCACGCTTACTGTACAACACTTTTAAAGGCTTAAGGTTAAATAAAGGTTTTTTAATTTGTTTTTATGTATAGTTGCTAAGCTACTAAAGGTGTTGTTAACGAATTCTGTTTGTTTGCTTTTTATTCATTACTAGTGGACGCCCGACACTAAATGCTAAGTTAAAAATGCACCAAAAGGTTAGTGAAAACCGTAGACAAATTGGTTCAGCCGTTTTTGTGTCTATATCGAACAAACATACCGACAGACAAACAGTTTTTTTTTAAACATGATTTTTGTGTTCTACAAGACCCTTCAGCTATTTTTTTTCAATTATCTTCAATGTACAAACACCGACTGGTTACAGCTTTATTATTTGTATAGATGTATAGATAGAATTAGCTGTCAAGAAGTTATTGCACAATTTAGCTCGACCCAAATGTTACGTACATATAATTCATTCATATAAATTATTTAATAACTCAACCTTGCATCTATGAATACTTAAGCTATTTCTATATCCTGTTTTAAGTGTTTAACAACTTAATAAACAATATAAATCGGTACATAATTAATGAGAGAAATAATTAAATAACAATAAAAATGCACACTTTTATCAATGAATGTGATTTTGTGAATGAGTTTTTTGTATGTTTTGTTATTGGGTGTCAATATAAAAAGGCATTCCGTATTAAACAAATTATCCAAATTAGTTTATAATATTGGTAGTGAATGGTTAAAATACTTTTGGTTAGTAAAAATTTCAATTTTACATGCTATACCGGTTTTACACAAAGCGATACAAGTATCGATCAAAATAAGTATCGATCACGATAATATCGACTTATTGTATTAATATCGAATGGTTACGATAATATGAGTATCGAGTAATTGAATTAATCGTGATAATATGAATATCGAATGCTTATATTACAAAGATTCAAATATAATTATTGACCTTATAACATTGCGCTACAATATTCAAATTCAAATTCAAGGCATTTATTTTGACACACAGGACACAACAATATAAACATAAAAAAGATCATTGATAATAATAAACTGTGCCGAGCGAAACTTCAAAGTCTTGAACACCGTCGCAAAGTCGCCAGTTTGTCGGTTTTCTATCGGTTGCATTTCGGAGAGTGTGCCGCGGAATTGCACGGACTAATTCCGCCCGCACCCTTCTTTCACCGGACGAGTAGAGGTACGGCAGGACGACACCGGTTTATGGTGGAAGTTCCTAAGACCCGCACGAAACGGTACGCTTCCACCTTTATTGTTCGTACCGCTAGGTTGTGGAACTCCCTGCCTGGCTCTCTGTTCCCCACGCACTATAATCCAGCGATCTTCAAAGCGAGAGTGAATCGGTTCTTATCGGGTAAGCACGCTCCATCTTAGGCCATAGCCTTACTTGCTATCAGGTAAACTATGGTCAAGTGCAAACCCGTTCAAGTTAAAAAAAAAAAAAAAAAAAAAAAAAAAAGATGAAAACAGGTAGAATACACAGGTGATTATGCGTTACATTGATGTATCCCGTGCGTCAATAAAGGTCATACCTCAGCATTAATGCTGCAGATTGCTCTGCAGCGCTGATTTTCAGCTATAACCCTTTGAGACTACGTCAATAGGTACGTCATACATTACAATATATTACTATCGAGTGATTGTATGAACATCGAGTGATAGCATATCGATGCTGCATTGCTATCAGTCGACGCCCATCACTAGGCAGGATCAGGGCGAGTCGGCCACTAGCGCAGTGGGTCGCCGACCAGCGGGAATGCGGAAGGGACGCGCCCCGCAACACACGGCGGGCGCACCGCGGGATCTGTCGCGGGATAAATCTTTAAGATTTCTTAAATTAAACTTATAGTTATCTATTAGGATTTCTGTTTTATTTAACCATGTATTTTTGTGTATTAGTTTAGAAAACATCAGAAAATTTTACTATTTTAAAAATGTGTCTTAGATGATCATGTATTTAGTTAAATATCCTTTTTCGTGTTTTTTTATGCTGCATGAATTCGTTTCATTTACTTACTTTACTTGTAAAACTTTTTTTTATTAACAACATACAATATATAAAAGAAAAAAATGTATTAAAGTAATTTATTGTCACGTCAAACATTATATATTAATATGTTAAATAAAACGAATTTAAATGTAAAAGTGTATATGTACATACATAAAAGTTACATCACTTATACTATATACATAGTCGTGACTTATGACCGAGTAGGTACGAGAAATAGCATGCTGAATGCTGAAGCGTCTGCATTCTTTAAATTAACCCGTAATCTGCTAAACCAGCAGCCTTCCTTATATGTAAGAGTATCGATGTACATATTTCTTTATATATATTTTTTTTATTCCTTCTAAAGACAAATTTTACCTCATCTTTTTTTATTTTTACCTTTGATTCAGACTATAGCTTGCGGAGGTGTCGCAGTTTCGATATATATCTAAAAAATAAAGTCATTATTGCAAGATTTTTGCAAGAATGGCCGAAATTCAAGCAAACTTTTTAAAATTACGAATCAGTAATCGATTACTCGTTAATTTGACATTCGTCTGACAACGCATACGATCCAATGATAATAAGCAATTAAAACTGCAACTGAAACATTCCTGATTGAATGTCAATGCCACTTGACAGCAATTACAACTTACTATCATACAAGGCTAATGTGGTGACTTATTGTTATAAATAAGAGGGCGAAACTAAAAGGGAAATTCAATACAAAATCAATAATCTATCGTTATTTTCAGCTTTCAGTTAAGTACACAGGACCGTGTATATGTGTGCAGAGAGTGTTAAATAGACATTTATTTTCTGATTGACAGGTTTTCTATATCAATTGCAGACCAAACTGGTCTACTTTACAAAATTTGTCAGTTTCTTGTTAGATCAGAACGCGGTTCATTTTTGTACTAATCTTTGATAGATAAACTTAAACTCTTTGGCATGTATCCAATTTATGGGTTTCCGATCCCACTGATTTTGCAGATAAACTTTAAAAATTGTTTCGTATACTTTTAGTTTCAAATTAATGTAATTTTTGCTACTTTTAATCATTTATGAAATATAAACTCAACATAGAAACATAAGTTACAGCCATAGAAGAGTGAAGTAGCAGAACTTCATCAGAACAGCATCTGTCAAAATTGGTTTTGCGCCTATTTTCACCGAAAATTGGACATAAAACATAAATTTTACTTCAAAAGTTTATATTTTTTTAACCAGATAAAGAGTTAAACTTTTTTATTGTAAGTTTTTTCATGTAATTGCAACGCCCACCTGCCATTTTCTCTATTGTATAGCAGTCTTTTCTGTTCTCCTCGCTTTTACCGGGGTTTCAGCTGTCAGCCACCAGTCTCAATAGCCTCGTATCGTTGTACAGGTAAATATTGATCTTTATGCAATCACATATTGACCTTATGAGGTGACCTTTAGGTATCGATTTAAGGACTCGATGCAAAACATTCGATACAATTCAATTTGCCAGTTGGTTAATGAAAAACAGTTGTGCGCGAGCACTAAGTACTTTTGGTATCAATTAAGGTTTAATTAATTAAGATTAACCAGATTAATTTATTTATTTATGTAAATGTCATCAAAAATGATTTTACACATATTCATTTATAACTACAATATTAATAAATTTGCTTTATGCAATGTTAAGAGTAACCGTTTTAAGAATGCAGGACGCAGTGTATGCATAAATCAAGAACTAACTTAATTGTCAGACTCTGAATGTTTCTAGACTGCAATTTAATAAATAAATGTGTGGCTATCATTTTTTCAATCAATTTGATACAAATATTTTCAATATTTTGGCTAATTTATCAACATAAACTAATGAAGCAAGTCTGTAAGCCTTTGAAATGAAAATTAGTAAAATTTGAACTAGCAATGTTTTTTCTAGCATTTAAAAAAACTGAGCTAAGTTGTTACATAGAAGTTGCTAAAAAGCGCATAGTTACATAGACCCATACATCAATTACTCATTTAAAAATGATCATAACAATGAGAAATCTTACTTAATCTTCTAAATATTTTATATAAAACTCAAAGGTGACTGACTGACTGATTGACTGACAGATATAGTGATCTATCAACGCACAGCCCAAACCACTGGACGGATCTGGCTGAAATTTGGAATGAAGGTAGATGTTATGACGTAGGCATCCGCTAAGAAAGTATTTTTGGAAAAGCCGCTTTTAAATGGGTGAAATAGAGGATGCAAGTGTTACTTCCTAATGCGAGCGAAGCCACGAGCATCCACTAGTATTATATATAACTCTATAGATATAAATCCACACGTGCTAAGTTATGATTGCAAGCGCAACTCACTTGATAATCAAAACAACAACAATAAATATTCACACGTCTATTTTAACACTCATGTTTATCTGATCAATAGTAATCAGGGGGACTATGCAGGGACAGGGAAGGTTATTTCATTAATGTTTCAAACTTGTATTTTAAATACATTACCTTTGAGCGACAAAATGCACTGTTTAAACTAAGTAACCTTGTATGGTTTTACTAAGAAAACAGAAGTGAAACGATAAAATGTGATATTAATTGTGAATAAAATGGTATAAAAATAATAATAAAAAAAAGTCTTTTTTTGCCCTTACAAGATATAAAACTTATTCTAAAACAAAATTAATACTAAGTACTTAATCACATCATCGACTACAAAAACAATAAGATAAGGTAAAGATAAGATAAATTTATTGTAAACAAATAATAGGTTGCATCTTACAAATAGCACTGCCTAATTAGTACAAAACTGTGTCGTAGAGAGGCAGGTTCTTCCAGGGGTTCTTGTTTACAACTTTGTATATTTAACAACATAAATGACATTTAATTCCGACAAATTGTTAAAAAAATGTTTATCTTTTTATGTTTATCTGTTCAAACAATGGATAAAAGTAACACTTAAACCACAATACCCCTTGTTCCTTTATAAGATAGTAAACCCGTGACCTTTCGCAAAGGTTAGTAATACTTACCACGAAATAAAATTGTAAAGTGATGTAGAGTGAGTGCGGGTTGAAATGTCTTGTCTGTAGCCTGAAGGATATTATCGAATTTAATCAGATGAAATAAATTAAATGGTAATCTACATTGGAAGTCAACAACGACTCTTTAGCAAATGGATACATTTTTTTTAACAAGTATGGTTTGTATTGAACGTGGTTCGCTAGATTTTAAGCGATTATTATAGTCGAAGAAGTGTTGTCGAAGAAGAATTATCCAATGAGAACCGATTAAGTGTTGTCGAAGAAGAATTATCCAATGAGAACCGATTAAGTTTCGCTTTGAATATCGTGAGATTGTATTTTACGGGAAATAAGATATAAATATAGTTTATAAGTAGGACATAAAATACATAAGTGTGGCATATTATATATTTATTTTATTTTAGTGTTAGACTGCATGCTTCTTCTTATTGAATGAGAGTGGCCAACTCTGGTGTCGAGAGTGTATCAAACCGCCTTAAGGGCCTTATAGCTTAACGACTGCTGTACTACACAAACAGCCGATACCTTCAATTGAACGTATCATCTGACACACGGAAGTGCCCAAAATGGAGTGCCACTTTTCGGTCACCCATCCAAGGACTAACCGCGTCGACCTAATCCTGAAGTCTGAGGATTTTTGGAATTAATTTACGATAAATATTTTCTTGTCACCAAAATGGCTTGTATGCATGCTTTTTATATCGGTGAAAGTAAATTAATTAAGTTCGGTGTCTTTGGATTATAAAGTCTATAGATATTAACGTATGTCGAGGGCATTTTGCGAACTACGCAAATATGTGCATACATATTGTAAACATGAGCACATATTTGTGTGTGATGTTCTTTGTCATTTTGGAAGTTTTGTGAACATTTTTAGGTTCTATCTGATTTGAAAGTCTGATGTGTGTATTATTAGAGCAAAGCACGTCATTGTATAAATCAGCGGCAGAACTAGGTATATGGATTTAAAACCGAAAATAACGAATAAATAGATGTGAATAAATATTCTTAAAACCATCATCAGCTTTCTCTTATTTTGGCGGTTCTATTTATGTGAATAAATGTTTTCTATCCCACTGCTGGGCACAGGCCTCTCTTTGTGCCAGCTGCGTCAAACTTGCGCTGACCTCATCCATTCTTAAAATAGCCTTCATATTTCAGAAACAAACCCATTTACCTCAAACTACACATACAATTCAACAAAAAAACTCAACCCTCAAAGAAAAAATCCCGAGACCCATCTCCCGAACATTACACCATGTGTGCCCTCATCTAACGGTACTCCTATAACTAAAATTAGGCGCTAGGATGGCCGATAAAAAATGGGAGTCCAAAGGCCCTTTTAAAAAAACTCCAGAGTCCTGTTAAGGAACATTGACCTCAGGATGAAATGACCTATTTAAAATGAATGGGGTCATTATCAACCGCCATATTGGATTTTGTTTTTTTGGACGCGTTCGAAAACTGAAGATTGATTAGGATTACTTTTAATAAGCTACGGTGTTGTGATTAGATAGGTTGGTTTTGTTATGTTGGTAACTGGGATTCTGTTAAAATTTAAAACGCATATTTGTATCATTGTATTGGTATTTATGTTATGTAAGTAGGTATATGTATTTTTTGCTGACTGAAATGATGATCCTGAACACAATACGTTCAATAAAATAAATGAATAGTTTATTTTGCCAAACGATGAAAATTTGAATGAATCAATGAATGAAGAACGAATGTTGATTAAATCTTGGAATTACCGGGATCCCGGATCATGAATGTATCACGATTTAACCTAAAATAACAAACTTTGCCACTAAATAAATTAAGACACAGACACTTTTAAATGTTGACAATAAGTCATTTCATTTGACACTAAAAATAGCCAACACGCAAAAACTGATGAGCCTAAAAACAAATAAAAAATAACAAAATTGTAGCACCTGCCCTCAGTTTTACTAAGTTATGTAAGATGTGGACAGATAACATTAATAGTGCTGTTTTAAAAATATGTAAGCCTTTACTTTGTGGAATATAATAATTGGTTTGGAATTAGTAGCATTATATACTTTACTTCAGATAACCATCTACATAATATCTAGGCGGGAGCAAATACGAACATTAGCGTAGTGCTGTAGAGGAAGTCCACCGTATGATCTGATAAAGATAAAGATAAAGATAAAGAATCTTTATTGATAATGTAAAATTGTAACATACATAGGTATAAGTACTAATATTACAGAATATGCTACACAAATTACAATATCTCGTCAAATTGAATTTATAACATTAGGCTTTTATAAAATTTTAGAAGTAACATATGTCTAGTTTTATTAATAAAACAATGAAAATTTTTGTTATTAAAATCATGTCAAACATAATAATAGGTATGTAATCATACAATATGTCAACTTAAATAAATCTTGGTACTGTCACTTTAGCTGTATAGGGGCTAAAATGACAATTTGGCATCACACTCCTTACTCAGTAGTTAATTACATAATTTCTAAGCAAGTTTAGAATCAATTGGTAGTTGACCGTAGTCATTTTCAAAGTATTCTTTAAAACTGTATAGTGTCTGATCTAACAATAATTGTTTGACGCTATTGCAAAATTGCTGATCATTATTCAAAGACTGAATGTGTGCGGGGAGTTTATTGAACAGTTTCTCTCCCATTATAGTGGGTAGTTTCTTAGTCATACACAGCCTAGGCACAGTTGGTTTCAACAATACTCTGTTTATCTTGGTTCTATTTGAGTTATAAGTCTTAAGTTTAAACAAATGTGGATTTCTTTTTACAAACTTTATAATCTCTAATATATATTGTGACACTGACGTCAAAATCTTCAACTCTTTGAAATGGTTTCTACAAGACTCTCTATATCTACCTCCCACAAGTACTCTTATTGCTCGTTTCTGCATTATTAACACTCTTTCAAAGTCTGTCGCATTGCCCCATATACTTATGCCGTATGAAAGTATAGAGTGTATGTATGAATAATAAGTTTCCTTTAGGTGCTCTGGGCTTGTTATTGGTTTTAACTGTTTTAATGCATAAACCCCTTTTGCCATTTTTTTACAAGTATTATTAATATGTTCTTTCCATGTTAAGGAGGGATCTAAATCGAATCCTAATAGCTTAACATGCTTTGCGTATATACATTCAGTTCCATTCTCTAATATTAATCATACACCCCGGTTCGATCCTTTTCATTTACCAAATGGTAGAAACCTGTTCCGAGTCGCGGGTTCTTTATGGATGAGGTCTGCACAAGATCGACGTAGCTGGCACATTCAAAGAGAGGCCTATGCCCAGCAGTGGGATAGACCAGGCTGTAGATGATGATGAAGAGTAACCTGTCAAAGTGAAGATGTTGGTGCCCACCACAATGTATAGGTATGTTTACCAGAATGCTACTGATTATTTTAATGAGGTCAAATGAAGCCTAATAAGTTAAAATTTTTATAAATCCATTAAGTTTATATTAGTTTAAGCGAATTAGATTATAGTTTTTTTTTACATGAAATGGGTTTGCACTTGACCGTAATTCGCCTGATGGTAAGCAATCATTACAGTATAATTATATCTATACGTTTGTCAGCAATAGGTAATTTAACAAACGTAAACGTAAACGTAACGTAAACGTCTATATAAGTAAATAAATAAATTATATCAAAAACTTTAAATGGGATTCTGTACAAGGATAAACATCTGCATCCCCCACTGCTTTATAACCTTTAATAGTTTTAATATAAAACTAGTGGTTTCCAGTGGCTTTTCTTGCACTTTATCTTGATAAAAATTACGTATGTATATTGTCTCGAGACCGTATACTACCACCATGCTGAAAACTACGATTGTCCGTCTCTGTGTTAAGGCTTCACAGAAATCAAGGAAACAAATAAATAATAATAATTAATAATAAATAATAATTTACTTTATTTACACAAAAATCCTTAGCCTAGTAGGTATACATCGTTTGTACTTAAATAAACCAACAAAAACATATTTGTTTGTATTATATAAATATATCATTACATATATACTAGTTGCGCCGCGTGGTTTCCCTCGCCATCTCTGGCGGGTAAAAACTTTTCGAATAATTATAACGTTTACTTGCTCTGCTTGTGTTTAACAGCTTCAGTAGTATTGCCACCGAATATATGATAATACTAGCTTATACCCGCGGCTTTGCGCGTTATTTTACATACAAACTTACCTCATGAATCACTCTGTCTATTATGAAAACTGCATCGAAATCCGTTGTATAGTTTTATAGATTTAAGCATACACACATACAGACATAGTGAAAGACGCGGAAAGCGGATTTGTTCTATACTATGTAGTATGTAGTGACTATTTATTGCTAAAAATTGAAAATGAATGAGAAAAAAAAGTATATAATGTATTTACAAAAATAAAAGTACCTATATAATACATACATTTCTTTTTGTAAATACATATATAGCTTACGCTTGTATTATGGGTCTGTAATCTAGTACCCATGATACAAGCGTAAGCTTAGTATGGGGCTAGATGGCGCTGTGTGATATGTCCTGATTTTTTATGTTTTATTTATTTAATTAAACTAGCTACCTGAAACTGTGTTTCTTGCGAACTATACCTAAGCCAAAATTGTGATTATAACCAACTTTTCATACAAAAATATCATGAAAAGTCAATTGGATTTGTAAAATGATATATAGGTAGTTTGGTGATCAACCTTATATACAAAGTTGGTGTTCGGAGTTCGGACAGATGACAAATAAGAAGATATTCATAGTTGGTGTAATTAGATACATAAGCAACAAGATTACATATATAATGTAATCAAACCCAATTCCTAAATAAAGTGAAAGCGTTATTGCTTGACAAAACGGTTTACTCTATCAAAGAATTTTTTGACAATGACTACAGACAGTAGCAATTTAAATACCTATATTTGTTATTATTATGTTTCCAATAGCCCATTTACAGCTATTGTAAAATTATGAATGTAATTAGAAAAATGTGTATTATGTAAAAACAATTATGACAAGAAATCATAGTGTTACATGATAATATAAATTATTTATTTGTTTTGTAATATTTATGATTTTAATAAATATTTCTTTCTTTCTTTCTAATGAACGGGTGACATATGAATCTATAAATATATATAAAACTCAAAGGTGACTGACTGACTGATTGACTGACTGACTGATATAGTGATCTATCAACGCACATCCCAAACCACTGGACGGATTGGGCTGAAATTTGGAATGAAGGTAGGTGTTATGACGAAGGCATCCGCTAAGAAAGGATTTTTGGAAATGCTTCTTTTAAAGGGGTGAAATAGGGGATGCAAATTTTACTATTTAATGCGAGCGAAGCCGCGAGCACCCACTAGTTACATATAAGATGGTCCAATCATTTGTTATGCATTAAATTAGGCTACATATTTTATAAATAGGTGGTAGGTAGTTACATAAGACTTTAAAATTACACATAAAGGATGCCTGTTTTTGAATTAACAAAATCTACGTTGAAAGGTAACACAGAAGGGTATAGAACCTACACCAAACACAAAATGGCGGAAAAATAATGAAGAACAAGCCCGAGAAGGAAGCAATATCCAAGGATCATAAACACACTCGTTCCTGGTCCTACATCTCCTTGCATTCCCTAAATAATATCATTGAACTCATCGTAGCTCGATCAAACGCTTTTAGTCCTTTACCGGTCCAATAAAAACTCCTATTAATTGCGTAAGCGTATGTAATAAACTTTTGGATTGGTTAAAAATAACCAGCGCATCCACCGGCCCGGTATAAATTCTTAAAAAACATAAACTCCTTGCTGCAAACCTCAATAGTCGAAACTCCTTCTTGATTCCAATTCAAATTTGGAACGAGAGGTCGTCCAATAGGAATCAAATTGGAATTGCCGCCAAAATTGACGTATGACTTTTTCGTTCGGAAATCGGCGCTGAAATCTATGATTAGATTTGGATTCTAATGTTTTCGTAATAAAGTTTAGTATTGGTTGTGTTGTTGGCGCGTTGTTCCGTGTTTGGTCGCTAGGATATAGGTCATTGCTCCCCTAAAGCTGAGCAGTCGGGGCAGTCCATGAGTACTTCCATGTTGAAATTGCCCAAGTTGTATGTAGGCTCAGTACAGGATACCAACATTACGCCGGACGAGTGACCATCCTGCGTGATAACATCGCGCTTGGACTCGCCCGACACGAGCCAGGAGCACCAACGTAAGGAAATACTCGAGCCAACATAAGGAAATAAGCCCGCAGCGTTTGGTTTTACGAAGTTCATTCCATGTTATTGTAAACTTTGAAATCTGAATTAGTTGAAACTCTTTATAGAAATTAGAACCTTCTTGTCCATGATATAACTGATTTATCGATCAACTTTTTAGTTATCTACTCGAAGATTGTAGTAATCTCTTCTTAATCCACAAATGTATCGCATAATGTACCTATGTATGTAATCGTACAATAAAATGTGATGTTATAATTTATACTTACATAACCAATTGAAACTCTAAAGAACCAATGTGGACAAAGATATAACAAACTTGTATAATATGACCAATATAGGTACCTATTTAATATAGGTACTCTAGATTTTAAGACCCTCGATTTTAATTCTTAAAAAACTTAGGAAAAGTGGGAAAGTTCTATTCGATATATTAATTAAGTAAGGATAAGGAAGTTAACAAATTATCTTTTCATGACATATTAATATGGTTGTGGTGTTATTAATGAGTTTAATACTGAATTAAAGAACTGTTGAAAAAAATTATTTAATATTAGAAATAGAAAGATACTTCAGCAAAATAAAAATATATTTTTAGTTGATGTTAAATAACATTTTATATATCCAACATATATCTACAGTAAGAACAGTCAATCATTCGAAATATTTATCAGGAACTTTGTTTACTTGAAAAGCCATGCATGTGGTCAAAATATTAATATTATTAACAATTTTATTAGTCAAGCAGCAAAAAAAAATTAAACCGTAATTAAACATGCACAACACATGAACATACATTTGACATAAATAATAAAAGAAAACAAACCCAATAAAAAATTGTGCTGTCACATTTTCATAACCAAAGCGTAGAGGTTATAAAATAAATTGCATCTCTAATAAGGTTCGTATGCCAAAATAACTCAACACTTTACAAAGAAAAATCAATCTTATTGATATTGGAATAGAGTTGAAATTAGAAAGTATGTTATAAATATAACCACAAAGGTTAACCGCAAAAAGTTTTGATGCGTTTCCGGGTGTGAAATGTGGTCGCCCCATTAGGTTTTGGAAATAGGGTTGCTAGACGAAAAAAAGGAAAATAATAACGTAATATGAAGATAAGTAAATTAATTGTTTATTAATATTTTTTCCAACAATGCACATATAAAAACAGTACTATAGAATAAAACACATTTTGTGAAGAAAGTTTTTTGTTTGAGCAAATAATATAAAATCCAAATATTCAATACTTATTGGTTATTTAGGCATTCATACAGGAGACGGAAATATGTAACGGCTTTAAAGTCATCATTATCATCATCATCAGGTAAGCCCGTGTTCACTGCTGAGTATAGGTCTCCTCTGTAACCTGCCACATAATACGGTCTCCAGCCTGTCCGATCCATCTCCTACCTATTTGCTTAGAATGTCATCCGACCATCGGGCTGGTGGACTGCCTCTGGGTCAGATACTCGGCATAACAGTAAATAAATAAATATTTCAGGACATATCACACAGCGCCATCTAGTCCCATACTAAGCTTACGCTTGTATCGTGGGAAAGAAAAGAAGATTTTTTTAGAAGAAAGAAATCGTGTCTGATAAATGACATACTTAGTGCAGGGCTCGCAAGTACATGTATTTTAACCTTTTAGTAAAATAAGTTATTTTAACACTGTTTTTTACATTTTTATGTTTAAGGTTATATTGTTATCTCTTTTTGGCTAATAAACGAATTTGAATTTGAAATACACGTTTGAACTAGTATTGCCAGCGTAGAAGAACTTTTGCGCTTGGCACAAGATAGGGAGAAGTTGGCTGAGCTGACGACCAACCTCCAATAACGAGAGGCACTGGCAAAAAAAAGTTTACTTCGTATAAGGCTAGATGGCGTCATGTGATATATCCTGAAATGATTATTAAATTTTATGTCATTAATAAATTATAATTTATTTATTATTTACTGAAAGAAAAAGAATAGCAAACTAATCCCTCTTACATTATCAAACAATCAAATAAAATCGTGTAAAGCATTATGAATTGGCTAGTGGGCAGGCAACCCTGCGGCCTCCATATTGGTCGATATAAAAACATGGCATTTCCGTGAGATGCATCTCTAGTCGATGTTTTGTATCACGTCACGTGTGTGTGTTGTTTTTGATGACGATTTTGAAATAGGTAGGTAATATATATTATGTATACCTATATATCATACCTTTTGAGAATGTATATTTTTTAGTTTATGTGTTTGAATGATATATTTATTTACACATTTATACATTTCAAAAGTTATACATGTTACTTTATTCGTATATAACTAGGTCTGATAGTTAAAATCTGGCTATTATTTTACAGCTCAAATTTTTGCCAAATTATATTTTTGGTATCGGCCTTCGATTCGAGAGCCAATCGGTTCCTTCTAAACAAGCGCACTAGATCAAAGACTACAACGTAGTTAGTAAGTTTTAGTTAAGTGTGAGCCACGGATTATCGTATTTTCACAGCGCATCTAGTATTATCACATACCTAACTATTATTTATTTTTATTTAAACTTTGAAGATATTTTTATGTATAAAGAGCATACACACGTAGTTTGACAATATTCATTAGTATTTAAAATTCTGGTTCCCAAAATACTGCTATAAAACTCATCTAATCCAGAAAAAACTTCGTTTCCTATAAAAATTCACAACGAAAATATCATAATATCCTATCGCAAACTAAATCAAAACGTGCATTTTTATTACAAATTTAACTTTACAATATTTTAGCAGCGCCATTATCGCTCATCTTAAACAAAAATGGTAGCATTTGATTAGTTCCAATTTTCACCACTAGCAAAGTTAACTTGGCATCATCTCTTACGACGTTAATAAATCATTTGTAACGGTGTCTTTTGTTAATTTTCGCGCTAACTATCAAAAATGATGTTTATCTTACAACACGATGATTAACGATACAAAGCAGATGATGGTGTAAAAAATGATTCTCAATAAAATGACGTGACATACATGCGAAACAACCTTAGATTTTGTTTCGTTTAAAAAAACATAATATCTATATGTACATACATACATTATGTGTTTTGTTCAAATCAGCAACTTCTTAAACATTATATTTAAAACCCAGTCCAAAACTACTACTACTATAAACTTCTTCGACCCTGGTACTTGTATCTCCATTACCTTTGGTCTTTAGGAATAGCACTTTAAATGAACAATACAAGATTAACAAATATGGTTTTAATTTTTTTATTAAATAAGGTCCAATTTCGTTAAACTAAGATTTAAGGAACACTTAAGTATCTCTTAAGTTAAGCTAAAGTCATTTGAAACCTTACACTAGTTGCTTTAGGGTACAATTTTGCTTTTAAAACGACCTCTAGCCGCTTATAGCGCCCTGGTACTTAAGAGACGAATGCTACGCTAGGTCGAAAAAGACGATTCCTTTGTAAAATGGACAATAAACTTCTCAATATGATCACAGTTTTTTATTGTATAATCACAATCACAAGTTTTGTTCATTTCTTTATTTTTATATCGTTTTCTTTATACGTTCTTTTCATAGACATTCATCATCATCATCGTCCACACCCCTTGGGATCCCACTGCTGGGTATAGGCCTCCCTTTGTATGAGCCATCTGCGTCGATCCTGTCGGTGGCATTACCTTCTTCTTATTACATATTTATAAATTGACCCCCGCTCTGGTTCGTTTCTGGTGCAACGGCTATCTATTGCCATCCAGCGCGGAAACGCAGCGAGCTTGATGGGCACATTTGCACCAGGAACGATAGGGGCGGGTTATTTAGCTAACTTTATATTATTTGTAAGGTTGTAGGTTTATATTTTAGATTATATAGTTGTTAATTGCATCCAATCTTCTCTGATGTTATAATATGATCCTGGTGGCTAAGTCACTGTCCTTGCCCCACGACGCTCATTTGCGTGGCTAACATACTTAATCTTACACAACACCCAGAAACTACACACCACCACTACTTACTTCATCCACACGCTACAAGCTCAATAGTAAAATACTAATAAATAAAAAAAATTGTGGCAACACAAATCTCTCTTCCATTCAAAAAATAGATAAACTGAAAGTTGTTTACTTTGTTTTTGTTTCCTCATTGATTGATTGATATCTATTTTTCTAATTTCTAAGCTTTGTTCAGTTTGTTGTTTTGATTAGTGTTTTTACTTAATTAATGTATTATTAGTGCAAAGAAACATGGTTACAAGTGTGGGGGTGGTGGTGTCTCTGATTTCCTTGCAACACAGGACCTCTGGTACCTAGTGCAGGAGTCAGTCATTCCACCGCGTACCAATACTTTTTAAAGTACATATTTGCATATACATCACATAAAATAGGTACGTTTTACATATGTATTTTGTGACCAATAAACTATTTGATTTGATTTGATAATAATTAAAAATAAGATTTACAAATTCTATTCAAACTCATTTTCACTTATCTATTCTTCTCCCTATCTATATGCTCCTGGTAAATGCTGCTCTTTCTTCGCCCCGTGACGCTCATGTGCGTGCTGGTGGTTCTTTTCTTCAAAGCCTCTTCTGAATCTACATTATTTTACTTTCAACTCCTCTCAACTCTATGATCCTGGTAATCACTGCACAATCTTATGCTCCATGGCGCACTACTACTGTGTTGCGTTATGAACCAAGTTTGTAGATATGAACTACTGAAATTAGACTCCTCGTAAACCATACGCTCCTAATAAAGAGGGCACATTCTTCTGCTCTTTGACGCACATGACTGTTCCTGTCACACTCCTTTGAAGGCATGTGCTCCTGGTAAAGGGGGCACGTTCTCCGCCTCATGACGCACGTGCGGTTTGCAAGAAATTGCAAAATGTATATTATATTTTTTTACATTGGCCAATGGCCATTCTAGAAAAAAAAATCTGTACTTGATTTTGATTTTGATTTTTCATGAAGAGGTAGTATAGGATTCCGAAATTATTATTATCAATCACCCCGAAACAATGCAGGCGAAGCCGTGTAGTTGGTAATCCTGAAAACAAAGATGGCAGACGGGATCCATTAATGAATTTTCAAAGCGCGTAAGTTTATCAGTTGTGCGAATTAATTGCTTCATTTCAGCCGTCCTTAATTAGATATTAGCCCTAACAAGCCGTTTACTTTAATTATTTTCTATTTATGTTAACAAATTGGCCATTTGTAAGCAATAAGGTTCTAATTAAGTTTATAATAATAGCTTACCTGTAGGTAACTTCGTTTTCTTATATCCTAAAGAATTAACATTTTTCTTTATATTTGATATGTGCATGCATTTGTATGTTTTGTCGGTAATGTTTTTATACTCGTACCTACGTTAAATTTTAGATATAACTACATAGTTAATAAACATGAAATTTTAATTTCGCTAATTAACTAAAACTATTATTTTCATAATTTTTTCTTTCCCTGGTTCATCGTAAAAAAACGTAAAAACTAACTTTTAAAACACACCATTTAAAAAAATAGACGTATAAATTTTTAGTTTGATCGTCTGTCTTGCTCTTACATGTGTACCGCGCGCGTTCAGACAGAGCTTTTACCTCGCTCTGGCACCTTAGCCACTAAGTGAGCCTTCTCGACGAGTATGTTCTCCTAGTAGCCGGAGTAACGATCATGACACCTCGTTTGGTGGACATTCTTGATGGTCAAATAAATAAATTGTTTATTTTTTTATGAATTTTTTTTTGTACGCAGTTGTCGCAGTTATAGTTATGTATATTGTGTAAACATCCACGTTAGGTTTTTTTTATTAATCAATTGGTGCCTATATTTATGTATTTTATTCAATAAACTCACAAGCATAGTAATTAAAAATAAAAACTTAAATAATTTAAAAGTTAGGTAAAAAATATATGAGATGTTCGAAGACTTTTACGAATAGATCGATAGACATCATCATCATTTCGTACTGAATTATCACAGATTTACTTAATTTATTGTTAACGAGCAACGTCCATACTTGCATCTGTTTTTTTTGGGCTTCATAATATATAAAAGAAAAAATCTTTCGGAAGACTTGATAACGTCCTTTTTTACAATGGTAGCAAGATGAAGAGAAACACGCATTACTCTGATGTACCTACCTATTATCATTCTTATGAACAAATCATAGAACTATTTCTTGTAAACTGCTTGGAAATTAGTTGTAAGTACTGATTATAGTTCATAGTTTAATTCATAAATATTTTCTAAGGCCGTTTTTCCCCCTTTTTTGTCGTAGTTAGAACTTAGAAGTACATAGTAGGTATGTTTAGTTTTTCTTCCCATGTTTTTGTGTATTATTATTGTTAATAAATAAGGACTTTATAGAATTTCACTAAATCCAACTGTTAACTATTCTTAAAAACTAAACCACCTTACTATTGATTCAGAATTTGAGATACATTTATCACACCCCTCATTTTTACGCTAAGTCTGAATGTGCAATGATAATGTTATAAAATCATCTCCTCACGTTTCTGCCCTCCTGGTAACGGAGAGTTAACTAAGTCGGTTGTGCTACGTTTCACAATCGTGCAACCCGAGGATGCTAATCCATCAATTTTGACAAACTAAAATAGACTTTATTTTTATGGCAATACAGTATATTTTCGACTGTTACTGGCTTAACTATTCGTTAACTCTGGTTAAGGCCGGGCTAAATTATTTGCTAAGCGAATTTCGACTTTATACTACTGGGTTAAGGATCAAATTCACTATAGAAGTTTATAAACACATCAAAACTATTTCATGTGACCCTAGTACAAATAGTTGGTGATGTTGCGAGATCGGCAACAACAATAATATCACGGACAACACCGACCAAACGATAAACTATCAGCTGACATAGTTTTATGCGCCCCTGGTATGTTCGGTGGATAAAATGAAATATTAGTCCCCTAGCATGGCACAGTCGAAAGATAAAATTGGTGGATAACTCTGGGCAACGTCGCCCTTTATTATGTTAGTTATTGTTAAGTTTCATGCGCCCCTAGTAGATACGGTGGATAAAATGAAATAAGTCTCCTCAGCATGGCAGTGGAGAGATAAAATTAATTGGTGGATAAAAATTTTACTTTGCTAACAGCCGTTTGCAATAAACCTACCTATCTTCATGTCCTACCAATAGTAACTACTTTTGCTTATTTTGCGTTTCAATAACCATGGATAGATACGGCTTATATTCTGTCCGTCATGCCTATCTATCTGTCAGAGGGTGTGTCTTTTCATACAAAACGTTTTTGCGTTGCCAACCTTGGAATTTAAGAAAATTACCCGTGTAGATTTCTTCTAGGCAAGCGTGCCATATTTTCAGACTACAGCTAAACGTCAAGGCTGAATAAACATTATCATCATCAGCCCGTTATCGCCCACTGCTGAGCATAGGCCTCTTTTCTAGTAGGCCACTCGTCTGGTCCGCAGATTGAATCCAGGTGAAACATACAACTACATACTCACAAACTTTTTATTTATTCTTGTTTTTTTCCATGCCGTAACAGGAAAAACGTGACGACGATTATGCGATAGTTTACAAAACTGGAATCCAAAGTTTACAAAAATTTAGTAAACATTTTTGAATTTTTAGGAAAATATTTATGGACCAGCTTTGCTTATGAAACTTGTGTAATTCGTGAAAAAGCAACAAAAGGTACAATTTTGATAATTTCCTATGTATGGTGTTTCGAACCACCCTGAGGCATTTCAGATACCTTAACGATTGTAATATTTCAAGCTGGAATGCACAGACAAGAATTTATATAAATTTCTGATCACCCATTCAAAGACTGACCGCATCCACCGAAGCTTGGACATGCGTTGATCACGTAGCTCTTTTATAGATTTTTGCATTTCGTAGCATATTTTGGGTAGAACCTATGTTAAACGCAGATGGCATATACAAAGGGAGGCCTATACCCAGCAGTGCAATCCCAAAGGCTGTGGATGATGATGATGTTGGACGCACAAAGAGTTTGGCTATCCGGCGTTTGTTACACATTTTGTCGTTGTAATATTTGCCACACTAAATTGAACCTAATATTTTGGACTAAACGTCTAAAATCATTTGGCAAATATGTTCTCTTCGCTCTTATCCACGCCTAAACCAGAGATTACGAACTGTGTGACTAAATACAGACCAAACTGAGCTCTAATTATATAGGTATTAGGTCATCATTAGGTATCAAATACGGTGGATAGATTGTCGTTGCAGTCGTTGCGTCGATTGAAAACGAAGAAACATCAACCTCGACAACTTAACTCTCCGTTACCAGGAGAACAGAAATTGATAAGAAGTATGTTAGGAGCAGGCGAAATTTGGCCACTTATTTTTATTTGCTCAGGCGTCTAATTTTACATTGAATTTTATTTATTACTGACTGAACAAATACAATCATAACATGCATGGGTGGAATGAAAATCTTAGTACTAGTTGCTCATATTCTAAAAAAAAGCTTATAATAGTGTGACGTTGTACGCTGTGCGCATAATTTGTAAAATACATGTAACTTACAGTTATTATACAACAGATAAAAAATTTAAACCTCTTATTTTACAGGATTTTCAGCAGTCTCAGTTGTATTATTTATTCTGTGGTCTCAGTTTATAAAAGTTAATCATCTTCATTTCAGAAAAACAGAATAAATAGGAATAATAACGAAATCAAACTTTATCACTCACGACATAACGTCTAAAATAGATTGTCATTAAACGTCAACCGTGGTTTAACCTGAGTTTAAGGGTGGAATGACTTATACAAAGAAAAATGAAGTTTGGAGCGAAGAAAATAAGGTTTAGAATAGTTTGATAAAATCAGTGGATTAAATATTTCTTGCATGATGATGAACACGAAGATAGTGAATAAGTTAATTCTCGGTTACCAGGAAACAATAAAATTATAAGAGCTGTTTTAAAAGAAGCCTTTGACGAAAAGTTTTTTCAACGAAATTCGTAGGTATTTGACCTTTGCCCACATATGACCATAATGTAAGGATTTGCAAAATCTTTATTTTCTTATATCGAGATTGAAATATGTATAAACATATAGGTACTTAACAAAACAAAATATATGAAAAAATGCTTGATTGACTGAACTAGCCAAAACAATAATTTATTCCTCTTAGCTTTTATGGATTAAGCTAAAAATCTGTCAAAATTCGTCAATTTTTGTTCAAAATTGACCGCCATCCATTGAGCTATAATGTACTTAGTACATTATAGCTCAATGCCGCCATCTTGTAGCATGCTCGCACATTAGATCATAGAATTTCATCTCTTTCTCTTCTCTCCATGAGTTAGATACAAGAAGAGAAAGATTTCCTTGGATACAAGTCGCGGCCTGCGATAAATTGACTGGTCTATTGTAAAATTTCTGGATAATTAGCAAACCCGACGAACTCCGTTTCGCCAGTTTGTAGTACATGCTATGTATCAGAGATGGCGCTGTATGTGAAAAATTATTTTCCTTGTTTTCCCGCTTTTCTGTTGAATTTTTTCCCGAATTTTCTTTGCTTCACGGAGCCCGAGACCTTTCTAACGAATGCAAAACCGTGGAAATCGGTTCGTGCGTTCTGGAGTTATAGCGTCAGGAAGGAAAACCCGACTTATTTTTATATAGTAGAAGATATAGAAACTTCAAGTAGGTATCGCGGGAAGAGCGAAAAAGATGTTGGATAATAAAAATGTTTTAATATTAAAAATTAAAACTTTCGTGAGACATTTTATCAAAAGATTAACTAAACGGTTTTCACTCACGTGTAAATCGCGTAAATGGTTTACGCGTTTCGGAAGTTATGACACCCATCTTCAGAACGTTCGTCCTGGGCCGCGGCAACACGCAGACTGCGCGCCGCCGCGCGAGCGGCCCGCCGGGACACGGGCGCGGGGGCCTGTGGTGGTGGGGGTGGAGGCGAGACGATGTTACTACTCCCGGCCGCTTCGTCCTCGGGTCGCTCCACTGCTTCATCAGAGACAGCACCATCGACTGATGTACCGGCGCACACAAAACTGACCGTATCTTGATCCAAAGCTCCAATGATCCTTCTCTTCGTCATCGTATTAAGAGCTGGGACCCACGCCGGAGGAAGCGCCCATCCACGGTCTCGGTTGAAATTCGGGTGGCGGTTGATCTCTATAGCCTCTCGTACTTTCCGTGGAATAAAAGACTTCTCTCTCGCCAGCACAGAAGCTTGATCAAACCGAATGTAATGCTGTACATCCGAGAGCCGCGCATGTTCCGCTATTGCTGATCTGGCCGTGTCTCCGTCCCTGAAACTCCTAATATGCTCGGACAGTCTTGTGGTAATGTTGCGGCGAGTCTCCCCTATGTAACTCTTGCCACAATCACACGGGACTCTATACACGCCTGGTACATTTAGGTGGTCTCTATCCTTGGGTGAACGCAGCAACTTATTTGCCCCGGAGAACGGAAAAACGTCCTGATACCATATTTCCGTCGTAAAAGGTATCCGATTTTGTCCGTTACTCCTCTTACGAACGGCAGATATGCTGAAGCTCTTTCAACAGTTGGGATCCGCTTACGTTCACTCGAATGTGCGCTCCGCCAACATTGTCTCCATGTATAGCCATTATCCTCTAGTACCTTCCTCACGTGCTCTTACTCCTTCTCCACATAGGTACTGAGGATCACACAATCTCAAAGCACGGTTGATTAAGGATCTCGGTACTGAGGACAAGTGTGCTGGATGGTGGTGTGAACTAGCATTTAAATATCGATCTGTGTTTATCGATTTGTGTGTTTACGCGATTTACACGTGAGTGAAAACCGTTTAGTTAATCTTTTAATAAAAATGTTGTCGCGGTAGCCATGCTGCCCGAGCGGCAGCAGTAATAGGAACATAATTCCTAATCGACTCGAAAATAAAGTTGTGACATGACAGTAGCCACAGAAATCTAAATGAGTAGGTACCTGTTTATTTAGATTTCTGTGACAGTAGCAGACTTTAAGTCGGGTTTTGATATTTTTTTCTTCGTTGTGGTCAAAAATATTACTGCGGACTTGAAGTAGGTAAGTACATACCTAGTTGTTTTCAATAATTTTTATTAGTACGTTATATTGCTATTTGTCTAATACAGCAGTCATTTTAGACTGGACTCCAAATTTTAAACACTAGCATAAGGTGGACACCAGCTAGAACTCACAAAATAGGTAAAGCTAGAGGTAAATTTATAACATTTATAAGATTTTGGACATTTGTATTAAGTAATATGTGTTTAATAGTTTAATAATTATGAATGGACTCTGTCTGAAATAAACGCTTTTATTATTATAAATTTCTAAAAAATAATGATTAGTATACCTAATTATGGAAATAAATAATGCGTTACTTTAAGATATATGTCAGGATTTACAAAAAAAACTATTTTGTTCGTTGCCCGGTTTACTACAATAATTTTACAAGCTATGTTTCGTACTATCACATGATAAGAAGGGAATAAGCAAAAATGTACAAAAGCAAAAGTAAACCAACGTCTAAAATAGAATGGCAATAAGTTAGAGCAAGAAGTAAGGATGGTGTAACTCTTGACTAAACTGAAGCAAGCCAAAAGAAGCTGTATCCTGTAACTAATAAAGTATATTTTCATTTGACAAAAACGGTGGATTAACCGAGTCTTGATGTGTATTGAAAACTACTTCTGACTAAGTTAACTCTTCGTTACCAGGGCTACAGAAACGTATGGGAGTTTTTAAAACGTGGTACAGAAAAGTGACGTCAAATTTTACTTTAAGCGCCCGTTGCTCAGTCTGGATTGACGCAGTCTGTCCTTGGATGGGTGACCAAAAAGTTGCATTCCATTTTAGGCGCTTCTGTGGGTCGGATGACACGTTACATTGTAGGTCCCAGCTGTTCGTCATAGTACGGCAGTCGTTTCGTCATGTTAGAAGCCCCCAGTGTGGTTTGAAAACATTCTCATACGAACTAACTGAATTTTTATTGTATTTATTTGTCGACGCGGTTTGTTTTTTTAATTTAAATATATGAAAGAGATATTTTTATGGCAATACTTTTTTTTAAAATTTAACGGGTTTGCACTTGGCCATAGTTTAAAAATACTTGAACTAAATATGTATAATGTTAGGATGACAAAAATCCTATCTACTAGCCAAACCGCGTAAAAAAGGGCAGAGCCAGCCACCGTTTAAATAATTCCGATGTTAAAAACCGTGATTTTACATCACAATGGTGACTGTTAGCTAATGTTACAACAATGAAGTTTATTACCACCAAACATTAATACAGGGTTTACTATGATGAATGATTTTATAAGCGTATCCATTCGTGGGTACTAGTGAAGCTACTGCAGTCGCGGTCTGTCCTTGGATGGGTGACCGCTGCGAAAAGACAAGGTGAGATTAACGTTAAGGCGCTTAAAAATTTAACTTTTTTTTCTTTCATAACAAAATTTACTTAATCTATTGTAAAACATGGGTAAGTACAAACTTTTTCATATAACACTTGCTCGTCAATGGCATATTATGTGTCATGCAAACTCAACTTAAAGTCATTTGTGTCCTATGCTATGGTCTAGCCGGGTCATTATAAATGTACTGAATTTCATAATCCCCTAGGGAATAATGACATTTGAATTTGGAATGCAATCAACATTGAATATACGAGCTTCTTGCAATCTATGACCAAATGTCAAAATTAGAATATAAACTTTTCATAGAGCCCTACACCAAGAAGAATTTATTCAAAATTAGAATGAAAACTTTTCATAGAAACCTGCATGAAGAAGAATTTGCCACTACAAAAAAAAACAAATAGAATGAAAAGGCGCTAAACTGCAAATCTTTGTGTTATTTTGTAACAAAATAGCGTTTTTTTTATGTAAGTACTTTCTTTTTAATTGTATTATGTTTTATTGCCTCGCAGTGTTTAAAGTAGAGTATGCATTTTGGGGATAAAGCAGTGTATTTGTCTCGGGCGTTTTTGAACCCCTCGGCCTCGGGATTCTAGCTTTCTCTGTAACTCCCTCGCTTCGCTCGTGAGTTAACCCTAGGATCCCTCGTCCTTGGGGTTCAAAATGTCGCCCGAGACATAATACACTGCTTTATCCCCTTTAATGCATAATCTACTATTAAACTAGTGGATGAACGCGGCTTCGCTCACATTATTTTGAGATAAAAAGTAGCCTATGACACTTCTAAGACCTCATACTACCTACATGTCAAAAATCATGACGATCCGTTCAGCCGTTTCTACGTTGTGAGCGTTTTTAAATAAACAGAATTTTTTTGGGGGATGTTACGCGATTTCTCCGTTGTTCAACAACAACATCAACCGATTTCATCATGATCATGAATCTTTAAAACACTTAGGACATCTCTCACTTGAGTCGTATGTCCTCATGACTGAGGGTCGTGACTCCCCTGCAGAACTAAATCAACAGGGGAGTTCTCTTGCGCAGATACATCGTGGTGGGCGCTCAGGTCCTTCCACGGAAGGCACATGTCCTCGGATATTGTGGTCCTCAAACATGCCGGTTTCCTCACGATATTTTCCTTCACCGCTCTTCTTCTTAGTCGTTATCTTCATTGCTGAAGGTTGTGTCAAGCTTGAAGTCTTGATCACTTGGTGCACTATGCTTCTCCATGATGTCCTGTCCTCCGCGGTCTTGAGAGCTTGGGTTATTGGCAAGCCTGTAAGGGTCTTAACTAGGTCAGACCAGCGGGTAGGTGAGCGGCCGCGTGATCTTCTCCCATCGACTTTGCCAATTACCATCAGTTTTTCTAAACTGTCAGGGTCCCTACGAGCAATGTGTCCGAAATATTTGAGAATTCGCTGAAAGCAGATAGCAGACAGTCTTGTGGTTATCTTGAGCTCTTTTAGAATAGATACGTTGGTTCGGCGTGCAGTCCACGGGATACGCAACATCCGTCTCCAACACCACATCTCAAACGCATCTATTTTGTCTCTTTCTTTCTTCCTAATTGTCCAGGATTCGGCGCCGTAAAAGAAGATAGAGAATACCAACGTACGCACCAGCCTCACCTTGGTTTTTCGGGATATGTTACGGTCTTTCCATATTCTAGTGAGTTTAGTCATAGCTGCTTTGGACATTTGGATCCTCCTGGCTATTTCTCTTTCCGTGCCACCCTCATTAGTTAGAAGTGAGCCAAGATAAACAAACTGGTCAACGAACTCTAGGTCTCTGAGTTCATTGGAGCGAATTAGCAAGCCTTCACCGCTAAGCGAGTGCAAATCCACACATAACTTGGAAAAGTCTAAGTGATTGGTGTAGGGCTGGATTCGAACCATGGTGCTTCTGGATGGAAAGCAGACACTGGAACCGCTGAGCCACTCTCGCTTAAAACAGTTACATATAACTCTGTATATTTGTAATAGGTAATACCATGTAATACTCGTTTGATAAGAAATTACCGCTTTCCCAAAACCTAGCTGTTATGAAACTGAAACTTCCGTTTTCTACTGAAAACAAGCAATTGTGTAATCTAATACTTGTCTTTTTTTATCGAATTAGTGGTCAACTCTGGTGTCGAGAGTTTAGCAAACCGCGCTAAGGGCCTCTGACATGGTCATAACAACTGCTGTACTATGACACTTTTAGGTCACCCATCTAAGGCCTGACCGCGTCAACAATTGCTTAGCTTTGGTAAATAGCATTCGATTATCAACGCCTTAGGCCTTTGCTTACCATCAGGCAAACTATGAAAAGTGCCAAGTGCAAACCCGTTTCAGTTAAAAAAAAACCTAAAACAGCAATGGTGAAGATTTCAAATTAAAATAGAATAAAAATAGGGTATAAATTTAAGATTAATTAATTGCTTAATATAGTTGGCTACTTGTCTGTTCTTTTTGAAGATGTCAGTTAAAATTAAATAATTATTTAAAATAATAGCAAGAACCGACTTCAACTACGAGTCTAAGCCTATGAAAAAAAAACTACAACATAAATTCATTTGCTAAACAAATCTAAGCCTAACAGAGAAAAACGCATCAAAATCGGGCTGATAATTCAGAAGATACAGTGGTTTTTTGTTTTTTTTTCTCAAAAAGTACCGAACCGATTGAAAAACAATTTTTATGGGACCATCTCGAAAACTTTCTCATCGGTTGATAAACAACGGAGAAATCGTGTAATATCCCAAAAAAAAAAATTTTGGAAGTCGGTTAAAAATAAAACAAGGTAACAAATTTCAGCTTAGTAAAGTATTCGCTAGCACACACATGCGTAAAACATCGTGAATAATTCACCGGACAATACCGGTTTTTCTAAAAGTATATTAACCTTGGATGATTCAAACTACATTCCTTCCATAATTAATTAATTGATAAACAACTTGATAGTATTTTGGGTATATGTATGTACATACTTACGTACATTGTACATTTTATGTACCTATTTGTAGTTTTTTTTAATAAGTGGCTGCCCGCGGTTTCATCCGTGGTGCTTAGAATTATTTAGTAAAAAATATGTATATTTTTCTGGTATCTATATATTTATTTATTGAAAATATGTACCTACCTACATATTATCACGTATACGCCACCACTGTAACTGTCAAATTGCTATAAAAGCATTAGCATTTAAAACTCATTAGTAAAAACTAATAAATTGAACAATATAATAAATATAAAAAAATAATAATTTGTTTATTGGACCTAAAACTTACGTGTACGTACATTACACATTACAGGAACAAAATTGCAAACTTTGCACTAGTACAGTACGTCAGAAGTGTACTGAGCTCTGAGCTAAGTCTCCAGTGGATCTAGTGTTTCAGAGCTGCAGAATCCCGCCGCGGCACATTTACTTAAATTTACAGAGATATATACTTATTTTAATAAAGAATATTATTATTTTTATTCATTTTATATACAAGTGTAATTACTATGTACAAGTGGCGCCGCCATATTTTTTACACATTTTAGTCGAAGTAACCTAACTCTCATGTTTTATAACTCTAACAAATCGTCGCAAAAAACTACATTGTTAGCAATAACGTTTCGATAAAACACAATCATTAGTCAATATATAATAAACGATAACTAAAATTCACCCCACAAAAATTCTATTAATCTCATTTTAATTAATCATGGCCATATTGTCCAAAAAGAAAAAAAAAACAATTGGTGTTGCCAAAAAACAAAATGCGGAAATTACAAATTACTATCAGCTAATCATCTCTAAACGCAACTCTTTAACTTTTTTACCTCTTTTTATTCTAATGGCGAATTTTGACAGGCTGTCCATAACGGTTCAAAATGAGCTCAAAAAAGCATTGTCTACAGATGGCTAAGCCATTTTTTACTGTAAAAAAACTCATTGATTTACTCTGATAAAGAAGAAAAAAAATCTATCAAACCCTTTCTATTTAAGGACATCTGCCGAAAATCGATTTGGCGTTTTTTGAGCGAAAAAATGCGGGTGCAAAAAGGTATGTGCCAGCAGTTTTTGCGAGAATTCTGTGTTTGTAAATAGGCAACCCTTTGATTGAATTTGGTGCAGTAATCAGATTTCGGCATGTGCTATATTTTTTTCTGGTTTTGGAGTTCTGCGAGAGTACTTTAGCGTCTTCTTGTTAGGTGTTGTGTTTTGTACGTATACATTGGATAATCTAATCTACCTAGGTTTGTAATATAATTTCGTTATAGTCCATCCTACGGTTCATTACTTTAGTACATTCTTTTATTCTGGTGTGGTTAAGTGCATGATATTAACAACTTAGATTGGACATAAAATTGAATACTTATAAAGATTGCACCACAAAATAATAATATTTAAATTGACGAATTACGAAAATTAAACGCCGCACCATAACGTAATAGCAAATCACAGAAAGTATACAAATAATATTGACATCATAAATTATGTGAGAACATAACACTATACATAACAATAACTATATACTTATAACAACTAAGGAACTATGTATATGTGGAAACGCTTTAAACCCATATTTACTTAAGATCTTGGACATACAAAATATCAGACGGAACCCTTATCCACATAAAACATGATTCCTTTTCTCCTGTTTTTTCTAAGAAACTTGATACGAGTACTCCTTGAGTATGGAGTGTGCCATTCTTTTGACTGACAAATGTATTTGCTAGGCCAATGTCTTCCGCAAAAAAACTAAAAAAAAATACATAAAAAACATGGCACGAGCGCCAAACTATTGTGATACATCTTTTTGTGTTTTTTTTTCCTTTTATTGAAGATTTGAACACATGTTTAGTAAAAGGGTTTATTTCGTTCACATCTTTTGATATCAAATTCGCGTTTTAGAAGACACCTTTCCATTTCGTGTTTTCTACGCTTTTGTTGTTACTTTCTTTTTGAATTTACTATCATTTGATTTGTACCAAATATCACAAAATTAACTAACTTCAAACTTTGATATTATGAAGATGATCTTTATTTTGTGATTTAACACATACACACACACACACACACACACTCTTACACACGTTATACTGAATAATTAGATTTATGTTCGAAATCTTGGATAATATAATCAATGAATAGAAAATATGTAATGGTAAATTCCAATTTGACATACATACATAAATAAAAACAATACTTAACTCTCCATTTGCACATTTATCTTTATCGTGAAGTTCATTGTATAGACATCAGTCATAGTATTCTTTAAAGATAGGTTTATAATATTTTATAACTTTCTCAGCACATTTTTTCTGAGTAGCTATCTGTATTTGTGATCTGCAAAATCAGATAGAAACAGTTAGTATACAAATACAAAAACATTTATTTGCCAAAGAAATTTTGTCACATAATTTTTCGAATCCTCAGACCTCGTGGTAGCCGCTAGGCTGTGTTAGGACGCCAAAGTCATCTCCCAGTATGTTTCTAATTTAATTATAATTACGTCTTATGAGCTAGGTTACACAAACAATGTTTCTATTTTATTTTAATAATAATAAAAATAATAATTTACTTTATTCACACAAAAATCCTTAGACTAGTATACGTCATTTGTACTTAAAGAAAATTGGATCAGACAGGGTATGTAAAAATGGGTAATTGATGTTGACTGTGACCCCACACTAGGTTACCCTGTGTCGTGGGAATCATGCTCTTCGAAAACGAATATCTAAACATAAATGATAGGAAACTATCTATCTATTTTATATAGTATATAACAGATTTGTATACAAACCTAGTGTTGCTGCTTTACAGTTATAATACATATTATCCACACCGTAGTTTAGAGTGGTTATTATTTGTTTTGTCTAAACTGGCAACCCTTTCCTATTTGAACAACTGATCGCAATGTTTGCAAAATAGATTTCGGTTAAGCCGAGAGTAGTATTTACAATAGAAACTTTGACAAAGTTTGTGAGTCAAGCTTTTTTTTATTTACCACCGCCTGTTTGTTGAAGTAGTCGGTAAGCCGTGTCAGAGGCCCCTGACGCGGTTTAAAAACTCTGGAGAGTTAGCCACTCACAGAAACTTATAATACTACTAAATTACTAAATATTCTCGCGGCTTTATTAACTCAGACTTAAAATATTTTGTACCAACTTTTACAAGACGGTAAGAAGTGATATTATTGCTTAATATTGGGGTGAAACATAAAAAAATAGGCATGAAAGTGGACAAGTCTAGTGTCAAAGTATTTCAAAGACGCCTAAGTTATAGCTTGACAAACTACCGGGGGCAAACTACCAAAATGTACCTTTTTATAAATAGTTTATCTTATTTAAAGCTTAAGACAGGATCAATCTAGCATTTGCAAAAAAACATACTTACTCACTCACAAAATACATCGAAATTCCCACTCCAACAACATAAAGGCGAATCTATTATTAAAGCCTAGAACAAAAAGCTTGTCAAATTGTCACAGAACAAGTATTTCATGAAGTCCCGAAGCTTTTATTGCAAATAAACACAGACATACGCCACGCGCCGACTCTGCCAGAATCGACACCTGTCAGCTACTTGTCAATGGATGTGCTAGACGGCTACACCCTCTGCCCAGTATCAAATAAATAGGTATATTGTGGGAATGATCGTTCTGTCCTAGATCATAATAACCAAATACAAATCATTAATTGATAACGCCATAGTTGTAACTATGGCGTTATCAATTAATGACTGGCCTGTTAGCTTAGTTGGTAGTGGCTCTGCCTTCTAATCTAGAGGTCACGGGTTCGATTCCCGCAAGACACAAGTATTTATGTACTTTAAAAAATTTATAATTACTTGTGTTGAGTCTGGTCGTTTGTATGTATAATAAGTATGTATTTACAAAAGAAAAGTATATAAGTATTATATCCGTTATCTAGTTCCCACGACACAAGCGTTTGCTTAGTGTGGGGCTAGATGGCGCTGTGTGCTATGTCCCGGAATATTTATTTATTTATTATATTATTATTTATTTAATGATTTGTGGTCAATTTGTGGTGCTTAACATCAGGCAGGCTGTTAGTAGTCAAACGTAAGATTTTTCCCTGTAAAAAAACCTATTTTTTTAAGGTAGACGTTCACGTTCTACTACATACAGCTACAGTACCTAGGTCCCAGCTGTTCATCATAGTACGGCGTTCTTTCTGTATAACTATTCTGAGATTTTCTTATTATATACATTTATAGATTAGTATACTATTCTGAGCAGCAAAACCACAGGCGGAAGCAAGTGGAGAAAAATAGAGGAGGCCTTTACTCTATAGAAGAGGTCCTTAATAAACGCATGACTTCAAATTAAGGTATTAACATAAAACATAAAATTGTTAATGTAAAATTAAAATCTATTGTAAAAAATCAATGTTATTAAGGAAAATAAAAGGCTTACATATATACATATATACTATTCTGAGAGTACAGCAGGCGCTAAATTATATCAGAGGCCTTAAAGGTAGTTTGAAAACTACTCTATTCTAGCCCTCAATATGACATAACCATGTAATACGATTGCTAGACCTAGAAAAAAACGCGTGGTCAGTCAGTATGCCACATCTAGTGACGTCTACCTCCAGAGGCACCTGCGCGTGCGCCGGACAGTGCAAGGTGGCGGCCACCTGTGTGCGTGACAGCTGACATACTGACACACGGATTATTATCTATATATACGTGGCGAACTATTGGAACCTTGTTTTGTCTAAAAGCTTCTTTTTGAATGAGAGTGGCCAACTCTGATATCTAGAGTTTTACAAGTCGCCTTAAGGGCCTCAAACCACCTCAAGGGACATGGCTTAAAAGCTAAATCAAATAGAAGACAAATGTTTATCGTTGTCGTTTTCGTCATCTCAGCAAAGCGGCAGTAGATCGCTAGAAGATGTAATTGCATGCAATTACCAAAAATAAGCTTGTATAGTATGCCTTGCAATAATTCAGGGTTTTATAGTTATACCTGTCATTGTGCATAATTATTAGCGATGTCCCGTGGTATTACTCGCTATTGATGCGACATAAATAAAATATACATATTTGTTAATCAAGACTAATCTATCACCATTTAAAATTTCATTTAATCGTGAAGAAGAAACAAATATTATCACAATGCCTTTCTATTGTTAGTGTGATGTGTTCAAGCGATAGATAAAAAAGCTATCGCTTTCTTATCGATAGTTTTTTTATTTTTAATTTGATAGATTAGTAGTACAACAATAATACAAGTAATAAGCTTTGGAACACTTTACCAGAAGCTGTGTTTCCTGCGAACTACAATCCAGGGGTCTTCAAATCTAGAGTTAATAGTTATCTTCTAGGTAAACGTGTTACACCCTAGGCTGCAGCAATGCTTAACATCAGGCAGGCTGTGGTCAAACGTAAACCTATCCCACATAAAAAAAAAACACTGGTAATTAGGATAATTTGTATTTTGGATTACCACGGGTCATTGTTTGCCGCTAGTGCATTCAAATATTTTTAAATTAAATGAGTCAATCAGACAGGCGCCATATTGTCTTTTTGCGGTTTTCTGGTTTAACCATTTTGGAATTTGTGAACCAGAAAAAAGTGAATGTAGTTTTGCTGATAATAATTATGATAAAGATTGTTGAATTTTATAATAATGTGCGTAATGTTATGGGTGTTTATACCGCAAATAGCAGAAATATGTACCTACTATATGTATAGATATACCTATGTACTGTATGTAATACATTTTATGTGCAATGTTAGTCAAATGGTCAGCTTGTATGGCCTCAAATATAGATATATTTAATTGAGAAAACGACATGGTCCCAGTTATAAGTAAACATATACATGGATTATCTTTATTTACAATAATAAAATATAAAATCAAGGGAAGAAAAACTAAACATACTACTTCTAACTACTACATATACATAATATGTTTACATATATATATATATATAGAAGCGAGTGTGGCTCAGCGGTTCCAGTGTCTGCTTTTCATCCAGACGCACCCTGGTTCGAATCCGCCCTACACCAATGACTTGTATTTTCAAGTTATGTGTGGATTTGCACTCGCTTAACGGTGAAGGAAAACATCGTGAGGAAACCGACATGTTTGAGGACTACAACATCCGAGGAACATGCGTCTTCCGTGGAAGGACCTGGGCGCCCACCACGATGTATCTGCACAAGAAAACTCCCCTAACGAATTAATTCTGCGGGGGAGTCACGACCCTCAGTCATGAGGAAATACGACTCAAAATATATATATATATATATGCAAATAGTATAAAACGGACTAATACATTGACGCTTCATTATTGCAAAACATAATTATCTTTGTTGGCAACTCACTAAGTGTTGCCAGATAAAATACTTATTTATACCTACTTCGAGATTATCCCATAATTAAAGGATTAAATGGGGCTTATAATGGTTTTTAGCGCTTGTGAATATTTTTACTTTTTAAAATTAAGCCACTTGGGAGATAAAAAAGCGATGTAGGGCAGATGCGGTGTTGCCAGTTGCTTGATTATTCTGAATTACACACAATTGGAGTCGATATGTGTCAGGGTGTATTTTATAAGTAGGTAGTAATGTGTCTATCAATGCCTTTTTTTATTCCCAGGGAAAACCTATTACAGGTACCACCCAATCCCGGGGAGGATTTACGGTGGTTATGTGGGAGTCGCATTCTCCTACCAGCCCTAAGCATACCCACTAAAAAACCTGGGGTGTTCCTCCTCTGCGTCGCTGATCGGGGCTCCGCGAACGCTGGGCATACTACCGCAGCTGTCTATCAATGCCTAGGTCTAGCTCTGTAGCTTTAAACAGTTTTAAACTAAATAAAACTTGTCTGTTATAATTTTATTGTGTGTACCTCAAATGTTAAGCCTTAATAAATAAATAAATTAAAACATTGTATAAAACGCTGGTACGTTTTATGACTATTGATGTTTAACTTACTAGAAAAAACTTATTAATAGCTTTATGTCCTGAAACAACGCGAGAGAAACAACGGGCGCCCACTAGTGTACCACTAGCCCACTAGCCCAAAACCTAAATACATTTGTAGTATAGAAAAGATCTGATACAATTACGCTCAAGTCGGTAAATTAGCTTTTATTATAATTTTATCTATATATAATTTTGTCTGTAAAGCTGTAAGCTATGTACTAATGTAATAAATAAACCTTAACAACTGAGGGTAGTTTTCTCCGCCCGATCTTTACGTCTTCTATTTTTCTGATTAAATTCGGTTTACCCAATTAGGTACCATGCATTGGTCCCGGAATGCGTGCAGCCGGTTTTTTGCCACATGCCTAATGTTAAGTAGCTATAACAACGCCACCTGGCTTCATGCGAGTTTTGTAGGAATTTTATAGGACTAGATCTTGAACCATTGTTTTGGTTTTGGTAATATACAAACAATTACTATCTTATAAAACTTTTGTGTCTATAAATCGTATACCTATGAACAAAATCATTACAAAATGTACAACATTTATCTGTATATTGGATTGCGTTTGTATCTTTCTAACCTAATATTTCGTCATGTTATTTTGAGAACCAAATAAAAGCATTTGAAAGTCTCTCAGAATCTGATTATGATTACTGTGATTATGACAAGTACATAATCAAAGTACAGAACCTATGACATGTGTATGGGACATAGCTAATCTACTATTCTACATCTAAATATACCTACATAAGTGAACTTTGTGACTTATGAAAACCAAAACATAGCCCACCACCAAAAGAACATTTACTTCATACAAACAGCACCACAATCCTTCTTCCTATACAGTCGCCAATGATCGTATATCGATAGGTATCAAACTGCAAACGGCGGCGAACAATGGCGGCCGCATTCCTGCAAAACCCAGGACTCATCAACCAACAAAAACCCTGACAAAAACACTTCAGATTTTTATTTGAAGGAATCTTTCTTTCGTATGAGACGTCGAACGCCGTCAAAAGGGCCGCGTCCGTAAAAATGTGCATAATTGGACGCGAAAAAACGCTAAAAACGAAACTCTAGATGTTTGGAAAAAGTGCACTAGATACAGGGTGCTGCTATTTCATAGTTAGCGCCTAATCTACCCTAATAACCCAACCATATGAGGGTGAAGGAAGAATGTTGACACGCACACTCTCAACATTTTTATTTACTACTAGGCTTTGGCTTTGCTTGCATTATTTCAGGATAAAAAGTAGTCTACATATGACACTCTTAAGACCTCCTACCTACATACCAAAAGTCATGATGATCCGTTCAGCCCTTTTTGCATGATGAGCATTTAAATAAATAGACAAACAGAGACAAAGATGAACAGACAAAATTTCTAGAAAATACTGAAACGTGTTTTGCTATCAAATCGAAGTATCTCCAAACGTTTTTTTAAAGTTTTTCAATGTTCAGACTTTCGACTCTCTTCAGTTCTTATAAATTCGATTTTTAGCAAGTTCCCTAATCGTCTTAGATTCATTATGACGCATATATTATTTACACACATAGTGAAGATAAACGCCTAAATTAATAAATTTTCTGTTGACTCATACGAGGTAACTGACATTAGGGCAAATACATTCGTACAATCATCTACTGGATTTTACCAAATCTATACTAATATTATAAAGCTGGAGAGTTTGTTTGTTTGTTTGAACGCGCTAATCTCAGGAACTACTGGTGCGAATTGAAAAATTCTTTTGTTTTGAATAGACCATATATCGAGGAAGGTTTTAGGCTATATAACATCACGCTGCAAATAATAGGAGCGAAGAAGCAATGGAAAATGTGGAAAAAACGGGGAAATTATTCATCTTTGAGGGCTTCCGTTGCGTGCGCTGCGAAAATGGTTCAAGATACCAAATAAGTATGTATGAAACAATTATTTCTCTTAAAATGATCTAACAAAATGTCTGCAACAGTATATGTCTATCTTTTAAGATTAACTCACTAGAACCGTTTTTATGGTAATAACTATTCCTTGCGGACGAAGTCGCTGGCTAGTAATGCTATAAAAAACATGTACTTAGGTAGTAAGTCTAACTTACAAGTCACTTACCAAAATATATATCAGGTACAAGGAAAATAGTGTGTCTTGTATGTTTGCCTGTACTTATGCCAAATTTCAGCCCGATCCATCCAGTGGTTTGGGCTGTGCGTTGATAGCTCATTATGTCAGTTAGTCAGTCACCTTTGAGTTCTATATATTTAGATTTCAACTACACACAATTAATTACATAATCAAGACCAAGAGATCTTCAAAGCGAGAGTAAATACTACATGTCTATACGGATATACAATAAACTACCAAACTTCATAAAAAAAGAACAAAATATTAAAACTTTCCAAACCAAACTAAAACTATATTTTATACAGAAATGCTACTACACAATAGAAGACTATTTTAATGACGAAAATAAGGAATAGGATATAATAATAATGATCTCAATGTAAAGTAGATTAATAATAGATAACATAAGAAAATATTGTACACATACATACTAGTTTAAGTTTAACATTTGAAATTTTATATTAAGTTGTTGATTTTAGAATATTTAGTTTTAATCTTAGCAACGCCCTAATTCCCCTCTGAACAGGGTAAATGTAAATAGGTACATTTAATGCTAATAAAGAAATAGAAAATAGAATAGTTCTTAGTTGTTAGTGAATAAGTACGCTCCATTCTTGACCATCATGATGGATGAGCAAATCCATGTTGTTAAATAAAAATGAAAAAAAGGTTAGGAAAATGAAACACAAAAAAGAATGCAATAGTTTTTCCCGTACCTGGTAAACATAAACACATGGTGGTCGGCACAGGAAGCGGGATGCAAATCGCACTATTTTCAATTTAAATGTATCGAAACGAAATATAGCTATTCCTATGCAAGCTACACTGAACGTTGCATATGAAACGTAGACTACCGCCGCTTAATGGATACTTCATAAAAGTTAATATCTTCTCCTTCTTATCAAATAAAAGTGGCCAACTCTGGTGTCGAGAGTTTATCAAGCCGCCATAAGGGCCTCTGACATGGCTTAACGACTGCCATACTAACAGCCGGGACCTACAATTTAATGTGTCATCCGACCCACGTTATAATATATTATGACTATACTTTTTGACTCGAGCGTATACATGTGTAATAAGGCAATAGATGGCGCTGCGAGAATACGTCTTGAAATATTTATTATTTAAATACTAAGACAGTTATATTTGTCGTTTAATAAACTCTTGTTCAAAGCAGTATGTAGCAGAGATTCAAAATGTCAAAAAATCATAGAGTTTTGCTAAATCGACAACCGTTATGCTTTCTAGTACATAAGTATTTCATCTTAAAAAGCGGTTGACTATCATTGCCTTGTACGCTGTTATGTACCGACTGACAGAATTACTTATTTTCATCTTTCAAACATCAGGACAATGGAACATAGCTGTGATTTGACTGGCCTGTTAGCTTAGTTGGTAGTGGCTCTGCCTGCTAATCTAGAGGTCGCGGGTTCGATTCCCGCATGACACAAGTATTTATGCATTTTAAAAATTTATAATTACTTGTGTTGAGTCTGGTCGTTTGTATGTATAATAAGTATGTATTTACAAAAGAAAAGTATATAAGTATTTTATATCCGTTATCTAGTACCCACGACACAAGCGTTTGCTTAGTGTGGGGCTAGGTGGCGCTGTGTGCAATGTCCCAGGATATTTATTATTTATTTATTATTTATTATTATATATAACTGACAGCTGAAAAACTGACTTAGGAAGTAAAATATCAGCGGGCGGTCTGTATTAGAAAACTACCTCTAAGCATATCCAGTATCTATGATTGAGTAATCCATGTTTTAAACTATTCATTGCATATATTGTAAACACATGACTATGCATTTAACGTGATCTAATATAGCTAGATTGTCTAAAACACCGACCAACGTGATCACGAGACACTTGTAATCAATTTGCTTAAGATTTATTTAGTTCGTTATTTGCCCGCGTCGATTCAAATAAACGTCGATGTGTCTATATAAGTTAATATATTCTAAATGCATTAGAAATAGAAGCGTAGTGAAGGAATGTATTTGATAGTAATTGTGTTTTGTAGCAGTTGTAACATCTATTTATACATAGTAGGTACAGGTCTATCAAAAACAGATTGACTGATTCTTTGATTAAAACTTGCCACGTTAGGCCGCAGATTTATTAATGGACTAGCTGTGCCAGCGACTTCGTCCGCGTGGAATAGTTATTACCATAAAAATGTTAAGATATTGAATCAGGCGTTACTTTGCGGAAATCCATTGTTACTGAAACTCTGGAGAAATATGTAGTGTTTTTCCGCTGCGAAAAACACTACATATTTCTCCAGAGTTTCAGCATAAAAATGTTTCCAGTGAGTTAATCTTAAAATATAGACATATACTGTTGCGGACATTTTGTTAGATCATTTCAAGAGGAATAATTCTTTCATACATATTTTTTTGATATCTTGAACCGTTTTCGCAGCGCACGCAACGGAAGCTCTCAAAGATGAATAATTTTCCCCGTTTTTTCCACATTTTTCATTGTTTCTTCGCTCCTATTAGTTGCAGTGTGATGTTATATAGCCTAAAACCTTCCTCGATAAATGTTCTATTAAACACAAAAATATTTTTTGAATTCGCACCAGTAGTTCCTGAGATTAGCGCGTTCAAACAAACAAACTCTTTAGCTTTATAATTATATACTAAGTATAGATTTATTTATTAATTAAGGTAAATCGTAACTTATGGTCATTTTCATTTGCATGTGGAACTCCTTGCCTGATTCTCTGTAACTATAATTTATCGTTCTGCAAGTCGACAGATTGTCAAGATTCTTAATCGGTTTCTTCTAGACAATCTCGCTAGATTGTTTGCTACAACGATGCTTAACATCAGGCGAATTGGTCAAGCGTGAATAAAAATAGTATATATGTGATAATAATAGAATAGAATAGAAAATTCTTTATTGCAACACACGATAATAATTAAAAAGAAAGAAGAAAAAATACTTATACTAGTGCCAGAAGTGGCGGCCTTATTGCTAAAAGCAATCTCTGCCAGGCAACCATTGGATGGAAAGGAATAAATAAGAGATAACAGAGGACGTGGTATACAATAATATTAATAAACTGAAATTGTTACTATTAAGTAACACTATCTACTCAGTAGATGAGTTTTTAAAATGTAAATATTAATTATACAAATTTATATAACATTGACTTGGAAATTGACATTTATTAATAAATTATTTGTATAATATTAATAAAGCTCCTGTAAAAACTGAAGTCCCCTGTATAAAGATGCATTTCTATAAAGGATTGATTTATTCAAATCTAAATCCCGATTGTGATCCGCCTGCGGCTCCGAATTATTATTTGTTTTTGAATAGCAATTATATTTTATTTTCATCTCGCATGATGCCAAATAACTAAACCTTTTATGGCTAAAACAGGCAAAAAAACAAATGTCTAAATTCTAATGTTTCCGCGAAAGAGGTCGGTGTTGCCAGTTTAGCGAATAAACCTGTGTTTTTGTAAACTGGCAACGTTTTAGTATGTTAATCGGGCGATTATGATAGAATTCGATCGAGCTCATTTTCGTTTGACGACACGCGAGCGCCATTTTTGTAATTATATTTTTATTACGTCTGTTTTGGAAATAGGATTCTTCTAGTCTGAGGCTAAATATTTGTCCCTACTCCAATTAGAACAAAGTTATTTAGTTTAGTTTTTTACTTATGACTATATTATCTAATTTGGCCCATAAATTTGGTATACTTAACATGGTAGTAGTAATTTTTAGGATTGGTGTTTTATGTATTTACCTGTGCTTGTTGGCTTATAATAACAACATAGATAGCGGTTAATCAACTCATATACTTACTTAGCGGTATACTTACCATAGGTGCAATAATAGAAAGTTACAAGCTTAAAAGTGTGTGCAATTTAGATGTAAAACACACTTCCATCATCATCATCCACAGCCCTTGGGATCCTACTGCTGGGTATAGGCCTCCCTTTGTAAGTGCCATCTGCGTCGATCTTGTGCAGATCTTAACACTTCCTCTCACACGAAATATTACTTACATTCATTATCTCACATGTATGTATAACATTAGTGTAATACAATAAAACCTAGCAAAATAAGGCGTTTAGTTCCATCAAAGCATATCAGACAGGGCATGTGAAGTTTAGCTCACAACACGTCATGCTAGAGATAACATCTTGTTCCACATCAAATTAACAATTATGTTTTAGCTGCACAATGTTTCATAAGAATACTTAAGGATCGGTTTCAAAGGTGAATTTTTAACAAACTTCCTAAATAATTTGACTGGAATTCGGTTGTTAGGACATTCTTTAACAATTTTATTACTATTGGAGTAGACAAAATAGTTATGAAATCACATTTTAAAATGCCTTTAAGGATAAAAACTTAATATAAAAAGAAGTAATATCTAGTGCCATAACTGACGGCCTTATAGCTAAAAGCTATTTATTCCAGGCGACCGTAGCACACCTGTATCCAAAATGTTTATAATATTACATCAACAAGAGAAACCAAACGAAGATACACCTTTACGATTCCACTTAACCTGACATAAATTGTACTTTAACAAAGTAATGCATTCAGAAACTTAATTAAAATGCAAAACAGTTAACGCAACTTAACGCAAAATACGAGTAATAACACACTGCTATCAATATATGCATAGAAAAAACTGCTTATTAGTACTTTTGTATGGAAATTTAGCATAAGAACAGCTGATAAACCGCGGCCATATCTGTTACCTTTTTTTAATCCACTCGACTATTTAACAAAAAAGTTTCTATATGCAAACCATCTGCCATCAAAAAAGGCCGCATATCTGCCGACAAACTACTAAAAATCGCACGACACTTTAAAAAAAATGTCATCTGCATAAAACAGCTGGGCAGTGCAAACACTTGGTCACAAAAAAGCTCTTAAAAAGTGCGTGCGGAAAAAATGTGGCTTTTTAAACATGTGCCAATGTTCGGATAAATGAATTGGGATAAGTGTATTTGTTCTACGTTATGATGACTTCAAGCTCGCATGTGATTAATTTATTCACAAATACGATGGTGTCTTGAGTAGCTACTAATAGCTCGGCTTGTATTTAAAATGTTATACGAAGTGAGGATACTTACTAATAATAATAATAATAATATATATCTTTATTGCACACCAACACAAGTATATAGTACAAAGTAAAATATGAACAAATAATAACGTACAAATGGGCGGCCTTATCGCCTTAAGCGATTTCTTCCAGGCCTAACTAATGTTGCGCTGCGACCCAAAGAGACGCCACTCCTCTCGGTTCTGCGCCATCTCCTGCACTCGGTAGCATGGAGCTGCATCCTCCTCTGTCTGGTCCTTCCAGCGGAACTTGGCACGTCCGACTGGCCGTCGATCAGTTGGTCCCAAGTACGCTTTCTTCAGAGCACGATCCTCCATATCTCGCCATATCTATTTTTGCCTAAGATGTAATATAACGTGAACTTAAATTGTTCCGTATTTTGAATTGTGACGTTATTAAGATTAGCAAAAAACTGTATTAGATAAAAGATATTTTGTGTACTTATATATATTATATAAAAAATAAGCTTACCTACCGTAAAACATTCAAATCAATAAATTTTTTGAAAGTTAGTATGAGTCCGCGGCTTCACTTATTCCGAAATAAAGAGTAACATAACATATTGTTTTGTTATAATGGAACATGGTGTGTAATTATTCGTCATTGCAGTCTAGCTCTTAGGCGGTACACGCCAGATAAAGCCAGCTTACTTACTTTTATAATTTTTCTTATTTACAGCACTTTCAATTTCTCCCAAAACTCTAAACAGAACAGCTGAAACCTGCCTCCATCTGCCAGCTCCATAGATCATGTGCTAGCACATGCCAAACCACCTCCAATTCACATTAATTTCACTTCATTTCGCCAAAACACAAAAGATTCTAAAAAATCCTTCCAAAAAAATCCTCACAAAAAGCTATAAGAATAGCATCAGGCGTTTAAAAAACGAGAGCCTGCGCTGCGCACGAGTCGAATTTTTTATCAGTTTTTTCTTGAACATGTAAGCTTCTATTATGATAGTACGATTGTTGATCAAATTAAGAAAAAAGCTCGCATTGGTATGTTGGTATGGATAAGACATGTAGGTCTATGAATGAAGTGATCTCAGTTTTAACTGTCTCACAGTTTTAATTTGTATTGTGAGATTTGGATGTTATTAGGTACTAGTATATTTAAAAGCGTAATCAGTCAGTCACATTTGAGTTTTATATATTTAGCCATACCTACTTCAAATTTATCGTTTTTTTTGAAAGGGTTGGACAGTGTGTCCGTTTCTTATAAAAAAAAAACATTTAGAGTGTTACTAAAACTCTGGAGAAATATGTAGTGTTTTTTTTCCGCTGCGATTGCTCCTTAACCGACATCAAACAACAAACTTGATGGTTTTTAGGACATACCTATTTCTCCAGAGTTTCAGTAACAATGGATTTCCGCAAAGTAACGCCTGATTCAATATCTTATCATTTAGAGTGTGTTAAAAATCCTTTCCCCTTAATTAGTTTCAGTTTCATTAGAAAAAACATGTTCCTGTATGTCATGTCCATATTAAACTACCCTCGGCTAGATATTCGCAAACCGCGGAAGTGGCCGCAACATGCCACCTCTTCCTGTCGATCTATTTCCGCGCCAAATTGCACTTTTTATGCTTTATTCTGTGTTTTTTATGACTTTTTATATATTTGAGGCAACAATTAAGAAAGATGGAGTAGCTCGTGCCATCGTCAGATGTTACTTTTGCTTTTTTCTGGATTTGATGAGGTTTTTTAGGTTTGTAACATTTGGTATTTTGGTTATTGTTTGACAGGAGAACTCTAGCGTTAATTTCATTGAATTCAGAATAGGTAAGAGTGTTTTTTTGCATCGGGTGCTAGCATGCTTTCCTATCATTTAAGTTGACAGCAAAAAGTAATAATAAAAGATTCACGTTAATTTTTACAAAAAAAAATTTTTTGGTTTTCGCAGTATGTAAATTGCGTGCCCTATGGATGGGAGTATAGCGGTCCATTATGTAATATTTTAACAACTGTGTAACCTATATTCCGCAATATACATATATTTTGAATTTGAATTTGAAGTATAATAGCCAATAATTCTGGATAAATGTAGTAACTAAAGTACAGATACGTAAACCTAAGTCCACAGTCTAGTTACTCTCTATCTCTTGAGTCGTAAGTATTTCCTCATGGCTGAGGGTCGTGGCTCCCCCGCAGAATTAATTCGCATTACCAGGTAAAATTTCATCCAAAACGTTTCTGCCTTTTGAGTGATGAAACGAGACAAATACACTCACATACAAACTGTGCCTGTTTGTATGTGCTTATATTTGTTTTGTATCTTTTCTTAACTTATGTGTAAGTCCATCTACCTTTGTACAATTTTATCAAAATTTGTTCAGCACACACACTCACATATTTTCGCTAAGTGTGAATAATGATACAAAGATACATTAAAAAAAACACCAATAGAATCAATAAGCCCACAGATTCCTTGGTGCTATATTCGACATCCTTTACAAACCTTATCAAATCTGTCACGCCATTTTTGAAGCCATAAAAGTATACATTTCTTCGCATCTCGGCCATTCTATAGAACAAACCCACCAAATGGCGTGGAATGATGAAGACTAATAAAAAACTGATCTCGTGCCAGATAATTAAGGCTTTCGATGAACATTATAAAAAAGTTTTGCGCCCTACCTGGAGATATAATACAGGTGGATCAATTTTATTGTTTTACTAGCGGCGCCCCGTGATGTTACTTGCGTTAATCTGAAATAAAAAGTAACCTATCTGTGTAACCGCCCCGGGATATATCTTGATACAGAATTTCATTCAGATCGCTTCAGCCACGTGTGCGTTAAGAAGGAACAAATACACTGCTTCATTAAGTAAGTAATTAGTATAAGTAAAATAGTGTTTAAGTTGATATCTTAAGAAAAGTGCAATGCCCTAAACTTGAAACAAGCAACAGGGTCACACAATTATCTTTTTTAGAATAAGTTCTAAAATGTAATTTTGTATTGTGTTCAGCATATATAAATAAAGTAGTACGGTAGTCGTTAAGCCATGTTAGAGGCCCTTAGTGCGGCTCGATAAACTCTCGACACTAGAGTTAGACACTCTCATTCGATAAGAAGAAGAACTACCACATTCTCAAACTTTCGACTGAACAATATTCTATGTGATACTGAGTTATTTCTTCGTGATGGACAAAGTTGAACAACTACATTGAGATTAGTTCTTAAATAATTGACTTGAAATAAGAATCATGTTCATGAAACAGGTCAGTAAGTATATTGCAGTAAATTGCATTGCTGGCCACTTTAGACGATCTACTAAGTAACCAAATTAAAGATTACATAAATTAAGTTTACATGTGGGCGTGGGTTTGATGTTAATAACACATGACACTATAAGTTGCCACTCCAATATGTAATAGTTGGTAGTGGCTCTGCCTTCTAATCTAGAGGTCGCGGGTTCGATTCCCACATGATACAAGTATTTATGTACTTTAAAAATTTATAATTACTTGTGTTGAGTCTGGTCGATTCTATGTATAATAAGTATGTATTCACAAAAGAAAAGTATATAATGTATTATTTCCGTTATCTAGTACCCATGGTACAATCGTAAGCTTAGTATGAGGCTAGATGGCGCTGTGTGATATGTCATGAAATATTTATTTGATTTATAAACAAGCTCCCGCTGTATAAGCTAGGCATAGTTGTACACACCGCGTCGCTAGCGCATATATCCGATACGCGGCCGCCTAAAAACTTCGGACGCACGATTTTTTATCCGAGAAATTTTGATAAAAAACACCGATTTCGCAGATGTTGGTTTTATAAAGCTCTTGCACGTGTTTCAGGTTTTTTTACTGTTTTTTTGGCTCGCGGTCTGTTATGAAATTGCTTAAAACTGTTGAGAAAAATGATCTTAATTAAGGAGATTTTTTTTAGTAAATAGTTCGCATCTGCCAATATGAGGCTCGTGGTTGAAATCGATATTTGTAAGGCTTTATTAATGTTTTTGGAAGATTTAAATGTAAAATATATACTTTAATTCAATGATTGAGCGTTTGCCAATTGACCAATTTTTCAACAATGGTTTTATAAAAACACCAATAAGATTGTCTGGTATACCTTATATAGATAAGTTTGTCTGCTAATTAAAAGGTAAATTAAATTGTCTACTCACTTATTATAAATTCTAAATCAATTATTCTTATTTATTTACATAAACTTAAAATATAACCAGATTGTACAATGACGAAAGCTTACCTATTTCTGTAATGTTTAGTTCCTATGTTAGAATTCAATTTATCAATAAATTATTTATCTATGTATCTATGTATCTATTAGGTACTTTTGATTGGGCTAACTTTAAATTTAACATCAGTTATAGGTTATTTTTTATCGTCTTGTGGTATTATTATACAGTACATACTGACATTACCTACAATTCAAAATTCAAATTAAAATTTCTTTATTAGCATACTTAAATGTATTAACATTTACCTTGTTAAGAGGGGAATTAGGGCGTTGCTAAAATTAAAACTAACAAAGTATTCTAAAAGCTAAAACTTAATATAAAATTAAAATCTTAAACTTAAACTAGTATGTATGTTTACAATATTTTCTTATATTATATATTATTAATCTACTTTACATTGAGATCATTTTTATATCCTATTCCTTATTTTCGTCATTAAAATAGTCTTCTATTGTGTAGTAGCATTTCTGTATAAAATATAGTTTTAGTTTGGTTTGGAAAGTTTTAATATTTTGTTCTTTTTTTATGAAGTTTGGTAGTTTATTGTATATTCGTATAGACATGTAGTATGGCCCTTTCTTGTATATTTCTAGTATTGGTTCCGGAAGTACTATTTTAAATGTTCTGCGTGGATTTGGGTCTATTGTGTAAAGATTGAGATTTTTCCTGACGAAGACAGCATTTTCATATAGGTAAGTAAATACAGGGCAATGTTAGGATTTTTCTTTCTTTGAAGTGTGATCTGCAGCTGGTACTGATATTGATGTTTACTATTGTTTGGATACATTTTTTTTTGCATAATGAATAACTGTTGAACGTCGGTGCTGTTTCCCCACAATATTACGCCGTAGCGTAGCCAGGCAAAAGCATAGGCGTAATATGCTGTTAATGCTGTTTCGATATTTGTATTGATTTTAAGTATGGAGAGGGCATAGGTGAATTGAGACATTTTAGTTTTTAGTATTGCTATGTGTTCTTTCCAGTTCATGTTAGTATCTATATTGACTCCGAGAAATCGACATTTCTTTATTTCATCCATTTCTAGAGTCATTGATAATGTTTTTAGGTCGATAGGTTTCCTTTGGTGTGGTAAGTATTGGATTAGTTTACTTTTTTGTGTGTTTATTACTAAGTTTCGATATGATAGCCATGATTTTTTTTTACCTACTGACCTTATAAGTTAGTAAAAGTGATAAAACGAAATTTTATCTCAAAATAATATATTCATCGTATTGTTAAATTAAATATCTATTATGCTTTAAAATACAGGTACTACATTCAAGAAGTAAAATGCACATCACAAGCTACTCCGAAGTAACGCCATCTGTATCATAGAACTTAAAATAAAACTACAAGTTCAGTGGCTCCACTCCACACGGAATAACGTTTCTATAAAGTTCTAGAGATCTTCCCTAGATGGCGACTATATAAATCAAACAGTGTAACTATTTTATAGAAGATGAAATTTCTTGCATTTTTTACTGATAAATAAATAACGTTTTGTCTTACACAATAGGTATGTATATTGAAATAACGGTGATTACGTTCCTATAAATTGAACTTCCTAGCATAGTGGCAATATAAAGTAAGTTAGTGTGATTATGTATGGTTGTTACATACATAATACTTATACATTTTTGATACATTCCAGTCTCTCTAAAAATGATGACTTGAAAACATAGAAGCACCGCATTATATTTTCATGAAGCCAAATATTTAATACAATGTTATTCTATTTTTCTTATACCTGTTTACTTCTAAAACAACTATTGGACATTCGTGGCCACTTCGTTCTTGATAGCATTGTCATACATTTCAACAAACAAATTATTATCAACTGATTCTCTTTTACAACTAAAGTTATTGGTGGTTACACACACAGCATGTTCTCCGTCATATTTCTCACTATTATACTCTATTCCAAATGATTTCACTTCTCGTATAATATCGTTTAAACAGGCGCATTGCCACGGATTGTCATTAAAATAAAATTTACTTATCTTTATTCCAGCGTTTCTGAGCTGAGAACAGAAATACACGTCCAAGTAAGAAAATCTGTTTTGTGACAGATTCAGATCATGGATTGCGGATCCCCGGAACGCGTTCAAAGGGACATACTCCAACTTATTTCTTGCTAAATCTACAGAAGTCAGTTTCGCCAGATTTCTAAAGAATCCATCCGGGAGGATTTTCAGTTTGTTGTCTCTTAAAATTACTACTTTAATGTTCTTCAAGTATATGAAAGCGTTAGCAGCGACGTTTTCTATTAAATTTTCAGCCAAATTGAGGGTTTCTAAATTGTCTAGTGACATGAAGGTTCTCGGTTGATCTATGCTAGCTATCTGGTTCGTGGTGAGAGTGAGGTGTTTCATTGTTCTCAGATTGGCTTTAGTTGCAAATTGTGGTACATCTTTCAAGGAACACCTGTCGAGATTCAGTACAGTTAATTCTTGTAACGCACTTAGTAAATTATCCGGAGTATCAGACATGTCATTTCTCGAGAAATCCAAATACTTGATCTTCCTTGTTTTAGTGAATAGATACGGGCTCATTTCTTTGCCGACGAAGTCATTGTATGATAGATCTAGATGATTCAATTTTCTCAGCGCCACGAATACTTCTGTTGGTAGAGAGTTTAGTCTATTTGCTTTGAGATCCAATATTTCTAGGTTAGGTTTCTGGTCGAAGAGGCCCGTGGGTAGTGTTGTTAGTACATTGTTTGACAGGTTTAGATGGGTGACGTGTACATTGCCATCTATGGCTCCTGCTTGTAAACTGGCGATGGAGTTCTCTGATAGATCTATGTGTTGTAGGTAGAAGACATTTTCGAATGCTGCTGGTTCTACGTCAGTAACTCGGCAGTTTTTAAGGATAACTTTAGTTGCATCGGGGAAGTTTGTGAAGAGAGTTTTTGCTACAACGTAGTCGCTCGGGCCTGTTGTGCAGAGCACTTCGTTGACAGGAAACAGCTGGCACTCTGGGTCCGCACACACCTTCACCAAGAAGGTTATGACCAAGAAGAAAGACGCAATGGGAAGTCGTCTCGAAGTCGCCATTCTGGAAACCACAGAAGTTTCGGTTTTAATAATGGTAATAATAAGACAGAAGTATAATGGTTATACGAATATTAGTAGATTAGCTGTGCTCGCGACTTCGTCGAATAGTTATTTTGGGCATCATATTTATTTTTGTAAACAACCTCTTCAGCTTTATAAATTATAGCTGTTACCCACAACCTGAACCGTTTTCGCAGCACACGCAACGGAAGCCCATAATTTTCCCGTTTTTCCACATTTTCCATTGTTTCTTCGCTCCTATTAGTTGCAGCGTGATGTTATGTACTTAGCCTAAAGCCTTCCTCGATAAATGGTCTATTAAACACAAAAAGAATTTTTCAACTCGCACCAGTAGTTCCTGAGATTAGCGCGTTCAAACAAACAAACTCTTCTGCTTATAATATTAGTATAGATTACATTACGAATTATAGAAACGGTATGAATATAATTATAAAGAAGTGAGTAAATTGCATAAATGTTTGAATATTCAATTTGTTAGTCTCACGCCCAATCTATTTTCCTCATATTTGTATGCGCTGTATTAGTATATTGTATAAAATGTTTGAGAATATATTACGTGTCATTATTTATTATTATTTTCCTCTTTATTCATTTATTGCTGGATTTTGATACATCTTGCATTTTGTTTCGCATATTATAGAATATGCAGTTATGCTTAGCCTGTATTTTATTTGTTTAAAATTGATATTTATAAACATTTGTCTAACATTATATGTATATATCAAAGAAAAACAAAACTGAGACAACTAGTATTTTGAAAACGGGTCTCTAACTATGTGTTTATCTATACATCAAAGAATTTCCTCTTGTGAACGCATATTCTGATATTTAGTAACGAAGAACAATTATTGTTTTGTTTTGTTTTTAAAGTGGTCCTTTCAAATGAGGTTATTTTTTCTGGGCACTATTAGGCTGTGTTTTTAACTGTCTTTACTGACGAAAGAGACAAGGAAGAATTGTCTTGCATATTATTAAGTACTTTTCCCAACTACAAAATAAAATATTCTTAAATTATAATCAAATTTTGAACTTCATAATATGTATTATATTAGCTGTGCCTGCGACTTCGTCCGCGTGGATCATTTCAAGAGAAATAATTCTTTGATACATATATTTTTGATATCTTGAACCGTTTTCACAGCGCACGCAACGGTAGTTCTCAAAGAAGAATATTTTTCCCCGTTAATTCCAAATTGTCCACTGTTTATTCGCTCCTATTAGTTGCAGCGTGATGTTATATAGCCTAAAGCCTTCCTCGATAAATGGTCTATTAAACACAAAAATATTTTTTTAATTCGCACTAACAGTTCCTGAGATTAGTGCGTTCAAACAAACAAAAAAAACTCTTCAGCTTTATAATATTAGTAAGTATAGATTTCGTAAAATATTTATAGGAAGATTTTTTAATTTTATAATTTTACTGCCCCTATAAGTAATACGAAGGCAGTTGTGCTTTCTCAGTACGGAATAACGGGCAATAGCAACATGTAATATCAAATCAGCTTATATGTAAGTTATAAGGGTACAGCTGAGTACAGTTACAAACCGAAACCAGAAATACAGCCTACTTACTGTATCTTTTTACAATTTGTAACTTGAATTGGCTGGTCTTGGCGAATCATGAGAGAAATATATTTTTTAACAAAAACTGGATTTTCTTGACCATATAGTTTGCCTGGTGGAAAGCTGAGGCCTAAGATGGAGCGTGCTTACCCAATAAGAACTGGTTTACTCTCGTATAAGGACTTATTTTACTATTTGGTATAAAGGTTCCTTTTTGAGTATTGTTCCTTATTATTAAGGGTGAATGTAATGAAAGTACCATGAACATCCTTAATAAGTCAAAAAAATTATTTTGGATTTGTACTTGTATACCCTCTCCTTTATTTTTTTGTAAATATCTGTTAATATTTAGTAAATATTTTGTAAGTTTTTCTGTATGTTTAAGTCATTTTTGTATATTCTTATGAAATATATGTAAATGTTAGTTAGTTTTTTTGTAAATAAGACTCTACATACATCCTCAGTAAAGTTAATTCGTTGAGGAGTTCTGGGGTTTTGTGATCCTTAAACATGTCAGTTTCCTTATAACGTTTCCTCCATCTTAGGGACTTTCAATATATATTGTAAAACAAGTCATTGGTGTATGGCCGGAATCGAACCAGAATATATCAGTTTGTAAAACGGAAGATGTTCCACTGAGCCACATTCGCATAAAGATTCAACCTTCAAAATATTCTTCTATTATATATCTTCAGATTGGTCATTAATAAGTAATTACTCATTTTATGAAATTAATAACATATGTACCTACCTATCGTTAGAACAGATTGAGGAAACGCATTTTTGGTAGAATTCCGGGTTCAAATGATAAGTTTATGATAGAATTTGTATCAATTTGCCATAGTACGTTAGTTGTTAAGCTATGTCTGTTTTGTAATATGGTCACTTTACTAACACTTCGCTTCTACAAACCAATTATTAGCGAGCAATTATTGCGGAAGTCTCATAACAGCAGTCAGTTTGTAAAAACTTATGTTCTGTCAAATTAAGTACATACATCGGAAGCTGTCTCTAGAATTAGCTAACATTTCACACATTTACATAGCTATATCATCAATTTGTGTATAGGTAATGTAAGTAATCATAACATTAGATAAGAAAAGAAAGGCAAACATGCAATGAATATAAAATACATAAAACTTGATTTGTAGGTATAAAGTAAGCAAATTACGTGATTACATACATTCAAATTTGCTTTTTATTTGGAAAATGGCAAGGAACTAACCTGTCTCCTGTCCTGTTAAAAAGTAGTCCAAAAGGGATAACTTTTTTTTTTGAAAGGACTATGCAGCTGGTTGCTAGTAGCTACCTTTGCTGCGTCACCGGACGATGGCTGGGCACTGATGGTGCCCGGGCCTACAAAAGGGATAACCAGATGTCTGTGGTTTATAAGCTCAACGTTATTGTATTGCCAGCATAAAAATATGTCACTCAATGTTACCTTTGTAAATAAACAATATTCTGATTCTTCACTATGCTTTTCTTGAATAATTACATTATGTATGTAAATGTAAGTATGTGGGTAATTTATGTATGTTGGTAGATAAATGAAGTATAGATAAATAAGAGAGATAGGTACTTAATCGTTTAATGAAGGTTAATAATAGAGAGTACCTAATTAAGAATGGTTACGTTTGTGTAAAGTTCAAGATAGTGAGGTTATAGTGTAAGAACAATAAAAATGATAAACACATCACATTAATCATCATCATCCTTAGTGCCCTCATCTTGAAACATGAGGTCTTGAAATATTTATACAGAAAATATGATAAAATACATAATTACCTTTTGGTAGTTGGTAGCATTTTGTGCATATCTTGATCACATCACTTCAAGTAAACTTATATCAATGATAACTTCACGAAAAATCATCTAAAAATGTCACTTATCATCTCAAACTCAAGTCACTTTTAGCAAACACTGTTTTACTGTTTTAAAATCAAGTTTTTGTTGTAAATTGTTGTTAAATATCACACGCATGCGTCCAGTTCCAACTCTCAACCACCAATGGTAACTTGGCAGTATTTTTGCAAACGGGTTTTTCCTTATACCACTAAAACACGATACAAGAACTTCTTTATTGGGTATTTCTACCATTTCGTGCAAATCGGCAGTATTCGGGAGAAAAAAAATATGTTAATTTTCTTTCTATGCAAATCGTAAAAAATATAAAAATGGAACTGCAATATATTTTTATTTTTATTATACAAATAATTAATTAATATATTGGCAATTTAGTTTTTTCAAAAGGAACGGTAATGAAGCAAAGAATATGGTAATGATAACACCGGGTTATGGGAATGAAAATGCGTTATTGGTAATGAAAGATTAAGGAAAAAAAAACAATGTAAAGATTACTTTTTATATCTTAAATGGAAAGGCACTAAGAAGTAAAACTGACGAGATCAATTAAGCCCTAAATTTTAGACCATCTAGACTTGTAAACTCGAGTTGTAAATTAGTATGAATGGTACTTACATAAAACCATGCCCCGGCATACATTATAATCTACCTGCATTTTCTCCTGTGTTTTTTAGTTATCATAGACTTTACTAACAATAAATATTATGAAAACTGAAATAACTTTTAGAAAAACAACATACTTGGTAGTTTTTAGGTGTGTTTCTTTCTATACCACCGCCACACCTCTCCTCTTAATCAAAGTGACCTATGTATATGGCTATTATGATCTCACTAACACCGCACTCTTAGTCTTCAAGTTTAAGTTAGGACGCATTGACACGATGGATGTCGGTCGGAATTATCAAAAAAATTACGCTCATTTATAGAAATATTTGCTTGATTTTCATCCACTCTTCTATTTTTATTATATTCCTCTGAGAAATCTTTAAAATAGTTGCCAAGAGTGGCTGTTCATCTTATTTTTGTTTAATTTGCCTAATGTAAGCGTCGTCATGTTCTGATTGCTTTTATTTTGTTTTTTATAATCAATAATTACAAATCTCGTCCTTGTAGCATTTGGAATCTTAAATAGGTAATGAATGATTCATACATTCGAGAGCAAAGTCATGAGTATCACGGCTTTTATGTAACTTTTGTGTTTGTTCTGAAGCTGTTAATTTTCTATAATCGGGGACGGACACACTGATTCGGTTCTCATGTCTTTTCATGTTCCATGTCCGTCTGTTGACTGTGAAAAAGGAACAAACATATACAAACCCTTAAAATTCTGCCTACAAAGTATGTGTGTGATGGGTATAGTAGGTAATACGAGTAGGATAGAATATAATAAGTACACAAACCTAATCATACAAATCGATTCAGTACTTACTCAAAAAGAATAACGGGAAGAACCAAGGCTTTGACAACTTTGTACTGTAATTAATTACCATCTTTTTATGGTCATTGCCATTCTTCTTTAAGTAAATGTAAATTGTGGTAATGAAAAGTATGGCAATGATTTTTCTTAACATTTTGTAGACTAACTCCTTATAACCAAATGTAGACGTAGGTATTTTAATTCAGTTTAGTTTAGACTTGAACAATGAATATTAAAGTATCTATAGAACAATAAAAAACTAAGAATTAATATTAAAACATCACAAATGGTAATGAAAAAATAATGTACCAAATCCAAAATTCCGCCACTAATTAAATATAAAAAAAATGGTACACGTCCATTTTCTTTCCTGTGCTCTGGTCGATAAGGGGGGGTGTCGCATGTAGGGAGAACCATGCGTACAATAATATTTCGTACGTCTGAAAGCTGTTTTTTATTTGCTTAAAGAGTTTATGGCAATGATTTTTTTTTGGTATAAATATGTTTTGCAATACTATGAAAGTGAAAAACGAATATAAAGACTGCTTGAATCGTCAGTTTTCTACCTAAATAAGTATTTCAACCATACGAGAGGATAAAATGAATGTGGCACATGTAATGGATTAGTTATTGGCTCTCAAACCATACAACTATACTACATTTAGGTTATGAACGCTGATGATAATAAGTTTTTGGTAAGTTAATGTTTTTTTATAAATTTAATATAACAATTATATTATAAATTTAGGATGCAAGGTATACCTTTATACATAATACACCATATAAAAATATTTGGATTTATTTACGAGTAGCTGTAAATACATGTTTTTTTTTTCTACAAACATGTGATTTGCACGAAATAGTAGAAGTACCATGTGAATGTAAATTTTCTCTAAGATCATGTTGTGCAACGCAAGTAATACTACTAATAGTAAATATCATCACTGTTTATTGAAAACTGAAATACTAATTACATACTTCAGAAATAGATCGATTGAATAATCTTCATGGATTTATTATGTGCTAAATGTATACAATTAAGTAAATACTAGACGTAAATGACAACTACAATTTTATTAAAATTTATATTTAATTTATAATGAAATAGAAGGATAATGTTTGGGTCTTGATAAATAAAAAATAAAGTTTAGTTTTTAATACTTTACATATATGATGTATTTCCTTCCTTATATCAAATATTTTTATGTTGTAATTTTAAACAAGATGCGTCACATGAAAATATTTTTATTACTAGTGATGTTACTTAAGTTTTATTCGTTATACATTTCAACAAAAACCGCATTGTCACTCATTTGTCTTTTACAACTGAATATATTCGTAGTAACACACACAGCGTTCTCTCCGTTATATTTGTTGCTATTATACTTAATATTATAATACTTGGCCTCCTTCAACAGTGCATTCAAACAGGCACACTGCCAAGGATTGTCATTAAAATAGAACTTATTCAACTTTACCCCGGAATATCTCAACTCTAAGCAGAAGTTCGCTTCTAGATAAGAAAATCTGTTGTTGGACAGATTGAGATTCTTCAAAGCAGTTCCACGAAATGCATTGACTGGGATATAGTCTAATAAATTGTGGGATATATCAATATTAGCCAGTGTTTTCACGTTAAGAAACAAAGTGTCTGGTATAGCTTTTAAGCGATTGTTTCGTAGCACCACCATCTTTAATTTTTTCAAGGTCTTAAACACATCGGCTGCGATTTCTTCAATAAAGTTTTCGGATACGTTCAATATTTCTAAATTATCCAGGTTGATGAATGTATCTGGGTCGCTAATCTTGCTTATTTGATTGGTTGAAATCATGAGATGATTCATTGTGTTCGTGTGAAATCTCGTAACAAAGCTTGGAACTTCTTTTAGCGAACATCTATCCAAATTGAGGAATTCTATATTCCCCATCGGCCTTAATAAATCTTCTGGCGTATCAGTCATGTCGTTTCTAGAAAAATCCATAAATTTTATGGCGTGGCAGTTGACGAACAGTTGTGGGTCCAGATTTTTGCCTAAAAGACTATTGCTTGACAGATCTAGATGCCTTAACTTACTGAACGGGTCGAACACGCCTTTTTCTAGTAAGTTGAGTTTATTTCCTTTAAGATCTAGGAGTTCTAAGTTAGGTTTCTGGTCGAAGAGTCCCAGCGGGAAGGTTGTTATCAGGTTATGGGACAGGTTCAAGTACGTCACACGCTTGCTTCCATCCAGCACTCCGAGTTTGAGTCTCGTTATTCTATTTTCTGCCAAGTCGATGTAATGGAGGTTGTAGTCGTGATGGAACGCTTCGTAGTCGAGGTCTGTTATTCGACAAGCTCTGAGAGTGATTCCTGTAGTTTTACTGTTGTCTGAGACTAGTCCTCTGCGTAGTATGTAGTCGTCACTTCCGGCGGAGCAAACCACGTCTCGGTCATTGTATGTTTGACAGGATGGGTGTGCACGCGCTGCTGTCAGGAACAAGGCGAGGCTGTAAGTTGCTAGTTTTGACAGATTCATCCTGAAAAAGAAAAACAATACATGAATGTTTAATATTATTAAAATATTTTTATTTATAGCTAAAATTGACGCGTATTTACTGTAATTAAATTAACTGAATTGAATTAGGCTACATTTTGCATAGAACCAGACTGTGTACTTAAATATATGTAACTTATTACACAAACATGTATGATTCATTTATATTCCGTGATAAGAACAGTGATAACGCCGGGGTTTTACCCAATAATGATAGGTTTAAATTGCAATTACACAGATTTTATAACTTTTCAAATATTCTGAAGCCACTCAGGCAAAATCAGAGAAAGCTTAACACTTTCCCTGCGGCACAGATTTATCCGTACTTTCCATTGCTGCGTGAAGCTTTGGTTTTCTAGGAAAGCGGTGCCGTCATATAGCAACCGTAATATTAAGAACGCAATTAGACGGCCGTCTTTACGGTGATGACATGTGGAAAGTTCCACGGCCGTTTTAACACACCGTCAGACATTATCTATATTTATATTATAAAGCTAAGGAGTTTGTTTGTTTGTTTGTTTGAACGCGCTAATCTCAGGAACTGCTGGTGCGAATTGAAAAAATCTTTTTGTGTTGATTGAATAGACCATTTATCGAGGAAGGGTTTTAGGCTATATACCATCACGCTGCGATTAATAGGAGCGAAGAAACAATGGAAAATGTGGAAAAAACGGGGAAAATTATTCATCTTTGAAGGCTTCCGTTGCGTGCATTGCGAAAACGGTTCAAGTCGTGGGTAACAGATATAATTTATAAAGCTTAAAATGTTGCCCAAAATAACTATTCCACGCGGACGACGTCGCAGGTACAGCTAGTTTTTAAATAAACGTCAAACAAAAAGTATCAATAGCTTCACTTCACCGCTATCAATAAAACGTTCACCAAACCTTCTGACACCGACAAGACGGCCGTCATGCAAATGGCGGCACCGCTTTTTTACTTTACGGTGTCAATTACCGCTCTCCAGGAAACCGCGCTTTATTTTGTTTACATAGACAACGTTTTAGCGACGTCATTCACCGCTGTATTACGGCTGCTATATAATGCCACCGCTTTCCTAGGAAACCAAAGCTTTACGGGTCGTTTTAAACCTTGTCCTATACCAGACATTGTGGCGGTACGAGATATATTAAGCCCCACCGCCCGTAGGAGACAAAAATCCTTTCTTTGGCGCCAAATGAGACAAAGTGTACACATCTTTGGTCGTGAATATTAAAACAATGAGTTGATTATCTTAAATCTGCCGCCGCCCGTGGTTAGATTAGTTAGTTTAAATTGTGTATGTGTTACGGTAAATGTAAGTAATCGGGAATTATGTATAATTACAACGCACCCGGTAAATGTAGTGAATTATCCACATTTACCGGTAATTATATATAATTACCATACCCCTATTGGTAAATGTAGTAAAAAAAGAAATCAAACATCAGAATCAAAATGTTTATTAATAAATACATGTGTAAATAAAATAAATAAATCGCACGAGTAGAGTTTCGGCAAGGAGGCACCGTTATACATTTGAGGTTCCAAAGACTCCCCTGAATTATAATTTGTCGGTCTTCAAGTCGAGAGTAAACCGGTTTCTTCTAGGCAAGCGCGCTAGATCGTAGATTATAACGTTGCTTAACATCAGGCAAGTTGTAGTTGACTATATGTATAGGCAAATACCGAATGATGGCGGCACATTAAAGCCAGTACAAAATGTTCACCAACTAACTAATACCTACATACATTATAATTTATTTAATAAGAATATATCTTATGTTTTGCTTAACCAAACAGAAGGTTTGATCTCTTGATATTTGAAGTATTATTGTTAGACTAATTTTGTTCGTAACCAAATTTAATCTACACTAATATTATAAAGCTGAAGTTTGTTTGTTTGTTTGAACGCGCTAATCTCAAGAACTAAGATGGCGGCGAATGCTCTACCGGGATCAGTTAGAAAATCGAGATTTATACTTCCAACCACACCCCCCCCCACCCCGACGTTTAAAAAAAATAGTTCTATTTAAATGTCTGCCCCGACTGGACTACACGGATTATCATTAAAATAGAATTATATAAGACAGTATGAGGTCTTAGCAGTATCATAGGTCTACTTTTTATCCTGAAATAATGCGAGCGAACCCCGTGATGAAAAGAAAATTATATAAATGTGTTTTAAGCTAAATTTCGTCTCTGTTTTATAGTAAAGACTCATTATCATAACTAGCCCTTAGCATATTTAATAAAACTTAAATCACGTCCCTGATCTTGTAAGTGTTCATTGGTGGCTTAACGATGTGGCTGTCGATTGTTCTGCTCGTTGTGTTTGTATTACTGTACGTCAATCTGTATTTCAAGCTGACATGGGGCTTGAACAAATGCAGCAGACACTTGGTGGGGAAGACTGTTGTAGTGACTGGAGCCAGCTCTGGTACCGGCCTAAAACTTATAAGATTATGTTTCAATATTTGACAGATTCTTTACTCCCAATTCTGAATTTTGAAGTCGCAAAATCTATACTAATATTATAAAGCTGAAGTTTATTTGTTTGTTTGAACGCGTTAATCTCAGGAACTACTGGTGCGAATTGAAAAATTCTTTTTGTGTTGAATAGACCATTTATCGAGGAGGGTTTAGGCTATATATTGGGAAAATTATTCATCTTTGAGGGCTTCCGTTGCGTGCGCTGTGATAACGGTTATGGATATTAAAAAAAATGTGTATGAAAGAATTATTTATCTTGTAATTATCTAACAAAATTTTCACAACAGTATATGTCTATCTTTTTAGGTTAACTCACTAAAACCGTTTTTTATGGTAATAACTATTCCATGCGGACGAAGTCACGCGTATCAGCTATTTGAAAATAAATGATTTATTCGCTTTTTAGTGACACTTGAAGTCGGTTTTTGATTTTTATTAAGTAAATTTTAATTTTTACTTTTTAGTTTAATTTCGTATACATACCTACTCTCAGGTATAGGTGGACAGTGATTATCTGAATTGAAAGATTTACACTTGAACCAATTGTAAGAGTTTTCATACAATTAATTATGCGCGAGTGAAGCGAGCTCAATGTTTTTATGGGTGGATATTTGCTGGTGGCCCATCACACTCGGTATCAGAAATGTCTAGTAATCTGATAACAATGAATAGGAACACAGAACAAAAGGGGCGAGCGCAGCGAGCCTTTTTTGTGACTTTTAATATTCAAGTGAACGACACTAACCCGATCAACAATAAACTCAATGTTGAAAGCAGCCTCTATAATATTAGTTTAGCAGTGCTAGTAAGAGTGAGCGAGCGAAGCGAGCGCGGTTTTTTTATTGTTTTTTATATTCTAAAGATTCATACTAACTACCCCGATCACCAACAAACACAAGTTGAATTTTTTTTTTAAGAATTTATTTATTTCTTACCTTAAAGATAACTTAACTAACAGAGTTTTAAATTTTTTATTACAATTGACCTTAATGTAGAGCTACCAGTGGCTACTGCACTAGGTACCCCTGTATCGCAGCAGCCACAGGTGCTTTTAAACGGTATGATTTTAATATCAGAAATCAGCATCAGAATTGGTCAAGCACTTATAGTTTAGGCGCTAACAAATGTGTGTATGAAGCGCTCTCTAGTGAGTAATCAACGAATCACATTAATAAATTCATTTACTAAGCAAATTCTGGCCAATTCTTCTCTACGGATGTGAAGCCTGGACTATTAAGGAAGATATCAGCAAACGTATAGAGGCATTTGAAATGTGGACGTATCGACGTATGATGGCTATATCTTGGACTCTGAAAGTCACGAATGAGGAAGTTTTGCGGCGAGTTGGTCAAAAACGCAAACTTTTGCAGACCGTCAAACAACGCAAAGTTGCGTACTTGGGTCGTGTGCTCAGGCACGATAGATACGAACTTTTGCAACTTATAATGATGGGAAAAATTGCGGGGAGAAGACGAGTCGGTCGCAGAAAGAAGTCCTGGTTGCGGAACATTCGAGAATGGACCGGGATCAGAAGTGCCGCAGAATTGTTTCGTTTGGCAATGAACAAAATAAAGTATGCAGAGCTGACTGCCAGCCTTCACTAGTTGGAGAGGCACCATAAGAAGAAGACTAAGCAAATCTAAGCCTATTAAAGAAAACCGCATCAAAATCGGTCAGATAATTCAGAAGATATAATACAGCAGCGCCCCCTGGTGAGTTGTCACCGTAATACATAGCTTAAAAGATGCACCCATTAAACCTCAATACATAACAGAAAACTGTATCAAAATCTGACTAGTCATTTTGGAAATATAGGTAAAATTGGTTTGCGTAAACTTTATAAATTTGTTGGTTTATTGGTTTTTTTCTCAGAATAGACCGGGATCAGAAGTGCCGCAGAATTGTTTCGTTTGGCAATGAACAAAATAAAGTATGCAGAGCTGACTGCCAGCCTTCACTAGTTGGAGAGGCACCATAAGAAGAAGACTAAGCAAATCTAAGCCTATTAAAGAAAACCGCATCAAAATCGGTCAGATAATTCAGAAGATATAATACAGCAGCGCCCCCTGGTGAGTTGTCACCGTAATACATAGCTTAAAAGATGCACCCATTAAACCTCAATACATAACAGAAAACTGTATCAAAATCTGACTAGTCATTTTGGAAATATAGGTAAAATTGGTTTGCGTAAACTTTATAAATTTGTTGGTTTATTGGTTTTTTTCTCAGAATAGACCTAATGAAAAAAAAATATGGGATTTTTATTTATTTTGGAAACTATCCGCCTCAAATAAAAAAAGATTTTTTGAAATAGGTTCATAAATAACGGTGTAATCGCGTAACATATCCACAAAAAAAAACTTTCAGAAGACTTGATAACCTCCTTTTTTGAAGTCGGTTAATAAAATGATTGAACATCTATTAAGTTTCTTATTTCCTCTTTATTCATTTATTGCTGGATTTTGATACATCTTGCATTTTGTTTCGCATATTATAGAATATGCAGTTATGCTTGGTATGTAATTTACTTGTTTAAAATGGATATAAACATTTGTCTAACATTATATGTATATATCAAAGAAAAACAAAACTGAGACAACTAGTATTTTGAAAACGGGTCTCTAACTATGTGTTTATCTATACATTAAAGAATTTCCTCTTGTGAACGCATATTCTGATATTTAGTAACGAAGAATAATTACTGTTTTTGTTTAGTTTTTAAAGTGGTCCTTTCAAATGAGGTATTTTGTTTCTGAGCACTATTAGGATGTGTATTTTAACTGTCTTTACTGACTATAGAGCTCGACAAGAATAGACTTTCATATCATTACTTTTCCAACTACAAAATAAAATACTATTGAAAAATAAAACTTCTTTGGAACTCCATAATACATACATATTTCCTTAATAAAATATTCATAGGGGGTACCCCAGGGAAGCGTGTTGGGTCCTCTTCTTTTTAACATTTATAATAACGACCTACCAAAAGTTACTAATAACAAAACTATACAATTCGCTGATTCGCTGAAATTAATATTGAGAATGACGTAAATAAAACATTGAATAATATTATTAATTGGCTGACATTAAACAAATTAAAAATGAATCTTGACAAGACAAACATAATGGCATTTAGAAATAGAATAAATAAATTACATGACCTTAACATTAATTATTCAACAACGTTTTTAGGTATTTATATAGTCTGCAATTTAAAATGGCAATCACATATAAAAGATCTTACAACTTAGTTGTCCCAAAACTCCTACATGTTGTATGATAACCAATGATCTTCTATATAAACTGAGGAAGATGCGTTATACCCACTGACCTCCATTAATACAACTTGTATTAATGGAGGTCAGTGGTTATACTCCGTTCTGTGTGGCGAACTCAAGTTAAGCTAATTAGCCTGTGTCGGCTCAGTCGCCTGGAAGCTACGCGCGGCGACGCACGTTGACGGCGCGACTTTTAATCAGTGAAAAATATTAACAATGCCATCGTATGTGTTTAGAACGTGCAATAATTACACTGGGACGAGTGCCAAAAGCAAGAAGGATGTGTCGTTTCATTTGTAAGTATTGTTTATCCTTTTAAAATGAAAATACAAATATTTAATATTACTATAAATCAACCAGTGACGCGTTGCCACTTTGCCATCTACACGAAAGAGACAAATAGCGACTCACGATTCACGATTGACGGCTCACGTAGCTGTGAACATACGTTTTTCTTTTTCTCACAACGGGGCTTTATATATCTCTGATCACTTCTGCTTTCCTGAATGATGTAAACAAACCTTAGTAAAACCTCATTGGGTATAACGCATCTACCTCAGTTTATATAGAAGATCCTTGCCTGTTTCCTGTTAAAAAGTAGTCCAAAAGGGATAACCAGATGTCTGTGGTTTATAAGCTCATCGTTGTTGTATTGCCAGCATAAAAATATGTCACTCAATGTTACCTTTGTAAATAAACAATATTCTGATTCTTCACTATGCTTTTCTTGACATTATGTATGTAAATGTACTTTTAAGTGGGTAAATAAGTGAAATATATGTAGATAAATAAGAGAGATAGGTACTTAATCGTTTAATGAAGATTAATAATAGAGAGTACCTAATTAAGAATGGTTACGTTTGTGTAAAGTTCAAGATAGTGAGGTTATAGTGTAAGAACAATAAAAATGATAAACACATCACATTAATCATCATCATCCTTAGTGCCCTCATCTTGAAACATGAGGTCTTGAAATATTTATACAGAAAATATGATAAAATACATAATTACCTTTTGGTAGCTTGTAGCATTTTGTGCAGATCCAGATTATATCACTTCAAGTGAACTTATATCAATGATAACTTCACGAAAAATCATCTAAAAATGTCACTTATCATCTCAAACTCAAGACACTGTTTTACTGTTTTAAAATAAAGTTTTTGTTATTAATTGTTGTTAAATATCACACGCATGCGTCCAGTTCCAACTCTCAACCACCAATGGTAACTTGTCAGTATTTTTGCAAACGGGTTTTTCCTTAAACCACTAAAACACGAACTTCTTTAATGTAAATGTCAATTTTCTCTAAGATCATGTTATGCAATGTAAGTGTATTAAATTATTGCTTTATTGTAAACTAGCTGGTTCCCGCGACTTCGTCCGCGTGGAATAGTTATTACCATAAAAACGGGTTTATTGAGTTATCCTTAAAAGATAGACATATACTGTTGCAGACATTTTGTTAGATCATTTTTCAAGAGAAATAATTCTTTGAGACATATTTTTTGATATCTTGAACCGTTTTCGAAGCGCACTCAACAGAAGCCCTCAAAGATGAATAATTTTCCCCGTTTTTTCCACATTTTCCATTATTTCTTCGCTCCTATTAGTTGCAGCGTGATTAGTAGCCTAAAGCCATCCTCGATAAATGGTCTACTAAACACAAATAGTACGTTGTTACCCTAGGGGTGAAAGTAATTTATTTAGTCCCGAGACGGGGATCGAGGGACTAAATAAGTCTTTAACCCGAGGTAAACACTGTGCTTTTCATTACAAATACAAGGAAACTAAAATAAAAACATGAATTGGGTCGTTCTCAACAACTGATTTATATTTATCATTTCGGTGTTATTTTTTATTTTCAACGATATAGCCATATTCTTAGTGCTATTTAAAACACAACCCATTTATGTAACATATACGTGAGTGGACGTCAAATTAAATAAAAATATACTGAAATATTTAAGGTTGAATTTTTGTGAGCCCACCGTTATGATAAGTGTACACCGAATTGATAAAAATGACCACTGAAATGATAAAAATGCCCACCGAAATTATAAAGTGTACAACAAAATGAAATAAGTCCACCAAAATGATAGAAGTAAGAATAAATGTTTAGGGTTCCGCACTTTGTTAAGTTCGATTATAACTAATTTATTTGATAGAAATGCTATCATTAATACCTAAATTGATAACTAAATTAAATTAGTAACAATACCAGGATAATTTTGTATTGTAATTAATTCAACCCTCTGAACATATATACAACTAGTGGGTGCTCGCGGCTTCGCTCGCATTAAGAAGTAAAACTTGCATCCCCTATTTCACCCCTTTAAAAGTGGCGTTTCCAAAAACCATTTCTTAGCGGATGCCTACGTCATAATATCGCTTTTATTTTTATTATTATTATTAAATAAAAAATAAAAAAAATATCTACCTCAATTCCAAATTTGAGCCCGATCCGTCCAGTGGTTTGGGCTGTGCGTTGATAGATCACTATATCAGTCAGTCAATCAGTCAGTCACCTTTGAGTTTTATATATTTAGATAGGTAACTAAAATATCAAAATTCCAAATGAACTGTTATACTTTCCAACCAACTTATATGAAATCAACTCTCATTATAATTAATTTACTTAAGAATACAAATAGCTAACTGAAAGGTAATATTTACTTATTAATTTATAGTTCAGTTTCTTTTTAATTCACTAATCGCACATGTTACAGTTACCTACTAGGAACATAAAAAATATAAAGCTATCATTTCTGATAACTACATCAAATGACTTAGACTTTTTCGTACGAAAAAACCTAACAAAAAAATATTATGAAAAAAATTAACAATTCAATCAGAAATTACATAATTTGACGGTGAAGACGAAGATCTTCTTGCTGTTCTGTTCACAAATTTGAACTTGATATCTTCTGCGCTGTCAATATAATTTTTCTATTACCACGGAGGCAACAAACCCCTATCATAATCCGTTGCTGTATATATGTACCTACATGATATATTGATAGTTGCAGACTGCAGATAGCTTCGTTTGTTAATCTAACCCCCACTTTAGGTTAAATGTACATCACAAAATTATGGTTGCATATTTGACACAAGGATCTCTGACCAGTATTTCAGTCCACCGAATCCACTGAAATGATAACACTGAGATGATAAAATTTAGGTTAATTTCAATTTAACAAGAAAATAAAACCATTATGAAATAAGTACACTACTGAAACAAAACAGCTCTTATAGCGAATTTAAAATAAAAATATGAAAAAACTTAAATAATAATCGAACAAGTGTTATAATGGCCTCCGAAATTAGAAAAAAAATGTCCCCACATCACTTAAATGATAAATTTATGTACTTTTTTGGTGGGAATCCAGAACGAGTTGTGACAGGTGCATATGCTCTGGGAGCTTGAGTTGGACTGATCCGAGGTAGGGAATGGGTGCGGGTCGTAACAACGCAATGTTGACGGAGATAATCTACTAAAACTTACTGTCCTCTGAAATGATTCTTTTTATTTGGACAAAAGTTAACTGCTTGTCAAATGTTTGGGAAAAGAGATAAATAAACAAAAATAGATTTTTTTGATAGACAATATTGTATGTATATGATAATTAAAAAAATAAGTCCTAATTATTAAAATATTTGCAGGTGTACATATTTTATAAATGGATCACGGTGGCCTGTCCCAGACCCTAGTCTGGGACAGGCCACCGTGATGATAAAATGACACTTTGACATTTTTTTTTATTACTTTTGTAAGTAACTTACTATCTATTTTTTTGTCAATATAGAGAAATACTTACACTACATAAACAAAATATAAAATAACATAAATGAGCAAAGTGCACTATCGTTCTCAGCATTCCCGTCGTTTTTTTTTTGCTTTTGAGATTCACCCAATTAACTAAAGAAAATATGGTAAATTTTATTTTACCATCCAAATCAAAACAAAGATACCTACCTAAACTCGTATGACGATTTTCCACTACCGCTTTAGCCTCTTCTTTTATAAAATCAGGCGTTAAATTAATATCAGAATCAGATAAGATCATTGATAATAATAAACTGTGCCGAGCGAAACTTCAAAGTCTTGAACACCGTCGCAAAGTCGCCAGTGTGTCGGTTTTCTATCGGTTGCATTTCGGAGAGTGTGCCGCGGAATTGCACGGACTAATTCCGCCCGCGCCCTTCTTTCACCGGACGAGTAGAGGTACGGCAGGACGACACCGGTTTATGGTGGAAGTTCCTAAGACCCGCACGAATCGGTACGCTTCCACCTTTATTGTTCGTACCGCTAGGTTGTGGAACTCCCTGCCTGGCTCTCTGTTCCCCACGCACTATAATCCAGCGATCTTCAAAGCGAGAGTGAATCGGTTCTTATCGGGTAAGCACGCTCCATCTTAGGCCATAGCCTTACTTGCTATCAGGTAAACTATGGTCAAGTGCAAACCCGTTCAAGTTAAAAAAAAAAAAAAAAAAAAAAAAAGATGAACTCATTTTAAAGGTACAAATCTCTGCTATACGTATAAACAAAAGTCTTCAAATCGAAAGAAAAATTAAGATCAAATTACCTTTTTACTTGAGAACTGGCACAATACAAATTTATGGCCAAAGAAAAATAAACGAACTCCCGCTTTCCCGCCTATTTTGTTATTTTCTGTGGCCGGCCAGCTATTAATTACATATTAAGATATGTTCATTATTTATTTTAAAATTGTGGCTAGGCCAATAACAATTACAATTCAGAATAAGATCGAATGAATCATCTTCATGTATTTATCAAGTGATACATAATGTACAATTAAGTAAATATCTCTCTCTCTCTCTCTCTTGAGTCGTATTTCCTCATGACTGAGGGTCGTGACTCCCCCGCAGAATTAATTCGTTGGAAACATCGTTGTGGGCGCCCAGGTCCTTCCAGGGAAGACTCATGCCCTCGGATAATGTGGTCCTCAAACATGTTGGTTTCCTCAAGATGTTTCCTTCACCATTAAGCGAGTGCAAATCCACACATAACTTGAAAATACATTTCATTGGTGTAGGGCCGGATTCGAACCAGGGTGTGTCTGGATGAAAAGCAGACACTGGAACCGCTGACCCACACTAGCTGAATAAAGTAAATAAATAGTAGACGTAAATTGCTACTACAATCACAGACAATTTTACTAAAACTTATATTAAATTTACTAAGAAACAGAAAGATAGTTGATGTTTGTGCCTTTAATAATAGAAAATAAATTTTACAAATACGCTGAATTTTCTATTCTATTTGTCTTCCTTGAATATCAAATATTTTTATGCAACAAAGTATCTATGAAAAAGTACAACACTGCTAATTCTGAACAAGTTGTGTCAGGTGACAATATTATTATTACTAGTTGTGTTAATTCTTTATCCTTTTCTGTTATACATTTCAACAAAAACCGCATTGTCACTTATTTGTCTCTTACAACTGAATATATTCGTGTTCTTGCTGCGGCCATAGACCTACTGAGAACTAAGTTAAAGTTAGGTTGGTATATAACAAGTAATTAAGGGTCTTGGACGTAACTTGAAGTTAAGTATAGTCTTAGTGTTGGAATAGTGCCAATTGGACTAACTAAAGGATAGATATTTGTAACTAGCTGTGCTCGCGACTTCGTCCGCGTTGATAGTTATTTTGGGCATCATATTTATTTTTGCTAACAACCTCTTCAGCTTTATAAATTATAGCTGTTACCCATGACTTGAACCGTTTTCGAAGCGCATGCAACGGAAACCCTCAAATATTAATAACTATCCCCGTTTTTTCCACATTTCCATTGTTTCTTCGCTCCTATTAGTTGCAGCGTGATGTTATATAGCCTAAAGCGTTCTTCGATAAATGGTCTATTCAACATAAAAAGAATTTTTAAATTAGAACCAGTAGGTCCTGAGATTAGCGCGTTCACACAAACAAACAAACAAACTCTTCAGCTTTATAATATTAGTATAGATATAGATTATGACACTATTATAATAGATCTAGGGAATTTCCCTGTTATACTGATATACGAAATGTAAAAGTTTGTGTGTGTGTGAGTGGGTGATGGTTTGGTTTACCTATGTACACTATTAAGTGAAGCTAAGATTCGATTCGGCCTTCAAACTCAGGTTACTTTATATTCTAAGTTCGTATGAGAGCGGCCAACTCTGGTGTCAGAGCTTTCAAACCGTCCTGTTGTCAGTTGTGATGCCATCATGTCAGAGGCCCTAGCCTCTGACATGATGGCATCACAACTGCTGTACCATGACAAACAATTACGACCATCGCCGGTTTCTTCTAGGCAAGCGCGCTAGATCGTAGATTATAACGTTGCTTAACATCAGGCAAGTTGTAGTCAAGCGTAAGCCTATGTCATGTAAAAAAAATGTCATCTGCCCACATACACCATAACACAGAGAAAAAATTCAAACTTCACAAAGGAAATGTAGGCTCACAAACACAATGGCATACTAATACCTAACCTCTAATTTATTCTACTTGTAGACTTATAATTATAAATTAAAAACAATTCTTTGAAAACGAATATAATTTATACATTATAAAGAAAACAATTTTTAGGAAACATATATTAAGGAATCTGAAAAAAGTCATCTAAAGTCAACAATATGAGATAGATCAAATTGTATTTTTTTTATGATAAACTATATTTACTGTCTAAACAATATAACACTATAAAACCAACCAACCAACCTACAAATAATGTACTTATTGAATTAAAGGTACATTTATTTGCTTGGGTTACTATATACATATTTTCTTAATTAAATCCAGGGGTCTTCAAATCTAGAGTAAATAGGTTTCTTCTAGGCAAGCGTGCTACATCTTAGACTATAGCGATGCTTAACATCAGGCAGGCTGTGGTCAAACGTAAGCCTAATAAATAAATGGCAAAATTACAAAAAACAATTAGTTTGACTGGCCTGTTAGCTTAGTTGGTAGTGGCTTTGCCTTCTAATCTAGGGTACGGGTTCGATTCCCGCATGACACAAGCATTTATGCATTTTAAATATTTATAATAACTTGTGTTGAGTCTGGTCGTTTATATGTATAATAAGTATAAGTATGTATTTACAAAAGAAAAGTAGGTGTATAAGTAATATACCCACGACACAAGCGTTTGCCTACTGTGGGGGTAGATGGCGCTGTGTGCAATGTCCCGGAATATTTATTTATTATTTATTATTAGTTAACTTTTTGATCTTTTCTTTCATACATGCTGATAAACAAATCGTTATCACTCATCTGCCTCTTACATGTAAAAGTATTCGTTGTGACACACACAACATTTTCACCGTTAAATTTAGCACTATTATACTTCAAATCTAAAGTTTTAGCTTCCTTTACGACTTCATTCAAACAGGCACATTGCCATGGATTATCATTGAAATAGAATTTGTTTAAATTAGCCCCGGAATTTCTTAGTTCCAAGCAAAAGTTTGCTTCGAGGTAAGAAAATCTGTTATGTGATAGATTCAAGTTCTTTGTAGAAGTACCTCGAAATGCGTTAACAGGAATGTATTCTATCACATTGTAGGATAAGTCGACATTTGCCAGTGATTTTACATTTGTAAACAAAGAGTCAGGGAGTGCTTTCAATATATTATTTCTTAAAACTACTACTTTTAGTTTTTTTAAGTCGGTAAATGTGTGATCTCCTAGTTTGTTGATATTATTATCAGCAAGATTCAACGTCTCAAGGTTAACTAAGGACGAAAATATTTTAGGGTCATCAATTTCTCTAATTTTATTGTGAGACAATATCAAATGCTTTGTGTTTGGTGACTTTACAGCAAAAGGAGGAACATGATACAATATAGAACAACTATCAAGATTCAATAATTCTACATTACTTACATGCAGATGCGTTTCAGCATCGGTTTGCTCGAGATTATTTTGAGAGAAGTCTAAATACTTCAATCTAGCGTTTATATTAAAATTGGTAGAATTAATGTCTTCAATTGAGAGTTCATTATTTGACAAGTCAACGTGAGAAAGATACGGTATCATGGCAAATGTGTTTGGTGCGATGATATTAAGTTTATTAGATTTTAAATCAATGGTTACTAGATTTGGATTCTGGTCGAGTAGTCCTTGGGGAAGAGTTGTTATTAAATTATGCGATAAATTGAGATGTCTTAAGTATGTGAGTCCATTAAACACTACAGCATATAGTGTGTTTATTTTATTCACTGACAGATCTATGTATTTTAGACTGACGTCGTCTTTAAATACGTCTGTAGCTAATGTCTTGATGCGACATCTAGTGAGAGTAACGTTGGTAGTATATTCGTGCTGATTGGAGATTGTGGTGAATCCCTTCTGTAAGATTACATCTTCATCTGTGGCTGTACAAGTAATGAGGGCTTTTCTTCTTTTGCATAGTTGACTGTTTGCTGACTGTAGGAATAATAGTAATCCAAGGATAGCCACGGTGTGCTTCAAGGGTGTCATTCTGAAATGAAAAGATACTATTGAAATTTGGAAATTTTAGATAAGTAAGATTCTTTTAGGGTCATTTTACTTTTATTATTTCGTTTTTAAGTATACTTTAATAAATGTTTTTATATTATTTTGCAAAATGTAACTTTTTCTGCGGGTTTAGACCCGTGGCTTGCACAAGAACTATTTGAACGAATTACCTTATTTATAATTTGACGACCCTGGTTTGAATCCCGGCCCTACACAGATAACACTACTTTCGCATGTGACACATGTATTGTGAATTTATAATTAATAAAAATATAGCCAATATTTTTCCCAGTCCGCCTTTTGCTATTATATATGAATATTTATTTATTTTATGTGTATATTTTTTTTATTATATAAAAATAAGTCGGGTTTTCCTTCCTGACACTATAACTCTAGAACGCACGAACCAATTTCCACGGTTTGCATTCGTTGGAAAGGCTCAGGCTCCGTAAGGTTTATAACAAAGAAAATTCAGGAAAAATTTGAACAGAAAAGCGTGAAAACAGGGAAAATATTTTTTTTTTAGATACAGCGCCATCTCTGATACATAGCATGTACTACAAACTGGCGAAAAGAGTTCGCCGGGTTTGCGAGTATTATATCAATTAATAGGATTTAACTTGTAAGTTCAAATATGTATCTTGTTAGCACAAACAACAGCGTTATCTTAAATTAACTTATAAGACCTTCTTGGACTATATTATTATGACTAATATTATGTATGTAGCTGTAATTACAAAGATACATGTATACTAGTTTATGCTGTTACTATTACATAAGGTATTCAAAGATAAAACTAATTTACCTAAACAAATAATAACTAAATAAATACAGATCCACCAGCTTCAAAAAAAGAGAGATTATATATAAAGTATATTTGGCATAAGCTGAATAAATACCCTTAATTGATGGTATGTTATATACCTATGTAGGTTTATAACAATATAAATCATGAATCAAAGTTTAAGTATGTACTGTAATTGTTAACATGGAAAAACTGCTTACATTTTGTTGGCAATTTCCTATTCACTTAAACTTTTCACTAATACCAGTTATAATTCAATTTTTGTCTCAAAGTAAACAACAACGTATACAATTGACACAAAAAACCTTTCGCTGTCACTCGGAATGATTTAAAATGAGTAATAACAACAACACCACTGACAATAATATATCTGATACCAAAACAGGATTTTCCTGTTTGCAGTGGGAAATTTGTCAGGCGTTTCAGTAAAAATGTGAGCATAGCTGACTAGTAAAATGGAGGCCACACTGCATAGGCCATGAAAAAATACAAGGTGTACAACCTCTTCATATAGGCATCTAGGCATGATGCACGTTTTAGTAAGACAGAGATAAAATAGAGGTCTAAATTAAGATAAATTAAGATAGCTGATTGAAGCAATTTTTTTTTTAGTTTTGTATCTAAGGTTATATCCCTATACAGAATGCAAAACTGATAAAGTTCTAAAACTAACTTTTAAAATATATTAATACGTACATATGTGTACTTCAGAATCAAGTCTCGTTAATATTCTATAAATTCTTCTGATTATATGTATTTATTATTATGTAACTCTCTACGCGATTGTACATTTTCTAGAAACTAAATAACGTAAAGTATCGTAATTAGCGAATTATTAAAAATATAATTTTCAAAAAATGTAGCTCAAAGTTTCATCATATGCAAAGAATTGGGGATCACATATACCTACCTACATAATACAAGATGACATACAATAACTTTTTGAGTCAAAGATTCGAAAAACACATTAATGAAAAACCATAAATAGCCACTCCAATTGAATTAAGTAATTAATTACTAGCCTGATGGCTACCTGCTGGCAGATTTTGGTTTTAATGTTTAAAAGCTAATGTTAAGCTTTAAGAACAGTTACAGCTTACTTGCGTAATTTACCTTTGTAGTTTGCCGGAACTTTTGCTTACTGGCTTTCGTCTAAAATACGTTTAAATGTGTAATACAATATATGCAAATAAAGTGTAATTTTAAAATAATTGTAGTTATCACACGCTCAGAGTAACTGTTAATGTATTTTATATACACTTACTTACCTCATGGATCTAAATTGCTTAAAAAACGAGAGAGAGAGAAGAGTTACTTAATAATTAATTAATAATAATTAATTATTAATTCCATTTTATAAAATAACAAAAGCAAAAATTATCACATAATCAAACGATACGACATTTTCTGCCATTGTGTCTTATCGAAACGCATATTTAGCGACAAAAATACCTTATCTAATTATTGTGAAAATCGTTGAGAAAGTGGGCTCTATACTCAATTGCTCTGTCCAAAGTATAATCCTATAACTTAAAAAAGAAAAAGAGCTAAACAATACTAGTATTCTGTGTCAATACATATATTATAAATAATTTGTATATTTCTTTCATACATACCCCATACAAATATTATATAATACAGCCGCGACACTCTCCAACTCAGCAGCGTACTGTTATTCAAGTTAAATACATTTATACTCATATCATAAAGCTGATGAGTTTGTTTGAACGCGCTAATCTAAAGAACTACTGGCGCGAATTGAAAAAATATTTTTGTGTTGAATAGACAATTTATCGAGGAAGGTTTTAGGCTATATAACATCACGCTGCAACTAATAGGAGCGAAGAAACAATGGCAAATGTGGAAAAAACGGGGAAAATTATTCATCTTTGAGGGCTTCCGTTGCGTGAGCTGCGAAAACGGTTCAAGTCGTGGGTAACAGCTATAATTTATAAAGCTGAAGAGATAGTTTGCAAAAATAAACACGATTCCCAAAATAAATATTCCACGCGGACGAAGTCGCGCGCACAGCTAGTCTATACATATACCTACCTACTTCAGACTTCTGACTAATCTATACATATATAATAAAGCTGAAAAGGGTCGCAAGTCTGAACATGGAAGATATTTAAAAATGGTTAGGAGAGAACACGTTCCAACATTTTTTTTTGCGTCTGGTTATCTGTGTCTTTGTTTATTTAAGCCCTCACAGCGCAAGAACGGCTGAACGGATCCTCATGATTATTGGTATGTAGACAGCATGAAGTTTTAGCAGTATCATAGGTTACTTTTTATCCTAAAATAAGGCGTGCGAACCCGCGCGCGCCCACTAGTAAATTAAATAAATGTGTTTCGCTGAATTAATCTCTGTTTTATAGTAAAGACTGATTATCATAACTAGTCCAATCAGCATATTTAATAAAACTTAAATCACGTCCCTGATCTTGTAAGTATTCATTGGTGTTTTAACGATGTGGTTGTCGATTGTTCTGCTCGTTGTGTTTGTATTACTGTACGTCAATCTGTATTTCAAGCTGACATGGGGCTTGAACAAATGCAGCAGACACTTGGTGGGGAAGACTGTTATAGTGACTGGAGCAAGCTCTGGTATCGGCCTGGAGACGGCCAGGGACCTCGCCGCGAGAGGAGCTCGTGTCATCATCGCCTGCAACAACCAGGGGCAAGGACCCTCCGCCACACACAGCATCATACAATCCAGTGGCAATCCAGACGTACACCACCGATACCTAGACCTGGCTTCGTTTGCGTCCGTGAGAGCGTTTGCCAAAGACATCATAGACACTGAAACCCGTCTCGACATCCTTATCAACAATGCAGGTGTAATTGACTTCAAAAACGAGACAAGTGTAGATGGTATCTCGCAGGGAATGCAGATCAATCACTTCGGACCCTTCCTGTTGACCAACTTACTGCTCCCACTCCTCAAGAGCACAGCCCCGAGTCGGATCATCAACGTGTCTTCGACGACGTATCGCTATGGAGTGATAGATTTCGATAATTTTGAGAAATTAAGTGACAATAAATTCAGTGTTGTGGGTCTGTATAATACAACAAAGTATGTAATGTTCTGATGACCTTGGAACTCGACCGCATGCTAGCAAGCTCGGGGGTGACATGTAACTGCTTACACCCCGGTATGGTGTTGACTACAATTGTTTGTGGGCACGGCGGTAGATGGTTACCAGTTATAAATATTTTCAAATATTTTGTCAAAAATCCATGGCAAGGAGCGCAGACTTCTATACACCTGGCAGTATCCACTGAAGTGAAGGAAGTCAGTGGACAATACTTCTCAGACTGCCGCGTGACAGAGCTGAATGAAAAGGCCAAGGATCTAGATCTAGCCAAAAAAGTATGGGAAGCATCAGTAAGAATAGTGAAACTCGAGTAATGTTCATAAACATTTCCTGTGAATATAAAGTTGTGGCTTGCTTCAATGTCAACATATTTTAAGTTTTTTTTTTTATAAAAACATGCTTTACAATGATTAATTTTGTCATATAGTACGATTTTCTATTACGACCTTATTAATATTGCTATAGTTACTATACGATTATAATGAATGCCTGGAAGAGATCACTCAAGGTGATAAGGCCGCCCACTTGTGAATTCATTTATAGTTTAAGTCCATTTCATATTGTAATTTATTTTGGTGTGTGATATTGTATTGTATGATCGTAATTATACAACTGTGTTGTCATCAAAAGCCATCAAAGGATATCTAGGGGTCTTATTAAAAAATGCTTAAAACAGGTTTCAACTCATCGTTACCCTCCACAGACAAGTTAAGCTTGAAGTTGAAATAGATACCTATGCTTTGCGTATTATTTTTCCTTGCTATTAAAGTTGTATAGGCATGAAAAATCTTATATCAAATAATTACAAATAATATCTAAAAATATTTTAGAGTTACAAAAGTGGTTGGGAATTTCAATAGTTCGGTCGCACTAGGTTCCTGCAATTAACTCGTAAAATATTATTTTATTTGCAACCTTAAAATGTCTACATTATTACACTAGGAGCATATGTGTCATACAGTATATTCAAAGATTATTAAAAAATAAAATAAAAAAGCCTTTATTTATATTACTCATTAAGGAATAGTTACAAAATAAATAGGTAATGTACATTATTTCAAGAACTATTTAAGTAAGTATATTCTTTATGACATATCATACAGTGTGCATTTAGGAATTTCTTCCTTCTTTTTAAATTTCTAAATGCACATTCAAGGTTTATTACGACAGTAAATTATTTTTTTTTTTATTATAAGTAAAGTATTTTATTTATTTATTATTTATACCCATGTTGGCAAAGTAATAAATGAAATATGAATTAGGAATGAAATACATAGTTACTCATATATTTCTTAGTTCATTTTATTAAACCATAGGTTTGTTATCAAGAAAATACACATGACTTTTAAATTATCTTTATTTGGCATACTTACAGTAGGGACGTTTACAAAATGATATACCTAAACAACATTGCTTTTAAACTCATTGCATACTTGTTGTATTGTCATACATCCCAATATACAAATCATTAACCATATTATCTCTGTAACAAATGAACTGAGTACGAGTGACACAAACTACATTTTGACCATTATATTCCTCATTATTATACTGTATACTAAATGCTTTCACTTCGTTGACAATATTATTCAAACAAGCACATTGCCAAGGATTGTTATTGAAGTAAATTTTATCTAAATATACTCCGGAATTTCTTAGTTTCAAACAAAAATTAGCTTCAAGGAACGAGAATCTGTTGTGAGAGAGATTCAAGTTCTTTAGCGAAGTACCTCGGAATGCGTTAACCGGCACGTATTCTATCAGATTGTTTGACAGCTGTACATCTGCCAGAGGTGTTAAATTTGTAAACAGCGTGTCCGGGAGTCTCTTTAATAAGTTGTAACTTAAATTGATGGATTTTAGATGTTTATGTTTGGAAAATGAATAAGCTTCTAGTTTGTTGATGATGTTATGAGCAAGATTCAAAGTTTCAATGTTGATTGGAGCTGAGTGGAATGTTTCGGAGTCATTAATTTCACTGATAGCATTGTGTGATAACATCAGATTACGAGTGTTCGGAAGCTGTCCAACTAAATCAAGATATTTGTCTACAAAACAATTATCGAGATTCAATGTTTCCTCTTTCTGTACGTTTATGTCGATGTACTTGTAATCATTAGTATTGAAGCGGTGAGAGTGCGCAGAACATTGTGTAATCTTGGACATAAACCGTATATTCTCATTTGATGGGTTTATTACAAGCTGATGATTGCCAGAATCAACGGGTCTAATAAGGACTTGAAACGTCTCAAAACTAAATTGTTCCGGTGTAATAAATGTTAATTGATCGTAATTAACACCAAAAATGGTGTTGTCATTCATCAATGTCCGATTGAAATCAGCCAAAAAATAAAGTGTTCTCAAAATATCAGTTTCGCTACGAGACATGTATGAAGATTCTATATTCAGAACTAACTCTCTTTTCATGACTGTTAAACGTAATGTATTACTTCGATAGACGCATACGGTCGAAAAATCATTAAGTTGGCGTTGGTTGTAACGAGCGTCTCCGATTTTAGTGATTATGTCAACATTGTGTGCTGTACAGTCTATACTGTTGGTAAACCGCTTCGTGCATACGAGCTGTCCAGTGGCGGGCGTCTGCAGAGACAGCACGGCAACAAGTAATGCAGCCACGAGCGGACGCACTAGCTGCATTCTGAAACAATACAACACAAAAAATATTCAAATATTATACAATGTGTTTGGGGAGCGATGTCGCAGACTTTAAGATATATGGTCGAGTAAATCGACAAATCACGCTTTGAAAATTTGTTTTATGCTACCTACATAGGTAAAATGGCGGCCATTTTACTTTTTATGTTATGGAGTCACGGGTGCGTGTGCTAATTTAGTGATATTTTGGCGTGTGAACCTCCTACAAGCCTTAAAAATATCTTATTTGGGAGTTCATAGTACAGCTAATAGGTGTGTAATAAAATATTTTATAAACCATATTTCAACTCCTCAAAAAAAATCTAATAGTTGGAAGACATCTTTTTTATATATTTTTTTTCTAATTATTGGATTTATTTTCTAAATGTAAGCCGTAAAATAAAAGGGACTATATTTTGAAAATCCAAAATGTAAGAACTTAAAACGAAAATGTTTATTATGTAATCAATAATGTTACTGTCCCGCGGTGTCACCCGCATTAACCTGGGATAAAAAAGTAGCCTTCCTTTTGTGGTTAATCTGATCTAAAATAAAACAAAGTCACAAATTGTCCGTTCTTGAACAATATCTTAGTAATTATGTCAACCAAGTCAAATATGCCTTATCTTGCCTACTGATATGCAGACGTCACTTTGGGAATAATACCCACTGATTGCGAATAAGCGAGTGTGGCTCGGCGGTTCAAACATCTGTTTTTCATCCTGACGCGTCCTGGTTTGAATCCAGTTACACCAATGACTTGTATTTCAAGTTACCAATGTATTCGTTTCACAGTAAAGGACATCTTGATGAAACCTACATGTTTGAAGACCACAATATCCGAGGATATAATGTCTCCCGTGGAAGAACGCGGCCGCCCGCCACGATGAATCTGCCCTAGACAACTCCCCTAACGTATTTATCACAGAGTAATATAATATATGGTAGGTATTAATTCTTGCGGGGGAGTCATGACCCTCAGTCATGAGGAAATACGACGCAAAAATAGAGTTAGAACCCACTGTTTGTAGGGTTTGAAATACATTTAGTATGGGTTTTTATTTAATTTAATATAAGCTTTTATAAATACTTACTTGTATATGACGGAGGTCTAGATGTACACTGGCCTTCTTCTATGATACAATAGAATGTTTAATAAACTTAAAAGTGTAATTTCACAATACATTTACTTGTTATCACACGCTCGGAGTAACTGTTAATGTACTTATATTATGTAAAACATGGGTTCTAAATATCATTATCTACATATATATAGCAAAGTTTGAAGCTTAGTTATGTCAGGCGCTTTGAATGTCCAGTAGGACCTACATAAAAACATATTTTCATATAATTTATTGTATCAAATCAAATAGTAAATTTTTTAACGTGGGATAGGTTTACGTTTGACTACAGCCTGCCTGATGTTAAGCATTGCTGCAGCCTAGGGTGTAACACGCTTACCTAGAAGATACCTATTAACTTTAGATTTGAAGACCCCTGGATTGTAATAAAATAGATATGCTATTCTTTATTTAATTGTTAAATTGAATCGAATGGTACCTAAATACATGTGTGTTTTTGCGTCTATATAATTTTAAATGAATTTACAATAACAAAAGTTCTTGTATTTGGTGTCCCACACTAGGTTTATAAAAATATTTGACGCCTGCTATAAGGTAAACAGCAAAATTCTTCCATGGTTAAAAGCAAAAAAATAAGTAGGGGCTTAGCAAATTGCAATATAAATAAAAAAAAATAATTTCATTTATTTCGGGTTACTGGGACCCATATTTGAAATTCACAATTTAGACCGCAGGTAGGGTAGGGGTAGGTATAACTTATATATATAAGAATTTGCAGTGACTGTAATAGCTCTAAGACGAAGGTTTTTCTTATAAATAATCATGCAGTATCACAGAATACTGCTAGTACATAATATAAACTTACATTACTTAATTTGTTAATAGTAGTTTATGCAACTGTCATATAATAAAGGGTATTAAAACACGAGTGTGAGTTTATGAAACGAGCGCAGCGAGTGTCATAATAGTAACGAGTGTTTTAATACCCGTGTTATATGCAGTTGCATACACTACTTTATCTTCACTAATGCAATTAATCAAACAACAAGAGTAAAAGCTGACAATAGTTAATTTTTCATATAATTTTCTAGATTTTTCTGGCAAAAGATTGTGAGTTACTTTTGTTGCCAAGTCTAGAATATCCGGAGGCGTACAAATATCATCGTCGCTATCCATTTTTAACTTTTAATTTGTATTTAAAAAACAAAACACATTGCGAAACATAAAATTCACGCGTACGTGTATTGTCACAGTGATTTTGCCGCCATTAAAATCTAACCAACGAGAGCGCAGCGCGACCAACCTGATTGGCCCTGCAATCAGGTTGGTCACGCTTTTTCGATGTTATAATGAGCTATTACGATATCGATGTGGATATTATAACATCATGTGAAATTGCTTAAATTGAGTGTTTTGTTGTCTGTGCTATAACAGTAGTAATTATAAGTCAAGTATTGGAAACATAAGTAGAATGTTACAACATTAGTGTAGATAAAAATGTTATTAGTGCACTGATACAGAACTAGATGTCGCTGTACTTGTATAACGATCGTTTAGATTGAAAAAATGATATTCGTTGTAAAATCCAATTAGAAAAGTGAAGTAAAGCTCTTCTTCCATGAAAAACATTTGTAATTCATTCAAAATTGATGATCTCGGCTATTGTTGGTGGAGTATGCGCTAGTCTTCTGGATTTCTTGTAATTTCCTTGACTTCCTTATACGTGACATCTGCTTTCCCTTTTTGGTTTGATTTGGTCTATTTTGCTAATAGTGACAGGGCCCTCCATTGGACGCTTCTGTACCTACAGTAGATTATATGATGAATTGTAGGTTTCATATGTTTTTTTATAGTGTATAAAAAATTATATACAAAAGTAACATTATGACACTATACATATATTATGCTACATTAATTATATAAAAAACTCGTTTTAAATGAAACGCCTAAAATAGCCCGTATTGAAATGTTTGTCAACAAAAGATTGGGATAACGGGAGTAATTAATTGTTTCTTTGCCAATTATAAAAAAAGTTTTAAAGCTATTTTCCAGTCCTTACCCACTTTCATAAAACAGAAATAGAGTCACGTAGGTACAATGCAAATGTATATGAAATCATCGACCTCTAGGTCATTCCTTTTATATTAGAGAAAGTCCACTTTTCTTTATATGGGGCGAAAATGGGAAATGGAAGTTATGACACATTAAAATTATTAACTAGGTTACTAAAGTGATGAATTAGGTTTGTAGTCTAATTTGATTTATCAGGAAATTAATTAACGGTATATATGTACGCTAGTATGTATATGAATGCTTCATTTTGACCCTGTACGGGTTTTTAAGTGAACTATTGTACTAATAACTAGTAAGTGGATAATTTATTCAAAACAACTTACAAAACACAGAGAAATAATCGTAACTAATTGAGAACTAAACCTTATAATAAACTTAAAAATACTATAAATTAACAACTATCAAATCAAATCAAATCAAATCAAATATACTTTATTGTACACCAAATAAAGAAGAACATATTTAACATAAAGGTGGAAGGTAACCAGGGACATTGGGCGACCTTATCACTAAAGTGATCTCTTCCAGGTAACCTAGTTTGGACAACACTAGAGGAAATCCGTAAAGCTGGCGTACTTAACACAATATTAAATAATTTAAAAATAAAACACAGTAACAAATATAACATTCAAAGTAAACAATATACAAACATACGTACTTACACACAAAACTACATATTATTGATATTTAAAGGAAATATATACATTGAAGGAAATCACACAAAAATAAAAGAAAGCAGAACATATTTCAAGTAAAAAGACTTACACACACCAACTAACATCACAAAGTAGAAATGTAATGATTAAAAACCAAGCTCTGAAATATGGGCAAGGATTTAGCCTGCTTGATATTAAGTGGCAGGTCATTCCACAAGCGAACAGCTTGCACAGTGAAAGAGGAGTGATAGTAGAGATTGGGATGGCTAAACTCAGGAAATTTCAAGTGAAGGAAACGAGAAGAGCGCTGAGAATCGGAATGGGAGGCAGTGACAAAGGAAAACCTTTCTTTTAGGTACAGAGGAGTGTAAGGATTGAAGAGGATTTTGTACAAGAGTGAGAGGATGTGTGCATTACGGCGAAGACGGATTGGTAACCATTTGAGCTTTTTTCGAAACTCAGAAATGTGGTCATATTTACGTAAACCAAATATAAACCTAATGCAGAAATTTTGAAGACGCTCGAGTTTAACGAGCTGCTCATTGGTTACGTCTAGGTAGCAAGCGTCTGCATAGTCGAGTATAGGTAAAAGAAGGGATTGAACAAGGGCTATCTTGGTAGTATTAGGCAGAAAATTACGCAATCTCCTCAGAGAAGCAGATGAAGCAAAAATTTTACGACTGACTTCTGCTAATTGAGGTGCCCACGTAAGTTGACTATCGAACATAATACCGAGATTTTTTACTGAGTCACTAAATTTAATGGGAACACCGTCAAACATAACTGACTGGAGGCATGACCAGTCTATTCTAGAAACTAAGCGTGAACTACCAATTACTATGACTTGTGTCTTAGACGGGTTTATCAGCAGTCCATAAGATCGACTCCAATCTCGAATCCGTTGCAGGTCAATGTTAATTGTTGCAATTGCTTCATCTAGGCGGTCTAGAGATGCTTGGGCGTATATTTGCAAATCGTCTGCATAGAGGTGATAGGAAGAAGAAAGGTTATGAGATATTGAATTTATAAAAATAGCAAACAGAAGAGGTGATAGCACGCCGCCCTGTGGTACGCCAGCTACAGTACTACTATATAAACTAGAATATATTATACAACCTTACAAATAATATACTAAGCTTAAATCGGATTTTGCGGGCAAGGTGCCTAAAATGCTGGCGGCGTTACCTCGCTGAATCGCCAAACTTAAGCGTTGACCGAGGTAAGCTCCAGCTCTCGGATCGTTTTTTACTATTGAGTAAATAATGTCCATTTAAGTATTAATATGTAGCTAATGGTAGTCACAGTGATATTTTTGTCATTTTATTTATCTATTGCGACACATAAGCCTCATTTTTATGTGCTATATGCTCTGTCACATTACGTGATAGCGACCTCACCATTTTTGATTGGTGAAACTTTTCTGTGCCTACCAAATGACTTCCTATTTCCTTGTCGAGTACTTATTATGTACTCGTATATAGTAAAGGTGTTGTATTTAGTCAGGAATGTGCCACCTGTAACACGTGTGTGGTAGATTTAATGTCCCCACGAACGAAGAATGGGTAATAGACTAGTTGAAATTTAAAATAGGTTTCTCTTAGTCAGTGATGTCATAGCGTATTACAAACCTATACATATAGTTTTCTTTATAGGTTGGAGTATTTGTATATTACTTAGTTGCAAGTATTTGTTTCATATAGAGGGTTTACAAATATTGGACTATGAAAAATAAATGTATTAAGAACAGAGAACTGTATCAGAGTATTTCTGCCTAGAAAGTAGCAATTTTTCAACCTAGGAACGGGTTATTTTGTTTCCTGCACAATTTATTTATTTACAAGTAATAAAAAAACCAATCGTAAACCAACATTTCTTTATTCGTGTACAATAAATAATAATAAACACTCGTCAATAAATAACTAGTCTAAACTCTAGCTCGCTCGTGCTCCTATATTTACATTATGCGGTAACTTCGGTGGGCGAGGGTTCAGGAGGAGGTTGAGGATGATGATGACGAGATGGAGGCCACGCTGGAGTAGCTGGGGGACTGGTCGGAGGAGGCCGAGGAGCTCGAATCACCAGGGAAGTATGAACTGTAAGCTAGTTGGCTCGGGTCCCAGACGCGGGCGTAGGGGCCGGAGCTGGAGGGCTCCCACTGCGGGGCCCCGTACGAGTCCATGGGAGGGGCCTGCGTGGAGGGGGGCCCGTACTGGCTGGCGGGGGGGCCGTACTGCGGCGCGGGGGGGGCGTCCGTCGGAGACATCATCATCATGGGCATGCCTGGGAACACACACAGTAGTAGTCATCACACGCAATAATATAAAGTCAAGTGGTAGTATAATGTAAAGGCGGTATATGAGGATAGTTTGTGCGTTATTGTTTGAGTGTGTATGTTTGTTGTCTTCACGCTTAAACGGTTGAACCGATTTTGATGGAAATAGGTATGGAAGTAGATTAGATTCTGAATTAATAATAATTAATATAGGCACGTTTTTATCCCGGATTAACGCGGGTTACACAGCAGAGGGCTGCCAGTAAAACATTGTTGCATCCATTGCTTAGGCGCTTTAAAGATTTTTAGATTACGTATTGAGTGATTGACAAATGATTCAGATGTTTATTGTAACTGGAGCTTTTGATGTTTAAATCTTTATAACTACATAAGTTGAGAAGATCTTGCTATTGTAAGGGTACTTTCCAAAGATCGTTACGGCTAAAATTTCGCAGTCATCCACTATCTTTCTATCAACTATTTTGATCACCAGATCTGCAAAGCCCCATTCTTAGCCAATAACCTTCAACTGACCTGACTTCTTCAACACGAGGTTGTAGATGAGGAAGCCCAGCACCAGGGTGATGGCCAGCTTGCTGAGGATCAGAGCCTTGATGGCCTTGATACCGATGATGGAGACCAGGATGGGCATCAGTGCCTTCATCTTCAGCTTCAGGAGGAGCAGGACTGGCAGCAGCAGCTTCTTCTTCAAGATGCCTCGTGCTGCAACATAGGGAGTAGCACGTGTGGTTTATTATCGAAAACGTCTAAGATTCAAACGTGGGAGGTTTGAAGAGAAATAAGTTTAGTTTGATGATTTTTTGGAGTTAGTTCTGTAAAAAAGTCGGAATTGTTTTTGAATTATGTTGAGTTTTACAATGATAAGCGAAAGGAAATCATTCTAGCGTTTAGGGTAAAAAAAGCTTTACAATAGGTACCTATGTATGTAGTTATATTAACGTTCGTACCTTCACCGTTTTGATTCTCGTTCTCTGGGAACTCGACATCCAGCCCCCTGTCAGCTCTGTAAGACACCTCAGCGCGCTGGAACAGGAACTCCGGCAGCTGGAATCTGAACTCATTCGTATTCAGGATCCTGGCCGTGCGGTCGAAGATCACTTTGTCGATGTGCTGGTCGTCCAGCGCGCGCGCCGACTCCGAGGTGACGCCAAGCTTGGTGTCCAGGAACGAGAGAACTTTCACTTTGAGACACGACATGGGAACCTCTGCCTCGAAACAATCACTGATCACACTGTCCAGCAGGTCGTCACTGGTCCGCAACCTCCCCGTCTGAACCTCATTGTCCTGGATGGCGTAGCCCCCCACGAGCGCCACAGAAGCCACGAGAAGACACAGACACTTCATTTTAATCTATATTTGCATTAGACTGGATTAATTAGACGTTAGGCCCGGCCGGTTAATGGAGCAACAATGATTTAATTTTTCAATGGGCTTGGTATTTATACGTGGTCCTTCGCACGGCTCGGCGCGGGCGGAGCGCGTGGCGTGCATCCTGATGCCACTTGGCTAACTATTTCTTTTCATTGGAAGAAAGTCCCGCTGGTGAGAGTGACTTGGGGCTCTAATATCATATTTAATAATTTCGGTTGACATTATTGCGAGGTACTCTAATATTACTATTACGGATAATTTGCCGAACTACTTCAGCCTGGCTTCTTCAGTACTAAAACCTTTAGTTAAGGCTTTAGTTTGAATTAATTGAATTGTTTTACGTATTATTTAGGTGATAAACAATCGAAACATATATGACTATCTATGTATATTTGAATTAAACTTTGAAATCTGTAAAAAAACCGTTTGTTTTGAATTTTGGTGTATTTTTTAACTGCTGTGAAATTGTATGATATAATAGAAATATCGCAGAAAATCGTAATTCACGTAACGTAAAATGCAAAACTTTGGACAATAAATCACTGGATTCCTATCATTTGCCAGCATTGCTATGCAGTAGTGCTGTTCCTATCACCGCTGCAGTTGCATGACAATTATACGTTTTCTTCATTTCCTTTGAACAGAAATGCAATAAAATTTTATTTGTCGTAATACCTACTATTTATTGATTCTTTGATTGTTTTGTAAAGATTTACGTGAATATTGATGAAATTTGGACTATTGTTGTGAATACAGAATGTATAAAATTGAACATGTTTTATTTAAAAACAAAACATGTATTTAAATGCTTGAATGAGAAAATGAGTACCTATTTGATCTCATTTGTATATATTTTTTAGCGGCCCGACAGAGTTCGTCCTGCCTGTTGTCTCTTTTACTCTTGAGTTAGTTAGAAAACGTTTGTATGGGAAAAAGAAAAGGGCGGTTATTAGGGATTTTCCGGCATTTTTTCTATTTTTTCTCGCCGTAAAAACCATCCTTAAACTTCAGAGAATATTAAAAAAAGAATTGTCTAAAACGGTTCAGGTGTTGTTGAGTTATGCGCTTAACAACAAATTTTGCGATTCATTGTTATATGTATATAAGATTTAATAATTTTAAGAAATAAGAAGTAAAGGATATATTTAGTTTCCTTAAAAGCTAAATATAAGTAGTGAATGTGTGACAGTAGACAGTATGTACATATGTAGCCAGTTAGTTTTATATAAGAGTTAAAAAGACAAAATAGTAATCTTAAGTTACATTTAAGTATATTTAGTGCGGATTTAGCACTTAGCACAAATTAAGTAATTACTTTGTAAGTATAGCATACATAATTTACTTAGCTTTTAAAAGCTCCAGGCATGAAAATATGCCATAATATGTAACATCTACATATGTATGTATGTATGTCAGGTTATGTATTCCATGTGCATGTTAGTATGCGTACATATACTTAGTATACCTACTCCATTGTTTACCAAAACCTCTGACTTCAGTTACGTAAAATTCGCCTAGAAAGTGAGACATGGTTTTCGCGAGCAGAATGTGATCAACAACGGACCTGATAGACTCCTAAATGTCTCTATTCAATTAAACTCAATCGATTTATTCAGTTAGATGAAAATATAATGGTTTTATACACGTATAAATGCCAAAAATCTAAATAAGTGTTGTCAGAAGCACACTATAAAAATATTTCTAAATGTCTTACTTTTCGAGCCGTTTTCCTTCCGCAGGTCGGATTACAGTATAATTGTAGGTCTCAGCTGTTTGTCAGTCATGCCATGTCAGAGGCCCTTAGAGCGGTTTGAAAACTTTAGACACCAGAGTTAGCTACTCTCATTCGATGAGAAGAAGAAGTCGTATTCTTCATTACTGTGGGTTGTGGTTCCCCAGCAGAATTATTTCATAGACACATGTTCTCGAATTTTGTGGTCTGCAAACATGTTGGTTTCCTAAATCGACTCAATACATGAAAAATAAGTCATTAAAATAACGATAAAATGATGATTTGATAAAATGAGTAATCTCTAGATTACATTGCCTGCGTACATTATGTAATAAGGGTTGGAGCACATCGCACATGCGCGCCGCGCCGCCATCTTGATTTGCATTTACTGTCTTCTTAGGAAATGTTTTTCACTTCCGTTTCGTCTTAGTTACTTTGTTGCGTTAAGTATATAGATTAGTATTTCAAGTATTTCATTAGTTAAACTATTTAATTTACCTACTAACATTTTTTTATCAACTAGTGGACGCCCGCGTTTTTGTTTTAGCGTTATTTCTGGTACAAAAGTAGCCTATGACACATCCGGGACGTCATGCCTACATATATACCAAAATGATGAAGATTCCGTTCAGCTGTTTTTGCGTGATGAGCGTTTAAATAAACAGACAAACAGATAAACAAACAAAAATTCTATAAATTGTTGGAACGTATTCTGTAATCAATTAAGTATCTCCAAACATTTTCTTAAATTATCTTCAAAGTTCAGTCTTTCGACCCTCTTCAACTTTATTATACTATATGTATAGATTAATGTAAATAATGTGTACCTTGTTTATTAAAGTAATATATATCACTTTATAATGTATTTGTCCGTGGAAGGACCTGGGCGCCCACCACGATGTAGGTATCTGCCCAAGAAAACTCCCCTAACGAATTAATTCTGCGGGAGAGTCACGACCCTCAGTCATGAGGAAATACGACTCAAGAGAGAGAGTGTATTTGTACCTATCTAAGAAAAGTATTTTATGCAATAAATAACCTTACAAGCCTAATGTGTTAAAAAAACGTGTTAAGACGAGCCAGAAAAAAAAAATCTAAAAAAATTTAAAAAAGTCTAGCTTCATTATATTTGCAACTACTTTGCGTTAAATTGTTTTGTATAAAGCAAGTAAAGTGCTGCGCTCCGTCTACGAAATCTACGCTTGATCGTAGATCAGCTACGGATGAAAATTTACAAGATTGTATGCTAAAAAATAATTTATTTTATACAAAAAAATATGTAACTCAAATTGAATTCGACAATGTCATTCAAATTTTACCAATTTGATCAGTAAGTAGTTTAAACGTTTAACATTTTTTGTCTTTGTGAAAAATATCTAATTTGTCTTAGTAGGTAGGACAATCGTGAAGCTATATCAGTAGTCCAAACTTTCAAGGATAAACTCAAGTGTGTCGGGAGATTTTTACTTAGAAAAATAAACGATAAGTAAAAGATCAGCATATGAATAAAAAATCAATCCAGGAGTTTTCAAATCTAGAGTTAATAGGTATCTTCTAGGTAAACGTGTTACACCCTAGGCTGCAGCAATGCTTAACATCAGGCAGGCTGTAGTCAAACGCAAACCTATCCCACGTAAAAAAATAAAATTAAAAAAACCTGGGCATGTCACACAGCGCCATCTAGCAATATAATAAATAATAAGCTAAAAGCTTACAAAAAGCTGTTCTTCTTCCTATTAAGTAACAAGCCACACATAACACACTGACAAAGCCTGCACGTGATAGCTTTACTAATGTATACCTAAATACTACTTTTGGACAACTCTATACCAATATAAATAGACAAATTAACCTTTACACAGAATAAACAACATATATTGAACGATATTTTATTAGAAATAAGGTTCAAAATGGTTAGTGGGAATTTTAATAGGTAGTAGTTTATTATATCAATTATCCCAATTCATTGTGACATACGTACATATGTATATATAATTAAGTACATTAAAAACTTCTTAATCATAAATTTACATAAATATCTTTTAAACAAACAATGTGTATGAATGTAGTCCTAAGTATTTATTTAAGATAAGACATCTTTCTGCCACTGGATTAAAAAAAATATTATTATAAGTCCTAGGCAAGATTCGATAGTTAGCTAAAACAATACTGATAAAAGAAGTAAGGAAACATTTATTTTGTCACACAGGACACAACAATACAAACAAGATAAAGTTGAAAAACAGGCAGAATACAAAGGTGATATAATTATAAGTCACATTGATGTATCCCGTGCGTCAAAAACATCATATAAGCTGCAGATTACCTTACAGCGCTGATTTTCAGGTATGGCCCATTAAGACGCATGGGTAATCCTTCTACTTTATTAATTAAAAAATATGTATATATTGTTGTCAAATTTGACTGAAACACCTAAACAATTTGACTGGGTTGAAGCACCTAATTTAAAAAAAATGCGTTTTTAGACATTCGATTGTTCTACAACAAAAAAGGCATCCATACAACTTAATCATAAGTAAGATTGAAAAAATTACAAAATCAAAACATTTCAATTATGAAATAATAATATATTTCAATAATGATCATATTTAATTGAAATGTTTTGATGTATAAACACAATATTTACAACCTAATCTACTTAATCGAAAGGAAGCATATCCAAATGCTGGCCATAACTAATACCATAAGAATTAGTGATGGCTATCCATGCTAGCATGCAGCAGTCAGTAGGTCAGCAGGGTGCTATAACTGACACATCCTGCATGATGCATGACAATGAGGCCGCGGATGGATGGGTGCCCATTATACGTGATTCATGGCGCTATTAATATGTGCTTGTTGGGTAATGAAGCTTTTTAATGTGGAAACTAATTGTCACGGATATAACATATATAGACTAATATTTTTTTGTATGGCTCTCATTATTATTGTTATTATATTATAAAAATACATATTTTGAAGACGTACATATCTTTATAAGTGTCTTTCTTTTTAAATTGTTTTTCATGACTACATTAAATGTAAATATAGTACTAAAAACAAATTTTGTTTTTAGTACTATATTATATTACTCTATTAGTTTTAATTACAAATGATGTGATCTATGTTCCCAACACTAGGTTCCCCTGTGGCGTGGGGAACACGCTCATCCTACTGGATAAAAAAAATATGTCTATGTACATTAAATAAATAAAAAAAATAACTTGACGGACGGTAACTGTCTCGGGAATGGAAACTGGGGGGAGGGGTTGATGTAAGAAATGAGGATAAAAGATTAGTATGTAGTGGTGTGTTTGATTGTCATCTGACGCTTATTTAAATAATAAAGATGAATAAAATAGAATCGAAACGATTCGACATCCTTTCGCACCAGAGTGTCTACAATCACTAATGCAATCTTACTGATGGCATTCTCAAGTTTCTAATCACTCGTAGAATTACTGATTGATCGCGATACATTGTTACAAAGTTTACCTAATTGAATATGGTGGCCTTAACATGAAAGCAAGCGCGCTCATAGCTCCGGCCGACGAGTCTAGTCCACACGCAAACAATTTTGCAAAATTTGAGCAGTTTTGCAGACGTTTTTGACGAAAAAAAATCATATAAAATCAGCAATTCAAAATATTATATATATGGCTTTTTACTCCTCTAAATAATAACATTATCTTTTAGATATAATTAAATTGGTTTAAATTTCTGTACTACTATTGGAAAAAAGGTGAAAAATATTTCAAAACAACAATTTTTCAAAAAATAAAACTATCGAGCAAAGTATACGAAATCGTGTTTTGGCGTCTTTTATTGTCTTAATACTGAATCAAAATTATATAAACTGAAAAAAATAGCTCTATCTTAAATTAATATTTTTTATTAACTAAATTAATAATAAACAATATTTACACATAAATATGTTACGGTAAATGTAAGTAATCGGTAAATATGCATATTTACCGGTAATTATACATAATTACCGCATTATCCACTTTTACCGTAACACATACACTAATAAAACTAAAAAAGAGTATTTACATTTAAACTAAATTTAAAACATCCACATGTGGTATGGAGCCAAGAACGCTGGCTGCATTCCCACGCTGGATTTTTTTTTTTTTATAAAAGATTTTGCTTTTACCCCACGGACCAAAAGTTTCGAAGCCAAGCGGTACGAAAATATAATCAGTCGATAATGATGTATATTTTCGCCGCTTGGCTTCTTCTGCTGCGTCCTCCGCGGCTCCTGCCGCTTGTACTGTTCCACTGATTAGACTGGGATTTGTTCTTGTCGTGGAATGGATGTGTATGTATGTATATATATATATATATATATATATGTACATATATATATGTTTACATATGTATGTATGTGTGTCTATTCTATGATAGAGGCAGGACTTGGCGGGTGGTTTTGGAGGGTGGGAATAACGTAGATACATAGATATAGGTAGATTATTAATTATTCGTTTAAATGTTTTTGTTTATACGCCTACAATTAAGTCTCGATTTATCAATAAATAATTTTCTTTCTTCTTTCTTTCTTTCTTCTTTCACTGAGGCGAGAAGGAGCTAGTGTATCGACGCAAGTTGCGTCCCAAACAAGAGCCTTTCCCCGCTCCCAGGGAATCAGTGTGAGGCCGTCGGGGCGCTTACCATCGTCACGGGCCATGCCAATCGGTTCAAGGACCGATTCAAATTCAAATTCAAATTCATTTATTCTAATTAGCAAGCGCAAAGCGTTTTCGGGTGAAATATCGTGGCCTTAACGTGATATCTGATTCACGTAAGCGCCCAAAATGGAATGTCAGTTTTCAGTCACCCATCCAAAAACTGACCGCGTCGACCTTTAAGTATAACTAAATCCAAAGAACATTCCAAAATTAGTAATGTTTCTGTATTCTATACATGTTACAAACAAGGTGTAAACGCTTGGTTTCTATCGGAACTTGGCACGTTACAAGCTTGCATCGTATATTCCGATCACTGCTTACTATAGAAAGTAGCTACTCGATCGGAATTTAATGTGAAGAAAGTGCTTTATTTTTAAAACACTCCAACCTTACACTGTTTAAATATAAACGGAGTTGAAATATCTTTTTGATAGTTGGCAAAAAAATAAATCTGTTTTTTTTTCAGTACTGAATTATTTAGCATAGTTTCCTGATAGTAAGTACCTACTTTATAATCATAACTGTGGCAGTTGGTAAACATATTTTTATAATTACCTGTAGTAAATTTACTAAATCATATGAAATTGTTAAACATTCTATGTTTTAGTCAGTTTCTATATGAAAAGAAAAAATAAATAGAGATAGGAGTCCTAAATTTACTAATTATTTGTTTCACTTCTATATTTTGTTGTATTTTCTAATGCTTGGTTTAATTTCATTAACATTATTGGGTTAGAAAGTAAATCTAAACCAGGAAACAATTGATTTTCTCTAATCCAAATACATTTTTGAACGATTAAAATAAAGGCTATGATATGGAGTAGCATAAACAATGAGTTTCATTATTTTCAAGATGGCTGAATAAAATATAATGCTTTGGGGAGACTAGTTATTTATTCTATATTCTCTTTATCCTTATTTTCTCTAGCCAACTTTCTTAAAATTCAGTGTATTATACAGTTCGAACTTACTTGCGCATTGTAAAACAAAAAAAAAATTAAAAGGAAATTCTTAGGTATGTGGGGATGACAAATAAAATTCCAACGTAATTTTTTCGATGATTTATTACAAAATAAAAAATAAATAACAGTCACACATCACACTCACACGCCCGCTCTCACAATTGATTTAAATAAATAAGTTGCATTACATAGTATTTACATTTTGACGGTTGGTAACCGTTAGTTTTTGGTTTCATTCCATTCCATGTTTGAAACGGGGGTCATTTTAAGTTAAGTCGTTAATCGGTCGTTTTTTGTTTCTTCCGTGTAGTAAGCGTTGTTTTTTCTTATTGGTAAGCGTTGTAAGCGAGGGGTTGCGCGTCTTCCTGCGGGTCAGCGTCCCGGCGCCTGCGCGTGGCGGCGTAGGCGGCGTCCCAGGGGCCGTGCGTTGAGATCTGCGGGTGGGAGTTGTCCGCGGCGATCTGGGTAAACTACAACGTTAGACATACAGACAGTCAACATATATTGTTAGTCCACAGGAAGGAGAAATGTTATGTGCGTACTTTTTATGTGCTACAGTTGAGTAATAGTGTGCATGTTTTTTTTTATGTGCTTATAGTTGAAGTAGGTAGTTTGATATCAGTTTGAGTGCAGTGTAATCATAATGGAAAGTGCAGACGATGTAGTTCAAAGTCAAAAACTTGTATCATGCATTTTATATCAGTTAGGTATAAAATCTATCACTACCAAAATTTTGAAACAAAAGTGATTTATTTGGGATAGTATTTGTATATATTATGGTTGCATTATTTAGTGTGTACGACTACAATTAGTAAGTTCGTATGAGAATGTATTTTAAATAATTAAAGTTTTACAAGTAACTAACCTTCTTGCAGAGCTGGAAGATGGCGAGTGCGACAGAGACCACGAAGGAGAAGAACGAAAGCTGCAGTGCGTTCCAGGCCTTCAGGCCCAGCACGCCGATGGCGAGCGGGATGAGGGTCATGGCCTTGAGCAGCACGAACACCAGGATGGGCACGATGATCTTCTTTAGCTTTGCCTTGCGAGCCTCGCCCACCGAGCGGGCGCCTGGTAAGCAAGGAGGTTTGTTGCAGACTTTTCTAAAGATTTGTCTTGTTTTATCGTAGTTAGAAGGTTTAGAAACAAGCAGTTTGGTTGCAGACTTATCTAAACCTTGGTCAGTGGTTTTTGTTTTGTCGTAGTTAAAAGGTTTTTTTTTCTTTTCATTATTGTTTTCCTTTATTTATTGTTGTGAAGGAAATTAGGTTGTATTAGATGGTATCATGTTTCATAATAAATAACATAATACTCGGTGTATTGATCGTCATGGGGTGCATCTTGGCTACTTTTTATCCCGTAAAAATTCAAGCCAAACTTCGTTTTTTTGAAGACTTTAAAAAAATAGTACCTTAGAATAGATTATTGATGGTAATGTTTACCTTCTTTGTTGAACTTGATGTTGAGGCTAAGTTCATCGGAGTCCAAGTTCCTGGGGCTGACGGTGACCTGGGTGTCAGCCAGCGGCAGCTGGAAGGTGACGTCATGCGCCTGGATGTAGCTCTCCACGCTGTCCAGGAAGTCTCCGCTGGAGCGCCCCGACACGTCGTTGCCGGCGCTATTCTTTGTCACTTCTACGGCGTCCGTGAGCTAAGCAAATAAGTTGCACATAAATAAATACAAATACAAGATATATTTATTGACGCAATAATTTTACACAATTACCTACATTTTGGAAATTCTCTCGCCTTGTGCTAGTCGTGAGACTGTGTGAGGCCAGAGACAACTTCCAGATATTAACTTAAATTATTACGTCTAAGGTAATAATATAAATAGATAAATATAGGCACATATCAATAAAAATACGAAAGTAACTATGGGCATGATACATTCTTCTTCGAATGGTAGTGGCCATCTGTAGTGTCAAAAGTTATCAAAACACCCTAGGGACTGACTGGAAATTATATATAATTCTTTAATATTTAAAATTTGAATCATAAAGCAATGGCTAATAAAGCAAAGGAGTATATGACCTGATGGTGATCTTTAAAGCGAATGTGAACCGATTCTTGTTGGGTGAGCACGCACCATCTTAGGCCATAGCTATTGCTCACCATCAGGCAAACTATGGTCAAATGCAAACCCAAAAAAATTAAAGGTTTCTGTACATAAATTTAATCTTTATGAAGTTCATTTAGTATATTTACCTGGAACGAGTCCTTTTTAAAGATGGAGTCGAGGAGTGACATGACCTTGTACTTGATGCAAGCGGCCGGGTCGGAGCCCTCCGTGCAGCCGGACCTCATCTCTTCCACCATGCCGTCCATGGGGGTGCCCTTCCAGAACCCAGGCTTGGCTGGCGTGGCCACCGCGCTCCCGAACAGGGCCAGGGCTAATAAGCACACCACTTTCGACACCATGTTTACTATCAAACTAGTTTCTTCGAATTCCTGACTACTCGGTTGTTCTAGGAAGCCAGCTCCTGACTGCTCGGAGGATGGACGGCGTGTGATAGTTTCGACAAGGACCCCGCACTTTTTATACAGCTATTTCAAATTCAGCACGTGGTCTGTAGTTCCGGTACGCATTGTCTTTCATAGTACGGCCTAAGCGCGCACTTGAGACCTTTCGGCGCGAGAGCTGGAAGCGTAAGGGAAAGCGTTGATACGAATCCTCTTGACCGGCTCGGATTGAAAGGACCTAAGTCATTAACTGTTTGTGTGACTGTGAGACGCTTTGGCACGTAGATTTTGTAGCGCCTTTTCTGTTGTTTGTGACACCGTTCCCTGATTTTGAGACGTGATCCAGTTTTTTGTCCTGCTCCCTCGGTCGTAAAATAAACGTGTGTGAGCGAGAGCTGACGAAACAGCTGGTTGGTTTGTATGGAGGATGAGCCGCGGGCACGCGCCGCTTGCATACGTGATTGCATCTGAGAGATAGCATTGAACTTGTCTGTTCGAGATCATCTGATGACACATTGATCCTTGATTTCTAACTCTCCCTTACACGTAGTCTCCCCTTATTGGTACTATTAGTACTCTAGACCTGGTCTAGACATTAAGGAGACAAATAGCATACTTTTTATACGGAGGCTTTGGATTACAATATCTTTTTGTAAAACAAAATTATGCAAAATAAACAAATTTTATTTATTTATTTTTTCCCGGACAGAACAAAAGCCACTTGCAAAAAGTTACCTGTAAAATAAATCAGGGAAAATGAATGTCTGATGGTGATCTACAATACTTAGTAATGTATCTTCATATAAAAACTCTTTTATTTTAGGTGTTAAGAAGAACCAAACTCCTTAACTTTTGACATCAATTTGATGTGCTTATGCACATATTATCAAATACGTTTTTAAACATAAATTAATCCACAATGTATGTACAATCTATGCGTATAGGTTTGTAGTGTTTACATTAACACTCTCTCACAATAGAGCCCTGTAGGGTGGTTTTAAAGTTTCAAAGTTCTCAGCGTTAGAATTGACCACTTGTTTAGCATACAAAGAACATGTTGTTGAAACTATTTTGCATAGATTTAGTTTGTTCTCGATGTCCAGGATTCTTGACAGTCGTTATTGGGAAATTAGCCCCCAAAATATTCCCCCTTTTGGAGTTTTGGAGGTATGAACAATCACTCTGTGTTAAAACCTGTATTCTACGTAATCAAATCAAATTTGTATATTGTAATAATGTAATGCAATGTATTGAGCAAAAAAGCTTCTTTCATCTATTTGAATGGATGATTTAAGGGAATAGATAAGTTATACAATATACTTAGTTATATTATCTGTGTCAGTCAGTCAATCAGTCAGTTTTATATATAGAGATATAGGCAAACGCTCTGTTTGGATATCTTCAATTTGAGGCATTTATCAATTATTCTTTTTGTTTAGTAAGACATACAATTTATTTCTTCTTCTTATCGAATGAGTGGCCAACTCTGGTGTCGAGAGTTTATCAAGCCGCCCTAAGGGCCTCGGACATAGCTTTACGACGGCCGTACTAGACAAACAGCCAGCCAGGACCTAATTAAACGTGTCATCCAACCCACGTCGGATATACTTACTGACACTGCACATTAGTCGGGTCTAAAGTTCATATATAGTTCAAAAAGATAGTTAACTTGTGTTGTCGTTGACCGACCGTCTGTTTGAAAACGACAAAATCCAGGAACATGTGTACTCCGCGGAAGGACCTGGGCGGCTACCATGCTGTAAGGTTTAAGTAGTTTATTATTATTTGTTTAAGTGTACATTATTTACGTTTTAGTATTTAGTTAAATTTAATATGTTTTTTTTATTGTACACCCCGTCTATTGTTCTTTATGATTTCCTCTCCATCCTACGGTTGCCTGGAAGAGATCGCTTTTAGCGATAAGGCCGCCATTTTTGGCATAAGATTTAATTTTTTTCTTGTTTGTGTTGTGTTCTATTTTATTTGTGTGTCCGGTCCGAGTCCGGCAGGGGTAGTAACAGGGCTACCCGGGTCGTCATCCTGCGAAATCCCTGTACAATCGGTACGTTCAATGCGAAAACGATGTTGCCAGCAGGCAAACTTGAGAATCTGTTAATGGAAATGGATAACTGTAAGATAGATATAGTAGGATTAAGTGAGACTCGTTGGGGAGGAAGTGGAGATTACTGGAACGGGGATCACAGAGTAATATATACAGGAGAAACTCAAGGAAAAAACGGCACAGTACTAATACTAAGTAAAAAATGGGGAGATAAAGTAACAAATACCATACACCATAGCGATAGATTAACAGCAGTTATAATAAAAAATGAACACAGAAACATCGTAATTCTACAAGTGTACATGCCCACTACCGGACACCACATAGACGAAGTAGAAGATATGTATAATAACATAGACTCCATATTAGACATTGTCCACGAAAATGATTATCTAGTCGTTATGGGAGACTTTAACGCAGTATTAGGCGAAGGAGCAGAAGACAATATAGTTGGAATGTTTGGCTTAGGAAAAAGAAATGAAAGAGGAAACAGACTCGTTCAATTTTGTAAAGAACATAATATGGTACCTCTCAATACACACTATAAACAACCCAAAAGAAGATTGTATACTTGGAAAAACCCGGGAGACACAGCGAGATATCAAATAGACTACATATTAGTAAAAGAAAAATACAAACGATCCGTCACAAATTGCAAAACCTTACCGGGCGTTGATATAAAATCCGATCACAACTTACTTGTAAGCAAACATAATCTGGAATTACAACAAAACAAAAGAAAAACTAAACCGAAGAAAATAGATCTCACTAGTATTAAGGATAAAACGAGCAATACAACAGTGCAATATAGTAATAAGCTAGGAGATAAATTGAAAGATTATATAAATAGCATAGAATTAAATAATTCTAGTCCAATAGACATAGAAACAAGATGGAAAAATATTAGCAACATGATACGTACTAGTGCTAATGAATGTATAAACAAAGTAAAAATAGTCCCAAGAAAAAAGTGGTTGACACAGGATATAATAACCCTCATGCTTGACCGCAGGAAGCTGAAAAATAAAACTGATGCTACAAGTGTAAGCAAATATAAAACTTTAACCAACAAAATAACTTTAAAAGGTAATGAAGCCAAAGAAAATGCAATAAAAGAAGACTGTCAACTCATTGAAAAATACCTGAAAGAAGGAAAAGTAGATAAAGCATATAGTCTTATTAAGAAAATTGACCTTAAACACAAGACAAAAAGCACAGCAATCCTTGACTCAGATGGAAAAATGCTACTGGACGAAAAAGAAATAGTACAACGATGGAAAAACTACATAGAAACATTATACGACGGAGCAGGACTGGATGATAAAGATCTAGAAGAAGAAAATTCAATAGATTGTGATGATTTAGGCCCACCAATAGTACGAGAAGAATTTGACAGAGCTCTACAAAATATACAAAATGGAAAAGCAGCAGGAGAAGACCAAATTCACATAGAACTTATCAAATATGCGGTATGTGACCCTCTCTTAGATGAAATATTTAAACTGACCCAAGAAATGTACTTAACAGGTAACATTCCTAATGATTTTCAAACCACTAAAACAGTACTTCTACCCAAAAAACTTAACACCCACAAATGCGAAGAACACATAACACTAAGTCTCATATCACATGCTTCAAAAATACTCATACAAATTATTCACAATAGACTAAGACCCATTGCCGAAGAAAATATTACCAAAGACCAATATGGATTTAGACGAGGAAAAGGAACACGAGAAGCAATACTGGCTCTAAGACTCATCACTAACAAGCGAATAGATCTGGGTATAGATACACATATTGCATTCATTGACCTGGAAAAAGCTTTTGACAAAGTAAATTGGAAAAAGATGCTTACGATTTTAAAAAACATTGGAGTAGACTATAGAGACAGAAGAATAATATACAACCTTTATAAAAATCAGCAAACCACAATAGACATAGGAACTGAAACCACAACAGCAAAAATACGACAAGGAGTAAGACAAGGATGCCCACTTTCACCAACTATTTTCAACATATTTATTGAAAATGCAATTAGTAAAATCATAGAATCAGAAAACGGTGGAATTAAAGTGAATGGAGAACGGATTTTCTTTATACGTTACGCAGATGACATTGCAGCTTTAGCCAACAATAGAAATGAACTGGAAAAACTAATCAAACAAATGGACGAAGCTTTTCAAGAAATAGGCCTCAAAATTAACTCAAACAAGACCAAAACTATGACAATCACCAGAAACCAAATTTACAATAGAAATCCCATTAAACTGCACAATAACCCAATAGAACAAGTACATTCATTCAAATATTTAGGAAGCGTAATAACAGAAGACTCAAGATGCACTCAAGACATAATAACCCGAATATCCATAGCAAAAACAGCATTCAACCGGAAGAAACATTTACTTAAATCCAAAATTGCAAAACACGTAAGAAAACAGCTCATAAAATCTTACATATGGAGTATTGCTCTTTATGGAAGCGAAACTTGGACCATGACTCAAAGAGATAGAGAACGAATAGAAGCTTTTGAAATGTGGTGCTGGCGGCGGATGGAGAAAATTAGTTGGACAGAAAGAAAGACCAATGAAGAAGTGCTGAGCATGGTCCAAGAACACCGTACAATACTGGCAACTATTGAAAACAGAAGAGGGAAGATGGTTGGCCACCTTATACGACATGACGAATTTATAAGAAACATCATGGAAGGAAAATTAGAAGCCCGAAGAGGAAGAGGAAGGCCGAGAAGATCATACATGGACCAAATAAAAGAAAAGGCGGGTGTCATGTCGTATAAGGAGGTCAAGGAATTGGCAGAAGACCGGAAAGGATGGCGCATACTCCACAGACAAGGGCCCGGCCCTTAAATTTATGATGATGATGTCCAATAAAGCGTTAATCTATCTATCTATGTGCCCAGGAGAACATCCCCAATCTATCTTTATCTATCTATCTATACATATAATAAACCTGAAGAGGATCATAAATTTGTACATATTACAGAATAACAACATATAAACAGACAAACATTCTTAAAACTGCTGGAACGTGTTCTGTTATCAAATATTTTTTTTAATATCTTCTATGAAAGAAAGAAATATTTATTAAAATCATAAATATTACAAAACAAATAAATAATTATTATTTTCATGTAACACTATGATTTCTTGTCATAATTGTTTTTACATACATTCTTGTAAAAATATTTAGGTAAGATTGTATCATATTATACCATATGTACATTAAATGTATTTTTGACCCTCTTTATTATATGTTTAGATAGATAGAAGCACAATGAAACAGAGACATTGTAATTCCACGTAGTTGGCAAGAAGTACCAAAGTGTGACAAATTCCTCCGCAAGCCCAGCGCTGGTAACGGTGTGATATCTATTATTATTGATCCGGCTCTCTACTCCCTCGGAATACTGATGTGAGCCGGTTTAGGGGCTCCGGTGAAAGTGATTGCAATTGAATACAATTATTTTATTATATTAATGAGTTGGGAAATCGCTTTCCGTGTCCTGCGTAAGCGAGTGCGGCTCAGTGGTAAACGCGGCTGTCTCGCATTCTGACGTACCCCGGTTCGATTCCAGACATGTTGTGATGCGTGATGCGATTTTAGATTATGATGTGAAGTGACTTATTTTTGTATTTTTTTTGTATTTAATACAATGTCCATTTTTTTTTCAAATATAATTTTGTTGAATGTAATGTCAATGATAGATAGTTTAATCAATTCCAATAATACACTTATGTTTATTGCTCACATGTTGATTTGTTTAGCGATGAAACTCGATAATATTCCTAACTTTACCTTCAATACTTCATCTCGAAATATATTCTCAATTCTGGGGTCAGCTTTTAATTTATCTGATTTGATTTGCCCCATATATGTATGTAGGTAGTTATAGTTATCATTTTACTTTTCTTAAAAATAGCGCAGTAAAATAAGTTTAAGCGAAGAAACATTTCTTGATATCTGCAATAATTTGTATGGTACATCAATTTAATTTCGGTTCTTACCGGGTAAGCACGCTCCATCTTAGGCCATAGCCTTTGCTTGCTATCAGGCTAACTATGGCCAAGTGCAAACCCGTTAAAAAAACTTAATACTTATTATTCTTATATTTGTAGATCTAGAAAATAAATGTCATTTACCATTTGGATTAAAATAAAGCCTCTAAATCCATTAATAAATTCTCAAGCAAATAATGTCATCAAATATTTATTCAGATTCTAAGTCTATTTACTTAAGTACATATGTATATAGTCGTGAAATGTACATAGAACATTCAATATATCGCTTTGCAGTTAAATGGTTCTGTCGAAAAACTACTAACGCTTTCATGTACATTGCCAAATCAAATAGATACAAAATAAATTAGTTATTTGTATTAATTAATGTTTTGTGTATTATAATTATTGTAGGTAATTGATTCGTTCCTTGAAAGGACCTGGGCGCCCAGCACGATGTACCTACATATCTGCCCAAGAGACATTCCATAGCGAATTGGTTCTGCGGGGGAGTCTCTGTCGTGAGGAAATACGACTCGAGAGAGAGAGGAGACAGTTATTTGATTAATCACACGATGCCATTCCATTTAGAACAGCCTAATGTGTCGCTCTTACATACATACATACGAGTACATCGCTTTGCTTACAAACACCCTCACATGCCACTCAACTTGCCTTTATAAAAGTATAATATATCTCTTATATACCTACATATATTATTTTATATTATATTAGGCCATGGAACAAAATTTATTTACTTAATTAATACCACCGCATATCCTTACGGTACCTCCGAGTACGTCGCTCATAATGAATGCACGGTCGCCGATAGGAAGCAGCGACGAACCAAAACTATGGAGCGAAGCCCACACTAGGCGGCAAGGCAACCATTCAATATTTACCACTTAGTTTTATAATCGTCGCCTCGCAGCGCGCACAGAATTAACCCGCGGAAAAGTTTGAAAAATCCAGTTCAGTGACACACAGTTTTCATCGCCATATGTAGACAGTGACCTAAAAATGTCCAAACTATCCGTGACCAACTTCAACAAGCGCGTTGGCAGCCCTTTCCAAAACAAACTGAACAAAGAAGGAGAAACGAAAATCGTACACGAAGAAGTACTACAGAAATCCAGCTTCGATAATCAGAAGAAAAAACAGAGCGAGCTGATACAGAAGGTGAATAAGAAAACTGCAGAGTACCAGGCCAGCAAACCGAGTGCAGGGGTGTTCACTGAGGTGGTCACTCATGGAGCTTTCACATCCAAAACTGCGCCTAAAGATAACGCAGCGAGAGTTGAAAATCAAACAGCCACAAAGAATAATGGCTCCAACGGATCCAAAGGACTTCTAGGATTCCCCTCCTCAGCTAACGACTTGGCTCTCGACGCCAAATCCGATCTCGAATCGGACCCGAACATTTCCAAAGAAGTCAAAGAAAAAGTTATTGAAAAGTTGTTCGGACTAGTGTCGATGGTTCAGCACACGTACGAATCTAAAGTGAGGATAATGACTGAGTTTGAAAAGTTCAAGGACACGCACTTGAAGAATGAAATGCGAAGAGAAAAGGAACATTCAGAGCAGCTGTACAAACTGAACATGAGTTTCCAAAGCGAGGTCGTTCAATCCATACAGAGATTAAAAAGCGAGCTCGATATCTTCAGAAATGTCTCCATAAACGTGCAAGAAGAAGATGATTCTACGAACCAAAGAGACAGTTCTATAGATTTTAATACCTCTGACGTGGAAACTACAGATCCAATAAGTATGGATGCTAAATCCATGGATGATGTCATAGAAGATAAGCACACAGGTGACATCGGCGAAACTCCGCACAATGACTAATAAAATAACAATGACTAATTAATTGAGTTTTTGAGAATTAAATGTGTTTTCTTATTGGTAAGATGTTTCATTTCCACCTCGTTCAATTACGTCAAGACAGGTAATAGATAAAAATGTAAATTTTACACTTACTAATGGGTATGTACCTATGGTGAGAATATTTGCATTGATAGAACATTTGGAAAAGGGAATTTAAGTAGGTACCTATCATCAAACTTCATTCAACTATCTACTTACAAGCTGCATCTCTTCATAATTTGTTTACATGACTCATTAACATTCATAATTTGATACTATACGGATGATAAGGTGACTAAAATTAACATTAAATCTAATCTAGAGTATTAAACTTGAATCAAAGAAAAGTTGATTGATCAGCGTTTAATTTCTTTCCCTCAAAACTCTCACAATTGATGTAAGATGTAAACAAAACACGAATTAATATATCTTCGCATGAAACTTACTCATATAATATTGATCGAACTTCACTTTGTAAGTTCGTTTAATCATATATTATAATGGGTGGTTGATTTTGTTTTGTAAGACCGTTAAATGCAATAAATTAGTGTGTATTTATTCTATATTATTTCTATACCTTGCTAATCGAATTAAATTTCAAATATAATCAATAGCATATCACTTGATAATATGACCAATTACAACTATATTACTAACTCATAATTTTATAACTAACTTCCCGCTCAAACAGCTAATTCAATTTGAATGAAATCGTTATGGAGGCGGATTAGATCCTAGATTAATTAGGTAATACTTTTTTATCTCGGAATAGCACGAGTAACACCGCAGGTCGGCATTAGTATATCATAAACCCTATACTAAGTAGGTGCAGATATCATAATGACATAATGTATAAGTAAACACAAGTTATTTATCGAGCACTCGGTCAAGGCCTGCTCTGTGGGCGGTCGCGTAGGAAGGAGTCGGAATTTCATTCATTTTAGCTTAGCATTACTACTGTTGAAGTGTTTACTTTATTACATGCTAAAACCTGATTGCACAAAAGTAACTTTTATAAAGAACGGCGACTATCATGACCACCTTCACACTATTGGAGGAGCTATTTACCGCTCTTTATAAAAGTCAGTCTTAATGTACCGGGTCGTACAGTAATTAATCCTGATATAAAAATGTCTTGTTTCGAAATGACATACAGAATTAAATAAATATTTCGGGACTTGCACACAGATCTCTCTAGCCCCCTGTATTACTAAACACTTGTGTCGTGGGTACAAGATAATGGATAAAATACTTACTTGTAATTATTTATAAAAAAAACTAGTTATACATAGAAAGGACCAGACTGAATACCATAGAGTAGTATAATCTGAACACAAATAACGGCATATAAAAAATTGACAATGATTTGTGTAGTGCAGGAAAATAACCCGCGACCTCTGGCACCGAAGGCAGGCAGGAACACTACCAAACCAACTTAGCAAACAAGCCCGTCTAATCACTACGACCAGTCACTGCATAGTATGAAGTAAAATCGTTTCTGCGTGTCTGTATATGCTTAGATCTTTGAAACTACTCAACGGATGTAAATGCTGTTTTTTTTTAATAGATAGAGTGATTCAAGAGAAAGCTTTATGTATATAATATAATGCATTCTGTTTATTTGTGTGCTAATTGTAAGCAGGGAGAAGCCATCGGCTCCCGAGACACAGTAAAAACTAGTTCGGGAGGCTTTGGATTCCAATATCTTTTTGTAAAACGAAATTATGCAAAATAAACAAATTTTATTTTATTTTATAAACTCGTGTGTCGAGCCGAGGGAAAAGGCTAGTTCTGTATAAACAGCCTAAGTTACATAACAATACATATCTTATGGTTAAGGGCACCTTTTCAATATTAAAAGTAAGAATACATTGAGTATATCAGAGGGTAAGCTAGATGTACTAACTGCTGGATGCTAGGATATAGGTACTACTACAAATAATAATTACATCTGGACACTTCCGTAGATCGGATGATCCGTTACGTAGAAATGACTCTATAATACATTGAAGTATTTTATAACAGACAAATATATTGATATATATTTAATGCAACTTGAATTTGCAATAATTAAGTGTCATCTTGGTTAGAGAACGAAAATATTCTTCTCGACCTGTTATCTATGTTAACAGGTCCAAGCGTTGCATCTTGAAAGAGGGCTTAACAAACCAACAAACAATAAAATCAATACATACTTTCGCTTGACAATTTGCTTAATAAACATATAACAGAATTTTAAAAAATTGTCCATCCAAAGGTTGCCTGGAAGAAATCGCCTTAGGCGATAAGGCCACCCAAGGTGCATTAAATTAGTTTTTAAATTTCTTTTTATATTGTAATTTCTTTGGTGTGCATTAAAGACATATCTTATCTTATAACAGAATTTAAACGACACACAAAATTTTTCATATCATTTATTTATATAATAACTCGGTTAATACAATATCAGGTGAACAGTGAAAGAGTTATAATCATATATAATATAATTATTTTATGGATAATTTGTTATACAATTTATGTGGAAAAGTGGAAAAATACCTTGAAAAGGTTTAAGGTTCATAAGGTCCTATTATTGTCACGTGTATTTCGGGGTTCTAATATCCATTGGGAATCGTTAAGTGATAAGGGAAAGTCAGTGATAGAGGTCGCATATTCATGCCAGAACAAAACGAAAGCTTTCGTTCTCTATGAAGTAACTTTAAAAATTGTTAACGATTTTTTTTATTTAAATATTAAAACTTTCGTGAGACATTTTATCAATATATTAACTAAACGTTTTTCACTCACGTGCAAAATATCAATTTACGCGATTTACACGTGAGTGAAAACCGTTTAGTTAATATAGTTTTTTTTTCAGCAAATTTTTTTCACGAAGATTACGAATTGTATGTAGGTAAATAGATTGTATACTTTTTTTGACTTGTTTTGGCTAGATTATGCAACTTATTTTGTCGTTCGTTCACTTATCCACTTTAAACAAAACTATATGTATGTATGTATGTATACAATAAAAAAACCTTTTTATGATACAAGTGAACAAATGTGTAGCAATCTGTTGAAATTATTGCAGACATTTATTATTATATCAATAACGCCTCATTATTAACTTTTTCGTGTAAACGACTCTAGCTATAAATGCATAGGTACTTGTAGTTTAATATCAATCTATTAATAAGTCCAGTACCAAAATTATTAAAAAGTAATAAGGAAAAACAATGATTTATCAACCTAACTGAACACTTTATTCATTATAGGAATATAAGTTTAATATAGATCAATATAAATAGCCAAGATAAATACTTACTAAAGTACTTGTAATGTGTCTGTATTTGATTTTCATAAGTTTAAAATGGACTTTTTGGAAGGTGCAGTATTGTTGTGCACCGTTTATTATAGGTAGGTACTGGCGGATAAAGTGAACAACGACCCTTTAAATTCTTAATTATTTTTGTTCGTATCTTTATCAAAATTGTATAGTATTGATATTTAGAAGACGAAGACCAGAAAGACGAGTAAATATTAAATAGCTTTTTCATATATATCGTGCAACACTATACAAATACAGTAAAAATGCGATATTTACAAGGATTCCCTACCTTACATGGGTACCTAACTAGTACATAATATAAGGTACTTAGATACATAAACACTAGGTATATTAATAAATATGTCATAAGGTACATGTTTTCGAATTCGATTAGGAAAATGTAAAAGGACCCTAATTTGTACTTGAAAATCATGATTTCGATAACTTTATATTTGTAGTGGAAAATACTGCATATTGATATTAGAAGAATTTCTGCAACTTTTCCATTTCAAGATAATTATATCGCTACTCAAAAGATGTGTTTTCTGAAAAGATCTTACTTAAGTCATTTATTTATCTATGTATGTGATTTTATTATGTGCTCAAGGAGCAAAATTTTATTTAATGAAAAAATATTAATCAACAAAAAAATATCGTGACATTTCACACAGCGCCATCTAGTCCCATACGCTTGTGTCTTGACAAACCGGCAAAAATTGGTATGATATCATCTCCAAGACCTTTTATTACAGTGTTTTCCACTAGACTATAGTTGATACATGCAACATGAATGAATGCTATCTACAATGGAGAGGTTAAAGCTATAAATTCACAGCCTTCGACTAATAAGGAGTGCTTAAGGTACTATGTGATCATATTAATAAGGAAAATGTATAATTAACTGATGCGGAATGTTATAGATTTCATTCAAATGGGGTCAAAAATAAAAAAAGAAGTTAGCCACCGTTTTTTTCGCCCGAAAATATCAGCTTCGTAAATTTTGAGGAAATATGTCTAACTAACGCACGACCTTCTACTTGTTCGAGAGTGGCCAAGTCTGGTGTCGAGTTTATCAAGCCGCCCTAAGGGCCTCTGACATGGCTTAACAACTGCCGAACTAGACAAACAACCGGGCCCTACAACTTAACGACCCACTGCATATGCCTCCTGTTTAGATGTTTGCTTCTAACTTTCTAATATTATCCAGCCACCGTTGCACAGGTCTCCCTACACTTCGCTTACCTAGCCGTGGGTACCATTCAGTTATTGCTTTGTTCCATACTTGAATAGTCATACGTTATTTACCACTAAAATTATATAATCCCCATAAAATTATACATAACAGCTATAATTAATGAGCTTAGTATAAAGATTTACCCTTCTGTTATATGTACTTAATTATTCTTAAACTCAGGACAGTTACTTACAACCTAGATAGTGAAGGTGTTTGAATGCATGCGGAAATATCTTCGTAGACAAAACACTGAAAAGGAACCATTTTAAAATAACATAGGTATATAAATAAATATTCCGGGCCATTGCACACATCGCCATCTAGCTCCACACTAAGCAAACTCTGTATATAATTTATGAATCTTTTAGTATTTCGTCTACGAATTAAGATTGTTCAGAAGCAGAAGACAAGAGTTAAAAGATTTTCTATGTTATTCTATCCAATATGTACTTAGAAAATGATTTTTATTTTATTGTCCGCACATAAACTTTCATTAAGATGTTGCATACAACTTATGTATTGTTTAATCCGGTTAAACCTATTAATACGACGACAGTTGCTTACAAATATTCTATTCTTTGTCAATTATAGCATTATAACTTTAATATTCGTCATATCATTTTTTTGCGAAAATTACGTAAAATATTTGGAACTGACAGCTGTCAAAATGATCATGCTAGACAGAGCATAGCATGATCACATATCGATTCACCACAATCCCGGCAACCAATCACAAGCAGATACTTGTTCCTTTTTTAATAAACGTTACTTGTGTTTGTATTATTTATTCTGTGCTTGAGTCACTTTTTAATTGAATTCTTAGCTCCTATTTTATCTGCCGGCGGTCGCTTTTGATTACAATGACATTTCATATAAATTTATTGCAATAACTTTTATTCAGTTTTTTCATTTTGTTATTAGCCAGTGAACCGCGGTGAAACACATTAAACTTTGTTATGGTGACCATGCTATCACTACATACACGACAAAGCAAAATAAATACATCTGTTCTGCTTATACTAATGATAACACAAGTGGAAGATGGATAAGGCACCAGGACACTTCATGTAAGCCATGGATGGAAGCTAACTACTTATTTATTCATTATTTTTAGTAATCAAAATAAAAAAAACGAATTAATTAAATATTCCAGGACTAATCACACAACGCCATCTAGCTCCATACTAAGCAAACGCTTGTGTTATGGGTACTAGATAGCTGATATAATACGTGTGAACTTATCTTTCGTAAATATATACTTACTTACTATTCGTAGATTCAACAAATCAAACTACCATATGGATGTAGATTTCGACTTAAATCTCTCAATAATATTAATTACATATTACCTTCCTACCTAATTATTTACAGCAAATCTTAAACTATGAATAACTAACTAGAAAAAAAGAAAATAAAAAAACCAAAAGTAAAGAAAAACATTTTACTATCAAATAAATTATCGAGTAACAACTTAGGATGAACTTAAGTTTACAGACAAATAGGTTACGTTCGGAAATGTATGAATCACTTTATTAAATTAGTAGTGATAGAACCAGATTCCACAGAATTTCTAATAAAACTTATAATTCGGCCGTTCAGAGAATGCGTTCCTGACACGTCGCGATTGAACTGTAGACTGTAGACGTAACTTTGTAATGGCGTTGCAGTTACGATAAAAATATTATTGCTGGTTGTTTACCGTTTTAACAATTGATGAGCATTAAAACAACAATATTATATCAATAATCAATTATTGTTATAATTTTGTGCCAAACTGAGTGTCAAATAACTTGGTAAACAATATTTTTCTAAATCTAAACTGCGCTATTACAAGGTTATGTCAGCGCTTTATATTTGTAGTGCTGTGCTAACAATAACAGGCAATAATAGTATCGTAAACAGTTATAATTTATAAAATAACACGTTTTGTTTTTGTTTTTAAGAATGTTATACATATAGGCGAAGATGATGATGAAGACACCACCTCCTCAAGCGAATCGGAGTCTTTTTAATATTCTGTACGCACATTCAATTCAATGTACTTTATTGCATAGAAATACAGATTGTAACAAAGAATAAATAAAACAATGTTATTATATCCATTTTACCCTTTTTTGGTTTCCACTTAAATAACTAAAATATAAATTTTAAATGATACCGCCAATTTATTTCCGATAATAATCTTAAAAATAACGCGGCGGTTCATTTTGGAGGAACGGTAACGAACTCAGTGTTATGTTGCGCCCATCACTAGTCGTGACTAACTGACAGGTGTCAGGAACGCATTCTCTGAACGGCCCAATTATAGTATAAATGTTGTTCTCGGTACAATCTGCCCCAAGTAAGTTAATTTATCTACAACTCTATGAACAAATATAGTGGCGATAGGAATCAGGCTACTAAATGTCATTTGTCACTGTCACTGTCAATTTACTATTCAATATTTTAAAAGTACATTTTTTAACCATACACTTCCTTCGCACCATATAAAAGTTGCACAATCTGTAAATGATATTTGGTTTAGGTCATGAACACAAAGTTAGCGACAAAGTAGAATATTTTAAATAAGCGAGGACACAAGGACTCTGGAACCCGTCAATATCGACTATTTTATTTGATACCACAATTATTATAGACCAGGTTTTATCAACACAGAGTTTAATAATAACAATCTATTTTGGGAAGTTTTCACAAGACGCCATCTGCCCCATAGTAAGTAAAAATTTGTGTTCGGGATATTATAATGCCTTTATAATTTTCTTTTGTATAAATAATATACTATTTAAATTTAGAAATGGTCAGATTTAAGACACATCGAATTAAAATAGCTAGTTGCTAGATTGTATTTTTAATCCAGCCAGCAGAATTGTATTTTTTTTACTCCAAAGTGATAAAAGCTCGTCTTAATAACATCATACATACATTATAATAATGTCAACTTACAATCACGCCTCTTATTCACTAGTCAATGTTAGTTTCTCTCAGTCTGTCAAACTCAATGATATTAGTTAATATATTATTATAGTCACAATTTAATACACCACATTTGAAACTTTTCACTTAGTTTGCAGTCAACTAAAGCTAATATGATAGAAATGTATTATTTGCGAGTGCTATAATCTGTCCACTTATCATATTTTATTTAGACAGATGTCACCTCTCATCTATGGGAGATGAGTATTTGGGGAGTTAAGTATTTGTAGCTAAACATACAAATATGTATGTTGGTGTCAAATGTGAACTATTAAATAGTTCGTCGTAAAGTAATAATGTTATTTTATATAATTACAATTATGAACAACTTTTAACAACTCACTTAACCGAAATTTACATTTGGGTTATTACAAAGTAGTCAATAAATGTTATCATCTGATAAATACCAATAATAAGTAGTCAATAGTAATTATTAATTAAATAATATCTATGTTTGGTTCAGTACGCAGATTTAGTGTCATTTCAAACTCAATTATCATTTTTTTAATTACAACTATACATATTGTGCGTTTACAAAGGTTTTATGAATATTGTACTGTATTTAAAACTAAACAAACAGTATAATGTCCAATACAAGGACATGAATGTATTTTAAACATAATTACTTAACAGAAATCAAATGCAAAATCCTGTATTTAAAAAAATACTAAAAGCAGGGAATTTTCTATCATAAGGGTTGATACAAAATTAAAAACTCAATTTTTTAACATTGAATAGGCTTACTACCTACAGCCTGCTCGATGTTAAGCACCATGTAGTCTAAGATGTAACACTTGCCATAAAGAAGAAACATGTTTTACTTTCTGTAAACCAAATATTGTTGTTCCTTAAGAACATATTTTTTTAAACGTCTTGGGGTTGAATCCTAATGTACCTGATATGGTAGCATTTTATACATACATATAGTAATTATCATCAAACCAACATAAACCTAAAAGAAAACTGATTTTTTATATTTATTCTTCTGAATACTTACTTAGATTAGATATAATAAGCGTATGTATATATTCTGCACAAGCATATAATAAATATTGTTATATGACAATACTTGGGTCATTTAGTATAAAACATGCTCTCTGTATTTTTTTTACTAGCTACAATACATATTATGTATATTCAATTCATATATTAATTATACAAATACCAATATATTCGAAATGCAATCTTTCAAGCTACATACATAGTCAATGACGCGGTAATTTTGTTAAATAATATAATTAAGATGGATATGAGATCCATAATATTATTTTTTTAGCCTCTACATAATTTCGCAAGATAAAACAATTAAATTTAGACAAACTCACAAAAACCTAAAAATATGCATATCTATAAGATTTTAGTGATATTCAAGGAGTAATATTTTAACTTAAAGACTGAGCACCAGGTTATAGTAAGATATTTATTTATAAAATGCTTCAGGCAAGTCAATTTATAGTATAACAGCAGTAAACTAACTGTTTCAAAAAAAGTAAATTGGAAAGGAAAGCTATTTAACTTTATATTTAATACATAAACTAAATAGAGATAATGTGAGCCAATCACAGCAAAATCACGAATTTGTAAATGATGTGTGATTGGCTAACTATTTATTACTTAAAAAGTAGTTTTCAATGATAATTTTGTTTTTAGATTAGATTCATACATTAATAGACTGTTATTGAAACAAATATATCATATAATATTATGTCAAACCACAGTCCTATAATATGATAATATATAATATAGCTATCGTACATATATCTCACAACACAACAAATGGGTCTTTGATGCCCACTTCACTAATTTTCGCGTTAATTTTTGTCACTTCATTAGGTCTTATTACTCTATAACTATGAGGTCAAATTAACCTCATAAATATTTGATCTCCATTAGCAAGTCAAATACTATTCCTATTTTTTCTTACCTAATATATTTGTATTTCCAACACGAGGCTGTTTCGAGTTTCAACACTGCAACAGGTCTTCGAATCCACACATCATATTATTTCACGTCACATTTGTTTAAAACACTGACACAATGTTATGGTTTAGCCGCACCAACCCTATGAGGGTTATTTGGACACAGTCTTTACATGAGGTTTTTTATCATATTTGGACTTTTCAACTCCATATGAAGTTTTTGTAATCCCATACGAGGTCTCTCCGACCTCACGATTAGCTGACCCGTCACTATTGCCTGAAGAACCGCCAGAGCGTGTCGGCGTATGTAAGCGAGCGCTACATGGTGTTCCAAAGCTGTAAATAGAATGGATTAAAATTAGTTTTTATTGGAAACATATTATAACAGCCGGGACTGAAAAATTAAATGCCAATTTTTAGTCACTTGACTTGTTTTTCAGGTTATGTGTAGAATTGCACTGGTTTTACGGTGAAGGAAAACAATCATGACATATTTGAGGACCACAAAGTCCGAGGATATGATCCGTCCTTGAAAGGACCTGGGTGCCCACCACAATGTATCCCCTTCAAAAGAACACCCTAACAAATTAATTCTGCGGCGAAGTCACAACCCTCAGTCATGAGGAAATTCGACTGAAATAAATAGAGGCTTAGTTTTATTGATATTTTATACCTGTGTGGTGACGAGCGTGGGGCAGAGGCGGCTGAATGTGATGCCAGCCACGATGCCAGTGACGAGAGTGGCGCCACCTATCATGCCTGCGGTGGGCGCGTGCTCGGGAGCTACCGTGCTGAAATAAATAATAAATAAATCATTTATTGTTCAAACATAGTATGTTGTTGCATAGTATTCACCATTAAGTACATTAGATATGCAAGAACATTATAAAGTAGTAGGTAATATAAATTTCCATTGCTTAACTTTTATGAATAGGTTTATACGTGTACTTTTTAGTAAAAATAAATCCATAGTGTTTTGGACTACACATTGTGACCTGTGTCGCGGGGCGGAGCCCAAGCTAAATTTTGAAATGGTACAAAATTGCTTGTTTACCTTAAACTAAAACTGAAGACTTTGAATATTACTTTTATCAACTAAATATGCAAGCAGCACCGCAGGCATATGTATATTAAATTCAGCAACATTCAATTCAAGTAGAAAGAATCAAATGCATGAGGTCAATAACACCTCATTTATTTCTACCAACAGTAACAAGTTTCGTTTCTGAGCGGAAACATTTCCGAATATGTGAGACGTGCTGTTGGTAGGAAAAAATATGAGGTGTTATTGACCTCATGCATTTAACACTAATAATATATGAGATATTTTCGACCTTATAACAATACCAAGTACTTTAGACCTTGTAGTAATATAAGTAGTACTCACCCCCCAACATACATCATGCCGAGAGAGCTGCCGTGGCCCGAGGACCAACCCAGCAGGGCGGCGCCCGCCCAGTAGGCCCAGTCGCTGGTGACCAGCACGGGCGCGGTGCGCGCCGCGCTCTTGTAGTTGCAGAACAGGAAGAACGGGATGAACAGCAGGCGGAGCGTCGTGAATAGAATCAACCAGCGGGGCTTGGGCTGTAATACAGAGCATAGTATTACAATTTATGTTCCAATGAGATTTTTTGTCTATTTGTCTGTTTATTCAGAAAATTATAACCCAGGGGTAATATCTTTAATAATTTTGATTGCTCGAATTTAAAAGAGTTAAATAATTATAAAATTTAATCCAGTGTAAATAGGTTTCTCCTAGGCAAACGCGCAACATTTTAGACTAAAGTGGTGCTTAACATCAGGCTGGCTGTAGTCAAACCGTTAAGCCGTTGGCCTTTACGGTGTAAAAACACGCTCATCACGCAAAAACGGCTGAACGGATCTTCATGATTTTTGGTACGCAAGTAGTATGAGATCCCGGAAGCGTCGTAGGCTGCGAAGCGAGCCTGCGGGCGTCCTTTAGTTATAAATAAGAGATTAAATTAAAAATGAAGCCGCATACTACTACAGACACTACATACGTTGAAGATTAATAACTATATATTGCATAAAAACAATTTATTGCAGAACTAGTGGACGCCCGCGGCTTCGCTCACATTATTTTGAGATAAAAAGGTATAAAATGAACATAATTTTTTTTATTTACGAATCGATTGATATGAAATAAACATTAAATGTTAAGTTAAAAATGCACTAACATGTTAGAGAAGACCGTAGACAAATCGGTTCAGCCGTTTTCGAGTATATAACGAACAAACATACCTATGTACAGACAAACAGAATTTCTTTTTGGAGACATGATTTTTGTTTGCTATGGCATCAATGAAGACCACTCAAAGATTTTTTTTCAATAGGGAACATGCACAACTTTTTTTTATTACTTCAATGAAAACTTTTTAATAGACAATCAGCATAGTGAAATTATTTTTCAATTAGCTTTAACAATACCGCAGTTATACACGTTTTTAGTTTACGATTAGACAGAGAGAACCGACATGTCATGTGACGTCACATGGCACTAACGCCATACAAAATACATAGAAAATACTGTTTTGAAAGAAAGAGATGGAATGAAATCTTCAATTGGTCATAGCTTCTTTATTTTTCAGTGGATATAAATGCGGTTTGCACAGCTCGTTTAGTACTTTGTTATATTTATATAGTTTATTTACAAAAATCAAATTCCATTTCTATGCATGTTCCCTATTATCTTCAATGTTCAGACACCGACCTGTTAAAACTTTATAATATGTATAGATAAGTCAAAGTACTCACGAACTGCACGAGGCTGGCGGTGATGTTCCCCAGCATGGCGGTGAAGTTGAAGGTGAAGAAGCAGCACACCGTCGTGAACGTGTTCCCATCCATGCCCAGGAACGAGCCGCCCGCGCTCGCCGGGGATATCGCTGGAAATAACGGAGTTATATGTTATAAAGCAGTTCAATGACAATCAAAACGTTTTCAAATATAAAGTAAACAGGTTTCTTCTAGCGTGCTACATATGTATTATCTAACTGCAGTGCTTAACATCAGGCGGGCTTTAATCAAAAGACAATAATTCCACGTGGGCAGCGTCTCGTGGTAGCGGTGGAACATCTGCAAGGAGATAGTGCAATACAAACATGTGCAAACAAAATCAACGGTTGATTTTGTTTCCACACAAAACTAAAAGCAGCAAAAATGTACATATCGTATTTTTTTTAACTAATACGGATTTGCACTTGGCCATAGTTTGCCTGATGATAAGCATACATCCAACTATCATATTATCATAAGTTATGATATAATACAGCCGGGACGGGTTTTTATGGGCGCCATAGCTTGGGATATGAAATATCGCTCGCATTTAATTAAATGTCTCAATTTAGTTTGCAGTCATGATTGTGCTAGAAAAACTAAAATTTGGTGAGAGTCACTCAATTGGCTAATGAATATAGACATAAGAAAAAATGAAAATAAGTAAAAACTAATAGAAAAGTGTATAAATATTATATTCGTTATCTAGTAACCACGACACAGGTCTTTGCTTAGTATGTGGGCTAGATGGCGCTGTGTGCAGTCTCCCGGAATATTTATTTATTTATAATGTAGACGAAAACATTTTATATAGAACAGTATTCATGTATTATATCCGTCGTCTAGTACACGACACTGTGTGGGCTAGATGGCGATGTGTGCAATGTTTAACTATTTGATGTATTTATGTATACATGGAGGCACGTAACTCTAGCGCTGGCCGGTACGTGGAGGGGATTGCTGCGTATGTGTATTGTCGCGCACACAATACATAATATGTACTATTATTTTGGACTCCAATATCTTTTTTTTAAACAGAATTAGGTAAGCAAAATAGATAAAAAATAAACTTTTAATCAAAAACTCAAATTTACAGTGTTGCTGTCCGAATGACTGAGTAAACTATTTATAGCTTCGTCAATCTTACTTTTGATTTGTTTAATAGTATCAATTAATTCAATAGATTACTTAAAAAAAAATTCGCGTCAATAAATATTTTCCTTGCCTGTCTTTTATTTGTTCTTCTAATCTATGTGCGGGTTCTATTCCCGCATAACACAAGTAATTATGCATATTAAAATTTGTAATTACTTGTGTTGAGTCTGGTCGTTTCTATGTATAATAAGTATGTATTTACATAAAAAGTATATATGTATTATATCCGTTATCGAGTACCCATGATACAAGCGTAAGCTTAGTATGGGGCATGATGACGCTGAGTGATATGTCTTGAAATATTTATTTATTTGTTTTAAGCATATTTACTTTAGTCACATACAACTTAAAAGTCTAATTTTAACAAACAAATTCAAACTTAACAATAAACAACAAAAATTAACTGTAATTACAATAAAATTATTAACGCGACTGTACCACGGGATGTGCGCGGGGTGGTGTATGTACGCGGGGAACGGAAAGCGACTGGAGAGCCAACCAGCGCTCCGCACGCCCGCCCTTCATCCCGCTAGCCCCCCTCAGGTACCTTAATTTGTACTTCTGCGCAATAACGGTCACCGCTAGAGTTAGTTGCCTCGATTTATAGTTACATTCTTGCACGGCGGGGAAGACGGCGAGCGACACGAAGAAGACTATGAAGATGTTGTAGAGCTGCTGCGCGGCTTGCAGCACGATGGTGCCGTACGGGGCCGCCTTCTCCGCCGCCGGCTCGCTGGCCGCCAGCGCGGGGTTGTTGCGCAGCGTGCGGGTGGCCAGCGTCTCGTGGTAGCGGTAGAACCTCTACAAATATATTAATATACCCACATAATCATTTATTGAGAAAACCTGTACCTAAATATTTTGATATTTTGTAAGAATGTACATATATGACAATTATGACAAGAAATAATAGTGTTGCATTACTTATTTATTTTTAATGTTTATGATTTTATTAAATATTTATTTCTTTCTTCCAAGCAATTCTATATTAGTGCAATATAAAGTAAAGAAAAAATGACAGACAACAAAATTAAATACTTATTCCTGTGTTACAAGTGGCTTTAACGCTAAAAACGACTTCTACCCTGCATTGGAGAGCCGTCATGAGAAAATATAGGATTCGTGTATAAAAAAAGTAAAAATGTGAAATATTAAAAGGATGGTGCACATAAGTAAATTAATAAGTATAACAATGAGGTTTTATAAATCAGCCGCGCCCCGCGGTTTAAACCGGGACTTAAGTTAGGCGCTGTGTTAATCCTGGGTCTAATTAACCTTAACACCAAAATACTTCATTCTTATCGGTTCATCTGTTGAGTGTGAAAATGAAAGAAACTTTCACACATTCGTCATTTTAGAACAAATGTCACATTTGATGATTTGCTGTAACAACACAGTCCCCCGCAACACAGGCGCACTCACATTGAGCGGCAGCGCGAAGTAGGTGTCGAAGCAGACGAGCAGCACCAGCATGCCGCCGATGAAGTAGTAGATGGCGGCGGTGCGCGGGCTGGAGGCCAGGCGCGCCAGCAGCGCGAGGCCCACCACCAGCGTGCCGCACACGTTGGAGCCCAGCACCACGGCGCCCGTGTAGCGCGCCGGCAGACGCGCCGCCACGCCGAACACGCTGTTCTGGAAGATCGCGTTGAAACCTGCAACGAAGGAGCTCGAGTCGTCAGTCGATAAACAAGCAAAGTGATAACAAACAAGTTTGTATAGTCCTCCAAAACAAGTCCCAAGTCAAGCGAAAACAACACACAAATGGAAAGCAAACGTTTGTTGGTCGGTTTACTGATTGGTCACGCTATAACATAGTAATAAAATCTGACTTTGAAATGAATTTTACTAAAGCTTTGGACACTGTTTCCGATTCCGTACTTCTACCTATATACAAGAGAATATTGTGTAGGTAATCGTGTATTCGATGACTTACTTAGTGACCTTAAAAACATTTATTTTTAGAGTCATGCAAGGGAGTGTTCTTGGACCTAATTTCTTCTATATAAAAGTTAAACACTTTCAACAATATTTCTTTCTTTTGTTAATAACGCACATATCACTTAATCAAGAGAGATATATTTTGTATCACGTGCAAATGATTGCTCACCGTTAAGCAAGAAGGCGGTGACCATGGTGAGCCAGAAGAACAGGCCGGGCTGGTTAGAGGTGTCCACCATGGCCAGGATCACGGTCACCACGAACAGGGCCACCTCGATGATCAGCGACCATACTATGCGCGTTGTCAGGTTGCCCCTGGAAATAGACAAGTAAGGAGTTAGCTACGAATAAATTAATGATATACCTATGCATTTCATTTATTTGTCTGCACTTATGAGTAGGTATACAAACAGATATTCATCACAACACAAGGTGCAAAATGCGCTCCATAAGTAAGCCTTTCGGCATGCAAAACACTTAACACAAAATAATACACAATTGAGCAAAATATAGAATTGTAACTACTCATAAATGTCGCGTTGACAATGCATCCATATGTTATCTCTCTCGCATACAAAGCCTGCTCTTTGTTGGTTAGCCAAATCGTGCCGAATGTAATCGTCGCAGTTATGTAAGGACGGTAAATGACTAAGCCCCGCCCGCCAGCTCAATGGCGGTGACGGCGGTTGTTTCGATGAATAATATTTGATCTCGTGGAATTATTAAAAAAAAGTGTCACTATAAAAAATATCAAAAAAACAATATGTCCAACTAGCTACTCCACGTTATAATGACTAACGAGGGCGGTGATATTTAGTAACGATTACTAGGTATTGTTACTACTGCAGTCCATTATCAATTCATATACAAATAATGTCCACACTGGCTATGACTCTCGGAGGCAGAGCTGTCACCTGCAACACAGGGCTAGACCCAGTGTGGGTGACCACGTCCCATAATTACTGATTAAACTCCAAGCAGGCAGAGTCCCTTACTTGATCTTGACAAAGACGTTGAACCAGCTGAACAGCAGGTTGGGTATCTGGCTGGCCCAGCCGATGGATGTGAGGTAGTTCTCGCTGTACTCCGGGGCGTTGCCCAACTTGTAGTCCTTGAAGTACTCCTGGAAACATTGAAAATTATATATTTTGCGACAAGAAATTACGTACGAACACATTCAGGAACGTAAGAAAAACACATTTTGCACATTAACAAAATTTCTCGTCACAAGCCGGCCTCAACTCAGCATGTGCTGACTGCGAACAGTCAGCGCTGGTCTTCCGTTGAGACCGACGGGTGACGACTCGAACTACGTAAAACAAGCAAAACAATAACACAATCTAAATTGATAACGTATACATTATAATAATATTTGTATAGGATCTGCTACACAAATTACAATACCTTGTCGAATTTAATTTAGCACATTTCAGTTTTAATAAATATTTACATATTATGTAAAACGAACAATTAATCTGTAGCGAAAAGCAAATTTAAACGATGTCTAAAAAATCGTCAACTAAATAACGTTTAAAACACCACAAAAAAGACTACCCAATCTAGGGACATCATGTATGTCTTGATTAAAAGGATTTGGTTTCCAAATTAAACTTTTATTGGAAAATGAGCGAAAATAATCACGACCGGCAGGATTCGAATCTGCGTATTTCTGCTACCGTCAGAACGCCTTAACCACTAGGCTACGGTCTACTAACTGCCAGGCGCGAAAATCCACACTCATTTCCATACACTTCAGACTGAGCGGCTGATGGCGCCACTTGTGCTGTCAGAATATGTCTAACAAGCACTCATATCGATGTACTATGGACACCTAATATGACGAGAAATGGGCCTTTCGCGTTTTAATTATGAGTTAATTTATTAAGTGCTAACCTGCACTATGGTTGTTTTAAATTAAACTCAGCCGCTCAGTCTGAAGTGTATGGAAATGAGTGTGGATTTTCGCGCCTGGCAGTTAGTAGACCGTAGCCTAGTGGTTAAGGCGTTCTGACGGTAGCAGAAATACGCAGGTTCGAATCATGCCGGTCGTGATTATTTTCGCTCATTTTCCAATAAAAGTTTAATTTAAAACAACCATAGTGCAGGTTAGCACTTAATAAATTAACTCATGATTTGGTTTCCTTCAACAATGTACCAAACAGAAGTTCAGAATCAATTCTGCGGAGAAGTGACGACCCCCAGTAATGAGGAATGCAAGGAGGAGTACTTACGGTGGCGGTGATGAACATGTTCCAGGCGGTGAGCGTGCCCAGGCCGTGCAGCATGAGCGTCAAGTACACCAGGTTCCAGCGGTCGCGGGGGGGCGCCAGCTCCATGCCCACACCTGGAACGCACGCAATACTATAGTTAGGGGAAATAATTTTTATTTTGGTTAGTTATTGGATTGGTCACCAACCAAAGTTAAAAGAAAATGAGTGGGTGAATTCACGTGGGATCTAATCCGTCAAAATCAAAAGGTAAAACGTAAATAAAAAAAAGAAAAGAGTCTATTTGTGAAATCGCAAATAAGTACAAAGCTCATCTTGTTCATCTGTTAAAATAAACTCACATAAAGTTACGATTCCTTTGGAAAACAAAACACTCCTAAATCAAAAAGCACTGAAACTGTAATACGCTTTTTACTTATACTTATATAATACTTTTATGCATGTAACCATTTTTATTTTTAATTCAAAACTATAACCCCACCAAAAATCACGAACAATATGCTACAAATGTGAAGTTTAAACACAGGAAACGGTAGCATACTTTCAAATAGGTGAGTCGTGAGTGTGTTGTGTACTTAATCACTTGTACAATTACTGAGATACATTTACAATAGTTAGCATATCTTGAAAATATTCGAGTTAAATCGACAACTAAATGTAAAAAGCTGTTCATTTAAAAAAAATATATGTACTTTTACAAAGAATAATTAACAACTCATACCATAAAACTGTAGTTTAAATATTAATTTTTAAAGCTTCTTAGTGCTAACCAGAAAATAAGTTCGATACAGATAGGCATTTATAAAAAAAAACTTTTGCTAACCAATTTCAAACAAGGTACGTATAATATTATTGAGTAAGCAAAGCTTGCTCCATCTTGGGCCATTATCACAAAACATCAGGCGTTTTGCATTCAAATGCAAGCCAATAAAAAAATAACAAAAACAATAAAACTGTAGCGAACTTCAGGTGCACACAAGTCTATCGAATAGAGCCTGCATGTGTTTTTCGTAAGCGCTTCTATACCCACGGATATTATAAGTGACAGATGCTATAGAAGTCATTGACACTGCGTTGAGTGGGAAGTTCATACAAAACTAACGAAGTCGATGTGAGATTCGAACTCGGTGCCTCGCGCGCGACGCGAACGCCTTGGCCGTTGGACCAGAGTGCTGGTATGACGTAAGGCGAAAAACGTGATGGGTTGTTATTGTTGATAATGGTACAGATTACATTGCAGTATGTATGAATCATCATCATCATAAGTATGTATGGAACTTTTGTAAACGCGCGGATTTATTAGTTTAGGGTGTTGTTTGGTTTGTGCATTTTACAATGCGACTAATTATAATGATTTTTGAAGAAGATATAGTATACTGCCCTCATAACTCAAAATGCAGTAATCGACATTTTTGGGATTTTTACTTTTTTGCAAAAATGGCATCCTATGAGGCTAATCTATACCTAAAAAAATTAATATCATATATTTTTTAACTGTAAACATGTTTTTTACTCTGTGAAAAACGCAGTACTTGCACAAAAACATTGCTTATGCTAACGCAATCTGCAGTAATCGACGTGTGCTAGAACAAATTGCACTACTTGCGTCGATTACTGCATTTTTCTTTAGCATAACATTGTATGGCAACGAACGTATACTAAAACCAAACGCAGTATTCTACTATATAATATGAGAAATACCTAATGAATTATCTGAAAATTGCATAACCAAAAAAGAAAATTAGGTATAATAAAAATAGGTGACATTATACCCCGTAACAGAATCCGTTCTAGGAAAAAATCCTGTAAATTAATAATCAATTGATCTGCAGGAGCATGGAGAGATTGAAAGAAAACTAATACATACCTATATGTTTGGTTCTTATTTAATATTATAACATTTTTATAAAATAACTAGGTTTTTATAGAGCTATAATATTGAGTTTTAGCAAAAATACTGTTTTTTGTTTGTTTTATGTTTTTTTTAGATTACGTAGTTGTTTTAAAAACTTGTTTTTACAAATTTTAAAAAGATACAAAGACAAAATATATATATAGAACATAACACAGACGTATAAATATATTATTATATAAGTTAGTATCAAAACTTTATTTTGGTTTTGAAAGGAGAATTTTGTTGGTATTAGCAAAATTGCTGTTTTAGTTGGGTTGGAGATTTCAAAACCTACCTTCATTTAGTGTGATTATTATGACACAGTATTTTTTTGTCTGGAACATTGGTTCTAATAGCGTAAATTTTAAATTTACCAATGCCTAGTTAAACAAAAAGCTTAATAAAATCAAACTCTGCTTTAATTGCGCCTTGTGTGGTTAAAATAACAATAACTTTTTAATGTATGAACTGATTGAAATAAAATAAAGATTTAATGTTAGGTAAAAATATTACTATACCAATATTACCTATTAGTAAAACCCCAACCAAATCGGTTGAGCCATTTCTGAAATAAGCTCGCACAAACAAATAGATACACGGTCATTTTTTTTAAATTAGTGTATATGATTTCCTCTCCATTGATGCACTTTACTTGTAATCTCTATATAAATTATCTGTCATGTACAAAAACCGATGAATAGACCGATGACCGATGACAGTTTCATTAAATGTAGATATAGATTTGGATATTAAGAGTTATATTAAAATTTCAAAACAAAATCGTCTAAAAAAATATATTTTGTCTTTGCAGCCACCCAACACTGCCTAAGATCAGCTTATTACTTATTTATTGCATCCAAAATATAGGTAACGATACTAACAAAAAACGCAGTATTAAACACGTGCTAGGCAATAACGCAGTAATCGACACATATACTGCACTTGGTCTTAGCAATCTTGTAATGATCGCTAGGCCAGACGTTAGATGAAAATGCAGTACTAAGCATTTTATCGTCATGATTCAGAAAAAATAATAAATTGGCATACCAATAGAAAGCTTGATTTTTTTCTTGATTTTTAGGTTCAATTTAATAGCTATATAACATGTATTTGATGTCTAGATCACTCAAAATGTTTTAACCGCGTTTTTCTCGAAACCGCCTTTTGTCGATTAATGCATTTTGAGTTATGAGGGCAGTATACCAAGATGGAAAGTAATTGGCTGTTACACAATTAAAACTCAGTCTAAGCAGCAGTTAAAACAAGTTCTAGCATTATATATAAAAACCAGGGCCACTTGGTAGTTGCGTCGCCACGCAATGGAGCAATGAATCATTGCTATTTTGGCATGATTATCATAGTTTAGTGTAAGGCCAAACTCTTCGATAAGTTTAGTAAGTTAAGCCAAATGTAAGAAAATGCTCAATGTATCGAGATGTTATTAGGTGTAGGTACATATATTTCTATTATTCTATTGTAACATCGTGATCGAAGTTGCATACATTTTCCTAGTTAAGAGGGGGCCTAATGCCAGCAAAACGCAAACAGAGGTATTCTCGATGCCGACTTTCAAATGGAAAAATGGATTTGACAGTCGCGGTGTATTTTTGACCGAGTTTTATTTAATTACTCAAAAGTTGTACATCAAATTGAAAAAGTAACTGGTGTCTTAACTAAAACATAATTGTAGCTATTTTATACATAAAAAATAATGCGGGGTCATGCGCTGATAATTTCGAGTAAATGAATAAAAATAGTTTTTTTCTTTGGCATTTGTAGTTTTTTTTTTTCGCGGAAAACTCTGACCTATTTTCAAAATTCTATGCAGCTATTTGTCTTCTTTGGGATTATACCCATATTCCAATATTTTTTTCGTTGCAATGTTTATGTTTCTTAGCATTAAAGAGCGGCATCGAAAATACCTCTGTTTGCGTTTTGCTGGCATTAGGCCCCCTCTTAAGTAATGAGGCTTACCTTTCAAGTTGAGGGTGTCATTGGGCAGGTTGGCGCCCTCCCAGGCCGGCGTCAGCTTCACCGGCTCGTTGCGAAGGAACGGCGCCTTCTCGCCATCGCCCTCCCAACCTGGAACACCACATCAAAATTGGCTTAGACAAGTTATGAATAAAATAAAAGACATTAACCCATAGTTACTAAAACTAATTTGGACACTGTAAATAATTACCTATTAATAAATAACTATAGATTTAAAAAATGTATAGCTAGACTTCCCAACCTGAAAACCACATCGAATTGGGTTTAGACAATTTGTACATCACACAATATATAGATAACGAAAGTATGTTTTTTTTTACACGTAATAGGCTTACGTTTGACTATAGCCTGCCTGATGTTAAGCATCGCTATAGTCTAAGATGGATGTCTCGGCCGACCTTCCGAGCGTTAAGACGTGCTGTGCTTGTTATCTACCAATATTTCTTAATCTCAACGTTTAAACTTGAGATTTGTCATTAGAAAGCTTCACAAAATTACAACGTGCAGTGTTACAACATAAATATTTGAGTGTAAAGTGAATCTGACGTGTTATTTGTATAAAATACATCGAAATTACCCAAAACAAAGTGGCGCTTGCGCCCTTCTATTTGTACGAGACTGCGCTCGCGCAGCCGACCGACCAGTGACCAGTGACGAAGAGCCGCCGTCCCGCTACATAGCCGCGGGATCTCGAAATAGTGGACACGGCAACATTGTTGCTACTACGAGCGAAGAATCAGTCGGAGTTCTTGGAATCGACGGACAACAAAAAACCTACCGGCCGCGGACAACTGAAGAACGTAGTATAATTGCGACTTTGTTTATAAATAATATTTACTTAACTAGATTATTACTACATTACAATTGTATACTGTTAGGCTTTAAATTAGTGCGTACTATGTAACTAAGTTACTGAAGCGGCTGCTTAGGTAATTATTCACACACTTAGATTGTAAATAGGTATACTGACTAGGATATTTTGTCCTTTACAAGCTGTGTAAGGAAATCATTTTACAGTTAATAATTTTTAGCAGCTAATAAAGTACGCTTCATGACTAAGTAAATTAATATTATCTAGGTTCTATTCTTAATAACTTATATTATATCGATAAGGTTTAAATAACTTACCTACACAATTTATCGACTAAGATTAAAACTTACCACCAAGATCGCATTTTGTAGTAAAATAAGTATTGAGCTATTGAACATAATAGAAGTTGGTACTGTCATTCTACAACTTTTACAATATTGGCAGGATAAATTGATTAAAGTTTTCCAACAATTAAATTAGGTATTTACTTGTGGGGCTATCAGTATGTTGGGAATCAGAACTCCTGATAAGAAAAAAACTTCTCTCACGAATAAGCCGCCATCACCAGTTACAAAAGAAGATCCTACGAACAATGCTGGTCCTTCAAACGAATCGATGAATCCGTCGGCCACTTCAGTTAGACTCAGTGTAGGGGAAATCGAATCTAAAATGAAGTCACCGAGTATCTCCACAGAAACAGCTAAAACAAAGGCTGCTACAAAAACCACACCTAGTCAGCAGAAGGACGCCGACGTATTTGTTCCTGAAGCATCTCAAAAATCACCCAGCTACATCAGCCGACTCTCTGAGGCAAAAGCATGTGCAATGAAGATTAAGTTTAACATAAAAGATGTGAGGACATTAAAGAAAGAGACAAAAACAGAACTAATAGAGACAGCAGATAGAATGTATCGATTAGTAAAAGATGCGGAAGAGGGTAAATCTTACGATGGAAAAGAAAGCAATAAAACTAAAGAAAAGAGAGATGAAGGTAAAAAGACTCAAACAGATACAGTATCAGTAGAATTACAACGCGAAATGATACTTAAACTAGAGAAACATAGTCAGCTGCTACAGAAAAATACTCTAGAGATAGTCAATTTACAGGAGTCAATAAAAAACCAGCAGAATGCAATCGAAGAAAAACAAACTTACGCCCGAGTCACAGCTGGGCTACCAAAAACTCGAGAAACGACACATTCGGTAGTCATAACATCAACAAACGAGGGTGATTCAGGAGAGCAATTAATCCAGAGAATTAGAAAGACAGTAAATGCTAAAGAAGAAGGCCTACGTATAGATAAAATTAGAAAAGCAAAAGATGGAAAAGTGATACTGGGCTGTCGCACACGTGAGGATCTCAGTAAAATAAAAGACAGACTGAAGAACCCAGATGGTATGCTTCAGGTTGAGGACATTAAAAACAAAGATCCTCTAGTGATCATACGGGATGTCCTCCAGGGTCATTCAGATGAAGACGTACTGAAGGCTTTGAAGGTACAAAATAAACGTCTTTTTGGCGGGCTTAGCGTAGAGGACGAAAGGATGACAGTGAAATACAGGAGAAAACATGTCAGGAACACACTCCTTAACCATGTTGTTCTTGCTGTCTCACCACTTCTTTGGAACCGAATGATACATGAAGGAACTGTATGCGTAGACTTGCAAACATGCAGAGTATTGGACCAATCCCCTCTAGTGCAGTGCTCGCGTTGCTTAGGATACGGACACGGCAAACGTTTTTGCCAAGAACCAGCAGACCTATGCAGCCACTGTGGGGGTCCACACTTGAAGAGTGAGTGTGCTGACTGGTTGGCCAAGGAGCCGCCAGCGTGTTGCAATTGTCGACGAGCTCGGCATGTCGATGTGGCCCACAACGCATTTAGTAATGAATGCCCAGTGCGGAAAAGATGGGAAACGCTAGCTAGGTCAGCTATTGCCTATTGCTAAAGTGGCACCAAGCATTAACACACCAGTTGGTACCCACCAGTACAGAGTGGCTCAAGCTAATCTACAGAAGTGTAAGCAAGCAACTGATGACATTATTATCGAATCTATTAAAAGAAAGCTTGCTTTTGTGTTAGTTCAAGAACCTTATATTGGCAACTCTTGGGAGCTTAAAAGCTATCCCGGTGTCAGAGCTATACAAAATAGTAAGAAAGCTGAAATGCCTAATAAGTCTGCTATCCTAATATTTGATGACACAATCGATGTTATTCAATGCCCTGACCTGACAACGTATAATATGGTGGTCATTAAACTAAGAACAAGGGCTTGGGAACTAGGATTAGTGTCAATCTATTTAGAATGCAATGGCGATATTGAAGCTGATATCAAACAGATTAAACACATCATAGCCAAAATTGGTACTCGGAATGTGATACTGGCGGGCGACTCCAACGCATGGAGTACATGGTGGGGCTGTAGAGAGACAAGGGATCGAGGTGAAGCTTTTGCGGAAATGCTTGATAGCATGGACTTTCAAATCCTGAATACAGGCACAGGTTTTACGTACGATACGATAAGAGGCGGCATCAGATACACCAGCTGTGTTGACGTAACTACGTGTTCCATGAGCATGCTTGGCAAAATAGATGGATGGAGAATAGCTACTGACATCACGGTATCTGATCACAACACCTTACTATTTGAAATAAATTTTGAAAAATCAGTAGGGACCCACAAAAAAGGAACCACCAGAATTTATAACACCAGGAAAGCAGATTGGAATCAATTCAGCGAAGACCTTCTGGAAATATGGGACAAAAATAATTTTAGTAGCGAAAAAGTAATTGAAGCGAACAATGTGGATATCTTAGAAGACATAATTAATAAATACACTGCATACTTATCCGAAGTTTGCTCAAAAACAATGCCAAAAGCAAAAAACAAACCTTTGTGTGAAATGCCATGGTGGAATAAAGAGCTGGAAAAACTCAAACGTGACATGATGACTAAAAAACGCCGCATACAATGTGCTTCAAGAGTCCGTAGAAGCTTTGTCGTTAACCAGTATCTTGCAGCAAAAACACTATACCTTGAAGAGGTTTCAAAAGCTAGGGTAGCAAGCTGGAAAGCCTTCTGTGGAAGGCAAGATAGGGAAAGCCTATGGGACGGTGTGTATAGAGTTATCAGCCGCACCGCCGTTCGGAAAGAAGATATGCCTCTGGTACGCAACGGAAAGGTCTTAAACGGGGAAGAGTCGGCGAAATTACTCGCAGAAACTTTCTATCCCGAAGACGTAGCTGCTAACGACAACTCAGAACACCAAGCAATAAGAATAACAGCAAGGAGTTTAAATGGAGAGTCACATGATGACTCATGCGATCCCCCATTTACTGCAGATGAGTTGAAGTGGGCAGCTAATAGTTTCAGCCCCAAGAAAGCACCAGCGCATGATGGACTTACGGCGGACATATGCAGAGCGGCAATTGCTTGTGACCCCGAACTATTTCTCAACATACTGAACAAATGCCTAGAACTGTCTTACTTTCCCAAGCTCTGGAAGGAAGCGACAGTTGTAGTACTAAGAAAAAGCGGTAAAGAAGACTATACACATCCCAATTCATATAGGCCGATTGGACTATTGCCTATTCTGGGTAAAATTCTAGAAAAGATGATAGTGAGAAGAGTTCGGTGGCATACACTACCTGAAATGAGCCCGCATCAGTATGGATTCACACCACAGCGCAGTACAGAGGATTCCCTCTATGTCATGATGAGTCACATTTACAAACGTCTGAAAGAACACAAATTAATAACAGTTGTCTCACTTGACATCGAGGGAGCTTTTAATAATTGTTGGTGGCCAGCTGTCAAATGTAGACTGGGTGAATCCAAATGTCCCTTGAATCTAAGGAGAATAATGGACAGCTACCTGAGTGACAGACGAGTAAGGCTTAGATACGCCGGATCTGAAACAGTAAGAGAAACATCTAAAGGATGCATCCAAGGTTCGATAGCGGGTCCAACTCTATGGAATCTTCTTTTAGATCCTCTACTCAAAAAATTGACAGCTGAAGGGCACTACTGTCAAGCATTCGCCGATGATGTTATTCTCATAGCCTCCGGAAGGACATCTAATGAGGTGCAGCAGCAGGCCAATGCCGCATTAGCGCTTGTCCAGGAGTGGGGTGTCGTTAATAAGCTTAAATTTGCAGCAAATAAGACCAAAGCAATGGTAATAACTAACAAGCTGAAATACGACACACCAGTCCTGAGCATGGGTGGTGAAGGAATCGAAATGTCACGCGAAATAAAAATTCTAGGACTCACGGTCGACAATGCTTTGACTTTTAATCAACACGTTTCAAATGTGTGTCGCAAAGCTCTGAATTTATACAAGCAAATGTCACGTGCTGCCAGAATATACTGGGGTCTACAGCCTGAGATAATCAAGATTATGTACGTAGCAGTTGTAGAGCCGATAATTTTGTACGCGGCTAGCGCATGGGGTCCAGCAGCTCGAAAAAGCAAAGCCCAAAAGCAACTGAACGCCGTTCAACGAGGGTTCGTTCAAAAAATCACCAAGTCATACAAGACGGTGTCGCTGAACGCGGCCCTTACACTCGCCGGATTGCTTCCATTGGACCTTAGAGTCTTGGAAGCAGCATCTTTATTTGAAATAAAGCGTGGTTATTCCCGACGAGTGATCAATGAACACGATATCGAAAAAAATATGGACTTTGTTCTGCTACCACATCCAGCTAAAACTAAATCACTCCAATTTGGTAGCGTGGCAGACGGTGCAGACTGGTTTCAGCAAAACGAAGAAGCCTACAAAATATTTACCGATGGAAGTAAAATTGAAGGTAAAGTCGGAGCCGCTCTTTCAATATGGCAAGGCAAAACCGAAACACAATTTCGCAAGTTTCGACTAGAACCATTCTGCACCGTTTACCAGGCCGAACTGCTAGCACTTCAAAAGGCGGTAGAAATAGCTTTAAGAAGCAAAGTGGACGAGTGTAGTATATTCTGTGACTCGAGGTCAGCCCTTGAAACAGTGGCTTCTGGAGTTTCCCTCCATCCTCTCGCCGTAAAAATAAATGCAGCTGTCAATGCACGACCAGATAAAACAATACACTTCTTCTGGATCAAGGCACACATAGGACTGGAGGGAAATGAAAGAGCTGATATTCTTGCCAAGGAAGCTGCGTTGCACCGTAGGACAAGAGCTGATTATGAACAATGCCCGATTTCATATGTCAAGCGTCAAATACGCCTGGATACGCTTGACGAATGGAACCGGCGCTACAAATCAGGAGTGAGTGCGTCAGTAACCAAGCTCTTTTTCCCTGACGCTGTTGGAGCATATTCTATCCTGAAAAAGATGGAGCTCACTCCCATACTGGTACAGGTGTTCACAGGGCATGGGGGATTCTCAGAATACTTACACAGAGTCAAGCGCAAGGACAGTCCCGCATGCCCTTGTGACCCGGACATGAAAGAAACTGTTGTACATATCTTGACAGAGTGCCCCATACATGGGAAGGATAGAAATGACCTAGAAATTAGGTTAGGTATAAAGATAGAAACTGAATTACTGAATGAATTAGTGTGTAACAAAGATTATAGAAATAGTTTTTTGGAATTCTGTAAAAAAGCTGGTAAATCGGTAAACAATAGAAATAAATAGTATTAATAAAATCACTTAGGTATATCTTGAATGTATATACAATAAGTAATTTGTAAAAGACAAGAGAAAAAAAAAACAGAAAACAAATAAGAAAAAGAAAGAAAAAAAAAAAAAGATAAATAAGGAACCCGTTTTATTGTACATACCCCAACCCTTACCCCACGCAAACCTAGACACGCATTATATTAATTTATATACTGCTACTTTACTTATAGATTAAACTTCGCTTCAAAATTTGTTTGATGTGATCAGTGTTTGTTGGACAACATCTCCGACTTCTATATGTTGGTGGATTAATCGACGAACAAAAAAAAAAAAAAAAAAAAAAAAAAAAAAATAGTCTAAGATGTAGCACGCTTGCCTAGAAGAAACCCATTTACTCTAGATTTGAAGACCCCTGGATTATGTACTGGTATTATATTATTTATCTATCTAGTACCACAGAATACTATATAGTACTGGGTACTGGTTACGTTTAATTGGGAAGACGCTAGAGTACGTCGTTAAACCATGTCAGAAGCACATAAGGCGGTTTGAAAACTCTAACACCAGAATTAGCCACTCTCACACGAGCATAATTACTTATGGTACCTAAGGTACCCAAAGTAACACTTTTACATTGCAAATTTAAAAATTGTATTACATGTAACAAGTGCGGTAGACAAATATACAATCCATATCTAAATAAAATCATTTATTGACACATACAACATTTTAAATTAAACAATATTTATATAACCATCCAGAATTGTTACAATATTTACATGACTATTCTACATTCCAGATAAACTAGCAACAAGGAACTTCAAGCATTGCAACATTACCTATAGTAAAGTAGTCATAAAAACTATGTTGCAGAGTTGCAGGTGCATCCAGAACGTTGGATAAAATGCATGCGGATAAAACTGGCTGAGAGGAGAAATACAGAGCGAGTTTGTGGCTTCACAGAGGTGGTGTCGAGAGATTGAGCTAATTAATTTGTTATTTATTTATTAAGGCTGAACATTTGTGATCACAATATCACATCAATAAGATCATAACAGACAACATAGGTTAGTAGTAGATTGTGTCACCTGTAGAAGTTAAGCACAGCTAACACATAATACCAGATACTACATCTTTATTCTGTGCTAATGCAATATAGCAGCGGTCTTAACTCAGCTGGCGGAGGCAACAGCATGAGATTACCAATGTTAATCGACTGTCGACGCGAACTGACCTGGGATGGGTGAACAAGAAGTGGCGGGCCGTTTAGGGCGTTTCCATAGGTTGGATGTCACAATAAATTAAGGTTCCGGCTGTTTGTGATAAAATCAGTCGTTAAGTCAGAGGCCTCTAGGGCGGTTTGAAAACTCTGACACTAGAGTTGACCACTCTCATACGAGCTTACTTTTTAATACAATATGTTATCGTATTATTAAGATAAGATAAGATAACTTTATTTAGCAAAAATGTAGGTACTTATACTACTTTGTTCCGTACACTCCACACTAGGATGTAATTTACCTGTATTGTGGAGTGTAGGCTCTTCCTTAGGTTTAGACATACATTTTAATGGGCTGGTGGTAGGTGCCAAGCAAAAGATGATGTACTTGCATTGCAAGGCAAAATAAGTAGAATTATTGCTGTCTGTAGCGCAGGCATTCCGCGTCCTACACTAGGCTAAGCCTGTGTTGTAAGACTCGGTCAGTCTGTGCCACAGCTGTGCTATGTGTAATTAATTGGTTTAATTATTGGCACCTCCCAACCAATTTTAAATTAACAGTTTTTTATCCATACATAAATGTTCTTAGCACTATTATATATCCTAATTAAGTAAGATTAAATTTAAGTTATTCAGTAAGTATGTTAAAATTAATAGCCTCCTAAATACGCGGTGGTGTGTGAATGTATGTTATGTAGTGTGTGTTGTGAAGTATTTGTGTATTTGAATTTGATTATATTACGTCAACATACTACTGGTAATTTCATGCAAAGAAAATGTAAGGTGAAAACTAGAAGACGCTCTCAATTCATATATACCTATATTGTTATATTTCATTTGTTACAATGAATTATCTATACTTGTAAATCTGGCTTCAAATCCATCCTTATATTCTCTCTTCGCCTATACTTCCTCTGTTGCAGAACTAGTACATATTCTGGCTCCCGCCGCAAGCCAGGCCGGCGCGAGCGAAACTGGCACTTGACCGACATTTGTGAAAAGAAAATTAAAAGCTCTCAGCTACGAGCTTCGAGCTTTTACTGAATTAAAATCTGCCACGTGCTTTAATAGAGGCGGTAAACGGGAAGAAATATCACTAGTAGAAATAGTAGTAGTAGAATGCTCAGAAGTTTGTATAAGAAAATAGAAGTATTCGTGCTTGATAATTTTCGCGTTTGTAGTGTCTCTAGCAAAATAGGTACATAAATGGCAGTTTCAGTATAAGAAATTACAAACTTTCCTTTATGGCTTTTGGATATTCTCAAAAACAAAGTCGTTCATTGAAAGTTACCGACAATATTTTACTTGGCGAAGCATTGGATAAATATTTTAGCGTATTTATTAGCCGTACGGGTTACTAATGCAACTCCGACTCTCCATGTCATAAAAGTCAAAAACTAAATGAAAAGCCTCTCAAGAACTTATTTTTAACAACTTCGCTACGCAAAATAAGAATTCACGCATCGTCTCACTTACCACCAGTTTGTCAACAAAACGTGTTAGAAAGAACTCTAAAGAAATCTCAAGCAATCGATCAAAGAAATCTACGCAACAATGTCTTTTCACAAACAGTTTATTGACAACAATACAATATCAACCAATAGCCCGTATCGTAGCGGTGAGAGGTATTCTTAAGCGATTACCAAAGTTAGGTAAATGTCGACTAGACTAATTTTAAGATGAAGATGAATGAGAGAAGACCAAACAATGTTATTTAAATATCGATAGACGGTTCTGTGAGCCAGAAGACACGATTCTTTTATCTATCGTGATTCAAAATCATAGTTCTGTACTGCTGCTGTTCAGGTTTGATAACTAGTGAAATTAACACTTTTCCACCCTCATTTATATAGGAAATCAGAATTGATACTGTAAAGCTGCAACACAAACATTACTAATTTTGTTTGACTTGTACCCAACACAGTTTTAAAAATAATTATATTATTCACGTGAAATATTAAAATGTCTAAATTATAGAGATACATTTCATAATTATAAAATACATTATCTTTACAAATTCTACCATATTTTTTAACGCCTGTAAACTATTTATTTATTTTTATTTACCTATTTACTTTTTCTACTCTATCACTTAGCAAAAGAAATATCAACCAATCGTCGCAAGAAATCGACACAAGACCTTTTCACGTTCCACTTTATCGCGAACAATAGCAGAGTTTAGTATCACATAAAGAAAACTAGGAAACCAATCATTTCACTAACGATATGAATATGTAACCGGTACTGGCGCGAATAAAATTGCCACGCTATATATAAATTACAGCGATTTCAGTATGACATATTTATTCGAATACAATACCGACTAAGACTACAAATCTGTTAAAATAAGATAAAAGGATTGATGTACCTCTATCTAAATAATAGTAGTTTATGCAACTGTCATATAATGAAGGGTATTAAAACACGAGTGTGAGTTTATGAAACGAGCGCAGCGAGTTTCATAATAGTAACGAGTGTTTTAATACCCGTGTTATATGCCTCGTCACATTGGAAACTAACATCGACATTATCTTTAATGTCGCTTTGGCATAAAAGGCTTCCCGGCAAATCTGAATCAATCTAAAGGCGCCCACAATATTTTGACATACCTATGCTATGATCAGAGCGACAAAATCACACGTGGCTATCTATGAAAACCTGCTAATTTCTTGGGCGTTGATCGAAGCGTTGATCAGTAAAAATAAATGTATTTACCTACATATCTACATAATATATAATTAACTTGAATATGTATTTATATATCATTAAACATTAGTATATACGTATTAGTACGATTACCATGTTACGCTTAATAAACTTTTTACCAAATACGTTACAATCGATATCATTAGAGTAACCAAAAGCTATATAGAAATCTATGGTAAATAACATATTAATAAAAAGATTAACTAAACGGTTTTCACTCACGTGTAAATCGCGTAAATGGTTTACGCGTTTAGTTAATCTTTTGATAAAATGTCTCACGAAAGTTTTAATATTAAAATAACATATTAATAGTTGAATAGTGAGGTCGTGTTATTTACATATTCTAGTGTATTTGTTTCATATACTTTTTAAATTTAATACATACCAAGGTTAGGCACTCGGCCCGTTACACGACTTAGCACATAATACATTTTAACACTTTTTAAACTTTCAGATGTGAAATAAACACTTATTACACTCAATTTTAGGTGGAAATTATCACTTTTTACTCTGGTACGTAGTTAAAGTTGTCTATAATTGGACACATGGTATGAGATACTGTGATCTAACATGGATGCCGTTGAAACTGTTGCTCGAGCAGTAACTGGTCAGACAGGTATACGTTTTTTTGGCTATGAACGGAATATGAATATTGTGTATAGGTTGGCCAAATTGTACAAATCTTGATATCAGACTGACCTCTTAAATTTTTTAAAGATTTAAAAGTAAATACTTCAATTGTTACAATTTATTGAAAACAACCATTTTAACGCATATTATATTATTTTTATTCTGGTAAAAATTTACAGCTTGAATTGTTACAATTTCTTGTAAACAATCATTTTATCACTTTTTATATTTTGGTAATCATTGCAGTGTATATTCATTCGAAATCGCTGATAGCCACTCCCCTCAAATCATGTATTATTAGAAGCGAAAAAACACCCTAGTAACTTATTTTTTTTTTTAGTTAAATAAAATGTTAAACGATGATTCAGCCACTAAATTAGTTAGTTTGTAGTGTATTTTTAGACGACACATTTAACCAAACTTGTGGCGCGCCTCTTTAATTTCAACATTATATGGTCAACCTGTGCATTGCATTCTATTTATGTACATACATATATTATGCTTTTAACTTTTATAATACCACAGAGAATTTATAAATAATGTAACACTAGGGATTTATTTTCATAAATTATCGAGTTGTATATCGTTTTCACTTCTTTTTGAAACTATCAATGAAATAAAGAAACAAACACAGATATCAAATAAATCACACGTTGATTTAAATATAATAAGTGTTCTAATACACTCTTTACAACACCAAATATCAATTAGGTTGTGTTCTCATTTGCGCAAAGACAAATAAAAAGTAATGAACAATTATACATTACACTATTTATCGTAATATTTTCTAATCATTTACAAATGATGTTTGGTTAGCGTATGTATTGCAGCACAATATGAAATGCACTGGTCAACTATCTAAGTACTCTACTAAGTAAATATAAATTAAGTCATCTCTACGTTATGATTAGAAACTTAGAGACTAGAGAGATCAGGAACTGTGCTACATAATTATTTACATAAATAAATATTGGGTTTGTTAGTTTATTTGCTTTGAGACGGTCCAAGGGGACAGTTCTTAGTTAGTTCAGCGGTTAGATGGGTGACCAAAATGGGTCATTAGGACGTTTTAGGTGTTACATTGCTTTTGTTGTTAATATCTTTGTAGTGGCCAGTGGGCATCAGAAGTTCGTACTACGAATAAAGCTTCGCTTTAGTAAAAGTTGATAGACCACATTAAAAGCAGTGGTTTAAATAATATTAAGGAGTTCGATTCATTTATTTCTTTTAGCGTAAGTACAAAATATATATGCATTCTCCATATTTATTTAAAACGTAAAATAAACTAAAAATAATCATAATATCTTCAACGATTAATTTATAGAATCATTTACATTTGATGGTCTTTTCTACTTCTTCGTTCTACCACTGAAGTAGGGATATTACTTGAATCAAGAAGAATATAAATCAAGAAACCTTAAATGTATTTCAAAATATCTTTTAAGTCCCTAAAATATCGTAGTTAGCATCTCGCATCCGTACATACACAAAGCGGCATCTGAACTCAATTAAACTTCCAAAACAGGGAGCTAGTGAATCGCATTCGTAAACAATGGCAAGATAACACAGTGTTGCCCGATGAACCGAGCCCGAAGAGGCTGATAGCACTGATAACCTCGTCAGATCGGCGGGAGGTCGTACGAGTGTTGCCATTGCGCAATATCAATCTGGCAGTATTGGGCTTCTTTGGAAAGCAATTTGACGATATTGTGTTACTTTACTTGCTTTGTTTGTACTGGGTTAACTATAATACTCGTAATTCATTTATTACTCTGATAGTAAATGTATGTAAGTACATGAACTCCTTAACGTATCTTAAGTTTAGTTCTTATTAATATAATTTAAGGTGATGTGAAACAGATGATAACTTTGGAAAGATTTCGTCTTGAGAGAGACAACGACCAAGACTCGAACGCATAGAGTGCAAAGCTCAAACCCACAGAGCGCAGATCCCAAACTGGTGTGAATCAAAACCTTCGAGTGACATTTTAGTAAAAATAGTTGTGGCGATGGTGCAGAAACACCCTAACAACAAACAAACTTTGTTTATTGTTTGAAGCCGCCTCGGAACAATACTATACTTTTCAAATGATAATTTGCAATGGATTACCGCAAAGTAACGCCTGTTACAGAATGCAGAGAAGCCTCAAAAGAGGGCTATAATTATACCGTGTGTATGTTTCCGTTAGTAATATCAAAGACCCAAACGTATGGAGCAGTCTATATGATCTGCGTAGATTTTTTGATCTAGGTCGAATTAATTTATAGAGGGTTATTAATTTTGAAAGTGGTGGTTCGTCAGAAAACAAATCTAAATATTTAAAGTTTAAATATACTGAACTGACTGACTGATATAGGGATTTATCAACACACAGCCAAAACCACTGCAAGTATTGTAATGCTACTTTTAAAGAGGGCGAAATAGGGGATGCAAGTTTTACTTCTTTATGCGAGCGAAGCCGCGAGCACCCACTAGTAGGTAACTCATAAAACTAACTAATCAAACATCGAAGAAAATCTTTAATATTCGGCAATCAATCTAGCCCAAACTGTTTTTACCAAGCAATCATTTTTGAATTCTCTATTTAGTGGCTTGTTCCACACCATGAAACTCTCTAAGCTGCATTGCAAATAACCCTAAATATATTGTATTAGCTTATTTAATGAATGAGAGAGAGTGGTCGTTAAAAGCTAATGTACATTTACGTAGACGACATGAAAGCTTCACTTATTGACTAATACATCGAAGTAGGTAAAAGGCAATAGGCTTTTACTTATTATAGCATACAATACTTTGGCTACAATATTAAGTTTTTTTTCTTATCTTATTCCTCTACATCCAACGGTTGCCCGGAAGAGATTGCCATAGCAATAAGGCCGCCACTTGTGCCACTAAAGTAGTTTCTGTATGTAATTTTAGTATTTCTGTTTTAGATGTGTGTGACAATAAAGAATTATCTATTTAACTAGTGTAATACAATAAATTAATTTATAAAAAATCCATTATTATAAGTAAGGCGTCATTTTACAAAATATGCAACGTTAAAGGTCGAGCCTGTCAACTTTACCTTTTATATGTATAATTGACCACTAAATTACCTAAAGCGTCTCCTCATATACGACAATGTGACCGAAGGTAGATTATCATATTAAATTATCAATAAATTGTTTATCTTATCCAGAACTGAAGTGAGCCCTACATTTGATATGTTCAAATTGACAACGCTACTCGCAGGACGAACCTTTTTCCTTGCTAAATCACATCAGATACATTCATACAATAAAGGTAATAGAGACATACATACACACATATGTACACTCTCCTTCATATCACTCATGTGATTCGGCCAAGGTGTGAAGCGAGTTGGATAAGGAACAATGAGTAATGACGGGCTCATCCCGCGATATACGACACGAGGCTCGTATGCAAGTTGATACATAGGTATATACAATAATAATACTATTTGTACAGAGGTATCTGCAATCGGTTTTGTCAATAAAATGTAAAAATATATTAGATGGTAAGTGAAGTTAAAATTCCTAATAATTTGATTTAAATATAAAATTAAACGTTTGGATGTACTATCTTCAAAGACCATCACAAAAATAATTATACATCGAAACTCAAGCAATTTTTAGTAAGCGCTAGCTCGCTGGTTTGGTAAAACTAGGGTAGACTTGGTTTCTTTTCTCTTCTATCTTACAGGTGGAAAAAATATATATTTAAAAGCCTTCTCTGAAATCGATTTATGTTTTTACCGATGTCCAGTAACCCAGTATTTCTATAGACACTATCCTATACTTTATAACGCGTATGCATCGTGTCTGGATGTCTCATACCACCGTGTGTGGTTGAATCACTTCATGCCAATGATACAAGATTACATAATTATGTAAGCTGGGTTATGTTTAGAGGTGTATGTCTGTGATATTCATTACAGACCATAGCTTTCCCAAGACTGACAGGAGACATCGACGCTATAAAGTTCAGCGAAGGCAAACTTGGGTATCGAATGTACGGGAGTCGGCGTCACCACCACGGGGTCGGACTCGGAGTGTGATTGTTCACAGTCGGAAACGAAACATAAATCACACACATTTTAATCATAAAAATTCCAAGAGATTCATTGATAGGCGTTTCCTTTTCAAGTGATCTGTTTCCGAATTAGTGAAACACTGGAGGCTAAACTAATACCTGACTGTCATACTGTAAAATAATTGTTTACTTTTATACACAGGCTCGTGGTAAAACTAGAACGCCATAATATGCGAAATTTGCTTCATTATTCAAAGGACTAAACATGCCATAAACATGAAACATGCAAAAGCCGGCGAAGCCGATAATGTCAGTGAAATTGTGAGCTTACAATTAGTTTTCATACACAAACAAAAAAAAACATTCAGTGATAAGGAGGTTGAGTGTGTTTCAGCAGTCTCGTTTGAACGCTAGTTCCATTCAACTATTATAATATTCATTCACATTCGAACACGGTATCGCTTGTGCAAGTGTTACAGAAGACATACTTGTAAAAAATCCCGACAGTATGATAAACATAAGTATAACACTGAAAGTGTTTCCTTCACATAATATTTTGAAACATATAATGTACATACATGTACATAATAGAAGCACTCAGTACAATCTTCAAAAGATTGTCCAAGTACAATACTGGAAACATGTCATAAACACAAACATGCCGGCGACATATTTGCGGCTTCCAATTCGGAATCAGGTCGAGTGGTGTAGGACAAAAAGTTTGTGAGTTTTGAGTCCACTCAATCGATGCGAGATCTGAATTGACCGCACCTAAAGGAACCCTGGGTTAGAAGGCTGGAGAGTAATTATGTTGAATAATTGTGGATAAATATAATAAAAATCAGAAGTCAGTTGTCGTCACAAACTTTTTTTCCGGCAAATCAACAAAAGACAGTCGCAATTCAAACACTGCATATAAAAATAGTAGGTATATGTGTAACCTACCAAAGAATTTGCTATAAGAACACAACGGTTACACTATCTACAACAAATTAAGTAGATAGACAATATTTATTTAACAAACTGTGTCTACTTTATCTTAGTTTAAAACTGAATTTGGTTTTAAAAGCCATATACGTGCTCGTAATAGGAATAGTTGAGATTTGTCATAGAGGCGGATTCGCTTAAGACTATATATCTGAATGAATAACTAGCTTCTTCTTATTGAACGGCAGTGAATTGATAGCCAAACTCCTGTGTAGAGTTTGTAAGCCCTAAAGGCCTCTGAGATGGCTGGCGGATGTATGACAAACAACCAGGACCTTTACAATTCGTTCTCAAAAGGAATGCCTCAGCAGATACCTACAATTTCATACGTTTTAATTAATTAACTATGAAACTAAGCTTCGAATAAATATTAAATACATAGCTAGTTACTAGCTGTAGCTACCGTAACTAAACAAACATTCCTTAGTAAATACTGCTAATTGCGTACTAAGTATGATGATAAGACTATTTGAGGCATAATATTACAATTTAGTTTAGATATAGCACAATATGAGCTAATGTTTGTAAATCACATACGATATGTTCACTGTTTTTATACATTAATGATTATGTGTATAACGCCCATATCATTATGTACATCAAACAATGATATTGTTGACACAACTACTCTGATAAACTTAGTATATGTTTTCTCAGATCCACTATTGCCAGAGATGGGTTCAAATCTTCATCATTAGAGATATATGAACGCTTTACATTTAGGCGATTGCAGTAATTGCATACTTATGCTCATGGTCAATGCTGAGGTATGACCTTTTTGACGCGCGGGGCACACCAATGAAACTTATATCATCTATGTATTCTCTCTGTTTTTCAACTTGTTTATTTTTATATTGTTGTGTCCTGTCCTTTGTGTAAAAATAAATGCTTTCTTTCTTTCTTTCTCATTCGGTATTTTAGAAATGCATACGAAAATATGTAAGTAAATTCTAACACAAAACCCCCAAAACTGGATGTGTTAGCTCTTACGTAGTTATTTAATAATTAAATATGATAGCACAATGACAAATAGATCAAACTATAAATAGGTACTTATGTGCAAATATATTACAATCGCAGAGTCGCAAGTTGTAGTGACATAGAGAAACTTTTTATACTGCTCTTGTTCCAGACAGAAATCAATTTTGTGAAAGAACATTGAAAGTCGCGGATTGAATATTAACCTCGGTACCAGTGCGTGTCTGATATAAAACTGTTACTTCTAAACTGTGGTAAATAGGCCTAAACAATACAAAAAATGATATATGCAAAAAATATGAACCTTACACAAAGTGCAAGGTTAGAATAGCTTTTCTATTATTCAAATGAAAGAAAGATTACTAAATCATACGTTTTATTATAGTAGAGCAAATGATATTTTTACTATACAAGTAGGTAAAACTTTAACTTCTAGATTTTGATAATAATAAATATAAATAAAAATTCGTTTATTGCTCCAAAAACATAATAAAACTATACATAAATGCACTATAAACAGCGCACTAGGCGAACCTGTGTCGCGGTGTGATTGCCTTCTCGTTCCAGACATTACTAATAACAATAAAAAAAAATATATACAGATAGCAGTACATAATAAACTTTGTTAAATTTCTAAGGTATCTTAACAATTAGGTAATTACATTTTTCTTTTAGGCGTTAGGTACACATTTTTTTCATTGGTTTGTATCAATTAGTCTTTATTTTGTCTTTATAATACGCAAAAACTTAAAAACTACCGTTTCAATAAAATTATTTTGTTACGAGTGAATAGGTTAATTGGACAAATATTTTTGACCATCTGAAATGCTCTTATCTAATTAAATAACAACAATGATATCTAAGTAATTACACCAATAAGTTTTGAAACCGTAACGAATAAAAATATTTACATATATATATATACGGTTTCCATCTTTGAAGTGGCCTGCCTCTCTTGCGCGTGCTGTCTCTAGGTCTCCAGTTAGTTACTATATGGGCCCACCTATTGTTGTCTAACCGTTGTAAATGGCCAGCCCAACGCCATTTTAGTTTCAAAATTTCATGTACTACATCCGTAGCCTTAGTTTTCTTACGAATGTTCTTGTTTGAAACTTTATCACGGAGTTTGAGGTTCATGAAGCTTCTTTCCATGCCTCTCTGGCATACTCTTAATTTTTCTAATTGTTTCTTTGTAAGTGGCCAAGTTTGACACGCGTATGTGAGGCATGGTGTAAGACAAATATTCATAGCCACTTCAAAGATGGAACAGGGATATACTCAAGGTGGAACTCTATGGACCAGAACTGCCAGGAATAGAGAGATGTGGAGAAATTTGGAGGAGGCTTTTACCGCCACAGGCGGACCTTATACCGATAAAGATTCACTAACAAACTAATCTAATTAATATTAATAATAAACATACTAACACCACTAACAAAAATATTGAAACTTTGTTTGATTTACGGTTAAGGATAATAAAAGCTTTTTTATTTTTTATTTTATTTTATTATATACGGTTTATTACATCTAGTTTACGTACGGTATCGTCAAGAAGTTCATCCTTTTATAAACACTGTGATAACGTGTTATCAAACGGTCACCAAATTGATAAGATAGTTTTTTTCCCTATGGATCGTTTCGGAGTCTGCAGTTATCTGTTTGAATTGTCTTTTAACAACTGATTTAGCCTTAAGTAGAATGTCTAGTTTATTTTCTTTCTGTCCTGAAGTCTTTTTATAATGCTAAGCACGTTTAATTGTAGTCTTGACCATGTCAAAGAGTAGGAAACCTGTATTTATAATTTACTTTGGGTAAGCAGGTTGTGGTACATTGCAATCGACGAATTAATTTTATTCTCCCAAAATTCTTAAGACTCCAAAAGTCAGCTAGCAAGCTTACCCTGATTAGAAAGTATTAGCCAAACTAATAAATTAATGCCTCAATAATTCTGTAACACTTTACGACACTTCCTAAACTAAGTTCAGTAATATTGCGTGCGAGTGTACTAAATAGTACCTACTGCCCATAACTGTGTTACAGCACGAAATAAAAATTACGACCGTTAAAATAAAACTATATCGCGATCTTGATTGGCGGAAATGGCTTTAGTTAAAACTGTCGCTTTGAGTGGGGGGTTGGGACTACATTTTGATAGGAAATACTGAAGAGCAAAAAATTCGAGTTCATGTATCATCCGTGCAAGGACAAGGGCGCCCAGGGTGAAAAAATAACAATGTAAGCCTTTTTTTAACTAAAACGGGTTTTTACCTGGCCATCGATACATTCTAATTATATCTTCGGTGTTCTTAGTAATGAGGAATATAAATAATAACCTAAAAAGCTAGTAGCTAAACTCATGTTTTATAAGCTTACGTTTGACTACAGCCTGCCAAATTTTTGTTAGGCAACGCTGCGCAAATCATAAGCTTACAAAATTCTATGGTGTATGTTACCTAGTACCTATATTTAATCGACAAATGCAATACCCATCAGTAGCTAACGACAAGCTTCAAGTATCAAAGGAAAGGTGTCATCACCTAATAAGGGGATTAACAGAAATGCTGGAGAGCCGTTACCTTAACCTTATGAGATACATGTAGGGCTTATCCACATGTCTGGTGAATTTCTAAGAAAACGTAAGTTTTTAAATAAATGTTGTGGTGGTTGTGGTCCTAATTTGAAGTCTGTTGTGTTTCTGATATTTTTTTTGTTGGCGTGTTGAAATAAAGTGTTATATCTATATAAATACCTATATCTTATCGACAAGGCAAGAAAGCCTCCTATAAAGCCTTCTATATGAAGTAGTATCAGAAGATTTTTAATGAATCACTCAGCATTGACCTTATTATATCTACGTGGGATTATTTATGTATCATGCGAATGATTTTTGTAACACTCTTGGCTTTACAACATACTAATCGGTTTGAGGTGTTCTTTAGCAAAAATCAACTAAATACGAGGAATGAAACATAACTGCAGTAAAATAAATAAAAAGCTTTACGTAGGTACGTACATTATCCTCTTGATAAAACACAATAGCTATTGTAACACTTCACTTAAAAATAAATTATATACGTCTCTAAGAATTTCCTCAATAAAAACCTGGGGTTTTAGATTTATTTTCATATAATTTTAATACCACTTTTATTTATTTATTATTATTAAGTAAATGTCCGTTGACAGACCGCGAAAATTGACTTTTATTATTTTTTTTCTGTCTAGGAAAGAAGATTCTAATCAAAGAGATTTAATATCAGCAATACGAGTAGTTCTGTCCAATTTTAGCGAAAACATTAACGTGGTGTAGCGGCCAGCATGCTAAGCACGCTGCTCTTAGCGCGGGCGGTGGGTTCTTCTCTGAATGTGTTTATGATATTGTATTTAGAAGTAGTTTGTTCAGTATTTTTCATGCTTATTATTTATGACAGGACAAACATTTATACTGATAACAAACTAAATTGATATTAGCTCATTGATTCTTATTCTTTTCTGATGGTAACCGCTCATTGTGGCGATCAGTGTGGGAACAATCTAAACATAACAGCCTATACCACAGAATACAATACACACAATTTTCATTTACTTTTTAAACAAATTAAAAAAAAAAACTTTTTTTCTGTAAGTAGACAATTAATTTCTTCAGCCAACATCTCGAACCCAAGACATACCGTCACTAGGTCTACAACTTTAGTGTCGCAACAGATACACCCACGATGTCTATCTACCTATGTATGTATGCGTGAATGTATGTTGCAGGTCAAATATTTATTTTTCAAGTTATCTAGTCTAGGTATGTATCTATTGAATACTTGCTATACATCACGATATGCAAACTAAGTGTAAGCATGCTCCGTCCACAGTTACCTAATAATGATACATCAACAGTGAAATTGAAAATAGTTTATATGCCGTAAAACCTTAATCCCGTACATTTTTTATTTTCGTTATCTAACTTAGCGTATAGTACTTGATAAATAATTTAAGACATACTAATAAAATAAAGTTGAAGGCTGAGACTGACGCCTTTACTCAAAAGAAGAGGTAAGTAATACATTAAGATAACTAATTGCACACTAACAAAACACTATACCTACAACTAACTTCACAAAACTTGGTAAAGAGACAATTCTATACAATAGTAAAGAATTGGTTGGCATATTTTATTATAGTATTATTTACAAATCATAATAAACGCATGCCCGTAAAATAGCTTTTGAGAGTTAGTTTTAATGTTCTGGTTTAAAGTATACACATATATATGTAGTTACTGGCGCAGACCTAATTTCCTGTAGATTAATTACAACACACGATGCACCTAAAATATTAGCTCAACACATTACGTATAATATCAACATGATAACACAATTACGTGCCGGTTAAGGTGCACTATCACAGACACTTTTTCATACATATGTAGTAAAGGACTGAAAAAAAAAGATTAAGCGAGGTATTCAAACATAGATCTAGCTTCCAGAACACCAACCATATTATTCGTTTCTACTTCTTCGTATAAGAGTGGCCAACGCTGGAGTCGAGAGTTTTTAAATCGCTTTAAGGTGCTCTGACATGGCTTAACGACTGCCGCACTATGACTGCAATGACTAACAATCGGGACCTACAATTTAACGTGTTTAATTATTTTTTCGGTTAAATCCAATAACTATTTTTTTTTATAGTTTGTGTAGTGTTTATATGGTTTTATAGTTACGACTTTTCTACAATTTGACAATAATTTAATCACTAAATCTTTCATACATTTTTAGTATCATACAAACAGTTTGTATGTAAATCCCACAGGGGCGACTGCACCTTACCGCAAACTAGAGGCACAGCGTTAACATGCGGCATCCCTTTGTATGGAGGTATTTTGTCATACCGTGTGATATGGGTGCAGGAACAATGGTCGAGGAATTATTATGAGGCTATAATGATTTATTACAGTCATGGTGTAGAATCTACAACGAATTTTCTAACAAATTGTTGGAAAGTAAGACTAAGTTTTTGACACATTACGACGTAGTCGCATCTGTAAGTTATTTCTGGGTACCTATGTAAGAGTCCGGTCAACTCTGGTTAATTAAAACGCCTTAAGGATCTCTGTGACTTCTGTATGTATGTATGGTAAACAGTTTTCCATTATTACATACCTACTTATCGTCAGACTTAAGAAAGCTTACAAATATATAATTTACGTTACGCTTGAAATTCTTTATTCTTCGCGTCCAAACTTTAGCAGAATAAAACTGAATCGAAGTTACCCATACCTGAAGAAATATTGTCATTGACCCAAAGTATTATTAAAACGGTTGAAATCTAATTTACTAAACCAACTTAAGCTAGATATTTCCCAGCTTATTTTTGGACCCTTTAAATATTAATTTATTAAAACAAACATGTCTAATTTGCTCTCAAAACGCGGCCATGCATCATCATCCATCATCTATAAGGCAGCCAAAAAGTTGGGTATCCTCTCGAAGGTGCGAAAGTACTTCAAGCCGGAACAGCTGCTTACCTTGTATCAAGCACAAGTTTGGTCGTGCATGGAGTACTGTTCGCATCTTTGGGATGGTTCAGCCAAGTACCAACTTGAGGCACTAGAGGCCATTGAGAGTCGAGCCAAGAAGATCATTGGTAATAATAAACTGTGCCGAGCGAAACTTCAAAGTCTTGAACACCGTCGCAAAGTCGCCAGTTTGTCGGTTTTCTATCGGTTGCATTACGGAGAGTGTGCCGCGGAATTGCACGAACTAATTCCGCCCGCGCCCTTCTTTCACCGGACGAGTAGAGGTACGGCAGGACGACACCGGTTTATGGTGGAAGTTCCTAAGACCCGCACGAAACGGTACGCCTCCACCTTTATTGTTCGTACCGCTAGGTTGTGGAACTCCCTGCCTGGCTCTCTGTTCCCCACGCACTATAATCCATCGATCTTCAAAGCGAGAGTGAATCGGTTCTTATCGGGTAAGCACGCTCCATCTTAGGCCATAGCCTTACTTGCTATCAGGTAAACTATGGTCAAGTGCAAACCCGTTCAAGTTAAAAAAAAAAAAAAAAAAAACCCAATTTATGCAATTTAAAATTCATTGTGTGGGATCTACCTACGCATCTTACAAGTCGATTTTAAATTTGTGACTTCCTATGTCTAGCTATTACGAAAACATGTAGGAACTAAATTGTTTTATAAAAAAAGAGTAACAGTCTGCCAAGAAACCTAAGATTTCTATAGTTTTTATTGGAGCAAACGCTGGTCTTGGATACTTCTTTAGTGAAAGACGCTTGCCTCATTTGCATAGTTATCTTAGGTATAAGTTTATTTGAAGAGGTGACTTTAAATTACAACATAGCGACGTAACTGTGAGAAAAACTGATATAGAAATATCGAACGTTTCATTCTTTTGCAACCTCGAAATATGTAAGACTTTATGGGAGTGTTGAATACTGTGATCCTAACTCTTGTATTCTGTGACGAGTATTTTGGAACTACACAAGGGACCTCTGATATAACGACTGATGTAATTAAATGTCGACATAGTGGTTTCTATTCTACATATGTAAGTATTTGTTATCTGGTCCTTATGACAAGCGTTTGCTTAGTATGGGCCTAGATGGCGCTTTGCAAAATGACCCAAAATATTTATTTACTTAAATGCTTCACAATCTCATAAAAATCTCATTTTATTACTAGGATCGATTAAAGAATTTTGTCATTTGTGAAAAATTAACTAACAGGTAGAGCTTCTATATGTCCAAAACATTAGTAAAGATTGTCATCAAAACCTACCTATCTATTTACATAAGTTACTTCCCACAATACAAGGTGTCATATAAATCACGGTGTCCTGAGGGGTGTCACACCTGGCTACACAACCGGGTTGCAGCCGGGTTTCTGGGACACCCTGTAATGGTTGCGACTGGGTTGTAACTGAGGGGGATGAGATTAACATTTTGTTGTTTGGGAAACAAGTTTGGTGATTTGGCGAGTGTTTGCTGTAATGTGATACGAAAGTAAGATGTGGGAAAACTTGGATGAATAAAGATCATACAGATGTAGCTAATATCTGTGAGGTAAACATTGATTAGCATAAAATGATTAGCTACTTATACTGGTAAAATCATAACTGATGCAAAACTTGTGATAAATATTTATAACATAGAAAAGAAGCTAACAAGGTTTTAATAAAAATAAATGAATGTATAAGTGCATAACACATATATTATTGTATAAAATCTATAGGTAAACATTTTGAACATAGCAATAAAATACCGTAGGTTATGTCGGTCGCCAATACGTTTCCAAAACAAAACAAAAAGATAGGCAGAAGAATCCAATAGTTGACCTTCGTGAGTAAAATACCTGTATGTAATTTGGTTTATACCTACGTATATATATGTTTATTTACAGAATCAATATGCTACGAGTGGATCTGACGATGGGTTTGACCTTGCAAGTGTGCAAGCAGTAATTTTAGATCTGAAGACATCATGCTTGAGCCGACTATTTGCATAATAATTAACATGATTGTAGATACTGAACGGATTTTTATGGGATTGCGTCTTGCATTCAGTAGTTTGCCTTTTAAAGGATCTTAATAAGGATTCTATTGCAAAGTAGAAGACAAATACGGCTATCGTCTCTATTAGGTACCTAAGATTACTTAAGAACAATCTTAAATCTATATACTAGCACTGTTTTTTTGGCCTAGTTATAAACAATTATTTATTAATAATTCATCTACTAGTAATGGCTTGTTCTTGATCTTACTAGATTTAATTCTGCGGGGGAGTCAAGACCCTTAGTCATGAGGAATTCCTATTCAAAGAAAGAGAGGGCACCTGTCTGAGGGTGCCGGTATATAGGTACTCACGTTTGTGCGGCACGAGCGTAGCCCCCCTCTGGTCGGGGCGCAGGAGGCTCTCGGCCTCCGCGCCGCCCTGCTGCGTCATCTCCATGCCGCCAGGGGCTGCTGCATGTAAGGGGTTTCGGAGCTGCGAACAGGGGAATCTGGTTAATACACGGTAAGTAAGTTCGTATGAGACTGATATATACTGATATATCCGTTATCTAGTACCCACCACACAAGCGTTTGCTTAGTGTGGGGCTAGATGGCGCTGTGTGCAATGCCCCTGAATATTTATTAGTTATATTTTATTAATCTTCCGCTGATAAGTAATCTTGCCTGTTTTCCATTGTGACTTGACTTTCCATTCTAGACTTGAACATTTTAAAAAATCACATCATTGAAAATACGTCGGGAGATGGCCGACGTTCTAATGTTATATAAATTGATAAACGGAATCGTTGATTGCCCAGAGGTATTAGCAAAGATGAACATCAGAGTACCATTGCCTAAGGCAAGGACGCTATGGAAAAATAGTTTCACCCCGGCTAGATGTCGTACTAATGTTCTTAAGTTTTCCCCGGTTAACCGTATGTGTGATGTATACAACAGAGATAATATCAGGCTGTTTATTGATGTATTTAATAAAGGTTCTCTATCTTCGCTAAAATTGAATTTGAATAAGTTATTTAAATACTAGTTAATGTTTTTTGTATTATATTTTTGTGTAGGTATGTCTATTTTAAAGTGGTAGTAGGTTTTATTTTTGTCACTAATGTTAAATTAGCTAGGTTCATTGTTTAAGGAAGCGTACATATCGTTATATATTTGTGTATTTAGTTATAAGTTTTAATTGTAGTACAATTCTGTTGACTAACTAAATAAAAAAAAAAAATATTGTGAAGCCGTATGTGGCTCGCGAATCCAAATTTGACTGTAACATGCGGAAACATTCAAAAGGTTTGCTTGATCAAGAATTTGTATAAAGAATTGTTTTTTTTATATCAAGCCACCATTTGTAGTTATTGTAGTCAAGTGTACAAGCGTCGTAAGGAACACAAAAGTCGGTTGCTATATGTATAATAGAACTGCTATTTCTTTATCTGCAAAATTCAAAGAAGTACAACAAAAAATGCATTGTCTAATTTAGGCACAAAAAGCTCATTTAAAATGTCTAAGTATCACGCATTCATCCTTTACTGGCCTTTGTTTTGTGGTCTGCGGTGTAATGGTAAACGGAAATAACTCAACATGAGTTTGTCTGATACCAAAGTAGGTACTACTTATATCTTGTCCACGTGCTGGGCAAACAGAGGAACAATAGTTTGTATCTTCGTGAAATTAACTACCTACTGTTTTATCATCCGTCAAAACACAAATTTTAAATGGCAAAACTATGACGTCATCATATTAAGTACATGTACTCAATGTGTGTAAAATAGTGTATATTAATAAAAAAATTGCAAAAACGCGAATTTTGAAATTTAATAACAGTTATTTGGTATTCTTTTCTCAACTTTTTGATAAATGATTATATGCAATTTAATTTTTCGCTATTAAATAAGCATTCGCCAACTGTGTCGTTAGTAAAAATACTACTTACACTGTCTTGTTGATAGATTTTTTGTTTGTCAAACGTATGGACAAGGTAGTAGATATATAATTTCTCTGCAGCTATAGGATAGGATATGAGTGGGTGTCATCTGAGCATTCGTCGAATCAACATGCGTTAGGAGACTGCTTGCAACGTGGAATGTGATAGTGAATGTTGCTGAGTGCAAAGAATTGATAAAGGTATAGAAAAGCATAGGTGGTATTTTTATCGTAAATGAGTAGTTAAGTCTAGTGTCAAACAGCTGGAAGAGACTTTGTAAAGAGTTTTTTGTTATTTACATATATTTACCTAAACGAACTGCTGAAGTGACGTGTAGTTTAGTTTGCTATTAGGCAAAGTATGGTCAAGTGCAAGCTCACTATAGTATATACTTTATATGTATATTCATAACCGCAAGTTAAAATTTATTCGACTTGGCTTAAGATTACACGATTTGGCAAGAGTACCGGCGTTTGAGAGCGCGAACCTATTAGTTACAATAGAATCAAATCTACAAGTCCCATAACTGCAACATAAATAATATGGCATACAACGTGTCATCAGATACATAAGTAGTGATCAGGTCAACACTTGGTTCAACTGTATCTTGTATTGACAGGTCGACGACACTCGACTCAATGCGGGTCGATGAATAATGGATGACGAATTCAATCTGAAGGGTGGAGACCAACCTGATATGAATTACATTGGAACTAAAAAGGTACATTTATCACAGAAATTCGAAGTTTTTTTTTACGTGGGATATGTTTACGTTTGACTACAGCCTGCCTGGTGTTAAGCATTGCTGCAGCCTAGAGTGTAACACGCTTACTTAGAACATACCTATTAACTCTAGATTTGAAGACCCCTGGATTGTAAATAAGTAGCAATATTGCTGTTACCAGTTACGCTTTTATACAGTTTTAGTTAAACTAATAAAGTTTTGAATTAGAATATAAGTCGTATCGCAGGGCATTTCATGTTTACAAATATTTATTTTATTATATTTTATTTATAAAAAAAACACATAGACAGCAAGAGTCACAAATCTTTTAATTATTTCATTTTTTATTGACTAGTGGATTATTACCTGATATAAAGTAGCCTATGACACTTCCGAGACCTCATACTACCTACATACCAAAAATAATGAAGATCCGTTCAGCCGTTTTAGCGTGATGAGCGTATGTATTATGTTTTTTCTCTCTATGATATGAGTCAGGGTTAGTGTAAGGATGCAGTTACTATATCAGCTGTTGGCAGTAACTGAGATGGACGATCATTGTTCTTTGTATAGATATAGCAACTAGCAGTATTCCTTCTATATATGTATGCACTCTGCATATAAATAAAAACTCTAACGCAGTCACGTAAGTAGTATTCATCTCTCATATCATATCTCTGCCAGATTGGTTACCTGGAAAAGATCTGAGCGACTTAGACAGTAGGCTTAAGTTTTTTATATTTCATGTAAATTTCTGTATAGTGCTGATGATTTTAATTATGCGTATATTTATTTACCTATTTATCTTTGACATGGCATAAAACAACCGATAGGTACCTACAATTTATCGAGTGATTCGACTACGGAAGCAACTAAATCGAAAAACACTTTTGATTACCTACAAACTTAAAATGCGCTACATGCATTTTAATCTGTCCAGCAGCACCAGCACGTAGTATTTGACTGTCCTCTAACCAAGTATGACTGACAACTGGAGGATTTTAAAACCTTTACTGCAGGTACGATTGCGTATTTACAAACAATAAATTTATGAAGTAGAGATTTAAAAAATGCCATACGATAAATAAATAAATGTACAATATAAGATCTAGTAAGCTTGTCTAGAAGAATAAACACAAGCTATTCCCGTGACATTTTACGACAGAGTCGCTCGATTGGCCCGATTAACGACCTATAAGAAATTATGTCCCGAAATAAACGGACCGAAAAATGGATAATGCGGTCATGGGCATTCAGATAAATTCTACGCTTTTACATAAATAAGTATGTACATGATTTATAACTTGGGATTTAAGAAGACTATTACGTTTTTTTAATCAAAATACAACCCAAATTTCCAATTTTAACGCACTATAATCCAGCGATCTTCAAAGCGAGAGTGAATCGGTTCTTATCGGGTAATCACGCTCCAGCTTAGGCCATAGTATTTGCTTACCATCAGGCAAACTACGGCCAAGTGCAAACCAGTCGTAAAAAAGCAGTCGGTGATACTACATAGCCGGTAAGTATCTTCTAGGTAAGCGTGTGAATCCGGAGCTACAGCAAGGCTTACCATCAGGCGTGTACTACCTAATACGCAAACCGTATTGTATCTACCCCACGGAAGCACCCAGATAAATGTGCATATATTAATTTTACATGATCTCATTCAAGGACTAAAAGTGACTCTTTAACTTTGGTGATCACGAAAGAATGCTAAGCGATGCCAGCACTTGTTTTTTTGATCAAGTAAACGACTATAATGCGCAGGTAGTTCTATTGTGGACAATATTTCAGTATAATTACGTAAAGACAGTAGTTAATCAACGTAATAACAGATTGTTGAGCAAGCCCTGACCCAATTTCCTATAAATAGTGGCGATTATCAGCTTCGTGACTTAGTTTATTATTCTAATCGTGTGAACTACATACTTTTTTGTTGCTTTTTTTAGCTTATAATAGCGAAATAGTTGGTATTACATTTTCTCGCTTAGCGGCGGGGAAAACGTCGTAACGAAACCGACTGGACCACAAAATATAAAACTTCATGTGTCATCTATGGAAGAGCCTGAGCACCCATAACAATTATTTTTCCCAAAGGAACTTCTCTAATTATTTTAATCAGCGGAGGAGTCACAACTCTCAGCAGTGAGGAATACTATTCAAGGATGAGAAGGATTTTTTAAATCGTAGTATGCAACTTCACTTATGTTACTATGAGATATAGAAATAGATATATTTTGGAAAGATACAAGCGAGCAATGGATAGGTATTTATAAAAGATTAAATAATTCATTTAAATCCTAGTGATCCAGTTTATCACACAATAAATTTGGTACTCATATTATCAAGTAGTCAAGGCAATCAACTTTCTTGATAAGACAACCAAAGCTTGGCAACAAGATAATAATTCTTCATACTACTATATTCGATAACCTTTAATATGATGAATATTAAGAAAACTGATAAAACTCTCAAAAATATTGATTGAGACAATATTTATATCAATAAATATGATAATGTATGTATAGCCACGTCCTCCGTTATAATCCTTTATTAATTTCTCTCCCACCAATGGTTGACTGGAACAGATGGCTTTCAGCGATAAGGCTGCCACTTGTGGCACTAGTATAAGTTATTTTAATCTCTTTATTTGATTTTTTTTTCATGTGTTACAATAAATAATATTGTATCTAGTAATCTATATCTATCTATTTAGGCATTTAGAAGTAACCACAGTTATTTAAGAATTAAATATAACAATTAATAGCGAATTTATTTGGTGTTTTAACAGCTATTAAAATACCAAGATTTTTTCTTGATGACCTAATCATAGCAAGAATTTCTTATATTCATAAAAAGAGCAATTTGTTTTTAGGTGAATCTGCTAGGCATAATAGTGATATATACATATAAAATGTGCAAATGGAATTATCATATAATTGAATGCAAATTAGTATAACAATAGCAAACAAGCATTTGGGTCACATTTCTATGATATGCAAACATGAATCCAAGGTACAAACATAGTAAGTAACTAAATATACATAACAACTGACTCAACAAAAATAAATTAATAAGTACATTTAACATAATAAATAAAATAAAATGATGCATGAGCCATACCTAATTTATATCATTTCCATGAAATTTAGTTCCAAAATTATTATTTTTAACTCTGTTAAAAAGACATACATAACAAAGGGAACAATTCATCAGAAACCTCCACAACAATAGATAAACAGAACAACAACATAGCTTTATCAGCAAACTCAATAGAGCTGGGAAGCTGATTGAATCATAAAACACATTATTTAATTGACCAGTGACCTGTACAGAGCATTGTTACGACTTACATAAACTCTTAATTGTGTGCCTGCCACACCTCTCTACTATAGGTATGTTGGATATGTTTGGGTTTGACTCCAAGTTGTTTGTGGGTGTATGATGTATGTATATTTGCAAGTTATTTACACTTAAAAAGCTGATTCCATTTGGGTGAAATGTGAAATGGAGATAGATTAGACTCCTAAGTACTTTTTATAACAGATTAATGTATGTAATGTCACAGGGTACATGGGTAGTGATAGTTTGTTATAAATCCCTAAAATATATCAATTCATCCTAGATTTGAAAATCATACCAAAAAAGTTTAATCATAAGCCAAATAAAATAGTAAATGTGGGCTTTAATCAGTTAAAAAAGAAAAAAAAACAAGAATTACCCAATACACAACAAAGTTAATTAAAGAGTCATTAATATATGTTATGTAGTAATGTTAGTTATACATATAAATTTAAATAAATAGTTCTAGCCCCTATTATTATTAAGAGTTGACATCTATTGAAACTATCACTAACTAACATAAAGGCCCAAGTTCATTGAACAGGCTGTAAAGTATACATCACACATGCATACATTAGTAAGCTTAAATACTCTTTTATCCATCACAAAGAGTATTTATGCAGATGACTCATTGGTCTCTTTGCCAATAACTGTGACCGGATGGTTAAAAACTTTTTGGCTGCACAAAATTAAGGCTAATTTAGTATTTTTGTTTTGAAATTTTAGCCTAGGTTTTGCAGTTTCATTGATTTATAAATGTTTATCTACACTAATGTTGTAACATTCTACTTATGTTTCCAATACTTGACTTATAATTACTACTGTTATAGCACAGACAACAAAACACTCAATTTAAGCTATTTCACATGATGGTATAATATTCACATCAATATCGTAATAGCTCATTATAACATCAATAAAGCGCGACCAACCTGATTGCAGGGCCAATCAGGTTGGTCGCGCTTTATTGATGGTTAGATTTTAATGGCGGCAAAATCACTGTGACAATACATGTGGGCGTGAATTTAATGTTTCGCAATGTGTTTTGTTTTTTAAATACAAATTAAAAGTTAAAAATGGATAGCGAAGATGATATTTGTACGCCTCCGGATATTCTAGAATTAGTAACAAAAGTAACTCACTCACTCAAATTATATGAAAAATTAACTATTGTCAGCTTTTACTCTTGTTGTTTGATTAATTGCATTAGTGAAGATAAAGTAGTGTATGCAACTGCATATAACACGGGTATTAAAACACTCGTTACTATTATAAACTCACACTCGTGTTTTAATACCCTTCATTATATGACAGTTGCATAAACTACTATTATAGAACAACACTTCATATTGTGATGTATAAGAATCTGCTTATTTTGTACTTTTAGATATTATTTAATTGATTTAAGAACCTATGCAGTTTTATATATCAACAAATATTTGATACTCAAACCAATTAGGTACACACATGAATGAGGAGTTATCTAGCTACCAAAAGTATAATGAATCGTAAATAAAGTCATTTCAAAAGTAAAAAAAAACAAAACACAATTTGAAAAAGAATCACACATTTTTTTGACAGTTTATCTACTATCTAGCACTTTTTAGTATTAGAAATTGTTCTCAGGTTATTTTCTTACAAGAAATAAAAAAAAATATACGTTTCACATACCTACCAAAGTATTCGTTATTTTTTAGTAAAGAACCTTAGCAAAATGTAAACAGACTCAAAACTATTATTAGTTCAATAACCTCACGCCAGAGTAAGTAGTTACATAGAAAAGTAGATGACCGTATTGCAGATACCGTTAAATTCGGGAAAAAACTACTAGCAGCTGGTTGAGAACCTTTTCAAACACAAACCTTCATGCTTAGTGAAGAACGTATGGTACTAAATAAGTAAGCACAAGTGTTCACGAAGAAAAAGCCTGCCACTTGACCACAAAAACATACATCCACTAACAATCATTACCATTTAATATTGTAATTTTTTTCCTATTATTATAAAGTTTGAGCGAAACTCATTGAGAAGATTCAAAAAAGGTAAAAAGAGGATTTCAACGTGCTCGAATCGAATGGGCGCGTGGTCGCCTCATTATGACAGGATTACAGAATTACATAGAATACTTACAAGAGCAGGCGAGTTCGGCGCCAGAATTAAAACAGCGGTTTCAAATATCAATTACAAACTCAAATTTTCACAGTTCTTACAAATAACCGCATTAAATAATAATTATAATCACACACGACGCACACGTCCTTCTCTCACCGTTTCTTTTACAAAACTCTTTTTTTATCAGCTAGTGCTGCCAGTAGCGTTTCCAAAATACTAGTAATGTTACCCGAAGCCCCTTAGTTTTCGTGAGGTGATAAAGGTGATGTTCAAGTCAGTCAGTACAATATTAGGAAACATACTCTATCATTATAAACACAGGATGCAAATTATTTTAATTAGTTATAATTTGTAATAAATATTTAATTATGCAATAAAGACAGAACTTTAAAAAAGTCCAAAGATACAATTTGCCAAAAACTTTTCCCAAGAACAATTATTAATAATAGTACTGGCAACCTAATAACCATAAGTCAATCTGACACTGACGTTTCGTATATTTTCCTACTTTTCATTTTCGGTTTTCCGACATTTCCTCGCTCAATGAAACTCGCCCCGTGAAAACTGTGTTCTATTTTTACATTATTTTGAAATATTTTAACCTGCCAGTCATTTTAACAGTGTTTTACGGCCAGTAATCAAGTGATTAGTTAAATTTTAACAACGAATTAAGTGTGAACGATGGTGAACTCCAGCTTAGCGTATGAAATATTGCTGTACATTAACTCGTTTTATTTCGGTTTATTCTCTACATGCGAGCTTGGTACCCTTATTCTGAAGTCTGTGCTGATCAGTAATAAATATACGGATAACGGGACGGGGACAGGAGACCTGACGAAGCTTGGCCAAGATTATGGAGTGCTGGTGGGACTATTTATTGTGGAAGCTGCGAGACTACTGCTTGGACGGAAAGGCAGTCTTAGTGAGAAAGGTATGATGTGTAGAGATTTACTTACTAATATTCTCTCAGTGTTTATCTCTCTATTGTGCCAAAATTAATAAATAAAATCTAATGTAAGTTATACATTTAGCATGTCAAGTCAAACTATTTGAGTACTTTGTATGAAAATTGTTACACATAAATTAATTTCATGTTGCTAACCTACCTCTCCTCATCTTGTCCTTATTTATGGCTTATTCTGGACCACATACATTCCAGTGTAGATAATATGCTCTACTCTAGATGTTACTTCACAAAATGGATGCATCATTGTCCAATAAATGTAATTTTTAATTTGAATTTAGTCAACAATCCTTACATTGTACTTAGTCCTGCGTTAAAAAATAATAGACTGTAGTTTTGAAAAATGATTTGTAAGTTAAATAAATAATTATTCCGGGACATTTCACACAACACTATCTAGCTTGTTAACATATTTATCCTATAGCAATATTAACAAATTATGTATCAATTAATTCCAGATGTGCCAGTGATGTTCTCTGTGGTGCTGACGGTGCCTTCCATCCTGGGTGTTATATACCTGCTCTACTTCCAGAATGTCGTACTCCGTATTGAGTATATTTGGTGCACTCTCATGCTTATGATACAGGTCTTAGAGTTCATTTTTGCATCAATGTTTATTGTCACTATGTGCCGGGGGGCTTCCTATGATTAAGAAGATGTTAATGGGATAATACTCCCTGTAGATCCACAAAACCCATTATGGATCTGGACAATGGAACTAGAGGAATAATCCTATTTTTTAAAAGGTTTTTCTTTGAGACAACATATTTCTGATACTAGGAAAGCAAATCACATGAACAAAGATTTTTATTATCAAGTAAAATGTGAATTGTTGTAGATCAAAAATAAAACTTGGTGAAAAGACAAAATGATACTACTCAATTTTTGCATTGATAAGAGTAAAATGGATATCTATGAGAAATCTAAAAGTTTTGGAAATCTATACCTATTTTAAATTTAGCCATACTTTGCCTTTGTTTATACATAGTACTGTACTTAGCGATTTGTATGTAATTTGTGTGTGGTTTAGATGTATTTTAAAATTTGTAACAAATGTACCAATGTTGCCTTTCTGCCAGCACAATATTGTTAAAGTATTATTTACATTAAATAACCAAATTGAGATCTTTTATTACAAATGTAAACCAAAGAAATGAAACTAGTCATCCACTTAGAATAGTAAGTTTATTTATTCTTCAAAAGTTTATTCATGCATTATATTATTGAGATCAAAACTAAACGATTAATATAATTATGTGAATTTATGATGATGATATATATAAAGATATGATATTGAGTGATAATGTGGCCTTTACATAGTATATTCAATTTAAAAACATGTGTATCTATATAAAATGTACTTATATATTATATATAGTGAGAATGAAACTGTTATTGTGTACAACTTTAAGAGTCTTACTTTGAACCACTAGCACAGAACCAAGCAAAATTAAGTATGTATATTTAGGTGATTTTCACTTTTCATGGTTAATGGTTTAGATAGCAATAAAGTTAAGAACAATACATATAATCACATAAATTTTATTTTAGTTAACTATACACAAAAAAAATGGTGTGACCTGAACAGAATACAATGTGATGCATATTAAGTATTGCTATGAAACCTAACTAATTTACCATGCTAACAATACTGCACTATGCTTTTCTAAAATGTGTACTTAAGATTATATAAATATAAACCTAGGCATATAATGTGATGCATTTTTCATATTTACAAAAGTTGTATTGTATGGATCAAATTCAAAGTGTATTTTGGATATTATATTTCATTGTATTCAAGTTTTATATGCATTTTCCTGCATGTTGTTCTGCTAGCTATTTATAAACCATATATTCTTATGACTTTTATTTAGATAAACCAAGTATATCATAATATGCATTATTAATGAACTCAAAGTTTTACTGAATTGTAATGTAATATGTATAATGATGCTTGAAAAATGAATATTTCATGACTACTAAATAAATTTTAAAAAAGTGTTTAATTAGTTGTCTTATTTCTTATTCTAATTCATTATGTACATACCTACCTAATAAATCAATTGCACACTGATAACATGTACACCTCATCAATCATTTTAAAACTCAAATAAAACCATACATTATAGCTCCAACAGAAGACCAACACTGGATTCTAATATTTAATCCACATTGATTGCAGGTACCAGACTATGACATAAAACAGGAATCTTTAATTTATATTGTTATGTTAATATTATGGGTCTAAAGGCCCTTCTAGTACCTGTTTATTTAGATTTCTGTGATCGATATGTATCGATAAAAGGTAAGTTTGACTTGCATGATTTACATAATGTATTGACTAATTTATTTTTACCTACTTTGGGAACTTTAATATAAGTAGGTAATTTTTTTCTGATAACTTGTAGGTATAAACGTGAATTCTTGGAAGACCTATCATATCATGTACAATCAAACAATAGAACAAAAATTTTTTTTTAATGCTCTTATTTTGATTATAAGAAATATAGGCACATATTTGTAGGCAAATTTTTTTTTTGTAACATTTCAATGGACTAAAATGTCTGTTCTGTACGCGACACGAATTCACATCTACAACTATATTTACAAAATCACTTTTACTGAAGTCACTAAAAACTATCAAAATATCTTAAATAACTATATTTAGGAATTGTCTCTGTCAATTTAAACAATGTTTAATTAATAATTTGGGTTTAAATAGAGAAATAATTCGAAAATGTTTGATCGGGAGATCGAATATGTCCACCCGTGGCAAGTTGCTAGAGCAGACTGACCCGCCCCCCGCTAAGGGCCGCGCGGGTGTTGGCAATCAGAAAACCACAAAATAACACGAAACTCTCTAAATTTAGGCTTTAAAAAAATTATGTTGTAGTTTATTGGAAGAGTTTTACATTTCATATCTGATGGTGTAAACATATTTTGCAATGCTATCTTCCATCACAAGTTTTTACAAGATATGAGAATAAAAAATGCTTTCACTAAATATTTTTTTTTTACAAAAGAAGCTTGTAATTCATACTTTTTTTAAGAAACATTTATTAGATTTAAGTATGTTCTTATAGATAATATTTTTTATAAGTCGGTAAGAATTCTCCAATCTTCACATATCAGAGTTAAATGTACCCATTTAGCTGATCTTAGCTCCTTAACTGCTGTATTTTACTTATAAAAATACATTTTACCACTGGGTGCAGTTGGCTTCACCTGCATTAAGTAGTAAACTTTGCATCTCCCATTTTACTCCTTTAAAAGTAGCATTTCCAAAAATCCTTTCTTAGCGGATGCCTACATCATAACATCTACCTGCATGCCAAATTTCACCTTTATCCGTCTTGTCTTGATGTGCATTGTTAGATCACTATGGTAGTCATCTTTGATTATTACATATTTAGATTCTCCATCTTATCCCTGATCACCACTCGCTTGTAAATAAGCCGGCACTCTCCCAAACATCTGCTTCTCCCTCTTATGAACATGTCTTTGATGCTTCATCATGGCATTCCTGTATCCAAACGCTTTTCCACATACTCCACAGACATGGTTCTTGATACCTAAATGATCTGCTTCAAAATGCCGTTTTAATAACAGTTTTGTGTGAAAAGCTCTTTTGCAATTGTCACATTTGAATTTAGGCTCTTTGTGTTTTAACATATGACTGTTTAGGTTGCTTTTGAAGAGGAAACGGGCTGGACATTCTGTGCACATGTATCTGTAGTCACCTGGAAAATAATTGATGGGTTTAGTATAATATATGTACTTAACTGTAAGTAATTTCATCACAATTTTCACTGGGATTCTGAAATAGTGTTTCATTTTACTAAGGATTTATGAAAGAAAAAAGAAAGAAAATTATTTATTGATAAATCGAGACTTAATTGTAGGCATATAAACAAAAACATTTAAACGAATAATTAATAATCTACCTATATCTAAGTATCTATGTTATACCCACCCTCCAAAACCACTAATAACCTTTATGGACTTGAAGCTAATTAAAGTCATTAAAACATACTTATAAATGCAGAGTGGATACATTTACACTGTAAAGATGTTGACTATGTAGTTATTGTGTATTTGAGTTTGGTTTAAAATCTTTAAAAAATCTCAAAATTAAGAGTCCACTTATACAACTTATAACATAGGCAAAATTACACACTGTATAGTGTGTAGTTTTCTAGGCTTGTTAAGTATTTCAACCATAACAATACTGAAGTATTTACTTGACATATATTACCTGTATGAGTCCTCATGTGTGTTTTCAGTAGCTCAGCATACCTGCCCCGATACGGACAGAACTGGCATTTATATGGGAAGTCAGTCCTATGTCTCAGACTATGGTTGTGGTAGGCACAACGCAGTCTAAATGACTTTCCACATACATCACACACATACTTCTTGTGGTCTGGGTCATGCATCGTCACATGCTCTTTGTAATAAGACCTGTTTATTACTTTGTTACAAACATGACATGTTACTTTAGAATTGTATTTAACTTTCTTCTCTTTTTTTACTTCCTGTGGAGGTGCACTGTTCCATTTTTCGTTCGCAAGTTTTTCTTTGTCACTATTTTCGCCATCACTGTAGTTGTGATCGTCGTTTGTTTCTATTATTTGAAACTCTTCTTTGACGTCGCGTTTTAATATGTCGTCGGCATGTGTAGCAGTCTTATGAAATAATTCAGCAGCTTTGACAAACTTGAAACAGATTGTACACAAGTATTTGGGAAGCCCATCATTTTCATCAATGTGAATATTATTATATCTTCCTAAAACTTCGATGATGGTTTCCGTGAATTTATTTCCGTAAATTAACACTGTTCCTGTCTGTAAGCACACTCGGCATTTGTTAGAAAAGTCTTTCGATTCAGGAACGATACAGTTTATTGCATTTTTGTAGTATTCCTTGAAATTTGTTTCAGATTTTCGTGCTTGACTTTTCAATTGATAGTACAAGGCATACATTATATATATTATCACTTTGTGTTATGCGTGAATATGACACTTATTCCAGTAAGTACATTATTGATACGAGTTTAATTCACTTTTGTTTCAAATTATTCTTCTGAATTCTGAACTATTTTGTAAATACCTAGGTATGTACGTAAAAACATAACATAATATACTATACCGTATACAAATAGTGACGGCACTTAACATTCGTCCCATATGACAGCTACCGGAGCCAAGATTGTTTTTAATTTTTACTTGCCTTACCGCGTTATTAATGTTATCCATTTTTGAACATTAACAGGCTTGCTTTGTATTTAGTTTAAGACATGTCTATGGGTTATGTGCCTGATAATAAAGAATTTTATTATTTATTATTATTATTATTTATAAGATAGGTACTAACAGCGACCCGCGGTGTTATCTGCGTTAATACGGGATAAGATAAATACCTAGTAGCCCACGTGAATGTGTACCTAAAGTAATGCTATCATCATACCAATTTCATCCAAATCGGTTCAGCCGTTTGACCATACCAGAGATTGATTAAGTTGTTTGAGATATTAGATATGCATTATGGATTATATATGGATATTTCTGCAAGGATAAAGTAAAAAAAAAGGATAAAGTAGGTATACACTGTGATATTGCTCGAAAACATTATGATAATATTGCACCCCTATTTTACAATAAACTGAATAAGGAACATAAAATTAAAGCCTTGTCACTCAACAAGTTGAAAAAATTGATATGTGAGTGGCTCAATACTATTGATTATGAGGAACTTGAGGATATGATATACCTACGAACACAAGAACATTTAAATGAACATATTTATGTACTCTTAGTTGATTCATTAACATTTCTACCCACATTGGAATTACTGCAGTCAGCCGATATACATAGGTACTCAAACACACACACACGCATTTCATTAACTAAGTACATAGATATTTTCTTTCACTTTATGTATTGTTGTTTTTTTATGTAAATACTTTAATGTAATTTGTTCCTAAACTTTTAACTATTAATGTGTAATCCGTCAATTAGTATCTGTTGATATCTGATCTGTAGCTGGCAGCTCACGCACACACAAACACCGTCTGTATTCACGTACGATACCTGCTCGCGCGCCGACTCGCTATCTACCGTGGACAACATAGTCAAAAGACGCCTAACTCTCTAGATCCTCTAAATACTCAGTATAGACTTTGTATGTTCATTGCAGTTAAATAAATCCGCTCACTGCAATATCGCAATCTCAATTTTCTAATAAACAAAATTGCATTTTCATATATGTATCGAAAGATACTGATAAAGATACTGTTGGCTGACATAATACATAGATTTATTTTGACACATGAATTTCAAAGTAGTGTTCACACTATGCGTCAGTTGATTATGAAGTCGATGGTGCGAGCGAGTTGTACGATTGTGCGTGTGTGAGTGACTGCCTACATTGCATGCCTACACTGTTTGTTGTCATACCACTTGAACTTGTACACAAATTGAGGGTAGTTAGATATTAAAATAAAATAAAAACATTGTTTGTAACCTAGCTCATAAGACGTAATAATAATTAAATTAGAAACATACTGGGAGACGACTCTGGCCTCGTAACACAGCCTAACGGCTACCTTCTTTTAGTTCTATCGGTCATTTTGATTGATTAAAATGTTCCCGACTACGAATTTATTTTAAAGTAACACAAAAATGAGAGTAGTTTTAAGAAATTGCAAAATCACACAACTCCTAATAGTACGACATTTCAAGACAATCAATTCATTGTACAAATATAGTAAAATAGACCTTATGACTATAGTGACAAAGTTCAAACAATGAGATAATATCGTTAGCAATTCTTGGGGTAGATAGACATTTTTTAATGGAAAAAAATGTTAAAAATGTATTAGTATACGTAATTTTCTATAGTATAAGCTAGTAAACTGAGAATTCCGACTCGAAAATGGACAGCCCTGTAATCAGGACTTTCAAACTACACTTTAAATACACTACATGCGAAACTTACGTACCCCTTTTATCTAAAAAACTGGCCTGCAGTAAGTCCTCCTGCCTGCGTTCGCCGGCGAGTCCTGGACGCCTCCTGTCATCCAGGTAAAGTCCAAGTACCGGGAACACTGTAAGTATATATGTCCGGGAGCACTAATAACGTTACACTCGCGAGATTTAGATAGTTTTTTGCATAACGTAGTATCCGCACAAAGGTTGGAGCAGCACTAAATCTATTCGCGTCGGCGGCTCTCGAACGACTGAGCTGAGTATCGAAGCAGGAAGCCATCGCATCCCTTACACCAATATCCAGCCAGTCGCAGAAAATATGGCGGCGGACCAATCACTGAGCTAGAATACGCTACGCCTACTTGCCGCCACTACAGACTTTAGTCAGATAATCTTTTAAAGTTATTTAAAACATAACAAATATGTAAATAATATATATAAGATTAATTTAATTTGTTTCTCTTATCTTTAATGTTTGCAGGTATCGCATTAAACACCAAAAACAATAATTGAATTTGAATTTAGGAGAAGATTTCCGGTTACGGTATAAGACCGGAAATAATCTTGTAGGTGAATTCAAATCCAATCTGATTAAATATACTAATACGAAAGTGAAACAGAACTATTACGGCAATAAATAGAAAAGTAAACTACCGAGTGTGATAAAAAGTTTCTTTAAAACTAGGTAATGTAAGTTTTTAAGAGAAGCTACAAGTGGCGGTTTGATGGCGCATGCTCAAATCAGACGCTCAATTCATTGACTTACAACGCTATGATTCTTTAAAACTATTTACTGGAAGTCCACAAACAAAGTGTTGATAATTTTATTTCTGTAGATTCTAAAACATTTATAATTTCTGTATAAAAAAATACTTCATGCGTTATTTTTGTAATAATTATTCCTCGTTTTTTAGTATTTTGTAATCAGGCGTTGCTCTCTTCTTTGAGCCACGTGTTACGGCTAAAGATCCTTTGGCTTGATTGGTAGAGACCAAACAGAAAATAATAATTAAAATCTATTCAAATATAATCATACAACAGTAAGAGCACTGTTGATAGAACTCGACACTTACAAATACTTATTATTATTATTTGTTTTATTCCGAGAGTTCTCACGTAAAATTAAAGAGGCATATTAATCAAGTTATATATGAGTACTTAATAAATAGACGCATATAAATTAAGTAATCTATATATATAAAAATGAATTGCAGTTCGTTAGTCTCACTAAAACTCGAGAACGGCTGAACGGATTTATCTTATCTTAGTCTTGAAATGTTCGTGGAGGTCTAGGGAAGGTTTAAAAGGGAAAAAAAAAAAAATTAATTTATACAAAAGTCTTTTATTTATCGATTGAGGCAGTACGAAGTCTGCCGGGACAGCTAGTAATAACATAAAACTATCTATGTCATCAAAAATAGCAACATTATTGATCAAAGGTACAAAGAGAACAACACAAGACTGACTTGCTTATAAATTTAAATTAACAAGTAATTTATTATATATTTTTTGGTGTTCGCAGAGATAGTTAAGACGACACAAAACATTAATCAACTGATTATTATTTGATTTAGGTGATTCGCAAAACTTAGTAACACTTCAGATATTTACGAAAACAAACTCTTACTTTGATGATAGCTTCAATGCTACCATTATTTCTAAAAGGCACTTTTTATTGTAATATGAACAGGCGGTATAGTGACGTAAAGTCAGGTAAATATTAGGAAAGTCTGAATCTAATGAAGGTCATTATGTGAATAATCTTCTTTTCTAGACTTATTGTAAATGATTTTCAGAATAGCTCTTTAACAATGCTGTTCAAATAAAGTGCTTATAAAGATTTGCCATTGTTGTACTTGTAACCGAGAGTATAATGGCCAAAAGTCTAAATCATTTTGTTTTTTAAACTTCTAAGGGGATGGAAATCAAATATTAGGAAAGTCTGTAGAGCATTTTCCTCTGCAGCCTGTGCTGCAGCTCGCCCCGCCGTATCATGGTGTGAATGACCTTCAATATGGCTCGCTCTGGATACTTCTGTTTGAGGAAGTCCTGGATGATGGTCTGCTCCGACACTTGAGAGCCGACGGCGAAACGACGCTTTATCTGCTTCTCGACGCGGGACAGCATCTCGTGATCTTCTTCTGTGGTGAAACCTTCCGCACCTGGATGACAAATGTATACATAGTTTTAGAGATTGTTGCGAGAATTTAAGATTCTTTCAATCAGCAAGGGGTAGGTAGGCTTCTTGTTGATTGATTATAATATCTTTGCACTAGAAGTTATAATAATAATAAATAATTAAAATAATTTGTTAATTTGTTTGTTATTTGTTTTTTTACACCTTAAGAGGCTCTCCTTGGAAGGTTGGTTTAAGGGCCAGATACAGAAGGCAGTGATCCTTGATACGGCGCGTATTGTCCGGAGGTTCCTTTCTTTGTAGCCTCTACCATCGGTTGCTTGGGTCCTGCCCCGTTGCCGGCGGCATCACTAGTTTTAAGTTAATTATGATATTTGGTTTTTTTACATACATATATTGTAAAAAAATTAAACATAGTTGTAAATAAATGAATACGGAATAATTTGTTTATTATAGTAAATAAATAAAAATAATAATGTTTATTGGACACACAAATTCTTATAATACTAACACTTATTAATAATGTAATTTAAAATAGGGCATTTTAGATACCAAAAGATATGTCGAGTAGCTGCTACGCTGAGAGAAAGTGGTCTCTCGTGTTGTAGCAGCTGATTCCTTCAGGGAAACATTTTTTCAATAGGTTGGAAAACTCATCTTACAGAAAAAAAGCTAATCAAAATTGAAATTAAAAAGAGAAATATTTAAAAAGAAAAATCTTAGCCTAATTTTGTGTATTGTGTGAGTGTGTGTATGTATTTTAATATTTTTTTTTGTTCAAGTATTACACCATTAAGAGTCAAATGTAAGGTATACAATTTTGGTGGAGGTGTACACTAGGCTTGCCTATGTCGTAAGTGCAACGTGTAAAATGGAATTAAATTAAAAATAATACTGCTATTTTTTGCTTTAGCTTAAAATGAGCGACATGTTTAGCTCAATAAATGAATAACACCACAATGACTTGCGTGTTTTACAATTTCTAAGCATTAAATATCTATTTTTTTTATCTGATTGTTCTGCAAGTCTCTTCTAACCGGTAACAGGTGGGGTGTGGCTGGGTAGAAACCAACCAAGCAATGGAAGCAAAAAATAAATAGTACCACCAACCACTATGTATTTTTTTGGTAAAAATATAAATAGTAGTAGTAATAGTTGCTGGCCTGTTAGCTTAGTTGGTAGTGGACGCATGCATCGCACTCTCGGGGCCCTGATCAGAGGTGGAACACCCCAGGTTTTTAGTGGGTATGCCGGCCTTCTGGCGGAGACTCCCACATAACCACTCGTCCTCCCCGGGGTCGAGTGGTACATTTAAAAGGTTTTCCTGGGTCAAAAATAAAAAAAAAAAAAAAATGGCTCTGCCTTCTGATTTAGAGGCTGCGGATTCGATTCCCGCTTGACACAAGTATTTATGAATTTTAAAAAATTATAATTACTTGTGTTGAGTCTGGTCGCTTCTATGTAGATTAAGTATGTATTTACAAAAAAAAGTATATAAGTATTATATCCGTTATCAAGTAACCGCGACACAAGCGTTTGCTTAGTGTGGGGCTAGATGGCGCTGTGCGCTATGTCCCGGAATATTTATTTATTATTATTATAGTCCTCACCAGCGAGTGTACCAGTCATGGCAGCATCGAGTGTGGACACCTGGAAGAGCCTCAGCGCCTCCGTCACGTGCGCCTCCGACGCGAACGCCGCCAGAGACATCTTGGCCAGGGACTCCGAGATGCGGACTATGGCCTCTAGTTGTCTGTGAAATAATAGAGATAGGTTCCATGAAAATTGTAATTGTGAGCTATGACATCAAAGAAATGTTTATGTATTGTTAAAGCAAGGTAAACGTTTGAAGTTCAAAGTGGATGGAAGAACTACTTGTATGTTAGTACGTTTTCGTCAAACAAGTTATTCTAGGTTCCATTTATATCTATCTAGATATAATTGAGTCTGTCCTATTAATGGACACATCCTTCTTAGTCGTATTTCTCATAAACGAAGACTGTGACAGTCCTGTTTATAATGCGTTTATGGCAGAACTAAGTGAGCAGAATAACGCTACAAAAATATTTATTTATTCATACGTATCTTGCCTTCAACCTCTCTGCTGCTGTCTCGGACAGTCTAGGTCCGCAGCGAGCTCGGCAGTACGCAGAGTACCGCTTGAGAAGTGTCAGAGGTAGCTCGCCCGCCTCCTTCTCTCGCTCGGTGGTGTCACCGCCCATGTGCACGGAGATTATGTGCTTGGCTAGCGTCTGGAAAATGTTGATGGGCAAATTTTATTTTATTTTATTTATTTTGGTATAGTCACAGACAATCAGTTATAAAAATATATACTAAACACTTTTAAGAATAATATTTAACCAAGAGTCCAATTACGACTATACACAGCTTTGTTAAATGATAATAAACACTACATAATATTTGTTATAAACAATTTTAGTATATATACTACTACATAAATCGGAATAAAATAAGATTTAAGATTTCATTCATATACATCCCCGAATGCCCTGCAAGCAGCGCCAAGTAACTGCTCCATCAATCAAGTAGTCGCTTAATTAATGAAACAATCACGCGACACCACCCACAAAACTCCTGAAAGATGCATATGAATCACAAAATATGTCTTTCAAATAGGTACATTGTAATTTATATATTGCTTCAACTTAACCCATATAAATTGGTTAAGTTCTAGTTCTAACAACACGAAATTAACGTGTTGTCAACAGGGATTAGTATCCATTTTATACAATGTTGAAAATGTATCTGAATTATCAAAGTCACAAATTAATATCAGCCAAATTTTCCTCATTCCCACTTGAGTTCACGCTCGTATCCAATCAGCACTTACAGAGAGGGATATTTATGTATATTTACACACAAATCAAGAAGTGTCTTTTGTAATTTTAATTTTAACAAACCATTCCTTAAATATTTACAATATACCTGTTCTGCATCTACTCATCCATTAATTGTACTTTACTTACCCACAGTTGGGCAAAGGTCTCTCTAATAGTGAAACTATATACACTTCCAGTGCAAGCGAGACGGCAAAACTTTTACTTGATGCAACAAAGATACATATACATACACAAGTCATTCCTAAAATACTTACAATATCACTATTATGTCCGACTGGTGGACATATATTTCCCCCAATGGTGGAAATATATTGCAGTCACGTGCAACGTGAGCGTGAAGGTCATAACTTTTACTCGATGCAACAGAGATATCTATAACTTAAACTTCTATTGGAAAATGAGCGAAAATAATCACGACCGGTAGGATTCGAACCTGCGTATTTCTGCTACCGTCAGAACGCCTTAACCAACTAGGCTACGGTCTACTAACTGCCAGACGCGAAAATCCACACTCATTTCCAAACACTTCAGACTAAGCACAACAACACCTTATTAACTCACAATGTCCCTGGCCTGGTTGTGGTGGTCCTTGACGATGAAGATCATGTCGAAGCGCGACAGGATGGTGGGCATGAAGTCGATGTTGTCGTCCGCCTTCGTGTCGTCCCAGCGCCCGAACACGGAGTTGGCGGCCGCCAGCACCGAGCAGCGCGAGTTCAGCGTGGTGGTTATACCGGCCTGGGAGAGAATATAGAGGTATTATATAAAAGGTATAGTGTTTTTAGGGTTCTGTACCAAAAGGGTAAAACGGGACCCTATTACTAAGCCTCCGCTGTCTGTCTGTCTGTCTCCAGGCCATCTCATAAGCCGTGATAGCTAGAAAGCTGAAGTTTTCACAAATGATGTATATCCGTTGCCGCTATAACAACAAATACTAAAAATTAAAGAAAAAAATATTAAGGGGGTCCTCAGATCAATGTTAAAAACGGTAACAGGTAGACGCGGTAATATTTACTAGTATATTACCTTTCAAAATAAATAATTAAATAGCAATAAAGTAAATATTAAAGGGGGCTCACAACAAACGTAATTTTTAAGCAAATTTACTCGATCTTAATAAACAGGTAGAAACTATGAATATTTTTAAGTAAATATTTAGATATGTGCAAACTATAAAAATAAATACCTATATAACACATAAAAACTCACAGACATGTAGTATACCTACCAGCTACCAGATACAAACGTCATTTTCTATTATAGATGAACCCTTCGTGCGCGAGTCCGACTCGCACTTGGCCAGTTTTTTACAAGTATGGTGATAGTAGAGCATTTACGGCCTCGTGTGAACAACTACAAGTAAGTTGTAGAGACTTTTCAAACAGCACTAGGGGCCTCTGTAATACCTTAGCGATGGAGATGGTCTGCTGCTCTATGGCCGCGTGTATGGCGACGCGGTCGTCCTCCCGCATCTTGTCGAACTCGTCGATGCTATTCTGGTATCACACCGCCCTAGGGGCCTCTGTAATATATTACCTTAGCGATGGAGATGGTCTGCTGCTCCATGGCCTCGTGTATGGCGACGCGGTCGTCCTCCCGCATCTTGTCGAACTCGTCGATGCACACCACGCCGCCGTCCGCCAGCACCATGGCCCCGCCCTCCATCACGAAGTTGCGCTGCAAATAAATAAAAAGTATGATGTGGCCAACTCTGGTGTCAAAAGTTTTCTAGCCACCTGTAAGGCCTAAAGGATGGCTCAAAAACTATACGGCAATGAACTGCCGGAACCTACTATTAAACGTGTTATCGGAACCACGTAAGTGTCCAAGTGTAAATTCTATCTATTTGTCGGTCACTTGATTCAAATATAGTAATCATAATTATCATCGAATTATTTCATATTAAAAATTTTCAATATTGATGTGCCAATGTTATTATTTAGCAAATTAAAGTAATTACTATTTTAATGTCCGTTGAAAGCTGTCTCAAAAATGACTGAGGTGGGGCTATCTACTAACCAAAGATCAGTGGTCATTTTTTTTACACGGATTAGGTCTACGTTTAACTACAGCTTGCTTGATGATAAGCACCACTGTAGTCTAAGATGAAGCATGCTCACCTAGAAGAAACCTATTTACTCTGTGCTGAAATCTAATAATACATCATCATCATCCACAGCCCTTGGGATCCCACTGCTGGGTATAGGCCTCCGTTTGCATGTGCCATCTGCGTCGATCTTGTGCAGACCTCATCCAGGTTGGACCCTCCGATGTCTTTTTTTATACATAATCTACTTAATTTCAAATCTAAGTGCTAAGATGATGATCACTCTCGCTCGCCGGGTCGCGTATAACGGAGGCAGTGAGTCCGGCGGCGCTGGAGCCCTTGCCCGAGGTGTACACTCCGATGGGAGCCACCTTCTCCACGAACTTGAGCAGCTGCGACTTGGCGGTGCCGGGGTCGCCCAGCAGCAGGATGTTGATGTCGCCGCGCCGCGTGAGACCGTCCGGGAGACGCTTGCGGTGACGGGACCCTGGCGGTGGTAACAGATACATACTTACATACAAATAAAACTTTCAGAAGACTTGATAACCTTCTTTTTTGAAGTCGGCTAAAAAACATTTAGAATTAAGAATACTTGAGAACCTCCTTTTTTGAAGACGGTTAAAAGGAAGCCTAACATAAGTTTGTATTCATTGTCATATAGACAATGCTATCTTTAAACTAACGAGTTTTTGAATGATTCGTTTTATTATTAGTAACGCCTGTGATGTTTTATTGTAATTCTTTTTGATATCAAAACTCTAAAGCAGACTGATTTTACTTTGGTATGGTAGTAGTATCCAAAAACTACATTAATAAAGTAAACTAAGTAATTTCTTGAGTAATATAATAGTATAAATAAAGTATGTTTTGATTTAAATTGAAAACCGCAACCTTATAGAAAATGTAATACCAGTAATGGTAATAGTATTGGCCTTCACTATTAGACTCTAAATTACTATAAGAGTTGGAAGCATAATCAAATTTAAAATAACATGTACCTCCAAACAGCAAGCAAGCGATAGCCTTCTTCATATCAGCGGCTCCGAACACACTGGGCGCTATGGACTTGCCGATCCTCTCGTAGATGTCTGGTGCGGCGGCCAGCCGGCGGAACTGCTCCTCCTCCTCGGCGGTGAAGGGGCTCAGCCCGCCGGTCACCCCCTCCTCCGCTGTGAGCCCCACAGCCCGTAGGTACGAGGAGCGGACACCTACTGAGCCTTTGTCGCGGTTTTCGCGCTGCAATTTTATAAAAGATATATAATATTAACTAGTGGACGCTCGCGGCTTCGCTCGCATTATTTCAGGATAAAAAGTGGCCTTTGACACTCCTAAAAACTCATACTACCTACATACCAAGAACCGTAATAATCCGTTCAACCATTTTCGCTCTATGAGCGATTAAATAAACAGATATACAGACAAAAGTTTTAAGTACTACTGAAACGTGTTCTGTTATGGATTTAAAGTATACCCAAACTTTTTTTTTCTAATATATTTTATATTCACTTTATGACCCTCTTTAGCTTTATTATATGTTCTTTTTCTTTTGCGTCGGATAGGTTTACATTTGACTAGGTAGGCATAGTTTGCCTGATATGTATAGATTACTGTATTATAGTTCCCGTAAGGCACGATTAAATTTAGTTCGGTAGCGGGTCGGCGATTCAGTCTGGACGAGGCGGACAACCTCCTCCTGATGAAGGAACCCAGTGTTCCGAAACATGTCGAGCTAACTTTCGACATTATTATTGACGTAAGTGCTAGCCGGTTATTACAACTCAATTAGTAGCCAGTACGTACCCCGATCTTAGCAATCTTCTTGATGGAGTAGATACCGAGCACGGTGACGCGCGAGCCGGGCGCCGCGCGCTCGCACAGCACGCGCTCGCAGTACACCGTCAGGTGGCGCGGCATCTCGCCCTGCGGGATGCTCTCCGGCGCCTCCTGCAGCTTCAGCACCTGCACGTTTAAAAAAATCTTTCAGAATAATTGATAACCTCATTTTCTTGAAGTCGGTCTTGAATCATTCAAATTCAAAATTGTTTTCAATAGAAATTCAAATAAAGGAAATTGAAAATTTATTGATCCAACAAGGATATAAATAAAATTTCAGTATTACAAACTCTGTCGCGTAACGTAATGCCTAACATGGACCGTTCCATTGCTCTTTGTACTGACGGCAGATGGAGCAAAGCAATAACTGAATGGTATGCACGGCTAGGTAAGCGAAGTGTAGGAAGACCTGTGCAACGGTGGCTGGATGATATTAGAAAGTTAGAAGGAAACATCTGGGCAAGAACAGCACAAGACAGGGATTGGCGTAAGAGGGAGGAGGCCTATACCCTGCAGTGAGTCTCATTAAACTGATGATAATGATGATGACTGTAATATGTGTAGCCTATATACTAGGTGAGGGTAAATCAAACATTTTATTAGATTTGTCTATTTAGAAACATGACATTATAAAAAGGGGTAAATGAATGCTTGTTCGAAATAATGTCACATCCCACATATTGGAGTTAAAATTCTATTCTTCCTCTATGTTCAATGCAGTAACTAGAATAATTGATATTAATCATATCATATACAACTAGATATCTATCTATATATATATATATATATATATATGTATATATAAAAATGAATTGCTGTTCGTTACTCTCACTAAAACTCGAGAACAGCTGAACGGATTTATCTTATCTTAGTCTTGAAATGTTTGTGGAGGTCTAGGAAAGGTTTAAAAGGAAAAAAAATTGAAATTAATTTATACAAAAGTTTAGGTTTTTTATTTATCAATTGAGGCAGTATGAAGTCTGCCGAGACAGCTAGTTAGATATATAATTAGTGTTACCTGGTAATCAATACATTTGCATTTGTCTGGAATGATGAAGTACGGGTCTAGAGGACATTTTGGCCGACCAGCTTGCTCTCTGAAAAATATAAATTCATTTTTACAGTGGGAAAGAATTACTATTTATTACAAACACATTAATTCTGCTAGAGAAGTTACTAACAAATGCTTTATAATCAAATTTTGATGATCTAAGTTCTTGATTTTAGTTAATTTTCCAAAAAATCTTGTAAGCATTGCACCACTGGACGGTATAATTGTGTACTTTCTTGTGTTTTGACTATATGTATAAAACTATTTTGACATAGTGTGACACGGACACAGCTAATTGCTGTTCGCCCATTCATCATCATCATCATCATCCACAGCCAGTTTTGTCCCACTGTTGGGTATAACCTCTCTTATATTGCCATTGGCTTTGATCTTTAGCCAGCCTCATCCCGGTTTGACTCGCGACAGATGTTATGTCGTCGACGCATCTTGCGGCTGGACGCCCGATGTTACGGTAACCAGTCCTTGGCCACCTCTCGTTCACTGCTTTACTCCACCTGGCATCTACTTGTCTAGCCAAGTGACCCGCTCAACACCCAATAATCAAATAAATAAATGAATTTATTAAAGTATGTGTTACATTTTCGTGGCATGACATAGCCCTCTAGCCCAGGCTTGACGTGTAGGTTTGGAATAATATTCCAGCATGATCAGCATTGGATGGAGATTTTTGTAGCCTTTGCTTTGATTCCCGAGGCAGATATTACTATGCCCAGTATTTTCACCAGATGGGATACTATGTCTGACTGAAAACAATCAGTAAAAAAATTAAGCCTTTTGAATATGCATGTTAACCCTTTCCCCCCGGGGTAGTGATTTTTAACGAATTTCCGCTTTTGAACTTTATTTTCATAATAAGGTAGGTAAAATTAAAAACACAGATTTTTTTTAGATTTTTATTATAGTTAGAAGTACTATTTCCAAGACCTAGACTTATAAGTACCGTCAGGAACTTCGTGTTAACAGAGTGGTAGGAACTTTGATTGAAACTACAAAAATAATGAGATCCACTATTGACTTAGCAGTAATTAAATTAATGACTTAAGTAGTAGTAATAAAAAAAAAAAATTACAGGTTAACCTCGTGGTATTCAATAAAACAATTTTTCTTTTCGTTTACACACAAAAACACGTTGCAATGCGAACATTTACTATGAGGTTTCGACTGAATCTTCTTCAAACTACAAACCTCACACCTTCCCCTGTTCTCTACAAACGTAGGCCAATGGATGCCTCTGTTACCTAAGCGTACGTCTTTTATAGTGGAGTAGTCAGATTTGCGTCTTTTGGAAGGGCCGCCTTTTGCAGTATTGTCAGTAGAAGTCTTCCTTTTCTGACTAGCATCTTTCATTGTCATCAAGCCTTGAGTAACAGAACGTCTAAAATCTTTTACGGTAGTCTGTTCCATTATAAGTCCATGAATGACATATGCATTGACAAATACGATGTCCAGAAGACCCCAAAACAATCTGTGCCACCATTTCGGAGATTTGCGATCTATACAGTAAAGGGCTCTCAAACGATCAGCTTTATCTACGCCGCCCATATACATATTGTAATCTTTGACAGCTATAGGGCATGTAATGGCTGACTTGGTTCCATTTTTTTCTTTACGTGACACAGTTGCCTCTTCGTTCCCGTGAAAATTAGACACTAAATGAACCATTTTATTATCCTTCCATTTCCAATATCCAATGTCTAAATTTGAAAATCGATGATCACTATCGCCCCTTTTCAATTGAGAATCAGCGAGCATATTTCCGGGCAGTCCTTTTCTGTTACTTCGGATAGTTCCACATGCGTAGGTGTTTTCAGTTTTCAGTTTCTCAAGTAAAGCCACAGACGTGAAAAAATTATCAAAGTAAACTACCTTCCCCTTACTCCAATCTTGTTCCGTTAACTCCAAAACTACTTTCTCTCCTAATCCATAGCCGGTAAATTTTGTGTTCAGTTCTTCGTCTTTCCCTTGGTAAATTTGAAACTTCTTTATATACCCCCTCTGGTCAGCAAGACACCACAGTTTGTACCCCCTTTTTATGGGCTTCATAGGTAGATACTGTTTTAGGACAGACCTACCTTTGAATTTAATCATGGACTCATCTACACTCAGTTCGCGAGTACCATGATAAACCATTTCAAATTTTTTATTGAGTGCATCAATCATTGGTCTAATTTTATATAATTTATCTTTGCAGCCTGAAGGCATTTTGGAGCTATCATTGCAATGCAGATGAGATAAAATAATAGCGAACCTGTCTCTAGGCAAAGTCTTGCAAATAAGCGCGTTGTTGAGATCAGGTGCCGAAGAGTAGTGGTCTCTCCACGCCGGACGAGTATTGTAACCCATAAAAAAATTAATACCTATAAATGTTAGGAGTTCCTCTTTTTTTAGGTTCAATACTTTGCTTTTCTGAGTAGCATAAAGGTTACTTTGGTATACAATATTGTCAACAATGTCATCAATCAATACTAAAAATATATCAGTCGGTGTGGTACAGTGAGCAAACCAGTCATCTACTACTCCAGTATCCGCAATGTATTCCGGTAAAGATGTACTTAGGTCCCTCTTTTTCCATTTACGGTTTGGTTCGGGTAATCGCTGGTTAGTTCGGTGTGAAGAGTTATTTGCAGATGGTAGATCAGGCTGAACACTAGGTGCAGGTAATGAAGATGTGGGTACCTGATTTATTGGGTACTCCAATACATCTTCATTTGACGGCGACGACGGCGGAACTTCGGCCAAAACATCTTCTATAGCTCTTTCAAAAATTTCATCGAAACCTCTTGGCGAGGGTAGTTGAACATTTTCCACTTCATCATCGGACACACCTGCATCAGACGCTTCGTCGCAGTCCGGAAGCTCTTCTAATAACAGGGCTTCAATTAGAGCCGTATTGTTTTTAATATCCATCTCAATTCCTAAAACAATAAAAACCTTGATTAGAACAATAATAAAAAAAAAATAACATGGGTTTATAAAAATAATAATAAAATAAAATAACCACTTCATCGTATACATGTATTATAAAAAATCATAATATTTGAGACTAGAATCACCTGACGGTACTTTTAAGTCCGCAGTAGTTTTTATCAAATATTCGTATGAAATATCGTGATAATACATTATAACAGCTTTTAGAAATATAGCCAATGATATAAACAACGTAAATAGTAAAAAAAATAGCACTTACCTGTGATATTCTACTTATAAAACTTTTTTTATTTCACTGCACAACGAAATGAAAAAACGTTCGACAAGTTGTGACAAGAATTTCAATTTTTACGCCAATGTCGCGCGGTAATTCAATTAACGCGCTGTGATTGGCTGACGGAAACGGTACTCTAAAGGATCGTCAGTTGCCGTTCACGTAAAGTGTTTTCGTACTAAAGATATTAGACGAAAAATGTGGTGGTACTTCTAAGTACCGTAAGGAGGGAAAGGGTTAAGTGATAAATTAACTAAATATAAAATAGGTACTGAAAATTTATTGACATAAGTTGAACATGTACTCAAATACACAGTTTAGCAACATTTTTCATTGTATTCATAAACATTTACCATTTAAAAATTGCAGCAACTTAGAGGAAACTCAATCCCAGCTCAGTGGTTCTTAAGTCATACAATCTAGATGCTTTAAAATAAAAAAGAATACTTATAAGTCTTATATAAGATTTCTTCTGGGTGGTTGTCCTACATACCTATCCATTCACTTGGCAAGGTACAATCAAACACAAGCCCATAAAATATGTTATGTAAAAATACTTACTTTCAGTTCTCTTAAATTGGCCGCATGAGCATCAGATGAGAGCAACACTTGTATATCTTCCACCTTCGGGACGAGGAGCTGTCAGTTCATCTGCTAACTGTAACATACATACATTGGTAAGTAAAATATAAGCAACTGTATTTGCATGCTTAGTTTTTTACCTTTTCACTTGGCTATGTTATAATGCTGATACAATGTTATAAAGAATCACTTGAGTGTACTTTTGGGCAGTCAGGCATTTAACCAACAAATTTATCTGGACTAAAACTGTTGTTCAAGGCGGAACATACCCATAAAGGAGATCATAATATATAGTGATAACTTACCTCCTTGGCAGCCTCTTCTAATATTGGTAGGTGCTCGGTAGGTTTCTTATACAGTTTTTCAGCTACCACTTCATCAAAACTGGACAGATCTTCAATATTTATTTCCACCCAGTACTGTCCCAAGTTGTAATTTCGCTTCAGAGTGTCTCTGTAACATGTTGAAATATTTTATTATTCTTTGTGATATTTATGTTTTCTAGTGAGCGTGTCTAATTAGATGACAAAGAATCTTGATATTACCTGTATTTATAATTGAAATTTCCAGTGTGAAACTGCCTCATAAACTCTTTAAACTTTTTCTTTACCGCTTGGAGGTTAGTTTTAACTTGGGATTCGTTTTCTTCAACACCAAAGTTATCAGAGAAGAAAATTCCTGGATCGTCAAAGCCTTCCATTGTTGTGTAATATAAATGCGGTATTTATATGAACTATTAGTAATAACTGTGAAATTTTATTCAGTTTAGTTTACGCTATACTCCCTCTACGAGTTTACGTTTCGGCGACGGCCGACCCGACGCGCATGAAATCAAAACAAATTCTGTCTGTCTGCGGTTTACGCGCGTAATTTTGACATTGTCAACAAATGTACAATGACAGTGACAACTATATTTTTTTTCTTTGCTGGCCATACTTACGTATTGTGCCAATTCTCCAATTATATTATCATAACATTATTAGGCATGTGACGATGCCCAGCATAAACAATGAGAGATGCGTAGTATACTGTAGTATGATGTAGAAGCTCTCTACCTTGACATTCGACATGGTATTCATCTTTTTTTTGTGTTTGGAGCGTATAGACCTGATGACAAAGATGAGTTCTTATGGAAAGCTCGGGACACCAAAATGATGGAAAATATTCAATTGGCCTCGGAGAACAATACTGTGGTCATCGTAGGAGATTTTAACTACAAATGTTTAAAGTGGCCTTTATCACCTGATCAGTTGCAAATTAGGCAACAAATTACTAAACCAGAAGATATTTTCATAAATATGTATGTAAACAGTAACCTATATCAATTAGTACAAAACCCTACTCGGTTTCAAATTAATCAGACTCCATCGCTGCTAGATCTTAGGTATATTGGTGAATGAAGAAGGGTTGATTAAGGATGTGACACATAATCCACCGATTGGAAAAAGTGATCATTGTGTATTGGACTTCAGTATTCAGTTGCTGATGCAACAGGGACGCTTGTTACCAAAGTATAGAAGAAATTACTCACGTATTAACTTTGACAACTATAATCTTGAGCTTCATAACAAACTCGAAACTATGGATTGTTCACTTTGCACTGAACAACTATGGATAGATTTTCAAAATGCAATTAACCAGACCTCAGACATATTTGCACCAATGAAGAAACTTAAACAAAGTAAAATTAAAAATAAACCCTGGTTATCCAAAGAAGTAATTGTTTAATGGTCACCAAATCAACAAGAGTTACTCACAAAACAGCTACTAAACTAGACCTTCTATTCACAAATTTTCATGATACAAATCAAATTATACAAGTTAAAGACTATGGCATATCGGACCATAAGGCTATCTATTATAGCATCGAATCAAAAAATAAAGAAAAAACTAAAACCACTACACATGTAACAAAAAGATGTTTCAACGAGAAAAATATGAGCAACTTTAAAGACGCTATTGCAAAAATTAATTGGAATGAAATAATCAATATAAACTTGGATGTTAACGAAAACTACAATAAATTTGAAAACAAACTCAAACATGTCCTTGACCATCATATACCCCTACAAACATTTAAAATCACAGATAAAGCCAAACAATGGATGACGAAGGGTCTTAAAATCTCGTGCAGGCACAAACGAATGTTGCAAATACTGACAAATGAAAGCAAAAGTATAATATTAAAAGCCTTTACAAAGAAATACCAAAAAATACTTAAGAAGTGCGTAAAATACTATAAAAAGATAAACAATGCAAAAAAAATGAAAAAATCAAACAATAAAATAAAAACTATGTGGACCATCATAAAAGATGCTACAAATAAAAACAAAAAAACGGTAGTTAAAAATATAAAACTAAAACAAGATGACAAATTAATAGATTCGCCTGATATGATTGCTAATATCTTCAATGAATACTTTGCATCAATAGGTCAAATTCCAAATACGACTCCAATCATTAATACTGCCTATAACTCAAATTCATCAAACTCAATGTATCTGTCTCCGGTCACAGAAAAAGAAATAAACAAAATAATAAAAAACCTTCCGAGTAAATATAGCTATGGTATTGACGAAATCCCTTCTTGCCTCATTAAAATATGTGCAGATGCCTTGACCCCACCCATAACCTACCTCATTAATCAATCATTTATAGAAGAACGCTTCCCGGATCATCTGAAAAAAGCAAAAATTATACCTATCCTAAAAAAAGGCGGAAACACCAAGGACCCAAGTAGTTATAGACCAATAGCTCTACTACCAGCTATTTCAAAAATCTTTGAACGCGCTATGTCCGATCGCCTCTACAATTTTCTTGAAAAATATCAGCTTTTACACAAAAACCAACACGGCTTCCGCAAAAACTCATCCACAAGTCTAGCAGTATATAAATTCACATGTAACATATTAGAAAACATTAAAAATAAATATTACACCATTGCCATCCTCCTAGACATGACCAAAGCGTATGACAAAGTCGTTCACAAAATACTGTTAAAAAAACTATCGCAAATTGGAATACGAGAAAAACCACTAAACTGGCTACGCTCATATTTAACCAATAGGAGTCAGCATGTGCAATTAGAACATCACTTCCATGACCAACATGCAGTAGAGTCTATAAAGTCAACATCACAAACAATAAACGCCTCGATACCGCAAGGAAGTGTCCTAGGTTGCATTCTATTCTTAATTTATATTAATGATCTCCCCCAGCAGCTACACTCTCCAAGTATTCTATTTGCGGACGATGTGTCCCTTATATTCAAAAGCAAAAGTAACGAAATCACACAGCAAATAGAAATTACTCAAACTTTTAATAGTTTAAAATCGTGGTTATACGAACATAATCTGGAAATAAACAACAAGAAAACAAAAATCATCCAATTCCACCCATATCAGAAACAACCTCTAGATTTAACTGTTATCCGAAAAAATCTCAGCCTAGAAGAAGTCAATAACCATAGCCTCCTAGGCCTAACAGTCGATTCAAATTTAAACTGGAAGGAGCACGTTAAAAAAATCAAATCTAAACTATCCCAATTTGTTTACGCCCTGGCAAATTTAAAAATCAACACTAACACAGAAACTGCAATAACCGCTTACTACGCCTATGCCTATTCATGGTTAAAATATGGTATACTACTATGGGGAAACAGCACAGATGCAGAATCACTACTAATCATTCAAAAAAAACTTATAAGAATAATAGTTAACATCAGACCCAGAGAAACTTGCAGACCTCACTTCATCCGCCTGAAAATACTCACACTTCCATCCATTTACATTTTAGAAGCCGCGCTATTCACCCGAAAACATAGAAATCTTTTTACTTCCGATAGCAACCCCCGAAGACCAAACAAATTACTGCTACCCGTACCCAGGTTAGAATTATTCAGAAAAGGCCCAGAATACATGACTATTATGTAATACACAATAAACTCCCACATGAAATCCGTAATGAACCCTCAGAAAGAACATTCAAAGCCAAATTAAAAAAGCTTTTTATAAAAAAAAGTTACTACTCAATAGATGAATTCCTACAAGACGATTCCATTTAAAGATCCTAATAATGTAAGTAACTGATCTCAAAGAGAATAATTACAATGTAAGTACTATGCAATAAAATTATATAGGTACCTATAATGTAAGAATGTAATATCGCATGTAAGAATATCGCAATATATGTCACAGATCTCATACATATTTAATTATTTATATTTATCATAGAACTATGTACATAAGGTTTAAAAATTTTAAAGGATATTATTAAGTACTTAGGCATGTAACTACATTAGTATTAAGAAAAATAGTGTTTAAGTTAATATTGTAAAGTGCAATGCCCTAAACTAAACAAGCAACAGGGTCACACAATCCAATTTTTTTAGAATAAGTTCTAAAATGTAATTTTGTATTGTGTACAGCATATATAAATAAATAAATAAAGTACCTACTGAAATTAATAGCGGAGAAAAAAAGACTGTGGGACAATTACAAGAAATCAAAGGACCAAAACCATTACAAGCTGTACCACGACCAGAGCAATAAATGTGTAGCTTTGTCAAGAAAAGAAAGAAGTATATATGAATCTAGAATTCTGGGATTTGGTGACAAAGCATTTTATTCTCACATTCGGAGGTGTATAACTTCTAAAGTGGGCATCCCACGAGCGGTTCGAAGTCAAAGCGGAGATCTAGCAACAAAGCCAGAGGACATTGCTAACACATTTGCTGATGAATTTCAAAAAACATACTCTGTAGAACCAGTAATGTCACCGGATATCAGAGTTTCAACAAGTATCCCGGGTTGAAGAGAGCTTTTGTGACATTTCATTTCATTATAAGGAAGTAGAGAAAGTATTGTTGTTTGAATATTCAATCTGCTCCTGGTCCAGATTTGCTTCCAGGTTGTATCCTCAAGAATTGTGCATCAACTATTGCTCCAGCATTGACTGTGCTTATGAATAGCTCTTTTGAATCAGGGTACTTACCGCAGGACTGGAGACATGCAATTGTTACTCCCATATTCAAGAAAGGTGACAAAACTAACCCAGCAAATTTTTGGCCTATCAGTCTTACTAGCATAGTAGTTAAAGTAATGGAGAAAATAATTTGTAAACACCTCACACACTTCTTGAACAGGGAGTGCATCGTATCCGTGAAGCAGCATGGGTTTATGGCGAAGCGATCAACAGTAACCAATCTGCTCTCCTGTGTTCAAACCTGGTGCAAGGAGCTGGACAGTGGAAGTCCGGTCGACGTTGTGTATCTTGATTTTGAGCGGGCATTCGACAAAGTCCCGCACCAACGACTATTAGCAAAACTGGATCACTTTGGTGTAAGGGGGAAACTCTTAACATGGATAAAAAACTATTTGTTAGGTAGAACATTTCAAGTTCGAGTCGGAGACCACTTGTCGCAGTGCAGACAGGTGTTTAGTGGCGTTCCTCAAGGCTCAGTGTTGGCGCCCTTGCTGTTTGGACTCTTCATAACTGACCTTGTTGAGCTCATAGAGTGTCATACAGCGTTCTTTGCTGACGACGGGAAACTCTTCGCTAACCCTCTCATCAGATCAGGACACCTACAGCAAGATCTTGAACGGATACAAGACTGGACCAGAGACTGGGTTATCAAACTAAATGCCTCCAAGTGTAGTGTGCTTCATTTGGGAAGGAACAATCCCTGCGTAGGTTACAGCCTAGATGGGAATGCCATAGCTGCAGTTAAACAACAGAAAGACTTGGGGGCTACCATCTGACCTATTCATAAAGATATACAAGACCTACATCAGGCCACTATTAGAGTATGGGTTCCAAGTCTGGCCCATATTTTCGGAAGGACATTAATATCCTTGAAGGTGTCCAAAGAAGAGCGACCAGGATGCCGTTAGCCTTACGCCGAAAAACCTATGAGCAAAGCCTGGAAATCTTGCGTCTTACCACTCTTGAAGAAAGGCGACTATGTGGAGACCTTATAGAGACTTTTAAACTTTTAAATGGACTATACAACCTCCCGGATACATCAAATTGGTTTATACATACTAATCGTTGTGATCATAGCAAGGGACACAACCAGACAATCAAGCGATGCTCTGCCAAAACTAACACAGGTCACCACATACTCAGCAACAGAGTGGTTCATAACTGGAACAGGTTGCCAAAAGAGGTGGTCAGTGCAACATCTGTAATAGTAGTTTATGCAACTGTCATATAATTAAGTTAAAACACTCGTTACTATTATGAAACTCGCTGCGCTCGTTTCATAAACTCACACTCGTGTTTTAATACCCGTGTTATGTGCAGTTGCATACACTACTTTATCTTCACTAATGCATTGATAATTTATTAAATTAAATTCACGCGTACGTGTATTGTCACAGTGATTTTGCCGCCATTAAAATCTAACTAACGAGAGTGCAGCGCGACCAACCTGATTGGCCCTGCAATCAGGTTGGTCACGCTTTTTCGATGTTATAATGAGCTATTACGATATCGATGTGGATATTATAACATCATGTGCAATTGCTTAAATTGAGTGTTTTGTTGTCTGTGCTATAACAGTAGTAATTATAAGTCAAGTATTGGAAAAATAAGTAGAATGTTACAACATTTGCAATTTGCTGCTCGCCCATTATTCAAATAAATAAATAAATATACTTCCCAAACACTCGTTACTATTATGAAACTCGCTGCGCTCGTTTCATAAACTCACACTCATGTTTGAACACCCTTCATTATATGACAGTTGCATAAACTACTATTTTGTTACTGGTGCGGCTTATTTTCACATTAGCTTCTGTCCAGATATCTGATTTATAGCTGTATATGAATTGGTACGTCTCTGAACTTTTAGCGAACTTAATGACTTTACGACTGTGAGATTGTTTACATTTTGGACATACAAAAGCCCAACTGATCGAACGACTTTGTACCTCCAAATTATCTTCTAAGAAATGGGCATAAGTAAAGAAAGTGAGACTTTGTTTTGTTCCTCCAAAACTCTGAAATTAAAAGGGCATATTTACCTTAACGACTTGTACGCTCCAGCTGACAATCACTCTGCGCGCCGGCAGCGCCGCAACTGACCAATAGGATTTTGTCGCGCCAATACGTTTGAAAAAACGCTTCAATGTGACAAAGGCACTGTCGCCCTCTGGCGAAATTAGATAGAATTGAACGAGTGTCTTTGTTCCTCCGGGTAATAAAGTAAGTAATTATGCCAAAGTGCTTTTAAAACGTATTTTTACGTTTTAAAAGCACTTTGGCATAATTACTTAAGTCATTTTTCGAAAATTTGTAAGTTCGGCCCTTGTTCTACCGAAGGTGCGATATGTCTTAGCAACAGTTATGTTACATACTTTGCACTGCACCTTGTTTTTCTCTTTTATTTGTTTGCATGTTTCTTTGTGAAGTGCCATATGAAGTTTAAATGAGTTCTCCTCCATGATTTTGTAGCATATTTCACATTTTTCACATGTCTCATGTATAGCTTTTTTATAATGTGCATTGACATCTTCCACAGTATCAAACGAGAGATTGCAAATAGTGCAGCAGAATGAATCTCTTTCAATGCCTTCAGATACTATAACTATAGCAACTGCTTCGTTGTCTACAGAGTTTGTGCCATTATCTTCCTTTACAATCATATTCTCTTGAGTCTCTTCTGTAACAGTAATATCTGAATTGTCGTAATCTAAGTATATAGGGCTGGAATTCCATATTCCCTTATCAATACAATCTAAAACTGAGCCAGGTTCTGTTGGGACGTGAGTAATATTTGAGTTTTCATGTTGAGCTTGATCCATTGTATTGTGGGAACACGATTCAAAGGTTTATAAGTTTATAAACTGGTCGTCTTCAACAAGCGAACTGGTAAATCAGAAGACAGTCACAGTTAGTAGGTACCTGTACCCGACGTTTTAATAGAAGTTCTTGATAACATCGTAAGTACACAGTACATACTATATGCTACGGTTCTTAACTTTTATCGCAGATTTTCATTAAAATGGTAATCTAAAATCTAAACAAATGAATGTACATATTACATACCTACTTACTACACCTAGACCTACATAACAAAAGATGAAAAAGAAAAGACTAACTTAACTTTTTTAGATTGCGACGTTGGCGCAATTTAGCCAGATATTATGACAGCTGACAGAGCAGGTTGACTTTGTCATTTTTTTAAACTTTGGCTTCTAACGCAGTATGCATAATTAGCTGTTTTAAGAAAATTAAATGATATTTGAAAAATCCAAGGACTCAGTCAGGAGGTACAGTCTGCCGCTAAATGAATTGCCCATTATTGCCCACCTATCCAAAAGTTACATAAGAATTGTTAAAATTGGTAATGTGATTACCAATTTTAACAATTCTTATGATATGATGATAATGTGTTTATCATTACTTACCTAGTATTTTATGCGGTTGCGCCGATCCTAGTTAGCTGTTCATTTTGCTGTTAGGTTCGATATTATTTCTTGTGTGTGATCAGACTACTTTTACTAAGCAGAGCTGTTACAATCATAGAAGGCTTATTAAACTGAAAATAAAACAGAATTTTACAGCAAGCATAATTTAATTACCTATATTATGTCAATGATAAATAAAAATAACAATTTCACTACATATGTACATTATGATCACAGTCAAAGAAAAACTGTTACATTTGGCATTTGATTAAAAACAATAATATAATAATTACTACATAAATAAATAGGTAATTTTTTTTGAAGTAGTCTCCTTAGCACTACTTCATTTTCATGATTCACAATATAAATCTCGCTCTAATCAATCGAGTATTTATATATTTGTGTTTCCATAACTAAATTTTAGGATATTTTGTAATGTGTTTTTGCTGGAAACCAGCCTCAAAAATTATGTCTTAAATTAAAATTTTGAAGATTTATTGATTGGCAAAGTTTTTAGTAAGTCTTATATCTGATAATTGTTGGTAGATCGGCTAAATTCAAATTGTGAATCAGTTAAACCACAGTGCTAATAGATACAGTAGATTTCTTTAAATGAAATATCTGGCAAACATTTTATTTATAAGAACAGTGTTGTACTTTTTAATACGAACTTCATAAACAATACTACGTATATTTCACTAAATACTACTCTATTCTCACTTTTTAATACATTTGTAGCAACTTTTTAATCTACTCGGCCATATGACGTTCTGTGTGGTTAGCATAGTCACAAAAGCAATATTGTAGATGATTCACATATTAAAATCCTAGTGAATGAATAAAATATATCGAGTGCATTTGAGTTAGTACAATTAAAGGTGTTGAGTACATTTCTATGAGTATATTTCGTTTGAACCATTATTCTAATTAATATAGCAGAGTAAAATTATACGTCAATGATTTCAAAATAAGGAATAAGATTTTATTTACACATATAATCTTTTTATAGGCGTCTGTATATAATTGGCTAGAGTATTTAATATACAAACTACTAATTAAATAATTTACTAATTTTATCTCATACAATTACTGCTATATTTTACACAGGAATTCACAGGATACATCAAATTCAAATAATTTATTTACTTAAAATATAAAACATGAATAATGATTTGATAAATCATGCTATTTTGAACTTCTAGGATAGGCAACTTTGACACTAAATTTTGCTGTAAAAATTTCACATACAAGCAGTAAATAACACTCGGAAAAATTGACATCAATTAATAAATTTATACCTTTTTTAACAATACATCTGAGAATACGTCTCATTTCAGGCTATAATGTTAAGATCTTATTTATCACAACATAAAGCAGGACTTGACATTTTCATCTTACACTTTGGTAATTTTTGTGAGACATTTTAATTGTAATACTTAGTATTTTTTCTTTACTTTTTAAGTTAAAACATTCGAATAATTTAGAATCTTTTGCTTTAGTTACTTATGAGAACGAATCCACGAGTGATATTTATTTAGTGTTTTGTCTTTTTCATTAGTTTGTATCAAAAAAAAAGGGAAAAAGAAACAAAAGATTGATCAAATTTATTGTGAAAGGCATATTTGTATTGTATGTATATAAAGATATATAAGTTGGTTTATGAAAAAGATCATAGCGCTGATTGAAGAACTATACTAATTTCATTTCATTAATAATATAATCACGTTTAACGCAATATTATTAATCAGTTATTTAATAATACTGTTGCATATTTGAGATTTTTAAACATAATAATTCGAATCTTTTTGGTGCTAGATAGTTATCAAGAAAAGGATATGGAAACTAGGACCAAAGGAATTGTTAAAGGAAAAAATATATTACCAGTAAATACTGCACGCGGTCTTAGTTTTTCCGATTATTTATTTTTTTATCAGGCAATTATCGTGCAGGACAAAACTAAGGTATTTAACCACGTGACAGGAATCTGTGTTTATGTGGAACTAATATTGAACAGTAGTACATCAATATGAGTGCTTGTTAGACATATTCTGACAGCACAAGTGGCGCCATCAGCCGCTCAGTCTGAAGTGTATGGAAATGAGTGTGGATTTTCGCGCCTGGCAGTTAGTAGACCGTAGCCTAGTGGTTAAGGCGTTCTGACGGCAGCAGAAATACGCAGGTTCGAATCCTGCCGGTCGTGATTATTTTCGCTCATTTTCCAATAAAAGTTTACTGAAACTCTGGAAAAACACTACATATTTCTCCAGAGTTTCAGTAACAATGGATTTCCGCAAAGTAACGCCTGATTCAATATCTTAATAAAAGTTTAATTTAATATTGAACAGGTTATTCATATGTCAGTCTATCAAATTTTTTTACAAGATTGTATTGGGTTTAAAGTGAGATTTTCAAATTTAATACTTGTGTTTTAATATTACACAAAATCCTAATTGCAATGTATAACTAGTACCTATTTCTATAAACTAACAGGAATGTCATCAATAATACGTACCTATTAAAAACGAAATTGAAATTATTAACATCTACATCACATTATGTCAAGGAAGTTATACTCTCAAACATCTGTAGGTTTTATATAAACTATTTAAAAAAAAAACGCAAACTACGATACATAATAATAAACGTAGTGGATCCCAGGCTTACTGGTCACGACTCACGTGGAATATCGGCCGTTGACCTGTATATGTCTATCCCTGTCGCTGTAACACATACCTATGCATTGCTGTCTCGTTCGAACAATAAGCGAGCGATAAGTATAAATAAGTCAATATCCGTGATTCTATACGTTTCGTGACCTCACTTTAGCTTTTAGCAACTGAAAATACACCGACTTCAATCCATTTACCTGTATTTAATTAATTATTAATTAATTTTAAATAAATAATATTACTAAATATCTAAGCCAGGCTGGCCTGTCCAGATATAACATATAAGCACAGACCGCTAAAAGCTACTAATTTCATCTATAGCTACTATCTGCTATTTTTATATTAAATTATTACGTCATGCACATACCCTGCATTTCGTATATATAAGCTAAGGAAGCTTTTATGTGTTTGAAATTAAATATTTTAGTTAGCGTTTGTGGGCAATTCATAAAAAGATTTTTTTTCAAAGTTCGCTAGCCAGTATTCATTGGCGGTGGATTGCGTAAAGCTATGATTTCCTAGGAAAGCGGTGCCTTCATATAGCGGCCGTAATACAGCGGTGATTGACGTCACTAAAACGTTGTCTATGTCTATTTATATTGTAAACGAAATGGCGCGGTTTCCTGGTGAGCGGTAACTTGCACCGTAATTTACTTAAATTATTTTTGCGTCCGTAATATCATGGCCGCTATACGATGGCACCGCTTTCCTAGGAAACCAAAGCTTTAGAATTCATAATGTGTGTTATGTAGCTATGCTAAGCACCGATATTTATATTACTGCTGAATTTTGTCCAATAGATGAGTACTGCGTGATTTGAAAAAAAATTATAGGTATACTTTAAAACAATGGAACAAATTTGAGATGGAATAAACATATTTTTATTACAATTTTTAAATCTCAGAATTTTGAAACGTATTTAGGTATTATTTTATCCATTGACTTGACTTGATATTTTTTGACACTTTTTACATTACATAATATATGCAGCGAAGATTATAGTTGTATAGTTCTAAAAAAATAAGAATAATGTTGTTACCAATCCGATAAAAAACAGAGCAATATTATAAATATCAAGACAAGCTACATTTAAACCTGTTCGGAATCATCCCTGATTATTTTACAAATAAGCCTGTAGACGAGTGACCTTTAAGCCTAAAATACATTTTTATATCAGTTTACAAACACATATTTAATTTCGCACTAGTTTTATGAAATCCTACACAACTTCTATCACCTATTTCGTATCAACGCGTAAGAAATTGGAAAACATATGAAAATGGTCTCGATTTTTATGTGCTTCTTAATTCGACGTTTTTAAAAATCACTCTTTTATTTTCTTCAAATATACATATATCGTCTCCATATATTTTATATCAAATTCACGGAAAATGTATGGCAAAGCATAGTGATAAATGGAAATGTCTGTGACGTAACATGATTGGCGAAATTGACTGTACCGTAGATTCCATAAAAAATGGAAATGTCAAATTTAGAAAGCACATACAAATCGGGGTCGCCTTTTAGAAAATCTACATTGAACACGTTCAAAGCCATACATTTTGGTCTGCATTATAAGTCTATACATTTACTTAATTTGAGCCCTTTTCAAATAGCGTTGACGTTTTGTACATAAGTCATTCGTGCTGAAATAATTTATAAAGACAACAAATAAAATAATGTTATAGTGTTTTGGATATAAAGCGTTAAATTAAGTAACCAATGAAATACTGTTTAAACAAATTGGAAAATAACTCTTATATTTCAATGGTTAATTAATGTAAGTCCAACGTATATTATTCGACTCTCATCGTGCGAACAGCCCAACTGTGGAACTCCTTGCCCGAATCTCTATTCCCCTTGAACTACAATTTGTCGGTCTTCAAGTCGAGAGTAAACCGGTTTCTTCTAGGCAAGCGCGCTAGATCGTAGACTATAACGTTACTTATCATCAGGCAAGTTGTAGTCAAGCGTAAGCCTATATCATGTAAAAAAAATGTTTAGCTAACAGAGTTTAAACAATTCTAAAATATTGTAGATTATTGCTGTATTATAAAAACGCCTGCGATTTTTAAAATCTCCCAAGTTAATTCGGTAATTCATTTTTAGACAGTTAACACAAGAATACATTAGCGGTACATATTTATGTTGGGGTAGGTCATTAATTTCATTTTTTGATACATATTTTCATTCACTCAAATACCAGAAAAACATATCTATTGGTACATAATTTTTCCAAGCATGTTCGAATTGGACTCTGTAGTCTATTTTTTTTATTACATTTTATTTTAGCTCCTAATTTCACTAATCTAATTAGTCTAATACCATAGCGATATCTAATTATAAAAATATATATAATTGGTGCTAGAAGTCGAGTTTTTCAAAAAGTCAGTTTCATAAAAGCAAGCATAGTTTACTATTGTGCATTTATCAATAGAAATAACATTATAGATTCGATTTTATAATAAACACATTGGAATTTTCAGTATTTTTCTAGTTGGCAACATCTTAAAGCGCCTTGTTGTACCAATATAGAACTACGTATTAAAATAGGATTTGTGACTTTTACGATACGTCATTTAAAAAGTGCACAGAAAAAGTAGGTTTAGTCATCGTTCACGTAAATCATTTCTATTCTGATATCTTTTTAATACTAATTAATAGAACTTCGGAAAGCTAACGCTAGGGGCGCTAGTGTAGTGTGAGGTCTGCGGGTCGCGGGATGTCAAATGTTACCAGTTACCTAAACGTCATCAATTTACCGCAACATTTTTTTTTGTTTTACGGATTACCAGGGTATCATAAAAGACGTGGTGGTTAAAACGCAACGTGGTAATTGTAACACACACAACCGCGTCACTTCTAAAACTTTCTGTACTCCTGGTATTACATATCTTCATATTTATATATAGGTACTCATTAACTGACATATATCATATAACATAATATAACCATACAATAATAAAATATAAAAACAAGTGAAGGAAAACTAAACATACTACTTCTAACTACTACAAAAAGGGGCACTTAGAAAATCTTTAGAAAAGCCTAAAGATAATCTAAGTGCTCCAGCCCACTACCAGAGGGCTCATTAACTTGATTTGAAAAATATAATATGACGTTTTTGTTCAATGATACAGAAAGAAAATTAGCGTTGAATAGAATGCTGTTTTTAAGCTATGCTTTAGTGATTTATGGTTACAGAGTCAGTAGTCTAAATTATTTACCAGTTACCAGGGCATCATAAAAGTCGTGGTGGTTAGAGTGCAACCAGTCGAGTGTTGCAGCCGCGCCACTTCTCCTGCAGTTTCCTGTGCTCCTCGTACTGTTGCTCCGTTATGTGTTTCACGTTTGTAGAGTTCTGGAAAAGTAATATTTTTTTGTCAAATTCAGTTCATTCTTGTGGTTTTTTGGATCACACCAGTTCTTACAAATTAATAGTATGTGGAGAAAAGAAACACACCTAAAAACAAATTATCATAAAAATTAAAGTGAATCAGTTCTTATTGGGTAACCACGCTCAATCTTAGACCTAAAGGACATCGTGGTAGGTTTTAGCCGCTGGCGAAGTCTAATAAACTGCGAACCCGATTTTTAAACTGTATATACTTATATCAATTTGTATAATCTTGAGATACTGATAATTCTCACCTTAATCTTCCTCGGGTCCAAATTAGCGCCGAGCGTCTGCACTCCCTTGGCCAATTTGGTCAACGGCGATAACACCATATCTTTAGTGGAGCCCCCGGGACTCGGCATCACTTTATATTGCTTTATAGCGGACTCGCTCACTGACTGCGCTATGTTCAATGTTATCTCGTGCTGGGAATTAGACCTGACATGATAATTGACGCTGTCAGGTGACTTCTCATCGTAATTGACGTCGTTGGAGCTGTGGGAATGTTTCTGGGAGAGGAGTAGGGAGTTTGGAGGTTGCGGCTTTTGGTAGTCCGAGTCGATTTGGATTTGAGGCGGGTTCTTGTCAGTTTTGTCATTTTTGCCAGTTTTGGGTTCGGTGTCAAAGGGGTTGATTTTGTTTATATTGCTGGGGGTTTTGGCCGTGTTAGGTGGTGCGTTGGGGGTTGTAATTGATGTATTAAGAGACGTTTCCTCGTGAGGTTCTATTTTGGAAGAATACAGCGGGTTTTGTATGAGATCGCAGTCGTTGTCTGTTTCCTGCTTCGGTGCCGTTTTGCCGATGTAGTGCTGCGTCAACTCGAAGTTATCGAGAGTTGGCTCGAAGATATTAGTTCTGGAAGTAACAAAAAAAAATTCATGCGATTTGTTACTATACCGGACGCGCAGTTTACTACAAGAGACAAATTTAGAAGTCAATAATTATGTTGAAACAAAAGTTTATTACAAGATTACTATTATTTTACCACAACAAAGTAATTGACAGGAAAAAGCCAAATCCATGTAACAAGTACTACAAGATAACAACAAAACAACAAGTCGTACAAAGACGGAAGTAGGTATTTTCCAAGCGATAAATGTAGGAAGTTACGCTTCTATGTTATGGTTTATGCGTAAATTGCAAACAAGTATTATCTATGCATGTAAGATAAAAGATAAAGAATCTTTATTGATACTGTAAAGTTGTAACATACATACATATAAGTTACTTATATCAAATAATATGCTACACAAATTACACTCGTCAAATTGAATGTATTACATTTAGCTTTAATAAAATTTTAGAAGGTACAATGTCTAGTTTTATTGTACACATGTGTGTGTACGTACCTGTTATCATCATCCGAGGAGTAGTCTGAGCTCATGCCGTCGGACAAACTCCCCTTCTTTTTGTCAGCCGTATTCGAGCCCAGCGCAAATATCTTCTTAGTACGTGACGCACCCTGTAACATATAAATAATCTCTCTCTTGAGTCGTATTTCCTCATGCCTGAGGGTCGTGACCCCCCCGCAGAATTGATTCGTTAGGGGAGTTCACTTGGGTCACTTTGGTTACATATAAATACATAATTGCATATTTCTAGTATTTCGTGTTTAGTAGTTTTCTAGTATTTAGTAGACGTTGTCACCCGGGAAACAGAAACATCTCGTCCGGGTGACAACACACTGTTATAATAAATTACTAACCTAGTTTTGTATGTATTAATATAGTGAACTAGATGTAAGTATTTTTGAACCCAATAAACGTTTTTTGTATTGTATTGTATTGTATTTAAATTACTCAACGATGTATTCGGATATGAAAAAGTGAGTTAGGCTCAGTGGGGAAGTCTCTCAATCTGTCGATCCCAGTTTAACACCAATGATTGGTTTTTCAAGCTGTGTATATTTGCAATTACTTAACAGTGAAGGAAAACATCGTGAGGAAAACGACATGCTACCACAAAATCCGAAATAGAATTTGTCTTCTAAGGAAGGATATGAGCGCCCATCACGATGTATTTGCCCATGAGACCCTAACAAATCTATTATTTGTATTTACAAAAGAAAAGTATTTAGGTACAGTATTTATATCCGTTATCTAGTACCCACGACACAAGCGTTTGCTTAGTGTGGGGCTAGATGGCGCTGTGTGCAATGTCCCGGAATATTATTTATTCTGCGGGGGAGTCTCAACCATTAGTAATAAAGAAATACGACACAAAGAGAGAAGTCAAGTGTTCAAAAGATAGACTGTAATATGTAAAAAAAAAAGTGCTACTAGTGGCGCCCCCAAATTATTTAATTTTTTTGAACACGACATAGGCTTACTTATGTCTACAGCCTGCCTGATGTTAAGCGCCACTATAGTCTAAAATGTGATTTTGGTGTAATGTGTACGTTACCGCGTCAAACTTGAGTTGCAGAGTGGGCCGCGCGCGCGCGCCCAGCTTGTTCAGCTTACTGAACTGCTCCGACATGTTGCTTAGCGCTTTGGTTCCTGGAAAAATATTATATACCTATGTAAGTATTACACATTGAGCTAGGATTATACAGAGTCACAAATGCTCGAAAAAAATGTCCGAGTCAAGACTCTACCCACACTACTTGTTGAGCAGACAATGTAAACTGCATAGCCATCACTATACAATGTGTTTGGGGATCGATTTCGCAGATTTTAAAGGTAGGTAATATATATGATCAAATCACGCTTCGATTTTTTTTTATGCTACCTAGGTAAAATGTCGGCCAATTTAATTTTTATATTATGGAATCACGGGCGCTTGTGCTAATTTAGTGATATTTTGGCGTATGAGCCTCCTAAAAGCCTGAAAAAATTCTCATTTGGGAGTTCACAGTATGACTAATAAGGTGTGTGAAAAAATGAAATATGGTTTTACAATTTTAACTTGTAAAACCATATTTCATTTACTAAAAAAAACTACTTAATAGCTGAAAAACATTGCTTCTTCATTTTTTTTTTGAGTTATTGGTAATTTTTCTAAATTGAATACCTACTAACCAAATGTTATTATAAAGTAAATGACTTTGTTGAAGAAAAGAAAATAAGAAAATATATGTACACATAATTTGACTAGCCACAAAACTAACATTTGTACGCCTATCGGCAGAATATTTGATACAACAAATGTATGTTACACCTACTGTGTATGACAATATTCGAGCAAATAAATGAATTTTGATTTAGATTATCTATCTCTTTTGCACGTTCTTAAAATATGTACCTAAGAGCGAAAGAGACAAGCAGTCTTTTGTTTGCGCTCGCTGACTATGTTAGCGTTCAGACATTTTCTTGCGCTTTTTAGTTTGAGATTGTGTCTCTGTATAATCTCCTACCTCAAAGGTATATTACACCATAAATACACTAGAAAATACCTTATAAAGGGTTACTGATTTAACACAAAATTTTTAAAGGGCAGCTTTTGTGTCTAAAGCAACAACATTTTGGTTATTTGCGAAATATATTTGTATTTGGCTGGCCTGTTAGCTTAGTTGGTAGTGGCTCTGCCTTCTAATCTAGGGCTGCGGGTTCGATTCCCGCATAACAGAAGTAATTAGGAATTTTAAAATTTATAATTACTTGTGTTGAGTCTCTTCTATGTATAATAAAGTATGTATTTACAAAAGAAAAATATATGTATTGTATCCGTTATCTAGTACCCACGATACAAGCGTAAGCTTAGTATGGGGCTAGATGGCGCTGAGTGATATGTCCCTAAGTATTTATTATTATTTATTTATTTATAAATAAACTGTAGTCACTAACTAACAGCCTTAGTAACGTCCTTCAGTTTCCGAGTCGGTATGAGTCGCAGTCGCTTCGACTCCAGTCGAATAATCTGCTCCAGGATCGAGCTCGTGATTGAAACTTCTTCTGAACTTTGGGATCTTTCTTCTAGGGGAGAGGAAAGGAATAGTTAGGGAAAAGGATATTCTGATATAACCCAGTTCATAAGCTAACTACTAACGGCCGGTTCACACATGTCTCCGTTTTATTGTGTAAGTTTTTTTTTCGTCGATGGCGTATGTAGTTGTATGAGCGACTTCACACATGGCACAGTATTCTGTATACAGTATAAAATATCTTTCCGTAAAAAAATTACGTTCCGATTTGTCATCGAATACTGACCGACGACGGAGCAGTAAAAATATACGGGTATGTAGAATTTTAACGGATAGATACTGTATGCGTGGCGGGAGGTGTGTGCGGGGTGTACGTTATACGGTACCTACATATGTGTGAACAGAGCATAAATTTATGACATATCCGTTAAAAACGAACCAGTAAAACGGACTCCCATGTGTGAACGGGCCGTAAGACGTAATTATAATTAAATTAGAATCATACTGGGAGATGACCAACGGCTACCACGAGATCAGAGGATTCGAAACATTTTGTGACAAAGTTTTTTGGCAAATAAATAATATTGTATTGGTATTTTTTGTATAAAACGTGACTCCTATAAATAGCGGCGAAAATCATGTCATCCTTCTCGCACCATACAGTTCCTCTGTTAGAGCGAAAACAACGAGACAAGATGCAACGATTTTTGTCGTCAATTATAGATGTCACGTTAAATGAACCGGCTTATACAGGTAGTAATTTTAAAGGGTTACATCACGACAAAGTATTGCATTTTATTGAACATCATAGTTTTATAATGAAGGTAGAAGAAGGCGCAAACTTCAATGTAGTTTTTAATTCTGTTACCAGATGGCGCTAGGAGACAAGACGATATTCAGAGAAAAAGTGTATAGTGTATTTTTCTTTAATGAAAACTTTATTTAACATTATATGACAGTCATTTATGTTTGTTAAATTTAATGCAATTGAATTGAGTGTATTGGAAATAAACTACAAAAATATATAGTACCTACATTATTGATAGAATATTCTTTATTGCACAACAAAATTACATAATAAAACACTTTGAAAAAAATATTAGATAGTAAGTACTCACCAACGCTTCTGATATCAGCCACGAGTTGCGTTTCACTGACATTCCTCGTCAGTGTGGGGAGTTGTGACAGGCCCAGGTAGAGGGAGGAGCGCGCGGAACCTGCCTGGCTGTGGTTCGGATGTACCTACAATCAAATTTTTTATTAATATTCTCTGTGTCTGTGAGTCGTATTTCCTCTCATGACTGAGGGTCGTGACTCCCCCGCAGAAGAAAGGGGAGTCAAATACAAAATTATTTATTTATAACTCCATAGTTACAAGTCAGAATACATGTACATGTATTGTTTACAATAGTAAACTTGATAAAAATTTAAAAGTACTGTATATAAAGAAAAATTAATTATGAAATGTCCGTTAGATGAGTTCTCTTGTGCTTAGATACATCGTGGTGGGCGCCCAGATCCCTACACGGAAGACACATGTCCTCGGATATTGTGGTTCTCAAACATGTCGGTTTCCTCGCGATGTTTTCCTCCACTGTTAAGCGAGTGCAAATCCATACATAACTCGAAAATACAAGTAAGTAAGCAATTTAAAAACAATTTTATTTTACGAAATAATAACTCAGTTTTGGCTAAAGTTCTTCAGATATTAAGGATTTAAAGAGGCAGATGTGAAAATATATGTAATCCGCCATTTTGTTGAGGCGGCCATTTTGGTTTATACATGTGTATGTCTAGTATTAGGCCGCTAGTTCGCCTGAAGCGACACCTGTGGTCAAAGATGAAACAACTAAAGTGGAAAGTAATAAAGCTGAATTTGTTCATACCTTGGATTTCTTCTTTTCCAGTTTGATTCCGTCGAGGAATGGTATCGGTGGAAGTTTCGCGACGTCTCGAGCCACCAGGAGAGACTCGCAGATAGAGTGCAGCGATTCTGAAAATATGTATGAATACAACTATGGCTTGTAGACTTGTAGAATTTAACATATTGTCCCAATAATACCTCTCTCTCTTTGTTGCTTGTGGCAAAAACTATCTTTCGTACATTGCATTTCAGTGCTAGTTTTTTTTTATACGTGGGATAGGTTTACGTTTGACTACAGCCTGCCTGATGCTAAGCATTGCTGCAGCCTAGGATGAGTAGCAGAGTAGTTTAAAACGGGATTTAAAATTATATCCCTGCCAGATTGGTTTTCTGGAAGAGATCTCTCTTACCGATAAGGCCGCCAATTAAGACGCAAATGTTATTTTTTATGGTTTTTTTTTGTATTGTTTTATGTGTGGTGGTTTAATAAAGTACTTATCTATCTATCTCAACGTAAAACAAGTATTTATCTATCTGGGTCGGATGACACGTTAAATTGTAGGTCCCGGCTGTTTGTCTAGTACGGCAGTACGGCAGTCGTTAAGTCAAGTCAGAGGCCCTTAGGGCGCTTTGAAAACTCTCGACACCAGAGTTGGCCACTCTCATTCGATAAGAAGAAGAACGTAACAGGCCGGGAGGCAAGTACCAGGGCAGCAGAAGTTGCACAGAGCTCACCGATCATCTCGTCCTTGGTGTTGATGACCACGGCCATGTTGTTGAAGAACCGCAGCGTGGTGGAGCGGAACATGTGGAAGTAGCCGAGCTCGCTGTTGTGCGTGTAATGTATGCGGATACAGTGGACTGGTTCCGCGCCCTTGCGGCCCACGCCGAATAACTAGAAACAAGAAAATAAAACTTTTGTATTCCTGCAGCCCCATTTCACTATCGTAGAGGTACGGCAAGGAGGCACCGTTATACAGTTGAGGTTCCAAAGACTCGCACCAAGCGTTTTGCTTCGACTTTCATCGTGCGAACAGCCACACTGTGGAACTCCTTGCCCGAATCTCTATTCCCCTTGAACTATAATTTGTCGGTCTACAAGTCGAGAGTAAATCGGTTTCTTTTAGCCAAGCGCGCTAAATCGTAGATTATATATATATATAGTATATTATGTAGATTATCCTTCTGTCATTTCCATCATCTTCCTCTACTCAGGCTAATATGTACTTTCATAAGTCGTTTGCAGTACATGCTGTAGCCTTATGGAATGCTTTGCCTCTTTCTATACGTAAGTCTAAATCCTTATTAATTTTTCAAAATCAAATTTTTCACCATTTTTTAACTTTGGCAAATCTGTAATTTATAATTCTGTATGTAAGTAGTGTATGTGTTATAATTACTTGATTGTGTAGGTATTTGTTGTTGTAGTTAGGTTTTTTTTTTTGTATGTATTTATAAATTCCTTATATTTGTTTTAGTACACCTCTGACCCTTTTCTTCTCAGCTAATCGTGTCCATCCAAAGGTTGCCTGGAAGAAATCGCTTAAGGCGATAAGGCCGCCCATATGTACGTCATCATAAATTTATCCTTTCATGTATTTCTTTCATGTTGGTGTGCAATAAAGACATATTATTATTATTATTATTATTATAACGTTGTTTAACATCAGGCAAGTTGTAGTCAAGCGTGAGCCTATCACATGTAAAAAAAAATTGGTCTTTTATACTCATAAAGTCTTCTAAAGCGGGTTTATATGAATACGTAGTACGTATCAAAGTACCAGGGCATCATAAGCATGCAGTAGTTACCGATGCGTTGACGTCGAGCGTGCCGAGCTCGATGTGCGTGACGTCACGCAGCGGCACGCGCTGCACGGACAGCACGCGGTCCGATGTCTCGTCGTAATCTGCGACGTAGTAAGCGTCGCTTGTCAGCAGGAGAACGCTGTCCATTTCTGTCTCGTGCGGGTCTCCGGTACTGGTAGGAAAGATTTGATGGTAAGTATTAGATGAAGACAGACTACAATAGAAAGGACAACAAAACCGAAACCAATGTCATTTAGCGGAGGAGGCCTATATCCAGCAGCGGATTGCAAGGGCTGAAGATGATGATGAACTCCACTTCTATGACTCCACGACTCCACGACTAGTGGGTCTTGACGGATCACACTTATTCTGTTTTTAATACTTGTTACAGCAAGAAAAAAAAACGTGAAACTTGAATTTTTCTAGTAATTTAAATTTATGAGCAGTTCAGCCTGGTGTGTATATTTTTTTATGACGTGGGACAGGTTTGAGTTTGATTAGATTTATTATTTATCTGCTTAATTAGACTTTTAGTAATGGGGTTCTCGTGTTTCTTTTTACGGAACTCTAAAAATAACTTACTGTGGGTCTGCGTCGATAAGTCCCCAAGAACCTAGCACAGGTTCCGTATCTACAACTAGTTTCTTGCAGTCGTCAATCAGAGATTTCACATGTTGCGCCATCGATGCCGTGTCGGGGATCGATTGACTCTGAAAATAAGAACATTGTGGATGCAGTACTTTCATATAAACTGTAATAATACAGTGGCTGTGATAGGCAGCAAGGTACTATAAATGTTGCACTATTTAAACACACAATGAATTAGCTAGCCAGCTTTTTAAATTTCATACAAAATGGTGCCGTGACCAGGATCAATATTATTGTTAAGCCTCACCTTAACCATATGCACGTCGATCTTAGTGCAATCAGGCACCATGAGGTGCTCCGGTATAGAGCGTGACTCGCCTGTCATCACGTCGATCGCAACTTGCCTCAGCGCATCTTTGAATGTTGATAAATAGTATCTATAAAGAAATAGAAAGTTTTAATTTTATGGCCATTGGACACTGACCTTGGAGGTCAGTGCCATTGGAAATATACTTGCTGACGATTTATTAATTGTGTAGTAACGGTTTTAAAATTAAACTTGTTAGTTTCATTGTCTGAAAAAAACGCAGTACTAGGTTTTGTAAATTAAAATTATGATGTATATCTACAAAACAAAGAAAGAGTTGATGTATTAGAATAACTCTTACATGATCATGAGTTAGTTATCAGCAGCTTTATATAGAGTTGATGGAAGGAATAGTACTTATAAAAGTATTAATTCCACATGTACTTCATAGCTATTAGAAGGTGCGGTAACGGGGAGGCCACAAAAACAATGAAGGTACCTAAGCAAAAGTCGTGCAAAGCAAAACTCACTCAATTACGATGCGTCACCAATGAAGCAGAGGTGTAATTTTGATTAACCAATCACAATGAAAACACAGAGGATGTGAAATAATTGAATAAAAAAATGACTGTAGAGAATCCCTTATTTATGCCATACTATACGAGAAAAAAATCAGGGTCCAAAATACGGAGTTTACAATCACGTTTGATTTTTAAGGACAATACCTATATAAAATTTTTATTGTTCACAGAAATCAAATTTTAATCAACGAAAAGGACGATTCATATAATCAATGACACCTCCACCTTATAGGACTTTTCTTTTTCAAAAACTGACCTCCCCGCGCCGTAAGCCACTTCGGCAATAAGAAACTCCCTAGTCAACCCCTGCCCGAAGTAACTCGGCATCAGATCTACCGCTCGCTCGCTCTCCGTGTTCTCATACAGCATCAACGTGGCTGTCTTTACATCGTGCCAGTGGTCGTCGAACTCGGCCACAGTGGACAAGTCTGGAGGCTGGCCCAGAGCGATGTCTAGCGCGAACTGCGTGATCGAGTCTTTGAAATGTCGGATGATGAATCTACGAGCAGATTTGGCTTGGTTTTTATGCTATTACTAGTGGATGCTCGCGGCTCCGCTCGCATTAAGAAGTAAAACTTTCATCCCCTATTTCACCCATTTTAAAGTGGCATTTCCAAAAATCCTTTCTCAGCGGATGCTTGCGTCATAACATCTACCTTCATTCCAAATTTCCGCCCAATCTATTCTTTGGTTTAGGCTGTTTCACGTCTTAGATCACTGTATCAGTCAGTCAGTCAGTCAGTCAGTCACCTTTGAGTTTTATATATTTAGATTTGATTGTTTTCTTTTCAGACAATCATGTAGATCAACTAATTATTTGTACTACAATGTGAAGTTTTCTTTTGTAATTGTAATAGTAGCTGTATGTGATAGTCTTGATGCTGTATTTAATTTAAATTTTGTGTAAACAATACAGCGTTTTATCTATATATCTACTTCTACTATAGTATTGCATATGTTACCTGCTAGCAGAATTGACTCCATCTTTCATCAGGCCGGTAAACTTTCTTTCGCCTGTTCTTGTGTAGTCACCCTGAAAATGAGAAAATTTAACGTGAGAAATATCTAGGTTAAACAACATTTAAATCCATAACAACATCAAAGGCATTTGAAGTTTTTTTATGTTAAATAAAATAAATAAATAAATATTCCGGGACATTGCACACAGCGCCATCTAGCCCCATACTAAGCGAACGCTTGTGTCATGGGTACTAGATAACGGATATAATACTTATATACTTTTCTTTTGTAAATACATACTTATTATACATACAAACGACCAGACTCAACAAAATTCAAATTCGAATCCGAATTCGAAGTAATTATGAATTTTAAAATGTGTAATTATTTACACATTTTAAAATTCATAATTACTTCGAATTCGGATTCGAAGGAATTGCGGGAATCGAGCCCGCAGCCCTAGATTAGAAGGCAGAGCCACTACCAACTAAGCTAACAAAGCAGTCGTGAATGACTGTAAGAAGAAATGAATTGTAAGCATACCTTGAGCGCCTTAGTGCCGGCGTACTGCCTGGAGATGTGGTCCCCGTTGTCGGCCCACATGGCGAGGAAGGCCTGCCGCAGCGCGGCCGGCAGCCCCGCGCCCGGCGCCGCCAGCCCCAGCCGGCACAGCTGCAGCTCCAGCACGAACTTGGCTATGGCTGTCTGGAGAACAGAACATAAAAAACTTTCAGAAGACTTAATTACCTCCTTTTTTGAAAGTCGGTTAATTAGTGGTAATATAACAAAGAAATCGACTTCTAAGCACTCGTTTTTAGAAGACAGTTATGAAACCGTTTTATAAAAATGCGCTTCATATTACAAAAACTATGGAAGTAATCGTGATCTTCTTATCGAATGAGAGTGGCCAACTCGGGTGTCGAAAGTTCATCAAGCCGCCCTAAGGGCATCTGACATGGCTTAACGACTGCCGTACTAGACAAACAGCTGGGACATACAATTTAACGTGTCATCCGACCCACAGAAGCGCCCAAAATTGAATGTCACTTTTTGGTCACCCATCCACGACTGACCACGTCGACCTTTGCTTAACATTGGTGATCGTATGTGATTGCCTCGCTAGCTGAGCTGCGGGCGCTTCGTAATCGTGATGAAAATTACATTCTTATTGAGATTGCCTTTACCGATTTCTCGTGCTATTGTTATGATTTACCGAGAACTTTGTGATAAAAAAAAAAACAAATAAACTATGAGCAAAATAGATAAAAATTTAGCACATATATATGGATAGAAGCATAAATTCATCATACCCAAATTTTATCAAACTCCAACAGCATAGTACATATTATTTTATACAGCAAACTATGGTCATATGCAAACTTGTTTTACTAAAAAATGTAGGTCTAAAATTATATGAATAAAAAATGTTGCAGTTAGTTTAAACTATATATTTAAACTATTTTACTTTGATGATTCCTAGTAGTTTAATTTGACATTTCATTTAATTTCAAATTTTAAATTTATTTGACATTTTATTTTATTCTGTCATTTTTACCATTATAAAAAATATATTATTTTTGGAAAATTTAGACATGTTTAAAATCTTTTAACTGACTAATATTTCTGTAAGACGAGGAAATTGAATTACCAACTGTTAACGTCTAGTTCATAAGTTGAGTATTTCTATTATCCCTGGGAAGAGATCGCTTTTAGCGATAAGGCCGCCAATTAAGACGCTGATTCTAATTTGTATGTTTTTTTTTGTATTGTTTCATTTGTGGTGTTTTAATAAAGTATTTATCTATCTATCTTCTATTGACGAATAAATGATTATCTTATCTCATTTATAACACTAACCTGCACTACATTGGTCCTGTCCAGGCAGTCGATGCAGTTGACGCGGAACACGCCGCGCTGGCCGCAGATGAGCCCCCGCGAGTCTCTCCAGCAGAACCTCATCTCGCTTATGATGTCCGCCACCGCGTTGATCAGGATACTCACGTTCTCGTAGTGCATGCCGCGACTGGACACGAGGTTTTAATTCAAATTCAAATTTTCTTTTATTGGACAACAATTGATCCATTTTGTTAGAGGCACACAAGTGAAAACAACAAACTAGTCATCTTCTTCTTATCGAATGATAGTGGCCAACTCTGGTGTTGAGAGTTTACCAAGCCGCCCTAAGGGCCTCTGACATCGCTTTACGACTACCGCACTAGACAAACAGCCAGGACCTACAATTTTAAAGTGTCATCCACATTTTCATCGGTCACCCATTCACGGAATGACCGCGTCGACCTTTGCTTAACTTTGGTAATCGCATGCGATTGCCTCCGCTAGCTGAGCTGCGGGCGCTTCAAAAGACTAGTGTTAGTAAGATACATGGGCATTTTAATTCAACTTTTAAAAATAAATAAATTATTCTTCTTCTTATCGATTGAGAGTGGCCAACTCTGGTGTCGAGAGTTATCATTTTGGCCACCCATCCGAGGACTGACCGCAGTGTCTCAACGCTCTTAATTAATAATTCATTATATTATTTAGAAAAACTCACCAATATTCATGAAAGTCGAAAGTGGCGTACACGATATCGTTGCTGTTGTACTTGAGTACGTGCGTCCCGTACGCGTCCCATATGATGCGCTCTCGGCCTTGCTGCTCCACCAGGTTCACTATGCACACTTGCTTGTATACAGTCAGCTCTTCTTCGAAATGTTTCTTGAATGCCACGTGGGATTGTTCTTCATCTGAAACATTACAATATTGTTACTTATGAATAACAACACTATGTCTTATAGAAAGTTGATGTTCAAGTTCATTTATTCATAATATTCATTGCATTTACACTGAATTGACTATCATAAGTGTACTTTTATGTACCTATATTGATGAATAAAATGAAATGAAATACATGTCACAAACTTAATATAAATAATTGCTAATACACTTGATGTACAAGTACATACAAATACATTATGTCATCAAAATCTATACAAGATAATTAAACATCAGTATCAAATCTTTCTTCTATTAAAATTAATAAAATTATATAAATCAATGTGTTATAATGCACACGTCAAAAGAATATATATCATAGGATCGACAACTTGGTTTCCCAAACGTCAAGTCGACTGACGAGCGGCGAGCCGATGAGGTACGTTTTGAACCGCATGCGTTCGCACGTATCTATTTACCCGACTACGGCAAAGCAAAAAGGAGGGTAATACACAACAGTTCGAACATAAGTAGTAAATTAGAAAGGGATACTGATAAAAATAACTATAATATAAATGGAATCGCAAAATGTGTTGGTAAGCGCATAACTTAGCAACGCCTGGACCAATTTGGCCAATTTCTTTTTTAATATTCGTTGAAGTTCAAGGATGGTTTTTACGGTTAGTAAAAATCTAATAATTGCCGGAAAACCCCTGAAAACAGCCCTTTTCTTTTTCCCATACGAACGTTTTCTAACTAAAAGGTAGCGTAAAAGAGTCAACAGACAGGACGAAGTCTGTCGGGCCCGCTAGTTACAAATAAAACCTTTAAAGAATGTCTTAAACATGTCGGTGATGATAACTTTCATCTGTGTAACTAAAAATGAATACATTTTTGCGAAGTGTCAGGATTTTTTGTTTACAGAACGGCTGATTTTTTGCCGCGTAAGTGACGTTTTTTACATATGTAAACTTATTTAACATAGGTATTTAAAATGTAGATACCTCTGTCAAGTCGCGGCGGAGGCCTGAACTTGTACTCCGGTTGACTCCAGAATATAGGCACCGACCCACGCACCTGCAGGGAAAATAAGTAAGTTATATAATTCAGGTATTCGTTAATAAAGAAATAGTGTATGTGAACTATTCTTAGTTTCAGACAGTAAGACACTAGCTTGGTTTATACCCGGGTCAGGAAGATTACTTATAATATAAGTCGCGTAAAATCATTCCATCCTTTTCACACATTAATGCTCTTATAGATAATAGTGTATGCCCGCGGTTTTGCTCACATTTTGCAGTTTAATAAAATTGCTTATGCTATTCCCAGTTCTAGACCACAAAACGTGAGCTTGTTTTGTAAGACCAACTTCATAAAGATAAGCTTCACAAATGGGGACAAAAATAATACCATCCTTCTTGCACTTTAATGCTCCTTCATCTGTTCAAAACAGATGGAATGATTTTGGCCGCCATTTATAAAGCTCTGTTATAATGAACCGGGTTCTATTAAAATGTATAAATAACCACACTATTAATAATCTGCTTGTTTTATTTTTTACTAATATATTCAACACACCTGTACAAAGGACGCCCTGTGTATGCTATCTGAGCATATGATAGACACGATTTGTTCCGTCTCCACATAGTTCGCCACTTTGCCACTCGGCTCGATGCCGCGACGGTTGTATCTGAAAATAACAAACATATAACGATACATTTTTATTGAATAAATTAATGAAATCATATAAGTTCCAAAGACTCGCACCAAGCGTTTTGCTTCGACTTTCATCGTGCGAACAGCCAAACTGTGGAACTCCTTGCCCGAATCTCTATTCCCCTTGAACTATAATTTGTCGGTCTTCAAGTCGAGAGTAAACCGGTTTCTTCTAGGCAAGCGCGCTACATCGTAGACTATAACGTTGCTTAACATCAGGCAAGTTGTAGTCAAGCGTAAGCCTATTTCACGTAAAAAAAAAGTACTTAATAGCTTCATAAGGCGATATTTACCAGACAATCATTAAACATAAATGTATGTTTTGTAACGATGGTTAGTATGAAGTCTTGCAATAAACATCCCTGCTAAAATAGGTGATAAAAACTTTGCCGGGTTTTGCCTCAAATATGTAATATTATTTTTTAACTATTTTTTTTATTAGGTATATTGTTTATTTATGGATTATATTATTTATCTACTTGGATCTGAGACACAGGTACAGAGATAGATAGATAGAGAGAGAGATGTTACCTAGTGCCAGCCTGATATCTCGACCGTCTCGATATGATGCCGAGTGTAAACGTCTCATCGCAGGAGCTCGAGGTGGACAGTGACTCGGTGTTCAGAGGGTTACACTCTGGCTCTACTTGGATCTGGGACAGCTGGACGTAGCCCTGGATTACTGGCAGGATCCATTGCTCGCAGTCTGGGCTCTGGAAATTTATAAATTCACTAGCTGTGCCAGCGACTTCGTCCGCATGGAATAGTTATTACCATAAAAATGGTTCTAGTGAGTTAATCTTAAAAGATAGACATATACTGTTGCGGACATTTAAATAGATCATTTCAAGAGGAATAATTCTCTCATACATATTTTTTTGATATCTTGAATCGTTTTCGCAGCGCACGCAACGGAAGCCCTCAAAGATAAATAATTTTCCCCGTTTTTTTTTCCACATTTTTTATTGTTTCTTTGCTCCTATTAGTTGCAGCGTGATGTTATATAGCCCAAAGCCTTCCTCGATAAATGGTCTATACAACACAAAAATAATTTTTCAATTCGCACCAGTAGTTCCTGAGATTAGCGCGTTCAAAGAAACAAACAAACTCTTCAGCTTTATAATATTAGTATAGATTAAATAAAACAATTCCCTAGAGTCCTACTTAGATATGTCTGAAACAAGACATACCTTTAAAAAGAATATAATTCAAACCACTTCGAAATTGGCGGAGTTTCATTGCCAATCGAAAATGACGTAAAATACCGAACAGAATTAAAATAGTACCAAGCTTAGTACAGTTTTAATTTATGCTATGTTATGTGGATAAAGAGATGGTAATGTAACAGTTTTAATGGTCACTTTCGTTAGTTTTTAATGCCGCTTACGTCATGTACAATTGTGTAAATTCATGGTAATTGAATGGAGGCAATTAACTCTCGCTTATTTTTTCATACAGAAAGTTTATGACATACAATAATCTACGAACTGTTGATGAAAATACAGCCAAACTTTGATATATGAATTTAAATTCAAAATTGATTTATTACTGATGATAGAATATGTATCTACATAAATAAACACCTTAAAGCACAGAATACATAATACAATAGAAACCTATCTCCCGGTTTCGAACACGCAGCGAGCGGAGGGCACAGTAAAGTACGCTCGACAGTCATTGTGTGTCAAACGGCACATCACTCGCTCGCTGGCCGCGTCGCCTAGGTATAAAAAATGAATTCGAATTGTATCAGTACAAAATAAATACTCAAATAAGCAATTTAGAGTCCAATTCGAGAGAAACAGGCTTCATTTAGTAAAAATCTAAGAAAAAGGTTTGTAAATATTTTGTTACTATAACACATACAAAACAATTACTGATAAAGTATTAATTTATTAAAAAATAATTCACCGTTGATTGAGTATAACTTTATTGAGTGTAAATTTTATTGTTGTACTAAATCCACATTCATAATGGCAACCATGATAGCTTTGAGAGAATCGAACTGTATGCTGGGAAATATGAACTGGAAGTAGAAGTGTTAAGTATCAATTTGGCTTGCGCGTGGGTTACGAACGTCCGCTGCGAACGTATATCGATAGCGTGGCGCGTTTTAGTTTAAAGATAGAGTGCCCTGCTTAAAGTTAAGTTTGTTAGAATTTATACAACATTATTGTGGTAACGTGCGGAAACTCGCATTATAACTTTCTATCTGCTACATTCAATAAGTTTATTTGTACTTAAAACATAGAGGTACTCGTACATACCTACCTAGGTAGAATAATTATAATTTCATCATCCAACTTGAAAGTCGTCCACATGTTTGTTACTCACCCCTAACGCGATAATATCCTTGAGCATGTGTTTATTCCAGAAGAATCTGTCGTCACAATGTTTCCACCACCGTGTGATGTCCGACACTGGTTTGGAGGCACCTGTAAATTTAATACATTATTCAAATAAAAACAACAAATTCATTTAATGAATCAAGTATTTACGTATAGTAAAGTTATTTCTGTTTCTATCCAAACATTTCCAAATTCACGTGATTCAGGTAAAAGTGCGACAATACTACCAATGTCACAATAAATATTAGGGTAGGATACATGTTCATCCTAGACACAGGCCCAATGCCAAATAATATGAATAGTAAAACAAAGAAATAGTGTCTAATAGAGATTGTTCTCAGTAATGATAAAATGTGATTCCTTATTTTGTATTTGGTTTATTATAATATGGTGTTCATCTATTTCATTTCTGAGTTACCTTCTTCACCAGCCAGCAAGTTCTCTATCTCATACTGCCTCTGCAATGTGTTGGTGATATCCAGCGTCCTTGAGTAGTAGAAACTGTCAGAGTCATCAAATATCTTGTGCAGTTCATCTGCTAGTCGCTTCTCAAACCGCTCGGCCACCTTGGGGTCGCGTTGCTTTTTCACTGTTTGTTTTACCTGAAATAATTGTCATACCGTGCACAGGGTCTGGTAACTAATATATAACTTTTTATGGGTGGCTAAATTGAAACAACTTTTGAAATTAGACTTGGACACTTCTGAAGAAAAATCAGCACAAAAAAACTCATACCCCTGGACAGAATGTATGGAGAAGCAATTTTTTAGCAAACTTTCAATTGTTTAAATCAAAATTTGATTCTTTTAACGTAAGTACAAAAAATTTCCTCAATAGTTTGGGACACAGAACATAAAAATTAGGTTCTGTGGTTTGGGAATTGGAACATATGATTGATGATCTGATTGATCCCCTCTTAAACTGCATGCAAGTGACAGGTCATCATTATTTTAGGCACACAAAGCAAGATAATAATCTGCGTAGTTTGTTTAGAATTGTTATTTCTGCAAATCTCAGTAAGCAAAATGATTCATAAAAAGTTTGAAGAATCCATCCAGTTTTCCACAAATGCCATTCATTGATATGTGTTATCAGTTTGTAATTCAAAAACATATGATTTAATGTTGCAACTCTATTTGAACAGTTATCTACATTTTGTAATGTAATTCACTAGTATTTTTAGATTTGTTTTGTTTCAGTCCTTAATGATGGATATAAAAAGTCAGATGTGACTGTGCCCCTTAAAAAAATATTAAATATTTATTAGAAATCTTGAATATTAAATAAATACAAATGGAGAACACTTTTACACTTGAATGCATTAAGTTGTAATGGGGAAATATGTTACTTAATTTGATAAAACACTAAAAATATTAATTTTTTTTTTTTTTTTTAACATGAAATAGGCTTACGCTTGACTACAACTTGCCTGATGTTAAGCAACGTTATAGTCTACGATGTAGCGCGCTTGCCTAGAAGAAACCGGTTTACTCTCGACTTGAAGACCGACAAATTATAGTTCAAGGGGAATAGAGATTCGGGCAAGGAGTTCCACAGTTTGGCTGTTCGCACGATGAAAGTCGAAGCAAAACGCTTGGTGCGAGTCTTTGGAACCTCAACTGTATATCGGTGCCTCCTTGCCGTGCCTCTACTCGTGCGATGGTGAAATGGGGCTGCAGGAATTAAATTATGCAATTCCTCCGCACACTCTCCGAAATGCAACCTGTAAAAAACCGAAAGACTGGCCACCTTATGGCGGTGCTCAAGGCTTTGTAACTTTGAGCTACAGAGTGAGTCTTTCGCGATGAGATTTTTTGCCCGCTTCTCAATTAACTCTAACGCCTCAAGCTGGTACTTGGCAGATCCATCCCAAAGGTGCGAACAATACTCCATACATGACCGAACTTGCGCTTGATACAAGGTCAGCAGCTGTACTGGAGTGAAGTATTGTCGCACCTTCGAGAGGATTCCCAGCTTCTTGGCTGCGAGTTGAGCTTTAGACTCAATATAGGAGCCAAAGTTGAGGGTCGGAGTCAAAGTGACACCTAGCAACTCTAGATGGTCGGTGATGGGCACGGTTACATTACGGAAAGAGGGCGCCAGTAGGAATGGCCTCCTCTTTGCAGAGAAAAGACACGCTTGTGTTTTCGAGGCATTAAACTTAACCAGATTGGCATCGCCCCACTCAGAGACTACCGTGAGGGAAAAGTTTAAGCGCTCGATCATGGCTTCCCTGCAAGACTGGATCTCGGTTGCACTAGCTCTAGCGGTGGACATTTAGCTCTCTACAACAGTGCTGTCATCTGCATACCCAAAGGCATATGTGACTAATTAAAAGTAGGTAACTAACTATAGGACTTAGGTTGTTTACAATTGTGGTCATATGTTGTGATAATTCTGCACCTAACTAATACAAATGTTTTTATTGTATACAGGAAAGTAATAATTGTAGTTTAAAGCAAATCAGTAGAATGTTTGTTTAAAATATTATAGGTATTTAAGTAAATTACAACAAGGATATTTCATATTTGTACAATATCTGTTGTATGTATAATCAAAGTCTAAAACTTGTTTTTTGTTTATACTTTTAGTTATAGGTGCTTCCATACATGAACAAACAAATTATACAGACTTACAAAATGTGTGAGAAGATTAATATTCATTTGTAAATTTAATTTTGAGAATTTAGTGTCAAACATTCCTATTCAACTTTATTTTCATTCAAGCTATGCCTGAATTCAATGTAACCCTGTATTTACCTGTGTAGCAGCTTGCTGTGTTGTAGTTTTGATAGTATTGCTTACATTCTTCACGGCTCCCACTGTTCTATTCAGAAATGCAGAATTTTCAAAGAGGCGGGCACCCATCTTCTTATTGGAGCTTGACACAGAGCTTGAAGAGCCGTGTTTGGTGCAGGGACACAGATCAATCTCTTGGTTTGCAGCGCCCATGTTCAGAAATGTTATAGATTTGATTTTATTGATTGTGTGGTGAAAGTAAATGTTTCCCACTGGTAAACTCTCTTTTATGATCATGAGGCGAGGCTCAAATATATTGGAATGTTCCACTTTCCCGATGATACCCTCCGTGATGCCCAAACATTCTATATCTTCGATGTCTGAGAGGTCCCATGCTGTAACAAAGGACTCGTTAGTGAAGCGAGTATGCAGTTGTTAGCGGCCCGTACATTCACATTCTGACATACTAAGTGTTGAATAGAACTGCTAACGGAAAGACAATTAGCCAAACTGAATTCAAAGGGCGAAATCTAGGTCAAATAACGAGCCGAAAATGAGAAAAATCGCAAGATAAGTTACGTACCTGATCTGACTGAAAATGCGCCAGTTAATCTGTTCCACCACAAACTTGATTCGTTCCTAACAAAGATGTAATATAATTCTGATCTGAACAATTCCATTGTGACGAATTTCAATATATTTAATGAATTTTATTTTAATTTCATCGTGTTTATTGTTGTTGCGATTTGTGATCAATCATGGAAGTAATATATAGGGAACTGGGAAATATTACTGCTGATCCAATATGAGCAGAGCGAGGCGAAGTATGAAAGGCAGTTGTCTTTTTCTAGCTAGGGTGACAATAAATTATATAATTAGGGTATACCAATTCATCTTCTTACCAAATCGGGAGCAGTCTCTTTTGCGGTCCTATTTTACCTGCATCTTGCCAGTCATGATGATCCTTAGCTCTATTGACGCGTTAAGGAACAAACAGCAACAAACTTACTTACAAATTAAAATGCACTTTAGTTTGTAACTTCTAATAGTATCGATTCGGTTAATTGACAGGGAGGCAATGTGATCAAAATCATAAACATTTTGCAGCAATTACAATATTTATTTACAAGTTCACATTTGAATTGCATGTAGGTAGTTGCCTATATCCTATATTTTTTACACTATCATTTTCCTTGTGTTTCAAATTCTTACTGAAACGAGTGATGGTTTAAACTATGGACACCAATATAAAGCAAACTGTATACAATACTAAGGAATCGTATGTGAAACCATGGTATAAGAATATATGACTTGGCTACTTTTTATCAACACTACTACTAATAGCTACAAATCAATTACTAAATTTTTCTCACCACGGCAGGAATTGGGATAGCGTCTTTTTTTAACAAACGGAGAGAATTTGGAGTATTAAAAGATTTTGGATCAAAGTGTAGACTGCAAACTTTGGAGAATTTTGTAATAGGTCGTGTAATATTTAAGTTCTTTTGCCAATTTATTTTGATGTTTTCATTTTTGGTTAAACTTTCCAAAGCCGCCATTCAAGGGGGGGTTGAGGGGGTTGAGGGGGGAGGGGTAAGCCCTCGCCCCTAAAAGGGGGGGGGGTGCGGAGATCAATAGTTTTCGAGATATGACCATTTTTGTATTTTGAGGTTAAGTACTACGATTTCACTATGGGGTACTTAACTATATATATTATTAAGTACTTAGGCATGTAACTACATTAGTATTAAGAAAAATAGTGTTTAAGTTAATATTGTAAAGTGCAATGCCCTAAACTAAACAAGCAACAGGGTCACACAATCCAATTTTTTTAGAATAAGTTCTAAAATGTAATTTTGTATTGTGTACAGCATATATAAATAAATAAATAAATAAATAAACTACCTAACCCAACACTTGCACTACAACAGGACTTGGCTCCTCCTCGCTTCGCTCGTCGTCGCATGTGCGTGGTAGAAAGCAACCTAACGAACCTAATCTACCTTCTGTCACAGACAAGTAACTTCGAGTTCAACACTTGCACTACAACAGGACTTGGCTCCTCCTCGCTTCGCTCGTCGTCGCATGTGCGTGGTAGAAAGCAACCTAACGAACCTAATCTACCTTCTGACACAGACAAGTGACTTCGAGTCCAACACTAGCACTACAACAGGACTTGGCTCCTCCTCGCTTCGCTCGTCGTCGCATGTGCGTGGTAGAAAGCAACCTAACGAACCTAATCTACCTTCTGACACAGACAAGTGACTTCGAGTCCAACACTAGCACTACAACAGGACTTGGCTCCTCCTCGCTTCGCTCGTCGTTGCATGTGCGTGGTAGAAAGCAACCTAACGAACCTAATCTACCTTCTGACACAGACAAGTGACTTCGAGTCCAACACTTGCACTACAACAGCTTAGGTTAGGTTTAGCGTCCCGTAAAGTACACCCCAACCCGCTACGCTCGCTCACTCGACCCCGCCATCCCCTTCTATTCTAACCTCAAGCATGCATCGAAGAAGAAAGAAAATTACTTGACACTGGCAAATACGCGAAGAGTGTAACGCCAATACTAAAAAAAAAACAATGGCGTCACGTTTCGTTCATCAAGTTACAAGTAACACACAAAATATTATAACTACGTAAAAATTTGCGATCAAATAATAAATAAAATTACGTATTATATGTATTTTTCATCAATATATACGTAATTGTGACAAAAACTAAACATTACATACACATTAGCAAATAAATATAATAGTTTGATAAGTCGCACGCTTGTATGTAATAGCAGTCCGTAAAACGAAACGCTAATGGCCGTCATAGTGTCAAGAAACTGTCAAAATAAAGGATTATTTTTCGATTTTAAAAAAATAATATCTCGTAAACTAAGCGTCTCCGCACTTAAATATTTAACGTGTAGCCTTTTCTAAATATTATCTACTTCTTAAAAAATTATGGACCTCCAACGCGAGTGGCGGCTTTGGAAAGTTGAGCCTAATTCTGATCTGAACAATTCCATTGTGAAGAATTTCAATATATTTAATGAATTTTATTTTAATTTCATCGTGTTTATTGTTGTTGCGATTTGTGATCAATCATGGAAGTAATATATAGGGAACTGGGAAATATTACTGCTGATCCAATATGAGCAGAGCGAGGCGAAGTATGAAAGGCAGTTGTCTTTTTCTAACTAGGGTGACAATAAATTATATAATTAGGGTATACCAATTCATCTTCTTACCAAATCGGGAGCAGTCTCTTTTGCGGTCCTATTTTACCTGCATCTTGCCAGTCATGATGATCCTTAGCTCTATTGACGCGTTAAGGAACAAACAGCAACAAACTTACTTACAAATTAAAATGCACTTTAGTTTGTGACTTATAATAGTATCGATTCGGTTAATTGACAGGGAGGCAATGTGATCAAAATCATAAACATTTTGCAGCAATTACAATATTTATTTACAAGTTCACATTTGAATTGCATGTAGGTAGTTGCCTATATCCTATATTTTTTACACTATCATTTTCCTTGTGTTTCAAATTCTAACTGAAACGAGTGATGGTTTAAACTATGGACACCAATATAAAGCAAACTGTATACAATACTAAGGAATCGTATGTGAAACCATGGTATAAGAATATATGACTTGGCTACTTTTTATCAACACTACTACTAATAGCTACAAATCAATTACTAAATTTTTCTCACCACGGCAGGAATTGGGATAGCGTCTTTTTTTAACAAACGGAGAGAATTTGGAGTATTAAAAGATTTTGGATCAAAGTGTAGACTGCAAACTTTGGAGAATTTTGTAATAGGTCGTGTAATATTTAAGTTCTTTTGCCAATTTATTTTGATGTTTTCATTTTTAGGAAAACTGAAAAAATATCATATTGCACAAATTATTTCAAGCACGAGAAAATATGGTCACCTTAGTCCCAATAATGTAATCTTACTTAAACTTTAGCATACCTGTGGAAAGATATATTGCAACCACTATAAGATTCATTTCTGCATCCCGGAACACTACAAGTTCTTACCATTTTGTTATTTTTAAAATAAAATACATTTAAATTATTTTTACAAATTACATATGTTATTATTTTTTCCCGCCATCTTTTGTCATAATTAGAATGTCATCCTAATTTAATGTTGCTTGTGTGAAAAATAATATAATATTAATTGGTTACTTATTTTATTTTGTGTTAATTTCACAAATTAATTCAGATTTCTATGTGTCAAGTAAGATTTAAAATAAATAAAATTAAATTATATTATTTATTGCTAAATATTTCAAAACTTAAGTTGACAGTGACATTTATCACACATTATTTTTTAAACTGGCAAGCTGTTGAAGCAAGACAACAGCCTTCTACATATGCCTTTCATTTTTGACCGATTTAACCCCCGATTTACCATTTATAGAAAATGAACTTTAAGTGTAAGAGCATAAGGTTTCTATTCATATAAAATTTATTTCACAAAACCAAACAGAGAACAATCCAGAGGGAAAGAGAGGGATGATATAAAAAATCCTTGATTTCAAGTTATGTACCTATTTCATTTTCACTTTTCAGCAAAGAAATTATATTACACTTTTTAAAATTTTGACATTTAAAATTTTTGACTGCAAATTGTCATTTCAGTTTTGTTCTGAATGTTGTCAGCACTGTACTTTGGGCATTTAAAATGTAGCACAATCGATTTTACGCAATTTACCGGTTCAAACTACGGGTTCAAAGTACTTGTTCCGGTGACGTATGTTAGTGCGATTAGACCATAAACGGAAGTAGTCTTTGCCGCGTTTTTAATAAATTAGATTCGTCATGTTGGTAATGAAAAAGACATCCGCTGAATTCCGCTGTCAGAAAACGCCTCAATTCATGGAATTTGTATCTCATTTTTCAGCTTGTGCTTTGATTTTTCTTGAAAATGGATTGGCAATTAACATGCCGAGTATGTTTAGAGAGTGGCGATATGGTTTCCCTTTTCGATTGGGACGAAAATAATGAGCAACTCGGTGACAAGTACGCGTTTTGTTGCGGTGTTGAGGTACGTAAAATTACTAAATCAAAATGGTTGCGATGGCCACCCTAATTTTTAACAGCTAGAATGTTGCTATATTGGTTTATTTGCGGCAGAATGAGATTTTTTGCTGACATCCCCAAGTATTATTTACCAGAAAATGGTATTGTTTTGAGAAATTGCAAATAATTATAGGATTGTATTTTAGGTGACTAAAAATGACGCGCTACCGACGCTAATATGCCTGAATTGCGTGGATAAGCTCACGTTAGCGTATCAGTTTAAGCAGCAATGCATCTCGTCCAACGACACGCTGATAGAATGTCTGGAGGAGTTCAAAAAGACCTCTGCTGCTGTTCTGGCATCTACCTCCAGAAACCGTGAGTAAACATAAATATGAACCTAGTGCATTGAACCTGTCCAATAAGTAGCCATCCTAACCTAGCTAGCTTTTTCAATGTACTTAACACAAACAAGAAAGCTCCTTGCCTTGTTTCAATGTACTTATCACAAACAAAACAAAAGATTTATTTATAGCTAGGCAAGGTTATTCAAGATATTCTGTTCTAACATATTGCTACCCTCTTTCTATGCATAATTATTTAGCAGCTAACATTGATGATCTTGTTTCACTAATAATCTCTGTTGTACATGTATAATCTGACCTTGACTATGATAAGTGTCTTATTGAATGAGAGTTCCCAACTTTGGTGTCGAGAGCAAAGCACCCTAAAGGCTTCTGACATGGCTTAACAACTGCCAGACTATGACAAACAGCTGGGATCAACAATTTAATGTTGCTATTTGTGAAACTTTATTAACCAAACGTCTTACCATTAACATCCCTGGTTACATTTGCTATCGTGCTGACAAACGTGTGGACGGGGTTGGTCGAGGTGTAGCCATCCTCGTTCGCTCCGATATTCCGCACAGTCTTATTCCCACATTGCGTACCCAGAATTGATTTATTTATTTATTTGAATAATGGGCGAGCAGCAAATTGCTGATGTGCCCATATCACACTGTGTCAAAATTGTTTTATATAGTCCACACAAAGATAAAAAAAAATTAAACAGTCCACTGGTGCAATGATCACAAGTTAACAAGAGATTTTTTGGTTTTATGTAACCAGTCATCAAGCCGGTTCTTAAAGTTGTTTACAGATGTTGCACTGACCACCTCTTTTGGCAACCTGTTCCAGTTATGAACCACTCTGTTGCTGAGTATGTGGTGACCTGTGTTAGTTTTGGCAGAGCATCGCTTGATTGTCTGGTTGTGTCCCCTGCTATGATCACAACGATTAGTCCGTATAAACCAATTTGATGTATCCGGGAGGTTGTACAGTCCATTCAAAAGTTTAAAAGTCTCTATAAGGTCTCCACGTAGTCGCCTTTCTTCAAGAGTAGTAAGACGCAAGATTTCCAGCCTTTCCTCATAGGTTTTTCGGCGTAAGGCTAACGGCATCCTGGTCGCTCTTCTTTGGACACTTTCAAGGAGATTAATGTCCTTCCGAAAATATGGGCTCCAGACTTGGAACCCATACTCTAATAGTGGCCTGATGTACGTCTTGTATATCTTTATGAATAGGTCAATAGTCATAGTAGGGAATGATTTCCGAATTACATATATAAAAGAATTAGCCTTCTTAACAATTATATTGATGTGATCTACCCATTTAAGATCTTCTGAGATGGTAACCCCCAAGTCTTTTTGTTGTTTGACTGCAGCTATGGCATTCCTATCTAGGCTGTAACCCACACTGGGATTGTTCCTTCCCAAATGAAGCACACTACACTTGGAGGCATTTAGTTTGATAACCCAGTCTCTGGTCCAGTCTTGTATCCGTTCAAGATCTTGCTGTAGGTGGCCTGACCTGATGAGAGGGTTAGCAAAGAGTTTCCCGTCGTCAGCAAAGAAAGCTGTATGACACTCTATGAGCTCAACAAGGTCAGTTATGAAGAGTCCAAACAGCAAGGGCGCCAACACTGAGCCTTGAGGAACGCCACTAAACACCTGTCTGCACTGCGACAAGTGGTCTCCGACTCGAACTTGAAATGTTCAACCTAACAAATAGTTTTTTATCCATGTTAAGAGTTTCCCCCTTACACCAAAGTGATCCAGTTTTGCTAATAGTCGTTGGTGCGGGACTTTGTCGAATGTCCGTTCAAAATCAAGATACACAACGTCGACTGGACTTCCACTGTCCAGCTCCTTGCACCAGGTTAGAACACAGGAGAGCAGATTGGTTACCGTTGATCGCTTCTCCATAAACCCATGCTGCTTCACAGATATGATGCACTCCCTGTTCAAGAAGTGAGTGAGGTGTTTACAAATTATTTTCTCCATTATTTTAACTACTATGCTAGTAAGATTGATTTCTTGTAATTGTCCCAGTCTTTTTTTCTCTGCTATTAATTTCAGTACTTCTTTGGATAACCAGGGTTTATTTTTAATTTTACTTTGTTTAAGTTTCTTCTTTGTTTAAGTTAGAATCCATTGGTATTATTCTTAACCACCATATTAATATATTTTCTATTTATCAGTCCCCTAACCAACCTTTTATGACTAAAGACCTAGATCTCGGACTGGCAACTGGAAGTAAAGTTCTTGCCATGGGTGACTTAAATGCCAAACATTCACTGTGGTCTCCTGGGGTCCAAAACGCACGCGGTAAAAGCCTATACAGCCACATGCTCGAATGCAACTATGTTATCTACGCCCCCCAAAGTTGCACTCTTGTTCATTATAGCTACAAATATAAAGCGTCAATACCAAACCTTTTACTATCTAAAAATTTGTACAATCTAGACATCATAAAAACTATTCCCGCCCTTTCCTCGAATCACTTTCCTGTTTTAGTGCAAATGTACGCCAATATCCAAAGAAACCCTATGCAGAAACATAATTATGCCAAAGCGGACTGGTCGAAATTTCGTACATATCTCAATAAACATGTGTCATTGTCGTCTCAAACCTATTTAAATAAAGACGTTATAGAGAGAGAACTCACCAATTTTCAAAAAATTATTTTGTCTTGTCGGGATAACAAATGTCATAATTAAAAACCTTCCAAGAAAATGTATTATATTCCTAACTAAAATCTTCAATTATTGTTGTGTTCTTATTGTCTTATGTCCCACTACTTTCCAGCAATGTGGAAATTTGCTAAAGTTATACCTATACATAAGCCAGGAAAAGATCCCTCAGATCCAATATCTTATCGCCCTATTAGCCTGCTCCCATGTATTGGCAAACTGTTTGAAAAAATAATTTACTATCGACTTAAAAATACATCTCACACTCACCTGATAAATGAGCAATCCGGATTCCGTCAGGAGCACTCCACAGTCCAGCAACTTGCGAGAGTAGCTGAGGCTGTCTCAATGGGGTTAAATGTAAAGCAATCTACTGGAATGTTCTTACTAGACATCGAAAAAGCTTTTGACTGCGTTTTGCACTACTCCACAAGTTGCTGGTGCTTGGAGTACCCGCTTCTCTCACGAAGATTATACAATCCTGCTTGACCTCTAGGAGGTTCCTGGTTCAAATAAATGATGATACATCATCTCCTAGACCTGTTCCTGCTGGAGTTCCACAGGGTTCCATTTTAGGACCATATCTGTTATTGTTATTTATAAATGACATCCCAATTCAGCCCAGAACCAACTTGGCCTGTTTCGCCGATGACACGGCGTGCTACACCTCTTCGTCTGACATAGACCTCATTATAAGTCGGTTGCAACTGTCAATCGATTCACTTTGTGAATATTTTGACAGATGGAAGCTAAAAATAAACGCCTCTAAATTTGAGGCCATCATCTTTACTAGACAGCGTAAATTCCCAACACGAAAGTTAAAAGTAGCAAACTACCAAATTCCTTGGAGCCGTTCAGTTAAATACCTGGGCAGTGGGCACGGTTCTTGATGCCAAGCTTAACTGGACTGAAAATACCTCCAAGCTACTTATCAAAGGCACTAAAGCTTTGAATGCATTATATACTATTCTCAACCGTAAGTCTAACTTGAGTAGTAATACTAAACTGCGAGTATACTCCACTCTGGTTCGACCAGTTATAACCTACGCCTGTTCCGTGTGGAGTAGCACCTGCCGAACTAACTTTAATACAAGTCATTCAAAACAAAGCGTTAAAAATAGCATTTAATACTGCCTTTAGAACTAACTGAACTAAATTACACTTACAATTACACTATCCTACCTTAGATGTATTTATTTACAAACTATCAGAAAAGTTCTATTTACTTACTAACGCCATTAACAAAAACGAAGTAATAAAAAACCTGTGCACAACTCGAAAGAATCTAAAGTTTATCGATACGTACAAAACGTATCGGTTATAACACCATTTCATACTATAACACGCGCAGATAGAGAATAGATCTGAAAATGGCGGCGGGTACGCATGGTACGGTTGGCAAACAAGTTCTCAAACTTCGATTTTTATTGACTTTTTTAAAGTAAAATATTACTATTACTGTCAGTTATCGTTATAGAGCGACGCCGTTCGCAGTTTTGCACACGCCGCCGGTGAGTACGATCAACACCATGAATGAGCAACACTGAACTTAGTCATACTCGCTGCCAAAAGGACTCGTTTCCAGGCCAGAAAATCTATATAAAAAAATCATACTCGATCGAGGTAAGGCTAATCATCTTCAAATAAATTGATTTATCTATCTATCTTGGTCACGCCCATAAAGCAACCGCGTAAAATAATGTGTAGGTACCATGTAATTACCTTCTTTCTTTATTCTCGATATAGTAGCCATCGATAAATTAGTCGCCATCGCTGCGCGTGCGGCGCTATACTTTAACGGATGATAACGCTCCAAGTTCTTCTCTTCGTCAAAGTATTTTATAACGTTGTAAACAATCTCACGTGCATCACTGTGAAGAATCTTTCCACGTTTTCGTGAAGCCATTGTCAATCAATCACAAAATGTCAACGTTCGTAACAAAAACTTAACGTAAATAAATAACAATCAAACGTAACGCAAACAAATAACAATCAAACTCAACAAAAACAACAATGAATATCAACGAAAACAACAAAATAACGGAACGAATTTAACGATAACTCGGAGTGCGTCAAGTAGCGTGGAAAGCGAATCCTGACTGACTATTTTTTTGTAGCGCGTACTTCACTGTGTGAGTATAGACAGATATAGAGAGTGAGCGAGAACGCATGCGAGCGGACGCCATTTTCAGATCTATTCTCTATCTGCGCGTGTTATAATGCGCGATGAATAGACCGCGCGTTGACGTCACTCGTGCGCCGCGAGCTCGGTCGAGTCGAGCGAGCGCGAGCCGCGTACACGGCAATCTCGCCCCTGTTACCTGTGGTATCGGGTCGCAGTGCGCTGGCCGGTCGGCCGTGCTTGTGTGCGTGAGTACCTACATGACGGCCCCTGCTGCTTGCTGTGAATGTTATCTACGCTACCAACTAGTTTGTATCTACCCACTTTTGGCTATTCATTCTTAATTAGCTTCTATTGATTCAACCTATATCCACTGTTTCTAAATGCAATGCTGTGCTAAAGCTTGCATAATAATTGTTAGACTTATTACGATATTTGTATCAAATTCAATTTATTATTGTCTACTCATATCTATACGCATTGCTAAAAGTTTTATATGAGTGGTAATCCAACTTGAAAACATACTAACTTTCATGTCAAAACATGCTAGGAATCTAGTTTATAACTACTTAATGTACACTAGCATATTTTATTGTTAATTACTTATACTTATGTGAAATAAAGACTCTTTGAAATTGAAATTGAACAATTTAATGTGTCATCAGACCTACAGATGTTCCCAAAATCTGTGTACATAATTTCATAAACTTTACCCTTTTTTCAGCAACAACTGGAGCCCTAGAAACAGAAACAATCACAGTGAAGCAGGAGAACGGCACCCTCCTACAGTATGAGTTGCCGGTAGAACATGATCCCTCAGGGAACTGGACCAGGACACTGGTGAAGACACCCAGCTCTGCTGTGGTCACTAAAGCACCCGGACCCAGGAAGAGAGGACGGCCCAGGAAATATCCTAATGAACAGGGACAGATAGGTACATATTATTTTTTCTTTTAGATTAACTGATAGTTTGAAGAGGGTTCTAACAGAACTTGATATCCCAAAAACATACAGCACTGTTCTTAAAGGTATGTTTGAGTTTCAAGTAAGAAAGATGTTGAAATATTTATTTTTGTCTGTGTTCGTCTCAGCCATATCTAAAAGTCGGGGCTGTCTCCTAATCTACCTGATTTGACAGAATATAATTTTGTACTTGAAAAAGTATCGGTTTTGGTGTGATTTCTAGAAAAAATATAATGTTTGTCATTAACTTCCTTTTTTACAATATTATTATAGAGATTATTTTTAGTTTTCATCACTTATACATATTATTCCAGTGATATCTCCGTACACCCGCAAGAAGCAGAAGAAGGAGCCCAAGGAGCCACAGTCTCTGACCAGCTTGCTGGAGAGTGATGCACTCGACATCAAGCAGGAGCCCGGGGAAGATCAGGAGGACCACTTTGCTGATGGAGGTTCAAATATTACAATCTTTTTTTTCTTTAACACAAAATAGGTTACGTTCGACTATATCCTGCCTGATGTTAAGCACCACTATAGTCCAAGATGTAGCACACTTGCCTAGAAGAAACCAATTTGCTCTAGATTTGACGACCGCTGGGTTATAATTTTCTGAGAACAGGGCTCCAGGTAGAGAGCTCCATAATCTCACTGTCCTTATTACAAGGGTAGAAGCAAAACGCTTCATGCGAGTCTTTGGAACTTCCACCATGAACCGGTGATGCCCCGCTGAGTTATACTACTCGTAAATGTGCACAGCTTTGCTTGATCGTTTCATGTTAATTAGTAGTCTATGACACCCATATCTTGGGACCATATACTTTAATCATATAAACAATTATGATGTGCTGGATGTTCATTGTGTATTTTCTATTGTTATTGACATTAATTAGTATTAAGTTATATATAACTTACATATTATTATCTTATACCTAGTGTAGCACAATGTTATAAGGTCAATAAATATCTTTGAATCTGTGAAGCAGGAGTCTCAGATAAAAACCTGTGTTATAAAATAGGTGCATCAGTTTATAATGTAGTCCTACTGGAGCTTAATCACTTAGTTTAACACTTGGTTATCATGGACTTTGACTGATTTAATAATTTTTTTTCTGTTTCCTCAGGAGATTTCCATGATGATGATCCAGACTTCAACCCACAAGACGAGGATGATGAAGATGAAATTAAAATGCCTGTAAGTTGTATTTTATACTCTCCGAGTATTACCAGTATTCTGAGACATAGCTCATGTTAATCTGGGATTAAAGATATTCTCACTTGCTCCAAATTGATGAAGCAAAAAGGAACAGATGTACACAACACTGACACATTCACATCATGCCATCATGTAAGTATGGGACTATTCTGATTCAATTCAATTCAAATATACTTTATTGTACACCAAATAAAAAAGAACATATTTAACATAAAGGTGGAAGGTAACCAGGGACATTGGGTGACCTTATCACTAAAGTGATCTCTTCCAGGTAACCTAGTTTGGACAACACTATAGCTCTCTCTCTTCTGATGTGTTTCTTCTTGCATTACCTTGTTCAATACAATTATTTAGTTAAAATTATGGAGGACAAGTAAAATCTATATGAAGTAAAATTAAACAAATATTATTTACACTGTTGAAATCCCCGATCCGTGCCAAACTGGTTACCTGGAAGAAATCGTTTTGATAAATAGATAGATAGACATCATTTATTAAGATAGTGAATCACAACAATAATAACAAGAGTTGGCGTCGATCGTGTCTCGTTGAGCGACAAGTTTACGAATTAAGACACACATTTTAAGTTTTGTGTGTTTCATTGTGTTTTTAATTGTTTGCTGGTGTTTTTAATAGTGTTTGGCTGGCCTGTTAGCTTAGTTGGTAGTGGCTCTGCTTTCTAATCTAGGGGTTGCGGGTTCGTTTCCCGCGTGACACAAGTATTTATACGAATTTTAAAAATGTATAATTACATGTGTTGAGTCTGGTCATTTGTATGCATAATTAGTTTGTATTTACAAAAGAAAAGTATTATATCCGTTATCTAGTACCCACGACACAAGCGTTTGCTTAGTGTGGGCTAGATGGCGCTGTGTGCAATGTCCCGGGATATTTATTTATTTTGTTATCTATGTAATTTCACCAGGCCCCGACCCCTAAGAAGCGCGGGCGGCCGCGAAAGGAGCGCCCCGCCTCTTCCCACGAAGATGTCTCCAACCCTGAGCAGGAGAGCGAGGACATGCTGCTCAAGGAGACCATCATGGCCTTCTCGGAGCCCATACCAGACCACATCCTGAACCCCAAGCCCAAGAAGAAGTATTCATACCCCAAGAAGAAGTATAATTATGGGAAAACGTGAGTTGAACCTTCTCATTGCTTGAACTGAACTTGAAATACGTCACAGCCCCAACGGAAGACCAGCGCTGGTTGATCCACACAACCAGCATTATGCTGAGTTGGGGCTGTGTTGTGCCAGATTTTATGTTTGTTTGCTATGTTCTTACTCGTGTTTGTTTTTCTGTTAAATCTGTCACAATAAATGTTTTCTTTCTTCTTTCTTACAAATAAATAATATTGAGATATTTCGCTCAGCGCCATACTACGTAACCGCTAGTATTATAGGTAATAGATAAACACTTCCATGGGTGAGTGACATAAATTAAGTTATCACAAAGGATTTTTATTAATTAGGAGCAATAGTAGGTAAAAAGACAGCATTGATTTATTTTCAATAAACAGACTTATTGTTTACTGCCCACATATATTTTCATGTGATACTTACAGAAAGGTAATAGTCATTTATAGTAGTTATATGTATACTAGTATCTGTAAGAATTTTGTTTTTTATCTATCAAATCTAATAAAAACGAGGGTTTTTATGTAATTTTTAATTTACCTGTTCTCACCCAAGTGGCACAAAACACCATTATATCAAACTTATAATAGCACGAGTCAAGGGTTAAGCATTTTTAAAAATCGTATTTCAACCGTATTTCTTTTAAACGACTCTTATAAGTAAAATTTGGGCCCCCCTTTATAAGACTAAGTTTTTTAACTTAAACTTTTGTATAATAGCATTAATAAAGTCGGGTAAAAGCATTCTAAGGTGCTAATTGAACTTTTTGGGGCTATATTACAATTGATATGTGGCAATCAAAATTATAATACGTTAATTTAATGTTATTCAAATGCTTACTGTTTTATTTCCTTTGAAAAAAGGATATTTAATAGATTTTAAAAATATATAATCGGTTTAAGTTATTGTTTTGTGTAAAGTGTCATGACATGTTGTTGGCTGGTGTTCCAAGTGAATTTAAATATTGAACGGATGAGAACTGACATTTATACAGTTCGTTATGAGTGAAATAAGCTGCAAACATCAGTTTGTGGAGTAAAATATACAAGTTTATGGTGTAAAATACACGCGCCTTCGCAAACTTCCTTTAATATAATAAAAATAATAGAAAACTTAATCTAGTAGCAAAAAAATTTGTTGAATTTTAGGCTTTTAGCATTGTTTTAACAACATAATTGCTTTTATAGGCATCTGTGTGCAAAATAAATGATTATTAACCCCTTTTCATCTGATACAGTTGACTTTAAATATTATTGTAAGAAGTGGAAAAAGAAAGCAAATGGCGACTCGTAAAATTAAAGCATTAGGCATTCAAATATAGTGTAGTAGAGCTGTTAATCGTATTATGGTTCGACACAAAACTAAGAGCTCGTAATTCACCGTATAACACACTCCCATTTTAGGTTCAGCCGTATTTCAACACTTCAGAAGTATCGTATAGTGCTTTTAATCATTAACGCCACCGTGACGGATTGATACCTAGCTAAGTAGGGTTCCGCGATCATATGGTAAAAACCTTATTAGCCAAAAAGAAATCCCTATTACTTACATAGGTACAAACTCTTTTTTCAGTTTTCTTTTATATCCACCTGTTTTCTTTGTTATTTTCCAACGTTTTTTGTCCATGGCGCCAGCGATGCGTATAAAATCCACCATTACAATACAATACATAAAATATTTTTACAATTTAATTTTTACGTAAAATATAATTACGATCTATTTATTACTTGTATCTCTAAAAATATCTTAATTTTGATCAAAATATAGCCTAATGTTTGATAAAAGCATAGATTAAGAAGATAAAGGAACTTGAGCTTAGTTGTATTAACCGGCTAGCACTTACGTCAAAAATTACGTCGAAAAATTAGCTCGACAAGCACAAGATTAATCATGCCTTACGGGAACTATAATACAGTGAACTTGAGCTTGATTAAAGAATACTTTAAGAACAAATCGGTGCTAAAGCTTTACTTGTTCTTTATTCAATGTGTATATAGGATAAGCATCAAATAGATCCAACCATAGGCCATTAGAAAACCATTGTTTCTAGAAAATGACTAAATACAACTAAGTGCACTAAATAATACCTAGTCAGGTCATAAGTATTGTCACACAGTAAAAACTTTTCTTTTAGAATGCTGGCCACAAAAAAGTTTATTGAATTCGAATTTCGAATTCAATAAACTTTTGTGTTGTTTGTGTTTTTCATAATAATTAAAAATCCCAAACGTAAGCAGAAACTGTTGGCCCTTCAGATGGGGTTAAGCAGAACCACGGTGAAAAGGGTGATAAATGAAGACTTAGGGCTTCGGGCATATCGAAGAAAAACATGACATCGTTCGAATGCTCGTCTAATGGACCTGAGACTGAAGAGATGCCGCGCTTTGTTGAAGCGGTACGCGGGAAAAAAATATCGGGAAATTCTTTTTTCGGATGAAAAAATTTTTACCGTAGAAGAGAGCTACAACAAACAAAATGATAAGGTGTACGCAAACAGTAGTGAAGAAGCGAGCAAACGTATTCCGCGTGTCCAACGAGGTCATTTTCCATCCTCGCTCATGGTATGGTTGGGAGTTTATTATTGGGGCTTAACAGAGGTACATTTTTGTGAGAAAGGTGTAAAAACGAATGCAGTTGTGTTTCAAAATACAGTCCTGACGAACCTTGTGGAACCTGTTTCTCATATCATGTTCAATAACAAGCACTGGGTATTCCAACAAGATTCGGCGCCAGCTCATAGAGCGAAGAGCACACAAGACTGGCTGGCGGCGCGTGAAATCGACTTCATCCGGCACGAAGACTGGCCCTCCTCCAGTCCAGATTTGAATCCGTTAGATTACGAGATATGGCAACACTTGGAGGAATAGGCGTGCTCAAAGCCTCATCCCAATTTGGAGTCACTCAAGACATCCTTGATTAAAAGGCAGCCGCCGATATTGACATGGACCTCGTTCGTGCAGCGATAGACGACTGGCCGCGTAGATTGAAGGCTTGTATTCAAAATCACGGAGGTCATTTTGAATAAACTTTATTGTCATAAGAATCTATGTTTTGTTAAGTTCATTTTGGTATATAAATGGTTACATAAAGAATAAAGTTGTTTCAATTATTTTATATTAAACATGTGACAGAATTTATGACCTGACTAGGTATAACGTTAATGCTTATATAATGTATAATGTTTTTCATATCACCGAAATACGATAACAGCTTTATATTAAAATTACCCATAACTTAAATAGGAGTTTTGACATTGTTATACTTTATTTATTAACCATAATATGGCATTAAGCATTATTAGATAAAATAAATGCCTTTAAACAGATTCGAAACTTGACCAGTGCTGATTAAAAATGTTAGTATGACTTTAGGACATAAAACCGTACTTATTTTGGTTAATATATTATTTTAGTGCTACTTGGGCATCTAGTTTACTAATTAAAAACATAATTTCCAGGCATACATGTGAGACGTGCGGGGCCTCCTTCACCTCGAATGCATCTCTTCAAGCGCACATTAGAAGACATCTGGGCATCAAACCATTTGTCTGCAGGTAACATTTCTATAGAACTTTCTAAATCTTAGTTTTATCAAAAAACTGTTTTCATAAAAATATTTTGTGTTATGTAATTTGCTTTTGGTTTTCTTAAGGCAAGATATTTTTTAACGTGTAATAGGCTTACGTTTGACTATAGTCTGCCTGATGTTAATTATTACTATTGATTTTAAAGTATACATAAGATTGAATTATTACCTTACCTTGCTTAAATGCATTTTAGAGGAATTAGTAAATTTTGTGGCTAAACTCGTTTGATAAGCACACAGCCTGGTATTACACTCTTATACTGTTATGACTTGTAATACTCATTATTATTAATGAAATGAACTTGAACTTAGTTTTTCAGTCATATTCGTAGTACCCACAGAACAGAGAAATCAATGGAAGTGGTGCTCGTATCTCCTGCGTGTGCCACAATTAAGCAGAATATCACAACATTCATGGCGGCCATGATTAGTCGTGCTTAGCTACGTGAGCTAGAAACACGTTCCGCACTCGCACAAAAAACATGTTTAAAAATAATTAATGCCTTGTGCAACTATTACGTGTCAAAATGAAAGCAGGACGAATAAATTTATCAAATGGAGATGTAGGTATATTTTGTTTTACTTATATATGAGTTTGGCGACACCGGTACCCGTACTAAGTAGTCGTAAGGGCACTTCCACTGTTTTCTCTATTTCGTGGTAGTAACTATACAACAGTATGAATACGCAACAATAACTAATTGCTAATTATTATGTCCCCAGTCTGTGCGGGTACGCGTGCGTGCTGAACATGGAGCTGCGGCGGCACATGCTGCGCCACACGGGCGTGCGCCCCTACAAGTGCCGCATCTGCGACCGCCGCTTCGGGGACTTCGGCAGCCGGCAGAAGCACGAGAGGTGGCCACACTCCTCATTAAATAGCACTCCTCACAGTCATTACTGAGGATCGACACTGAAAAAATTATAATTGGGAAGTGGTCTTGGCTAGTCAAGCAACTGCCGTCTTGCACCTCCGCCTTGACTCGTACTCCTCATTACTGAGGGTCGTGACTGACCTGCAAAATCGGTTTATGGAGGAAGTCTTCTTAAGCATTACATAGTGTGGTGGCCACATTCCTTAAGTTAAACATAACTGCCGTCGCGGTTTCTTCGAATTTCCAGAAGTCGTACTAAAGTTGCTCGTTATGCGTTAGTTATTCCGTACCTGTATATATGGGATTCTACTCTTCATGTGTAAACTGGACCAATAATCTAAATATATAAACTCAAAGGTGACTGACTGACTGACTGATATAGTGATCTATAAACGCACTGGATGGATTGGGCTGAAATTTGGAATGAAGGTAAATGTTATCACGTAGGCACGCTAAGAAAGGATTTTTTAAAATTCTACTTTTAATGGGGTTAAATATGGGATGCAAGTTATACTACTTCTTAATGCGAGCGAAGCCGCGAGCACCCATTAGTATATCTTTGTAAATCTAAAGAAAGTGGTGTTAGTTACATCATTTATAACTCGAGAATGACTGAACAGATTTAGCTTTCATTATTTTAATTGAATTGAATAAAAAATATTGTAACACTTTTTCTGAATAAATAAATTTTGAATCAAATCCAAAATTTGCTAACATATAGCCTCGTCAGGCGGAACAGAGTTCGCCGGGTCAGCTAGTATTGTATGTTATGTCTGCATGTGCTCCCCAGGCTGCACATGGGCGTGCGTCCGTACCAGTGCTCGGTGTGCGGCAAGTCCTTCACCTACTCGTACGTGCTCGCCAACCACATGCTCACGCACACCGGCGAGAAGAAGTACTCGTGAGTATATATCTACTTGTTTATATAAACATTGTATAGTTCTCAAAGAAGTCTGTTCTGTGAGGTCTACAAATACTACAATTATAGTTTATCGTCAGGTAAATTGTTTCCAAGTGAAAATTATATGTACCATAAAGAATCTCATAAAATAAAAATTCTAATTACTTAGTTTATCCGCGATACACAATTTTAAAAATACATTATAATATGAGTAATTCAGTCACATTCTTTGCATAATTGGAACAATATGTTACTTGAAGCTTTGTTATAAAACTAGTGAATTCCTCCAGCATCGATCAACGCTTTGTTTTGGTATAAAAATATATATTGTGTAATGGTATGATTGTCATAATATCTTTACCCCCAGTTGCGGGCCGTGCAACAAGAAGTTCACGAAGGCGCACCACCTGAAGTACCACAACAAGGTGCACCACAAGGAGGTGTACCTGCAGATGCAGAAGGAGGCGGAGGCCAAGAAGATGCGCCAGCAGATCAACGTGTCCGGCCTGTCCGGGGTGGTGGCCGGACACATCGTGGACGGACAGCTGCAGCTGCTGCCCGCCTCGGAGGGTGAGCTCCTAGTAGTCTAGTATACTCTTGATCTTTGGGTGCTTTCGAATTTACAAATTCGAAACCACCAGACTTTTTGAAAGTCAGAAATGTTGTTTCAGATTCTGCTGTAAATTTTACGAGTAACTATTTTTTTTTACATTAAGTAGGCTTACGTTTGACTATAGCCTGCCCGATGTTCAGCACCACTATAGTCTAAGATGTAGCCCGCTTGCCTAGAAGAAACCTATTTACTCTAGATTTGAAGACCCCTGGGTTATAATTTTCTGGGAACTGGGCTCCAGGTAGAGAGTTCCATAGTCTCGCTGTTCTTACTATGAAGGTAGAATCAAAGCGCTTCGTGCGAGTCTTTGGAACTTCCACCATGAACCGGTGACGCCCTGCTGACTTCCTGCTTGTTCGACGGTGGAATGGAGATGGAGGAATTATGTTGTGAAGCTCCGTTGCACACTCACCGAAATGTAACCGATAGAAGACCGACAGGCTAGCAACCTTGCGACGATGTTCCAAGCTTTGGAGTTTCGCTTTAGCAACGGTGGCTTCTAAAATGATCTTAGCTCGCCTCTCAATGGACTCCAACGCCTCAAGCTGGTACTGGGCTGATCCGTCCCAAAGGTGCGAGCAGTATTCCATGCACGACCGAACTTTTGATTTGAACTAGTATAAATCATTGAACCTTACAAAAGTCTCAAGGATTCTCTCGTATTCCAGAAGGTGAGGCGGAGGGGGTGATGCAGGTGGTGGAGGAGCACATCGCAGAGGACGACGACGACCCGGAGCGAGAGACGCACCGCGCGGTCGCTAGTATGCAGGCTGTATGTACATACATATTAAATATACGTCAAACCTGACTGACTGATATAGTGATCTATCGACGTACAGCACAAATAAACACTAAATATACACTAGTCGTATAATACAGCTTTGCGTTGCTTCGCGAGAGAAACTAGCGTGTGACACTTTCAGATTATACTAAATAAATAAGTATTCCAGGTTGTATAATATTTTACCTTCATAAAGGAATTCACAATCATCCTTCAAAAGCATGTTATGATAGTGTATAACGTGTATATCAAAAGTTAAGACAAATTACGTTCGATTTCGATCTGTTTTAGCCTCTTTTTTTCGTGGTTTTAGCAATATTTAAACAAATATAAAAGTTATTCTATGTGTTTCAGGTGGTGTTAGACGCAGAATTCATGGACGATGATGATGAAAAATAGATTTTAAAAGCTTCCCTGTCTGATTAGTGCTATGAACATACATATAACAATATGTTACTTTATAATAGGTGTATAGTAAAGTAAGGTAAATCACTTTTTATGTTATGTATTAGTTAAAGAAGTAGAGAGACATGTTTAATTTTAAAAATAAAACTTATATTTCGACATAATCAGTAAACATCATTAAATCTCTTAAAAACTTCTCTTAAACACTACAATACGTATATGGTAGGTATTTATAAATAAGTGCGCTGATCTATGTAATTTACTCATGTAAATTTGTTTTTAACTGTTAATTAGTGATCAAAGTTAAATGAAATAAAAGAAAATCATGAAATTTATAAACTGTTTTTATCAATTATGAGTTAATTTATTAAGTGCTAACCTGCACTATGGTGTTTTTATCAACCTTGTAATACCTAAGTACAAGTCAGCAATATCATACATTGGTAGGTATAACCCTGGATTAGCTCTTAAACTTTAAATTTAATATTAAAAGTACCAGGATTTTGTATAGTTTCTCCTTCAAATTTCGTATTAATAGTTTAAAAAAAAAACAAAGTATAATAAAATAATACCTATACAAGTAATCGCTATATGTTATTGGATAGTTAGTGATCTAAGGTTATTGAAGTCTATTTCTTGTATATGAGTATAGTGTATTTATTAAAAACGCATGTTAGTTGTCAGCCTAGTTATAATAAAACTGCCTGTGGTTTAAACATTGTTACCACTTAACCGAGCGATTTAAAAAAGGAAGGTTATCTACTCTGAAAGATTTTTAGAGACATAGAACTGAAAAAATCCGGTCTACTTTTCTGAATCTTACCGAACTAATCTTCAAATTAAATATAACATTCCTATACATACTAAGTCAAATTAGTTCCATCATTGCAACTTTTAAATTAAATGAGCGATATATTTTAGATTACTCCAATAAAAAAGTCAAACCCCATATAAAATATCCACTAAAGCCTTGAAAGTGTCTCCCGCACAAATGAGCAAAAATAAAAACACAATAAGCGAGAACTTATTTCAAGTTGCCAACTTTGGGGACTCAATTTTTCCCTCTCGTAATAATCGCGTTAAGAGTGGAGGAATTTAAACTCGGGCCCGAAACTTTGCGCGTTTTCTTTTTACATTAGGAGAAAATATAGATAAAGTAAGTTAGACACCTAACTGCAATTTTATGTGTCGATTCAAATGGCACATTTATCGATACAAAATAGCTTTATCGTACCACAAATTACCGACACATCTTATTTATTTTATTATTCTATTACATAACATACTTAGCGCATAATTTGTCCTGGATTCAATCTGCGCAGGACTGGGACGAGTGGCGTACTAGAAGAGAGGCCTATGCTCAGCAGTGAGTGGGTAACAGGCTGATGATGAATCAGTATCCAACGACTTTTGGCACTAAAACCACCTTTAAAAGTTCATGCTTTATTAACCCTGTATACATATGTAGGTGTTTTTTTTTATAAAAAAGTGGCAAAAAGGCAGACGATCTGCCTGATGGTAAGCAATCATCGTCGCCTATGGACACTTGCACTCCAGAGGTGCTGCAGCACTTTGCCAGCTTAGAGAGGTGTTTGTGAATACCCTTTTTAAATCTCCCCATATTGTAGCTCCGTGGAAAGACCTCAGGGGGTAGATCATTCCACATCTTGCAAGTTCGCGGAAGAAACGACCGCATGAACCGGACTGTGTGGGAGCTCCAATTTTGCAAGATGTGAGGATGAGCTCTTTCACGGTGCCGAGCAGTTCGGTGATGAAATTGATTTGCCGGAATTAAATTAAAAAGCTCTTCAAAACACTTCCCAAAAAAGAGCCTATAAAAGATACAGAGGGATCCCACATCGCTACGGAGATTCAACGGCTCCAACTTTTTTGTCAGCTTGGGATCATGGACAATTCGGACGGCTCTCCGCTGCATAGAATCTAGGGGATCTAGTTGATATTTCGGTGCACCGTTCCACAAGTGTGAACAGTACTCCACGTGAGGGCGCACTTGTGCTTTATAAAGTAGAAGCCGTTGACCCGACGTGAAGTAACGTTTCGCCTTGTTAAGTACACCGAGTTTTTTAGAGGCTAATTTTGCCTTAGCCTCGATGTGTCCCCTAAATTGGACCTCGCTCGATATATCCATCCCAAGGATTTCCAAGTTCTTGGATACCGTGAGTGTGTTTTAATTATTGCGAGGATTTTTTATGAAGTTTATTATATTGACATCATTTTCTCAATATGTTAACTAAAACGGTTTTCACTCAAGTGAAAACGTATCAACATTTATTCATTACAAATTATAGAACAACTAAAAACAACGTGAACATGCGAATTGTTTATATGTGAGTGGCGGCCATTTTGCTTTTTGTACTTTTATCATATGTGCACATAGAGTTATTACTACTACAATATATTTCAATGTATGTGCATCGGATTTTGTTAAACCATAATTAGACATCTATTGATCAAAATGTTGGAAGAAACAAAAAAGCGCCTTCGTACTTACAAGGGCTTGAACTTTTTAATATACATGATGCTTACTTCTATCTCAAAGAGAAAATAAAACAAACCTTATTGCAAGTGTGTAGGGCTTATTTTTGACTACTATTTTTGGTGAGGAAAGTAAGTTGGGTTTAAAATATAAACAGGTTGTACTTATATGTGAGGTGCTTAGCGAATTTAAAACTGATGGGGCGACCCCGGGGGGTGTTTTATTCTAAACTGGTGAAAATAACACAGTATAGGTGTTCCTGGGTATGTACTCGTACCCACCACACATTCTACCAAAGTCTGAGCCCGCGGCTTTGCTCATATTGTTTCGCGTGATATGATTTACTGGGAACTATCTTTTCATTGGAAGAAAAGTATGTGTGGACCTAATATAACTCTTAAAAAAATGTATATCCACAATAAAAGGAAAATATATTTTTTTTAAAGTTTACTAGAAAGCTCGCTAGGTGGCGCTAGAAGTATTCATCGAGTCACACGAAAGTCGGCTTCTAATAAATATAGATAAGAAGCTTTTATGAAATTTTTACAGAGTTAGTTCAATCGGCTGTTAATTTTTTTAGCTCGTTTCTCTTCGTTCAATATCTTGAGATGGTCAAAATTTCTAGGTATTCTATAGTCATTCCCTGACACACTATAAAGCTACCTATCTAATAATTAAATTCGAATGAATACTGCAAAATATGACGTCAAGATTTTTGATACCACCCGTAGGGCCTCTGACATGGTTTAACGACTCAGCGATTCTCTTTTCCACTTTCCTTTGTTTTCTTTCTTTCGTCAAGTCGGTAAGTGTAGTTTATCAAGCTCATGTACTTAACGTGTTGTCCATTCCATTCAGCCCGAACCTAAAGAACAAGAATAAAATAAATTTATTGTCACAAGACAACATTAAATAGACACAAAATAAAAAACAAGAGTACAAATAAGAAGTTTCATGTCACAATCCGGCCCCAACTCAGCATTTAAAGCGTTCACGGAAGTAAGTACCGACCAAACTAATATCTTTTTAAAATCTTTACTTATTAAAAGCAGTTAAGTCAAACACTGACTACAAATTAATAGGTAAGTACCATATAAGCTACATAATATCTTCTTGACTCAAAGATTGCGCTCCATTAAAAGCACCAAACCAAACCCATTTTAAAAATACAAATAAATTGTAATGCAAATAAACCACCCTCCAATTTTCGAGTGGCCATAAGTACGCAATTGATTGACACATTACTGTGTTTACTCGCTCACCGCTGCCGGCCAACAAATGTGACTATAATACAAAAAATACTAACCGAAAAACGTGAAAAGTAAATAGAAATGTCGACAGATGGCGCTGTGGATGGGTAATTAATTAAGCTAATTTAAATAGTGTGTTTGGTTTGATTATAGGTACATATTTCATTAGGAGTTTGGAGGATTTCGGTGTCGCGGTCGTGAAAATGATGGGAATATTTATTTATAACGGTACACATAACAGAATGAGTTCATAAATAAGCCAAATACATATTCAAAACTGGTTTTGAACCAGAACAAATTTCTCAGGTGAGTGTACACAGCTTGAACAATATGAATGTGATTAATAACTTCAAAAACCTGTGTTAGACAGAGAATACAGTACCTAACTGGTACTGTATTCTCTGTCTAACAAACACACAAACAACAACGATAAACAAGGACAACATAATTACAGACTAAATTTTATCTCACAATTAGTGATCATGCATAGCTTTGCATTTAAATAGCAATATAAGACTAATATTAATATTATTTTGCATTAATATAAGACGCACGTGATGTAAGTACCTACATAGGTAGGTAAGGTATAGACAGTCTCCGGCCGAGTTAAATACTTTATCTACCTATGCGGCCTACTACTTTTGTAACAATTTTAAAATTCTTATAAATTACAGGTAAATTATCTTTGGGAAGTACAGACTTTACTAACGTTATACGTACCTACCTAACACAAAATTTCTCATTCAACTTTTTTTATAAATATCATAATTTTTTTAGAAATTAATGTTCCCACTCACTCGATACAGTAGCAACAAATTAATCTCAAATTAATCCAAGCCCAAACCGAATGGCAATTCATCAACCTCAAGAAATCAAAACAAAAGCACGCGTCGTCCCATCGTGTGTCCAACAGCAGTCCTTCCCGACACGCGACGCAACAAAGCCCCGCCGGACCCTTCCATTTATATCTCCCGCTAAATTCAGAGGGTTAAAATCCCCGAAAAAGTGAGCACTTGCCTTGTTTACAAGGTTTTAGATTTTAATTTAGATTGGGGCTGAATGCTCTCAGCGCGAAGAGTCCTAAGCGTCACGCGCGTTTAAAAAGGAAATTGGGTTCTTTTTCGTGCGCGGTTCGGTAGATGGGTTCTTTTAGAGGGGTGCTTGGTATCATTAAAATCGCATTCGTGTGTGATCACCTAATACAATATCATCAAGTCTGCGCTCGGGGTGCTTTGTGAATAATTTCGCGGCAATCTGCCTCGCGTTTGTGTCGGATTTTGATAATTTCAAGTACCCTTGGAGCAACTTTCATTGTAGTCTGCGATTAATTATAATTAATTCTGAATGTAAGTAAGGTACAGTCAAGAAGGCGTAAGCTGAGCTTTGCATTTGTGTGGGTGAAGTATGGCAGGTGGGCGGGGGAGTGAGATGGCGCTATCGCACGATGGAGAAGCCGATTGTCTCACCTACACTATCTATGTACACCCACACAAATGCAAAGCTCAGCTTACGCCTTCTTGACTGTACCTGTATCTACTTAATTAGTTAGTGATAGGTCCCTACTATAAGTATTTACTGTCACATTAACTTGGAGCCATGAAATTGTAGCAGGATGCAACTTAATACAAGCGTGTCAGAATACTTAAGCATTTCCGCATCATTTCTATCAGCAAACCACAAAAAAATCAAAACTACCCACACCAAATCAAAACTCAAAACCGACCAAACTTTTCCACGAAAAGCAGTTCAAAATCCGAACAGCCTTTAAAAACGAAACCGTCACTCATTTCCACCAATCAGTTGTCCGCAGTTGTCATTCTCAAGTCAAAATATTCAAAATATTTTCGGTTAAAAATGTGTTAAAAGTTTCCGTAGGTGCTGCAGTATTTGGTTAGTTGGTGGTACCATGAAGGGAAGAGACAGGTTGCTGGTAAGATGAACGTGACCGTCGCCGCGGGAGTGGGAGTGGCGCTAGTGCTGCTTCTACTGCTCCTCCGGTGGAAGTGGAGGGCTTTGAAGGTAAGCTGTCTCTGTATGTTTGTACGCATTTCAGTTCAGACTGGTTCAGGACAGTAGCCTATTGTGGTTGACCCTAACTACTTTACTTATTTCGTTAGATAATTCGGTTAACCGTCTGTGTGTGATATTAAAATATAACCAGTACCTACTGTAATATACTATACTAATATTATAAAGCTGAAGAGTTTGTTTGTTTGTTTGAACGCGCTAATCTCAGGAACTACCGGTCCGACTTGAAAAATTTAAAAAATTAATTTATAATAAATTAAAAACCATTTATCGAGGAAGGCTTTAGGCTATATAACATCACGCTGCAACTAATAGGAGCGAAGAAACAATGGAAAATGTGGTAAATACGGGGAAAATTATGCATCTTTGAGGGCTTCCGTTGCGTGCGCTGCGAAAACGGTTCAAGTCGTGGGTAACAGCTATAATTTATAAAGCTGAAGAGGTTGTTTGCTAAAATAAATATGATGCCCAAAATAACTACTTATTCCACGCGGACGAAGTCGCGAGCGCACTCTAGTGCCTTCATATTTATCATTGTCAACTTGCTGTCTAGGGATTTTTAAAGTGTTAGTTTGGAGTCGGTTGTTGTTTTAACTGGACAAGCATCTTCTATTTTAGACTGCAATGATCAGGTAGAAGTTTGTGAATTTTTAGTGCGATGGATTTGAATATGCTGCCTGTTTGACTGACGGTGTAAGCGATTTTTTGGGCTTAACTGATTGAATATTATATGGAGAAATGATTAGACTCTAATCCGCCCTTACGATTCTGCTTTTGATCTCGAAACTATGCAGGGTTCTAGTTTACTACAAAAATAAGTAGGACAAGGTTCGTAAAGTATATACTTTCATAGTGCGAACTGCTAAATTATGGAACTCCCTGCCTGACTCCCTGTTCCCCGCTGAATATAACCTTGCGATCTTCAAGCGCGAGTGAGTCGGTTCTTACCGGGTTAGCACGTTCCATCCTAGACCGTAATGATTGCTTACCATCAAGCGAATTTCGGTCAAGAGCAAACCCATTCCTTGTAAAAAAATACCTAGTTTCAGACAAGCAGCGAGGCAGATTGCCCGCCCTGCACGCCGGTGCAGCTGGTGCACCGCCTGTGTCCGCACAGCAACGTGGTGCTGCGCTACGAGGTGGAGCAGAAGGACAGCCTCGACGAGCACCTCGATGTACTGTCCAGGAAACTGGCAGAGAAGGTGACTTACTCCTAATGCCTTTGAAAACGAAGAGAACAAAGAGCTTACCTGTCATTGTTTTCATTTGGATGAAACCGGTTCAGATACTGCTGAACTAATTTTGTTTGCAGTCAATTTAAGACCTGTAGATATTGAGTTATGGACTGTCAGATTACCCTTCGCGCGTTAGGTTTGTAATGTGTTTCAAGTAACAGCAAAATTTACTTTGCACTTTTATACTTTTTTACAGGAGGGCCGCCTGCGCGTTTCCAAAATGAAGATCCGCGAGACACAGAACGAGATCGACAACCTCCACGCGATAGACCAGAACGTGCGCTGCAAGTACCGGCAGATCATGGACTCGCTCAAGAACGACCTCTCCAGTAACGAGAAGGAATGCAAGAAGATACAGGAACAGATCGAGTGGGTGTCTCGCAGGCGCGCCGAGCTGAAAGTGGAGGTGAGTAGTACTACTTTGCAAAGGTATTCTAGTCCTAGACCTCGCACGGACAAAAACCTCCAGCACGGTATTTCACAAATTCGGAACGTTTCCGCTTGGAAACGAAGCGCCAATAATAGAACTCCTTGTAACTTCTGTGATTGGTGGATGACTGTTATTGGTTAAAACAAGTCAGTTTTGACGTGTTTGATCGGCGTTTCGTATCCGAGCAGAAATGTTCCGAATTTCTAAAACATCCTGCAGATCAGTGGTTCACATATTGGGTACATTTTCATTCGAATAGGAAACGTGGATCATAGATATCCCTGGCGTTCGGGCACCAGTTCGTCTAAAGTGATACCTTGGTTGAAAGGGCAGCATACATTATACTGGAATGGAACTGACTTTCATACAAATAGATATGCACAATCGTAGGTGCCAGGATAGATTTTGTATTTGGGCTACTACTACGATTAAGCAGTTCAAAATAGCTTTTATACCTAGGTCCTTCGCGGTATGAAGTGTGACCACGAGGCAGCAAAGCGGCTCATTGATCAAATCATAGCAGACTGTCAAGCCATGAACAAACTCTGCAAACGGTCATGTCGAACTGCGAAAGTTTGCGAGAAAATATGCAAATGTCATAGATGCAAAGTCAAAAAACCAGAAGTCGCAAGTCTAAAATCTGAAAAATGTCGGACTGAATGTTTGGATAAAGACACGAAGAGTTGCAAACAGAACTGCCATTGTCATAGATGTAAAGCTGGAAAAGAAGAACCCAAAATTGAGCCCAAAACTGAGTTGGAGAGACTGAAATTGTGCTCAGATGAATGTCAAGCAGCAACGACTAGTGCCAATACAAACTGTAAAGAACGATGCCATTGCAAGACTTGCCGCGCCATGGATAGGAAAAAGACTGAATGAAACTTGTTTTATTTTTGCTTTGTCATATTTTTTGTGTAAGAGTATGGTATGACGTGGAAATAAGACTCTTATCCAGCCAATTTCTTTTAACATTTTTTATTATTTCTTTTCCGTTACCAGTTTTATCAGCAAAATGTCGTTTTATTTTTGTTATCGAATTGACAATCCCAACAGTTTAATCATTATTACTTTAATTTTGCTCAGTTTTTTCTTTTTCCTGCTCTAAATCAACCACCAGCATCGTCTGTAACTCGAAGCTGGTGAACTAGCCGATAGCACTGTAACCTCAGCTATGCATTGATTTCTTTAGATGTCAAACCAACCTTCTCATTATTTTGACCTTTTTTCATATTTTTTTCTCTACCCCTCGCTAGGTGAGTCACGGCCAGCGCCTGTACGGCGAAGCAGCAGCCGAGCTGGCCAGCAACCTAGCAGAGCTGCAACGAGGCCGCACCGACCAGCGCGTCATTGAGAAACCATCCGCCAACTCGCAGATGTCACTCCGCCATAGGAAGGAACCTCAGGTAACTAATAGGTACTTTCTAGTTAAATTTAATTAGTTTAATACTCTCTATCTCTTGTGGATTTGCACTCGCTAAGCGGTGAAGGAAAACATCGTGAGGAAATCGACATGTTTGAGGACCACAATATCCGAGAGACCATGTGTCTTCCGTGGAAGAACCTGGGCACCCACCACGATGTATCTGCCCGAGAGAACTCCCTTAACGAATTAATTCTGCAGAGGAGTCATGACCCTTAGTCATGATGAAATACGACTCAAAGAGAGAGACTCACTATCTCACCCGAACATCGTCACTGAGGATGCAGTCAGAGTCGCAGAATTCTGGACCACCAAAAACATATGGGCAAAATAAATACACAAGCTCCAATCGCAAAGAAGATGTTTAATCAATTTAAATGTTTTTACTAAGCTAAATTTTTTGTACATTATTTGTCATTTTTGTTCATTACGAAATTAGGGCGTAGCTAATTTCAATTTATAACTAAGCTTAATAAAAAAAAAATTACGCGGGATAGGTTTACGTTTGGCTAACAGCCTGCTGCTGATGTTAAGCATTGCTGCTGTCAAAGATGTAATTTACCATCATAGCATAATTTAGAGTAGTTTTTTTTTATTTGTCGTTCCACCATTATTTCCCTCAACATAAGTCAAGGACATTTTCTGGCTGAACATTTAGAGTAGTTTTAACTAGTCAGAACACGCTATCTATCTTATATCTATCTATTTGCCCCCCAGTTGCCGCGATCCTCAGTCGGCTCAATGCTCCTCAAATCCCCGCTGTCGTCGCCGCTGACTTCCAAACTCAATCAGAGAGCCTGCGAGCCAGAGCGCGACACAGCATTCTTGTGAACGCACCCTTATTTAGGTACATTTAAACACCCTTGTGAAAAAACTTGAACGCATCCATCCCTTACATTTTAAATTTTACAACTTGTAAACAAACGTGAACGCACCTTTATGACATCGTTTTAAATTGAGCGATGTACCTATAAAGATATGATGATTGGGATTTCATACAGAGAAATATTAGGTAAAAATATTAATTTGTCTAGCTCATCGTTAATAATTCAGATGTTTAAACGGAGACGATATTATTATATATTTTTGTTCTGGCTTTATATTTGTGTTTTTCAAGTTCCTACGTTTTCTAGATATAATTTGGTGTCAAAATGTTTTTCGAATCAATTTTATGGCTGACAACTTTTTGGAAGTTAATCTATTTATATTTAGTGGATTTTATACAATTTGGTATATTTCTGTAGTGTATATTAATTTATTTCAAATGATATTTACACATTTCATTCTGGTGTTTTATTGTAGAGTAATAATAATATTTTTTTAAACTGATTGTCGTTATAGAAACCGGAGGTAAGAGTCACTTGCACAATAAGGTTTAAACACATTTAGCGATTTTGTACTTAGTAAAAACCATTGTAGTACAACTGGGATTGAATAGATAGGTATTTAATTAGTAGAGAGTGGCTACCACAAATTTGTACCATTCATACTACAAGAGACACAAATAGGCATCAATATCTAATAGTTCTAATCAGCTTAGCACCTAAGTCGTAGACTAATCACTGTCCTATACTACCTCCGCGCTAGGTATCCGATAGCCCCATGAAGGCGTCGTTGAGGCAGAAACAATCTATTAGAAGGCGATCCCCTTTCAATTAGCGCTGGCCAGTAATTGGCCGCGCCCCCGGATTATACCCACCTTGGGGAACTTTGCGAGCGGAGGAAAATGGAACTAAAATACTTATTTAGAATAAATATGCGATGTACAAAAATGCAGGATTGCTGCGGCAGTCTTATTTGAGACCCAGTTTCATTTGAGGTATGCTCAACTTTATTCCACGGCGCCTTATACCTACATATAAGCAACGCATAACCATAATTAAAAGCATTTTTCAGAATCATCGATTTAGTATTCTTATTCTACGTACATGCCGCCGTGTAAGTGAAATAAAAACCCAAGACACCAAAGTTGGCCACACAAAGATACATTTCTTGATTCTTGCATTCGTTCATGTTATGATATTATTATTTATTTATTTATTAAGTATTACTCAAATTTTATCCAATTCTGACTTCATCAAATCGATTCAAACCACATTAGAAAAAGACAGTTAAAACTAGGAAACTTAAATTACTTAGGAACACTCAGCGAAAGTGCTTCCACCAGTTACTCACTTGTTAACTTGCATAGATCCAGCTACCGCCTGGCGATCGGTTTATGTCGGTGTGGCTCGGTCACTAGATAACTAATCGATTTGATACGAGTAGGTAGAAGTACAATATCATATTACCTACATACATCATATGCTGTTTGTCTAGTACGGCAATGTCAGAGGCCCTTAGGGCGGCTTGATTAACTCTCGACACCAGAGTTGGCCACTCTCATTCGATAAGAAGAAGAAGACAGCATATACAAATACACGTCCTAAATGTTTGTTAATAGCAAGCAGGTACTTAATTTATAAGCGAGTTTGGCCCAGCGGTTCCAGTGTCTGCTTTTCATCCTGGCGCACCCTGGTTTGAATCCAGCCCTACACCAATGACTTGTATCTTCAAGTTATGTGTGGATTTGCACTCGCATAGCGGTGAAGGAAAACCTTGTGAGGAAACTGCCATGTTTGAGGCCCACCATAAGCGAGGACGAGTGTCTTCCGTGGAAGGAGTTGAGCACCCACCACGATGTATGTAGCTGCCCAAGAAAACTCCCCTAACGAATTAATTCTGCGGGGGAGTCACGACTCTCAGTCATGGGGAAATAAAACTCAAGACTGACCTAAATTTATGCTACATATAATGCTGACTAACTCAAGCAAGAAGCAAGCTCAGCTTACAGATTCATTATTAACTAATAGACGCCAGCGGCTTCGCTCGCATATTTTGAGATAAAAAGGTTTAAAATGAACATAACTTTTTTATTTACGAACCGATTGAAATGAAATACCTAAACTAAATGTTAAGTTAAAAATGCACCAACATGTTAGTGAAAACCGTAGACAAATTGGTTCAGCCGTTATCGAGTCTATAAGGAACAAACATTCCTACAGACAAACAGACAAACAGATTTATTTTGAAACATGATTTTTGTTTTTATTGCATCAATGAAGACCCCTTAACTATTTTTTTTCGTCTATCTTCAATGTACAGACAGTGACCGGTTACAGCTTTATTATATGTATGTTAATTACAGAAACAAGTATGTACTTACAAAATTTAACAGAAATCAATCTCCTAATGGTTATACATAGTTAAATTCCAAAACTTACAATAGATTTTTACAGAATATAATATGTTAAATGAGTGCTGCCACCAGTTTCTTGTAGGTAGTTAAGTGCGTAGATCCAGCTAGCCACCGCCTGGCGATTGGTTTATGTCTAACTAATATATAATGTTCATATAGACCGAATAGAGTCTATTCAGCGCAGATTTGTGAGGTCACTGGCATGTAGACTTGGGTTAAGACGTAGACTTGCTAAGTATTCTGATCGATTAAGCAAATTCAAATTAACTAGTCTTGAAAGTCGCAGAAAACTCACTGATTTGTGTATTTTACATAAAATCGTTCACGGCAAGTACAGCAGCGTTTTATTAGAACTTATAAATGTAAAAGTACCTAACAAAAGAATGCGCACGGAGAAATTATTCTACCTTCCGCCAGCTCATAACAATGTCTCGAAGTTCAGCCCCATTAATAGAATGTGTACCTTTTATAATGACATCCAATTTTCTACAGAGGACTCTCGCAAAGACAAGGACATCTTCTGTCATTCATATGCATCTTTCAGGAGTTTTGTGGGTGGTGTCGCGTGATTGTTTCATTAATTAAGCGACTACTTGATTGATGGAGCAGTTACTTGGCGCTGCTTGCAGGGCATTCGGGGATGTATATGAATGAAATCTTAAATCTTATTTTATTCCGATTTATGTAGTAGTTTATATACTTACTAAAATTGTTTATAACAAATATTATGTAGTGTTTATTATCATTTAACAAAGCTGTGTATAGTCGTAATTGGACTCTTAGTTCAATATTATTCTTAAAAGTGTTTAGTATATATTCTTATATCTAATTGTCTGTGACTGTACCAAACTAAACAAAATAATCGATTTGCTTTGAGTTCGGCAGAAACAGAGTTTCAGATAGATACACAATGTGTAAAGATTAATCTGTATCATACTCATACTAATGTTATACAAAGCATTCATTCATAACTCCATAGTAATACCTAAGTCAATTTGATGTACCTAGATACATTTAATTTTGTTGTTTACAATTAGTACCAGAACAAAAAACCAAAACAAAATAGTTAAAAAATCTAGGGAGTTATTTTTACATCTTACCTATTTAGACTTTTTACCCATCTACCCACAAAACTCCAAACACCCATAGCACCATAAAGCTAGCCCCGGTTCCCGCCACATTTGACATTAACGTCGCGTTCAAAAACCGTTCAGTTACGTTCCGTTACACGGAGATCAAACGACTGTCGGCGGCTTGTGCCTGATTTACTACTTACGGAAGCTAATTAGGGATTATTAATAGTTGCGAGGTAAGGACTGCAATAGGGTTTATAAAAAAACTAAGCTCCTATAAGACAGGTTAAATCCAGTGTCAAAAGTATGAATTGGCCGAAGACTCTTTCATATGGTTCTAATGCAGTAGATGCTATCACAATTGGACGGGATCTTATATCTAGTGTTTTTAATGTTTAAAGAAAGGAAATAAGTATTTAATAGAATCAAGTTATAAATTCGGCTTAGCTACCAATAAATGGAAATTATTAATATTTTATTTTACCAATCTATTAATATAAGATATTGAATCAGGCGTCAGGAAATCTATTGCGGATGAAACTGGAGGATGTAGTGAATTTATTCAGTTTCATCTAATTTTGATCATAATAATAATTTAAAACTAAATTTGAATCAGATAGATAGATATCATTTATTACCTAGCACAGAGAATTACAATAATAAAAAGAGTTGGCATCAATCATGTCTCGTCAAACATTGATATAAAATTAAGTAAATATTCTTAATACTAATTAAAATTACATTAAAATAAAATTACAATTCATTTAGCTAATTTGGGTCAGACATATCGATAGCTGTTATTAGTTACATATACTTAGCTATACATTGGACTAGTTTACTAGCATAAGTTTCACCCACCTTAACCCTCGAAAGTTCACGGAACGTAACGCTCACGTTAACATTAACCCCTACACTGATTAGCATGGAGTATTAACTGCTCAATCTAAGTGAGATATTGGACCATTTATAGGATATATAGTGGGATGTAGTGTTTATCTTTGCTTATAGGTTAGAATTAAAGAGTTTTTAGACTTGTTTAGAGACTTACGCTAATTTTATTTGAAGTTATGGAACTTGTTTTCAACTGTATTTTTACCTCTATTTTGCTGTGATTTGTTATGAAAGACTGTATGGACTAAAGGTCTGAAATATATGCCGTGTTCATATATTTGGTACCTAAATAATTGCTAAGAACTATTGCAGATTAGCAAGGCAAGTATTAACGACACAATATTAGCGAGATATTGGACTATTTATAGGATATATGTATAATGTTAATTATAATTACAACGGAAAAACTAGATAATTACTTAAAGATACATTAAAGGCATAATGAATATCAATTCCTCCAACAAAATTCCTCTAAGACGCTCGGTTAGCATCAAAGACGGATGAACCAAAAGAATGTCAATTTTTCATCCCACAATTCCTAAATTATGATTGTCACTTATGTTAATTAATGAAGAGTCCATACAAATTTACTCTAAATACAATTAGTGGCAGCACTTTACCTTTAGCACATGATTTAAACGTTATTTTATTCTAATAATTTCTTAGTTTAGATATTATCCGAGTGTAAAATTCGAGAAAGCAAGGAGTACCAACATTACAGGATGGTTCCGGGAGAGATATTTCCACGCGCTCGTTGTGAAGTCAGTTTTTGTTTCATAATTTGTAACTAATTAAAGGGACAAAAACCCCGGCCTCCTTTGATCGGAGACATGTGGCCGCTGTGAGCTTTTTGTGTGCATAGTTGGCATGCTTTAGTAATTACTGTAACAAACTTAAGCCGACAGAGAGGTGTTATAAGCTATTTTGCGTTGCTGTCGACCTTACTCAAATTAGGTATGTAGCTATATACTGTGATATTCTGCTATCCATTAAGACGGTTCATATCCCTCATTGCATTCCGCAATACAATCACAATTTAAAAGAAAATAAAACAGAGCACGTAACTTTATTCAAACGAAGCATTTGTTTGCTCCAAAAAACGGCCCCCACCACATCTCCATAGATATCATACAATATTAACGAGCCAAGTTCCAAGTGCCGTCGAATACGCAAAAATTCAAAATGGCCGCCTCGAAACAGGCGCGGTTTCTTTCCGCGTATTACTAGCATTACCATACTTCAGGCGGCGAAGCTTATTTAAATGCTCCACCGACTCCATTTAGAGCTTGGAAAAATAAAACCGGCGAACGGATCCCGCGATCTCACTCTGAGCCGCTTTCGTGGTAAATATGTATAAACTCACCAACATGCTGTTACGTGGCAACCCTGACGGTACGCGCGAATACCACCCCTAGCGTCAACAAATAAGGTTGCACTCAAACAAAGGAGGTCACTGTAGTAAGTTGGCATGTGTATTAAGTATCTACGTTGTGTCGCTAGCATCTTTTTATTTCATCGCATTTTATTCGAGAGCTCAGCTGGCAGTCGTGTTGTTTGCGGTTTCTGAATACATTTCGCTCTAATATCGACGTACTTAAGCATAACTCAGTCGAAGGAAAGAAGTATCAAAGTGGATACGAATAAAACAGCACAAAGATTCCCTCCATGTAATTATGTAGAGCTTTATCGCATTATCGAGAAAGCGCCCGAACTGTTTGAATATAAAACAAAGCAGAAATTAAGTTAAACGATTAAAAAGAGTCCCGAGCGCGTTCCGTTTGAACAATGATTCCATTATCTAGAAGCTTGCTCCGCTAAAGATAAAACTGAATGGACGCCAATTTTGTTCCATTACTCTCGGGCGCCGCAGAATACACATTATCCGTAAAACGGAACGCAAACAAAGTGAGCGTCGTTTTCCCGCCAACGATAACTAATTTCAGTCCGCCATAAGTACGTAATTAGCGAGCCGCTGCCTTATCGGCCGGCGGGTAATTAACCTCCGCAGACCCCCGTCCCCGCTCGGAACCTCCTCGGTGATATTTCCGCCATATTATCCCGCCCACCTCCTCCGCCAATGGCGGCGCTTCCCGCGCTTTTGTTTCCCGCCGTCGGGCCCGCGTTCCGAAACGGTGTAACTTGGTATGTTTTCTTTGGAAATTTTGGCTGTATTCGTGCACTGCCTGCGGTTTGTTTTCGTTGGTGAGCGTTTATTCTCCTTAGACACCCTGTAGCTCTATAAAGTTACATCCACCAGACACTCTCATCCTTATACCACCTTTATTTTTACTTCAATAACGCTTAGACTTCCTTGCGGTATGAAATGGGGTAGAGGGGTGTCGTCAGTTCATATTTCATGGTGTTATCATCTTTTATTGAGTGCGAGCGAGCTTTGTTGTGGGTTTACTGCTTGCTTATCTAGCGTGCACGATGTTTAGCGCGCCTGATGAATGCCATATTGGAACAGCCGCGTTCCACATCGCGCAGTTTGAATGAATATCATATTGCAGCTAGTTTAATAGTCTCGTCTTATTTGCTTAGACGCTTTGTATGATTGCTTCTGCTGAGAGGATTTCGTTTACTGTAAATATTTTTGAAGAGTTTTCAGAGGTTTGTTGTATGTGCTTGCCTTGCATTAGTATTTTCTTTATGCTTACGTTTTACAAGTGACGAACTACATAGTAGAATTATGTAGTGACGTGTTTTTAAAATATTGATACTATAAATTGACCTATTAGTACTCTTAAGCCTTAATTCTTGTAGAAACGCAAATTGATATCATACTGACATTTGGCGGTGGATTTTTTATTAAATTACATTGCAAATGAAAAATGTTGATTACCATAAAACATAAACTAGAACATAATTGCGTATGATTGCCTAATCAGTAGTTTTTTTTAATTAACCATATAATCACAATGATAAAAACCCCTACCTAATATTAATTTATCACATACTTAAGCAGATAACTACTAAAAATATACCAGCCATAACATATAATATTCCACTCACAATTTTCCCAAATCGCGTTGGCGCGAGAACATGGCAATAATCGCACGCGGCGCGAAAATATTCCTGTAATGGGGTAATCGATCACTCTCCACCCGAGCGTGCCCTGCGACGCTAGGGAGGGGACGTGCTCGATAGATACAGTCGATACTTTTATAAAAAAAAATAGTTATAAGTTTAGAATTTTGTCTACGGTTTTGATGTGAAACTGAACTGGTTTCTACTTTTGAAAACTCTGTTATGTAAACTCAGCATCGCTTCATATTGCTATAATAAATAGATATATTACCTGGATAACTATAATGTTTAGATATAATTTTATCCTTTTAGTGTTTTAATGATAATTGATAAATTGATTTCGATACTTGTCAATTCTTAAATTTAACATAATATGAAGTTTGTATACAAGTTTTTCAATCACAAAAATCGAAATCACAGCATGAAACATAAAAAAGCCGTACATGTCTCGAAAAAGGTTGCATAGTGATAGTCGGACCTCGTCCCTAGTTCATTACCAGCAGCCGATAAGCCGCATAATTTTTGGCGCGAACGTCGGCCGCTCTAATTGGCTGCCGCGGCCGCCGATAAAGCTCGGTTTACACAGGCTTTAATTAATAGAGGTCGTCAAGCGAACCGCCGGGGCTGCCATTGCCCAAACTTTTCCCTGGACAGGTGCTGCCAGTGACAGCTTAAAATTTTTGCTTTTTGAAGAGTTTTTCAGTTATCAACTTCAATAATTTCAGGTGTTGAAAGGTGGAAAAATATTCGTTCTTCATATATTTATTTAAATCGCTAAAATCCCACTAACTTAAAACAGGTTTGCTAAAACGAAATGACATACATATGTGGGTAAATAAAATATTAAATCTTCACCAAATTCTATGAATGATTTGAAAATAGCCATTTTACCGTTAAAAAAACATCGAGATCGTTTCAGCTTCAGTTTCAGCAATATGTACCTAACGAAACCTAACTACCAAACTAGAAATCCATGTAGCACATAGAGATGCATACCATAGAGTGCCATAGCTTACCTCAGATAGCTACTAAAACACTGTCGCCACATTTTCAAATTAGACAAAAAAGATAAATTCAAAAAGAGAACTCCAGACGTGATTCGTGCGGCTCGCCCGGCGCCAGGCGCTGTCAAAGTTCGCAACTTTTTTTATAACTTTCGGCGCGAAAACGAATAAAAACCTTATAAAATTTGTAATGGGAAAACGTACGAGGAGTTTTGCCACTGAATTATGAATGGTAACGAGCTCCCGCGGCTCGCTTTGTATCGGGACATTCTGTGGAATACACTCGCAGAACCAACAACTTGCTTTATAGGTAGAGTGGAGAGGGCATTTATTGTATGAGCAAAGATAGGAGCGCCATCTTGATATTTTAAGTAGGTAAATGATCAGACGGAAAATCTATTTTACGAAGAAAACTTTCTTGTAAAAATAGTACGAAATAGTTCTTATGTAAGAAATTATTGTATGTAACTGGAAAGTGCGTAGCGCTTGCTACGCGTTATCGTAGAGGACCTACGCGTGGTAGACATAATTTGAAATACCAATACAATGAAATACAATGAAAGCTGTTGTTTAGTAGAATATCAAATACATGTCTTTATAAAAAACTCAAATAAGTATTTTTTTAATAAAGCAAAACAGCTAACACATAAAGAGATACAGGTAGGTACATCTGTTAACTATTTTTTATAAAAAGACCGTATTGACTTTAGTCTAATCACTCTCGGTAACCATTTTCATGCAGCGACAGTTTATAAAATATATTCCTCCTCCTCGCGTCTCATTCCTCATTACTGATAGTCATGAACCCCCAGCGGATTTTGCTCAATGGGGACGTTTTCCTAGGCAAGTATTTACATCGTGGTGGGCACCCAGATCCTTCCACAGAAGACACAATAATTTCTCGATAAAAAAAAGTATTATCCGTTCTACAAACTCCAAATCCTCGCCCCCACCCAAGTTTGGACTTGTTTCTTTTGTAGATTGCGTTGCGGTTGCGATGCGAAAAATAACATTGTTGGAACGAACTGAGTTCCGAGGTTTACGAGGCGCTTTAATTGCGAACTGTAGCCGACTGTGATGGCGGATTTTTTAGATAACTTTGTAGCGTGATATATGGAAGGTGTGAAATATGATAGTATGTAGAATTGTAATACTTAGTATGTTTATGTATGTACAGATATAGACAATATAGATAGATTTATAATTATACCTACAGACGAGAAATAAAAGTATAGAATGAGATAAACGCTTATTTCCAATTTAAAATAGTTTCTTTATTATTATTATGTTAAAATAAATATATGTACTTAACAAAATCAAGAAAAAAAATCTTTTTAAAAATTTTAAGATTTTATTACCGTAAGTTTTACGAGTTTAAAAATCGGTCTAAATATGTATATTAAATGAATTCTTACATACATATAGGTAGGTATAAATATATGTATATAAGCTCAAACACCCATAAACAGATTAAAAAGGATAACCAATTAGTATAAACGTCTCTCGAATACGTAAATTAATCAGCAATTAAACTAATTCCTCGCAAATTAATTTGGGTCCAGTTCTGAACTCCATTACGAAGGTACGAAAAAGGTCTTAAAATCCTTTAAAAGCTTTCCTATCAGTCTCGAAATCATTTCAATTATAAAAGGCAGTTGTCTCTCTCTATCGCTATGGGTTAGAAAGAGACGGAGGTAATACGTAAAGGATAGAATTTCCATTCGTAATTTAAGAGCGCGAGCGTGTGAAAATGTGCAGTTTTTAGAGTTCCGCGGGGAAATGTGGAGGAGCGAGGGGTCTGTAAACAAGCGGTATTTGTAACGTCAAGTAAAAAATAGTGGAGGTTAAAGTTAGGTTGGTACAGTAAGTTACTAAATGGTTGCTAATCTAATTGTGTAGTAATATTAGACAAAAAGTTTTCTGTTTACTGCATTCAGATTCTATTTGTATTTAATCTTAAATATATTTGTTAATCTAAACTTATGAGTGACTAAATGACTCTACTGTAGTATGTCGATCAGCAGAACTGCTATAATTTTAAGTGTCACATCATTCACAATAGCTCGGAAATAGATTAATTGTAAAAACTTGATAAGTTAGATTATTAATTTATAAAAAGCGAACGATATAGTAAGGTTGAGGTATTTAAAATAATATTTTTATTTATTTTATTCGGTTCATCATATTATTTGTTGCGTTTTTATACAGAACCTTGCTTAGATAAAATATATTCTCTCCCAACGTGGACTTATATCCCAGTCCCTTTTTTTTCCGGCCGCGGGCGACGGCATTAAAACTTGTATAAGGATTAGACGAAATTACTAAGTGCTGCCAGATAAGTACGTGGAACTGTATAGTGCAGGCGCTGTGAAATAGCACGTGCGAGCTTTCTAAGAGGACTAGGTGGTTTATTAGTATTAATAAACCACCTAGTTCTCAATATCAATCAATAATAATATAATTTATTTTGTATGCGAAAATCCACGATAACATAATAATAACAACACACAGAACAATTTTATGCAAAATGTTTCCCTAACCAGCGGCTACGCGGCTACGAGGGGAAGTACCTGGCGTCGCTAGGAGCTGGGCGCGGTCCACCGGCCGACACCTCCAGGCGGCAGTCCCTGAGAGCGCCCGAGTGACGACACACGTGACCATAAAGCCTTCCGCTAAAGCCTTCAATAGAGCCTCATTTTACCCTTGTGACTGTATAACTACTTTTGGACAATATATTATTTGTATTATCAACCCTTGTTTCATTTGTTGCGCTTCGTTTGTGTTTAATTAGCGCGATCGGCCTGCAGACCATCACTTGCGCTGTCAAAAGAGTTGTTAGTTTTCATAAAGAGCCACGTTTCTAACTCTACATGCTCTAAGATCAAAACCTTACATTTACTTAGGTATTTCACGCTCTCTGGCAACTGCTGTTAAAAACATTGTATTTATAAGTTCGTATGAGTGACCTTTCAAACCTCTCTAAGGGCCTCTGACATGGCTTAACGACAAATTGCACTGTGACAAACTGCTGGGACGAAGAGTAAAAAAAATTGACCTAATTTTAGTGTTAAAATACTGCATGTTATTTACACTAAAGTTCACCTCCGATATTTATAGGTCATTATTAAAAGAAGATTTTAATAGTTTGCTTGTTAGTAGATGCCTTTTATTTTGCAAGTGAGTGAACCTAGTGGACAATCTAAGCACACAAACTGATTTAAAACTACTTACTGTTTTTCCTACAGATTGCAAACTGATTTATTGAATGCTTTGTATGTTTGTATTTGCAACTTTTATTTTGCAGTGGTTCAATTAAAAGCGCCTTTACGTTGCGAAAATTAAAATAAAATAAATAACCAAATAAAGTTTGCTTTGACACGCTTTGAATTGAGACATTGTAAATAAATGATGTTTGTAACTGTATGTTTGATACTTTTTCACATTCAATAAATGGATCAGCTGATTTAGATGAAATTTCACTGTGAAGATAAATTAGACCATAATTTATTACCTAGTTTTGTTACCTTTTTATCTCAAATTAATGTAGCACCACGAGATGAAGCTATTACTACATTTATTTAGTTTACAGGATAGGGTGATTAGATAACCAACTCTCATTCAAACTTCCTGATCTATCCACACAGAATTCCATCGTTATCTGTAGACGTTTTATTCGGTAATAATAGATGAATGCATTAGAAACACATGTCCGCCATGTTTTATTCAGCGACGCATAATCTGCGCGTCATTGCCAAGGAAAGCTGGGGAAGGAAAATGCGAGGAAAATTACTGCTTTTGGAAGTATTTCGAAGGTATATGTATATATATTTGATTTAAGAGTAATCAGACTAGTTTGAATATAGCTATGTGTATATAACAGCGGCTGTACTTGCCACACTTATGAATTTTTAGACTCGCTTTTATATACTGAAAGTAACTGAAAAAATCGGTTCAGCGTAAAGTAAAGACAAACATATACACTTAACTACTGCACAATGTGGGTAAGCTACCATAGGAAACAGCCATTATACTATCAAACTACATTTAAATCGATCCTATATTTGTTCGGGTATTTCAGTCCCACCTGGGTCGCATGTTTGGTCTCTGAGCAAATGTTTGAGTGACGTAATGACGAACAAATGGACCGACCTCGGGTTTGACTTTGTAATAGCCGGGACTATGTGTAAAGGATAGAAAGAGTGTGGTTTTATGTATGCATGTACATATATTGGAACGGTTCTTTTATATACATATAGCTCGCATCTAAGACTATGTAAAAGAATTTGTAGTTGTTAAGATATACCAAAAGTATGTACATACATAGGGCGGTTTGTAATTCTAGAAACTTATTTCTCTTTTCTCACACCGACTACTGCTGCCGCACATTTTTCAACAAAACAAGACCTTTACTTCGAGACCTTTGATGCCAAAGAATTACAAGCACGCCAAAGTAATCATATCTCTTTTTTAACGACGCACGTGGGTAAAAAACAACAAATACCAACAAGGAGGAGGAGGGAGGAGGAGGAGGTATATTCGTTCATTATACAATGAACAAATATAGATACAAAAAGATAAATATACTTTACTTATATTCGTACTAGCTAGACTACATTAAAGTAATTCATATCCATAGCTAAGCCACCCTCTTTGAGAAAATTGTATCCATCTATTGTCGGAATCGGTTTTAATCTAAATTTGGGCCGAACATGAAGAAAATGGTCTTTCTATTGAAGTCTCCGGAGCGACTTATCAATATAATGTTGACAAATACTCTCATTTGGCCGAATAGCTCGCCCTAACAACGGTCCAATACATAGGCAATATAATTTTAGATACCAATGAAATGTCTTACAAAAACTTAGACTTAGTCGACATACCTTCAGATATTAATGGAATACCACCTTGTACTGCTAGATGTAAGTTTTAAACTCCTGTATTAATATATATAAATCTAAGTACTAACTGTATTTATTCTGGCTATAAAAAACAATGTATTTGTATTTATCACGTGAACTAAAGTAAGTATTTTTATCTACTTTGGTCCAATCAAGGGCATGCTCTGCCTTCTACGGGTGTCCTTTCTAGTGTTAAATAGTAAAGAAGATGTAGAATATGTCATTATTTTCACGAGGTTTATGCTTCTCTTCCTTACAATATCTTTGTCGCAACCCAATGTATTTATAAATAGGGTTGCCTCTCGGACAAACAGTCGTATAAACTAAACAAATAAGATTGTACCGAGCTACTTATCAACGTGCCAACCCTGGGGAGAGAAAACTGTGAGTGGTACTACGTATGGGGCTTGGATAGGAATTGTTGGGTTGTGGTAGTTGCTATGAAAATAAATAATATGGTACAGTTTCATGAAATGTTATCTCTTGGCTGTAAAATTAAAGTTTTAATTTGTAAAATTAGATACTTAATTAATACATAATGTATATAATCAAGCCTGAAAGTTACTTATCCTATCATTTTTTACAAGACTAGCATTTGTAATCTGTAAACGGCGTAGCATATAAATTGAAGTAAGGATCCGTAGCGCGTAGTAGTTGCTACGTAATAAGGTGCTACGTAAATTAAAATTCTTACTTACATATGTTCTTATATACCGTTTTGAAAATATAAGTTAAGGTGGCTGGATGATATTAGAAAGTTTGGAGGAAATCTGGTCTGGTCATCTGGGCAAGAACAGCGCAAGACAAGAAGAATTGGCGTAAGAGGTAGTAATGAAGGTTAAGTTTTAAAAATTAAAATTTCCCTTTACAATTTTTTCTTGGCTAAGTTTTTTTTAAGATTTCCGTTGCTATCCACTCCCTTGCTACCTCCATCAGCACACGTACCAGAGTGGTCCAGCAATTTCCGTTATCTGGCGGTGTTAATCACGCGCTGTAATTGCCACTACCCAGCCTGGATGTACACGGCTACTTGGAACTTACACTAAATAGAATAAACTGTAGTCAAAGACGAAGAAAAAACATAAATATACAAGGTGTAACAGAAGGGTGTGACAATACTTATACTATACATACCTATGTATATATAGAATACAGCCCACTAGGTTTCAGAATTCTAAGTGTCATAGATTTCGAGTAATCATAAGTTGAACTTTCATTAAAACTTTAAGACTTGCAACCCTACATCTTATCATTTTGAGCGTTCATTGACTTTTCTTTCATTGACAAATGACACGGCGCGGCGGTGTCTCTCTGAGAGCGCGAGAGAGAGAGAATACGTTGCGTTAAAACTTATGCTAGAACGGGATGAAAGAATGTGTGCTTATTTCGGTTTCGTCACTCGCTAGGGCTGCCACGAAATCAAGTGAAAAATATTATCTAATTTTTGTATGGTAAAAAATATATGCGATTTAATTTTTCATATTTTGGTATATGACTCCTTACATGATATATATGTATACTCTTTAATATTGTCACACCCTTCTGTTACACCTTGTATAAATAAATAATAAGCCTTTAATTTGAAACTATGATAATACAGAAAAATTGTTTAAAAAATATATAATGTAACAAATCGAGCAAGCAATCATCCAACATTCATAATCCCACGCACGCACGTACGCATACACACATACACACACACACATATACACACACGCATACATTATTATACATACATACATACATACACACATACATAATACACAACAACTGTATTTCACAAACATGGGCAATATACAAACCTTGAAAAATACGAACTTTTGAATGTTGTTTTTTAACTTTTTTAAAGGTTATTTATAATATATTAATAGCAAAGTACATATATATTGTAAAACATCTAAGTAATGTTCCACTGGAAGACCTTGCCTTCTGCAACACAGTTGTTAACTAAAGCAGAAGGCAGAGCCTTAATTTCTATGTACAATGTAAAGTTTTTGCAATAAATATGTTTAAATGTTTTTTTTTAAATGTTTAAACTGAGTTATTGTTTATGTAGTTTCCATCTGAATGGCAATTTATATAATGTCTTTCAGCACAAATTGCCTCTGGGCATAGGCCTCCTCTAACGACTTTCATTGAACCCTATCTTGAGCCACTCTTCTCCAGTGGTGACCGGCTGTGAGCGTCAGGTCGTCTTCCCATCTAGTCATTTGGCATCCTCTGCTTCTCTTCCCATCTTTGGGGTACCAGTCAGTGACTATTTTGCTCCATTTCTCCTGTTGATCTCTTATCATGTGCCCTGTCCATCTCCATTTTTGCTGGTCTATTCGGGTAAGTACATCAGTAACTTTAGGTTTTTCTCTTAAATCGCTGCATCTTATTCTGTCCTGTCTCTTTATGCCTGTTATGCTTCTCTCCATGGCTCTTTGACAGCGTTCCAGTTTACTGGTAGTAAAAATATTCATGCAGTTGTAATAATAAAGCTAAGTAAACTTCTGTGATTATTCCCCGTTATGACCACCAAATGATATTTGTTCCGATTAGAAAAATAGATTTGATGCTTACATGATACAAATCGATATCTCTATTAACCATATCAAAATGCAAAATCTGACATTAAAACCCTAATGTACTAACTAAAGTGGACTTCGGACTATAGTGTTCGCTTGTATGGATGTTCCAACAGGTGACCAAATGCCTGGTTGTACGATGTATTATATAATCTGTAATTGTATAATGAATAGAAAATAAAATGAGTTTGAATTAGATTCGCGGATTCCGATTTTGTTTTGAGTAACTTTGTATAAACTACAGCACGAAATTAGGGCAACTGCTTCGTCAGGGTCCAGGTAACATACATAGCTTATGTTTTGAGTGTAAACTCGGTGTGTAGATGAGAATAAGTAAACTTCTATAGAGAGCGAAAATATGCAGGATTGTTTATAAATTGGATGGTTTATATATCTATCTTCACACGTCAGAGCAAATGATCATCGTCATTTTTAGCATGGAGGTAATATATGTAAGAATGGGACGTTTAAAGTAGCCACAGGATGTTGAAGTAGCAACCACAGCTGTTAGCGAATATTGTCATATGAGTACCTATGTTGTAATTGATTCAAAAACACGTGAGTCAAAGTAAACAAATAATTTTGTTTCTTTGATAGAAAAATTATATCTGAAAATACATTTACGAATACAGCATACATTTTTTTTACGTGGGATAGGTTTACGTTTGACTACAGCCTGCCTGATGTTAAGCATTTAAGCATACATGCTTAGAATATCAAATGCAGGACAAGCAAAGTCCTTATTTATACAAGATTGGCTAACGCTGGACTACAAATCAGCAACGTTGTATCCTACAGTCACAGAATACATAATACAACAATCTAGATTGCTCACCTACATAGAAAAAAAATGGATTTAAATTAACCTACCCAAATTTAAACTCAATTTTAAAACCTGGCAAGCTGCAATTTACAAAGGTACACATTACCACGTTGTAAATAATAAAGGCAGGCTCCCGAGATTGGCTCATTAATTTTACAACGTGCAACACTTAAGCTAGGGTTGCCAAATGAAGTGGCGGGAACTACTTACCAACTGCCATTTACATCTCTGTCAAACAATTTTCGGCTCTATTTCTTTAGTGCTAGAGAGCTAATGAACTGAACGTAAAAGATTGCAAGCATCAAAATTTTGCAACTTTAATCTTGCATATTGTTCAAACGATTTCAAACCTTATATCAATGGGATAGAAGTTAAAATATTTGTGTAATTGATAAGGATTAGTTTGTAAAGTAAAGATAGAAGTAATCTGAAAGCATCGTCGCTCTTGTAGGTTGCAGGTGGGGGCTTTGATTTGTTGCGTGATCTTTGTTGAATATTGCTCACTTAATTGTGTCTTCTTGTAGGTGTGTTGTGTTTTATTGTAGGTGTACATTATATTAAGTAAGACTAGTATATGTTTGTTGGTGAAATTTGCAAACTTTTGCGACCTAGACTTTTTGATAATACGATTGCAGAAAATTTAAAGGAATATTTATTTTATAATGCAAAAGTATAGTTAAGTATTTACATATCTCAGTCGAGTGAAATTCGTATTGTATTTCGGCTAAATTGAAACCGCAATATTTTCAATTTTTAAAGACACGATTCTACTCATTCTACTAAAAGTTACAGGTGAAACATACATACATATTATACGAACAGTACTCGGTACTTACTCGTAGATAGATAATAATTGACACTTATTTACTTTTTCTATGTTTTAGGATAGTAAATTCAACTGATCAAATAACAAATGGCCAGCATTTAGTATTAATAACTTCAATAAAAAACTGACTCCAACCAAGCGTTTCTTTTCCCCGGAGGACATAACTACAACTAGGGTGCCATGTTTGATTTTGTTATTAGCGGGGTTTAATTTAATTTTTATGTAACACAAGTTCGGTCGCTCGCCTTTTGTTAAAACTAAATCAAACAGTTTAAAAATCGAATTCGAATTTACAGTTCGAAATGTGAACAAATTAATGTTGCTAGTGGAAATAATTAATCAAGATTTGACTTACGATCGGTTTTAATAATCTTGATTAATTTTAGCACGCTGTTTTACATTAATCGTACTTACGTTTTCTTCTATCATTAACAACGATTATTACTTTTTTTTTACATTTTATGAGCTCGTTTTTCTGATGGGAAGTGACAGTAAAGTTGAAGATCTGCAAAATGTTTAGTGGGTTTATTGAACATTATATTGATTAAATAAACTATGGTGTGCTTGAATATTTCTTAAAATTGAGCGACCTGTTTAGTCAAGCGTGAATCTACATATCTCCCGATTCGTTTCCAACAAAAGCACATATGTACACACAGAGATCGTAATTTACACCCCCTTTCGAAATTCGTTATAATTAGAAGCAATCAAATCCATAATTTCAAGTGTTTGTCATCCCAACTCTGGTATCAAATCACACCGTTGTTAGTTTATTCACGATGGCATTTAAAATAAACGACTTGCCATAAAGCCACCCCGCTCCTCTGAGAGTTGCCATGCCCCAGCTAGTTACCCGTAATGACGGGCGTTTACAGCGGACGCATATGGCAACATTGTCAACATCGCTGACTTTTGTACTATTAAAATAATGGAATATACAATTTGAATGTTATCTGCTATTGTTGCGGGCATAATGTGATGTTTTGTTGGTATGTTTATGATTTCGTTGGTTTGTTAAATAATTTAATGTGGTTATGTTTCAACCGTACATACATAACATAGCGATAATTTAATAAATATATCAACGAAGAATAAAAGAAGTTTATCATTCGGGCTGATAATCATAGGTTAATTTTAAGATTGACAAGTTAGTTAAATTGAAATGTTCCGTAACATTTCATAAAATTTGTGAGTATTTACGTCAAATGACTGAACCGATTTCAATAAAATATACTTAGCTATGTTTGTGATGAAGTTTATATAACTTGCTCACAAGAAAACACTTTTTAAATATGGTAAGTTCATGTTTGAAAGACATTTTTTATCGAATTTATGAAACTTTGTTTGAATACCTAGTATAATAAGAATATGACAAGGCATTGGATGTATCTTAACCGAATGGTAAACTAGATATATATGTTATTTATTTAACACACTCAAAAATGCACTGAGTTACATGAACAAAACTACAAGTTTATAGCATACCATCACCCAAATTCCAACCAATCACAAGCTCATGTAGTTACTACGATCACTAAACGCGCTAAGCTCGTCCCAAAACGTCATTAGCCGTTTTAATGAAGCTCCTAATTAAGGCTCTACTACATTGTCCCGCGCACAATTACTCCGCGCTATAAATTCTGGGAATATTTAATAATAATTGGCTCGCCTTTGTTTAACAGGAGGCGGGGGTGGCAACGCCGCCCAGTACTCATGGTAAAATAGGTAGGGATTTGGGTAAAATTATTTGTATGTTTATTTTTCAAATTTGTTGTTGGGGTTGATTGATTGTGCTTCATTTAGAGACTTTTTAACCGACTTCCAAAAAAAGGAGGCTATCAAGTCTTCAGAAAGTTTTAATTTATTTATACACAGAACAGATTACACGAATGAACTTTGAGTGCATTGTGGACAGTTTTTGATCTAAATTATTTTGAGCTAGCTATACTCCTAAATATGTGTACTTAAATACATAAAATGAGCATTTGTTAAGCACTTTATAATTAACAAATCATATTTATACATTTTTGTATCATCATTCGTTGGCTTCGACCTAAAGCTAGCGATAACTCTTGAGTTTAGTATTTACGTATACACTCAGTCTTTGTACTTAATTGAAATTAATTAAATTAAAAAAAAAATTAAACCAAACTCATATAAAGCATAAAGCGTAGATGATTGAAAGTAAATTAATGTTATTTGAACTTCTTGTATGTCTATTATGATATACTTTGCTAACAAATATTTATTCATCATCATCATCCACAGTCCTTGGGTATAGGCTTGCCTTGTATACAAATAAATATAAAGCTTCATTAAAAGCAATACATTTTTACTTTTTCTGGCAGTTTTACTGACTTTAACATGTTTTAGCATTAACTTGACCAGTTTAGCTCGTACACGTATAGTTAAATTAAACAAATTTAATTTAACCAGTCTAAAAATACTCTATAGGCCTTGAGCTTATATCGATAGTCTTTATCCACTCTTGACCATCACGAAATGATGAAATATAAAATATTTTAGTACTTACATATTAGTAAATGGCCTCTCTGGACAAGAAAGGCACAAGACCGTCACCAATGGCATCTAGGAGAGGAGGCCTATACCCAGCAGTGGGTCGACAAAGGTTGAAAAAGGTGATGATGATATTTAGCAAACAGTTATTCTGCTATCCGTACTTATAAGCCGGTTAGGTCGGTAATGGCGGCGTCATTTTGCGCGGTGAGTTATAATTGCCCAGATAACGCCCGTAACTGACGGCTTCATTTACCCCATGTGCCGGGAGATTGCTTTTTATGTACTGGCAACACTATGTGACAAATTGTGTTTTATATACTGGTTACTATGTGTCAATTTGTGATATATAGGTGGTTACTTTAAATGAGTACTGATATGTAGTATGTGCCTATTTGTGATATATTTTGTTAGTTATTAATAGCTTTTATTAAGTAGTAGATGTTGTTATATTACGAAGAAAATTTAATTAACTAGGGTATATGGCGTGTACGCCCAGGCAGGAATGCAAATATATTATTTGCGAGAGCATAAGAAATACAATAAAGTATTTTTAAAACCAAATGATATGTCAATAATTCACCTTATAGTAAGCGATCAATATAGCTTAAAGGTAGGTAGGTCCCGGCTGTTTATTATAGTATGGCAGTCGTTAAGCAATGCCCTTCGAGCGGCTTGATAAACTCTCGACACCAGATTAAGCCACTCTCATTCGATAAGAAGAAAATAGCTTAAAGGTTAGAAGATGCTTAGCTTATCTACTTGTAAATAATAATCAGTAACTAAGAAGGCACTTAGTATTATGCCTATATTAGATATTTACGGTCTTTTTTTGTTAAATTACTATTAAATTAGCAGATTAATTAATAATTTAACAAATTTAAATTGTTACTTAACTTTTAACCTTACCATTTTACAATTTTAAAAAGAGCATCTCACTTTATCTGTCACATTAAATTACTTTAATCTCTCAGAATATTTAATCCCCATTTAATCCAGCCCCTCCAATCCAAAGAGCACATTGAACACATAAAATTTTGACAGGTGTCTCTATAAAATCGCAAGCATAAAGGTTGCATATATTTTATTCAGAACTTTTTCGAATCTCTCCCCTGCGATATAAAGAATAGGTATTATGAAAGTAAAAGATACACCTGTGAGTTAAATTAGAAATGTAGTGTCTTTTTACATGTCAATAGTTACTTATATTAACCATTTTTGTGCACGTGCCACTTGGATTAAGCAGGTGCTGCTCAATAATAGGTTTTGTGATAAAAAGAGGGTGTTGCCATCTTAGTATCGATATCAATACGACTGAGATATTACATTTTGATATAATACTTTTCATGATATATTTATAGATTGGTAAGTTTTGTTTACTGAGTAAGTATATTTTTTTCTTTATAATGTAGTTTTTTTTTCAGAATGCACATAAGTAAGTGATGTGAATAAAAATATGGTTGTTGGTTACCATTGTAAGCATTTTATGTGGCACTAACGATAGGTATAAACAGTTCAAAATGTCCAAATTGATAGATATGCGTGAAATGTGCAATGAAATATTAGCAATCTTTCTCTTAGTAACTTTTCCTTTAATACAAATCAAAGCCCCCATGTAACCTCACGTAATGGTAAGCAACACTATTACAAACCCGCGGCTACAATATCCATTACAACACGACCACAGTCTGGTCACCCGCACAGGTGGTGTTGCCATTAAAAACAAATCCGTTTCCCGCAAACAGTGGCGCAGTTAACTATGCACGCCGCGGGGTTGCCAGCTACCTACAATTATTTAACACTTTTACTAACTTTGACTTGTGACTTTGTTTGTGTTGGATATCAATAATAGTTCATACAGAAGTGGTGATTCCCAGTTATTAAAATGTTGAAATCACTCCGATTAACTCTTGAGATTTATCATACATTATTCTTAATGTATTTTAATTAGGTAGGTACAAGCTATTTAGGACGTTTATCCGGGTGCTAGAACAATAGCACCCAAGTGTACCTAAATGCTGAAGTTTCTGTTTAGCATGACTCATTCCATCTAATGATTAGCTACGAGAGCCACGACGTATTGTTTTGACAGTTGTATAACTAAGTAATGGCAGATAATCATGAATGAACCACGATCGCATATAGGCTAAATTTAAATAAATATCTTAAATTTTTGAGAAAAAGTAACAAACAAACAGTCCACATTTATCACAAACATACGCAGCTAGCCGGATATGCGAGCGCGGCATTTTGTTAATAGTTTAATCCGGTCGGCTGACCGCTTGCAGCTAGTTTGTTGACACTCATAACAAGGCTTTTAGAGGTCACGTTAGTGGAATAGATATAGTTTATCTAAACTTAATTAAAAAAACTCCAATAAAGCGTTGTGTAGACCTTACTGAGAAAATGATGCCATAGATAATGCAAAACTTATTCGTAATTTCCGCTTTTACGTATATACTTACGAATATCACATAAACATTTGACTTGCTGCTGTTTTGTTATTTCTTGATTTATAGTACGGTGGTTATTACATCAGCATATCAGAAGAAAGCAACATCTTGACATTTATTACATTGTCATTAGTGTCTCTGTGAAACATAGTTAATTAAACACTTTACCTACCTAACTAAATCTACAATCTCTACGTCAGATACATAACAAATTATATCTGACAAGAAACTATGCAAGGAGTATTACAAACTATCGACGTCAGCCATCCATGGAGGTTAGATATCTATAACACCTCTATGTTGGCAGCATTGTGTCGGTTGCCTAGCAACGAGCTAATTGGCGCGAAATCGCTAAATGGATTACGGAGCGGCGAGCGGTGCATGAAAATTGTCTAATTTGAACGTATTCGAGCCCTGGCAGCACCGAGCCAAGTGTTTACTGTTTACGGGGAGTAAAGTGGGATGTTTTGGACAACTGGCTTATTGAAAATATGCCAAAACATTTATATTTAGTATCTATCTAACCTAACTTGATAGATCATAGACTAGTGCTGATCTTGGATGATTTCATATGAACTATTCAATCTACACAAAAAAATAAGAACTAAATTTTAATTTACATAGGTAGGTACATACCTAGTCGTATCTGCAATAGCAGATAAATTATTATAATAAAGAGAACGGTAGTATATAGGAGTTATAGTAAGAGTAATAACATATTTTTTTGTATACAATATTTTTGTCATGTCCGAAATTGTGACGCAATAAATTGTTAATGGTTTTTGAACTGACATGGTCCGGTCACATAATTCTGTAAAAACAATAAAACATCGTTATAAAAACCAGCAGACAAACAATCACAAAGTATCTCATTCAAAAAAAGAGCTGCTAAAATAATTAATCTTCTTTAAAGGCAAGTAGCAAATCGGTTTGCAATCGCCTTTGAAAAAAGCTCCCCTGTTTTAATTCGCACACGCTCTATCCCACATACATTACTGAGGATGGAGAGCTTGTTACACACGGGATGGGGTCACACTTGACTACAATTTGTCTGATGGTAAGCGACGCTTTCAAGAAATTTGGTTTGATTGATATAAAAAATCTATACCTGGAAGTCTCTGTCAGGAGCCTTGTTTCCCTGAAAACGATAATTCAGGGGTATTCAAGTAAAAAAAAACAATAGTTTCTGTTTTAAGTATAAAAACATCTTGCCACCACAGAAAAAAATTGTGTCTTATATAGAAGGATCGCCGCGGAAGGACTTGAGCGCCCACCACAATGTATCTGCCCAAGAGAACTACCCTAACGAATTAATTCTGCGGGGGAGTCACGACCCTCAGTCATGAGGAAATACGACTCAAGAGAGAGAGATAGAAGGATCTAGTTGCCCAAGCCGTTAGTAATAAGGATATACAACCTGAGGAGAAAAATTTTTCAAACCATTATTTATTGGTTAATCAAATTCATTTGATTGCTTAGTAAATTTAAAGTTCTTTAAATTACATAACATACAAATTATGTACGCATCGTTGATGATACTTTATGTAACATTAATTAATCTTTTAGTCACATACTTATCAGGTTAACAGCACCTATCAAAACATATAAGTAACTTTAGTCATATCTTATAAGTAAACCTATACTAAAATCATTAATACTATGTGTATCACACTTGTCTGCTAGGATAAAGGTACACACGGTACAGGATTAGATCGCCCGCGGGATGCGATAAAACAGCCCAAAGACTCGGACACAACTCTATTTCACGAAAAACAACTCGATTGTAGAAAAAAAATCGATTCGCTCGTTTTCAGTGTGCATTGCGACTGGATTTAGTTAAACCTCTTGCTTTCGCTTGTTGGGAATAAACTGCAGGAAAGTGAAGTAAATAAAAGTAAAAAAGAGGATACAATCTGAACATAGAAGATATTGGACAATAAAATGTTTGGGTCGATTATATCAATGATAATAAAAACACGTTTCTATTTAGCAGTTTTTATAATTTTTGTCTGTTTATCTGTGTCTCTGTTTATTTAAACGCTCATAACTCAAAAACGGCTGACTGGATATCTGGTATGTAGATCTCTGGATTTTTGGTGTGTAGGTAGTATGAGGTCCTTGGAGTGTCATAGGCTACTTTTTATCCTTGAATTATGCGAGCGAAGCTGCGGGCGTCCACTAGTATAGGATATATGTGGGTAACATTATTAAGTTGACTGAAGTAATATACATGTATAATTTATTCTATAACTTGTGGTGTTTAAAACTATGGTGGACGACAGTTTCAAAACTGTAATGAACCTTGTATAACATATTATTTTACTTCAGGTTTGTACGAATTAAATTCAGGTAAACCGAGAAAAAAAACGAGTAAAACGGGTTCTTCTAGGCAAGCGCGCTAGATCTTTGATTAAAACGTTGCTTAATATCAGGCAAGTTGTAGTCAAGCGTAAGCCTATATCATGTAAAAAAAAGGTCAAATTAATAATTGTCATCAACACTCTGATCCAAAATAACGATCCATCATTATTATCATAGTTACAAATGGTTATCATCATTAAATTCAGCATTATATCGAAGTACAATACAAGCAGCGCCCCTCTGCTTTGTCCGATATAAAAATAATGCAGTGTAATTATATAATAACTCTTTTTCTTTACTCTACGGACACCGACTTCGTTTATATTATTTAATTTAAAAAAATGTAAAATAAACGCCAGGTACTTTAGATAAGACCACTTTTAACCTATCAACTACTTAACTAAAACCATAACTGTATCCAAAATTAGCATTGTTACATATAATAAGCCTAAGACAATTATTTAATAATACTGAGTCCTAATATTATAATGTATAAATAATCATTTAGACATGAACGATATCAAACTAAATATGTTTACCTACATATATCCAAAATGATCTCTTTATTAAATACATTAGTATTAAATCCACTTTCATTTGCACAACACACAGCCGTCCCATTCGATTGATATAAATGAAGCCCCATCAGTTGGATTCGATTAACGTTTTAACAGGCCCACCCCTTGCTTCTTTGAGGATCGGACATAGACATTTATACTTGAAGAATAGTAATAGTTCAGATTGAAATAAAATCTCAATAAGATGTATTGTTGTTAAGTAATAACTAGTGCAAGTGCAACTTCAACCGCGCTGTTTCGAGATGAAATATAGTCTATGTATCTACCTCCATACAAAAAATATGAATGAATAAAATTTATTTAAAAAAAATCACATTCCGACTTCAAGTCACTAAAAAGTTAATAATTTATTTTCTTTTTTGCGACTACAAAATTCAGACTTAGGAGTAAAGAATCTATCAAATTATTGAAACTTACAATCCTATAAGTAGTCTTATTTAAATCCGTAATATAATAATAGAAAATTATAACCGACTATACAAAACATTTCCAAAACAGATTACACTTTTAAATAGTTCTTCGATACAAAATAGTTGGTTTAAAAATTTGGTATCTCTTTAAAGTAAGTATTCCATGGTAACAGTAGAGACATGGTTTATTCCGTATTGTATGGGATTGCAGCGTGTAAGGAGATTTGTGCGATGTATGGCCGCCTCGCAGAGGAATCCACCATGAGAAAAACGGAGAAAAACATTGAAATACATTTCTCTACATAAGAACTTATAGTAAAGCGAGTTGAGTCTTTTAACCGCTCATGCCTTGTAAGATTTACATCTTATAACTATTTGTCTATGAACGGACAACACAAATTTTGATAGTAAAGATTTTAAACTTGGGTAAATGGTACCTTTTATTAATGTGAAATTTGTATTTTAAATTTACTGTAATAAGGTAAATTTAATTACTAAAAACATACATATGTATATGTATATGTATGTTAAAAATGTAACTAAATATAATATGTAGAACCAGATTATACACATATTCCCCCAATTAAACTAAAACCACCCAATCTATCAAGACATTAACACTTACAACATATTACCTACTTTTACTTTCTAAGCAAATAGACATGAGAATGTAATGTGGTAAACAAGTTAACTCTACTCTCTCTACTTTTACTTTTACTTTTACTAAACCAACATGGCGGACCAAATAAAAATCGTCTTCGATTACATTCCTTTCGACCACGAGCGGACAAACACTTGACTGTGATGTGAGTGCTGCATGTTTGTCAATTTTCTACGAGTATGTGTGAATTGAGGTTGAATTTATTACAATTTTGGTATGTTAACCTGTCGCAAAATATTTACAATGACCAATGAATCTAAGCTTGGAATGCAAAATTACGCTAGTTTAGCCTTGCTGGTTTTGATTTATCTTTAGTGTACACATGTAACTTCCAGGGTTCGTATCGCACTGTATGTATTACTACTGCTTCTAAAATTAATTTGGTTTGTAAGCTTTTTTGTTCAACTAATTAAAAAACATCATTCTAAAAATATTCATATTCAATTACAATAAAAATCGCAACAACCGTCCAAAACTGCAATCTAATCACAACATACCAGGCAATCAGAAAATAAAGAAGATTCGTTCCGGCGACGCAACAAAAGCGGTCCCGCTTTCCCGCCAGTTAAGCTATAACTACCCTCAATATCTCGCGTTCTAGCGTATTAGCTGCTTACTCGGTCGTGTGATTAAAAATTATGCAGTCAGTCGCGGTCGAGGCGTCGCGGCGGACGGTCGTCGGTCACGTGCTCACCCATTATTGCTTTAAAAGCTTTTAAAACCGTCATAATGGGATTTCGAGTGGCGGATTTTTGGATATCTGTCGTATTTAGATGACGAGGGGCGTCTGACGGAATTTTTATTTTCTTTTCTTTAGCAGACACAATGGGGAAGTAAGTAATGTGTTTAGTAAAGTGCTGTTTTGCACAATATAAGTCAGAAATATTTACAATTGTTACTAATAACAATTAGTCGGTAAAAGCAACTCTATATATTATATTGTAAGACGAGAAGCTCAATATTGGCTAACATGCTTTGGGAGAGTCTTATAATATAACAAAAGATAATGATGACGATTCTGAAGTCTCTAGATATAATATTTTTCTAGTAGGTGGTAGCAACTAAAATATATGTAGATAGGCCTTTATTTATATTCAACGCATCCCACTCAATATAAAGCATGCTAGGTACATATAGTAACAAGCTATCGAAAGAGGGTAGTCTATTAATTCCTTTGAGAGCGGATCGATCCTCGGTAAGAGGTCCCATTTCATGGATGGCCGCTGCCGCAAACTTCGCCGTCGAACCTATGACGATATGTGGCGGTTGTTTGGGAGGCAATGTATTCACGTTTTCTAGATAAAATATCTTTTTTTTTTCTTCATCATAACTTTATAATCTTTTCTCCTTTCTTCTCTGTCCGATCTCTATAGAGCGATCGAGGCCACAATAAGGCGTTGTGTTAACACTACTTTTAGCAAGATCTCCCTCCATATCGGTCCGTAAATAAATCTAAACTTAGTTTGTATTACCGTAATTAAGACTAATAATAATAATTCTAAAACAGCGTTTTGTTCGATTTAAGTCTAGGTAATTGTTGTACATAAAATAATGCATTTTTCTCACAGCTAAACCAAGCACTAAACTAAAAATGGGAATATTTATAGAAAAAATATGGCGTAATGTATTGGGTATATATAAAAAGTTTACATTTATTTGTATGTCGAGGATACAGGCTATGGTATCATGGCAGTTTAGTTTTATAAACCCGCCATTTACATTCATACAATAGCCTTTTTCATCAAGGCTCACATATTAATTTACCTTAATATGATACATTTTCGTCGCTGCTCAATGCTTAAATTAGCTGACCAAATAATTACTTCTCATAAGGAATATGGATGGTAAGTACGTGTTCGCATCCAAACCGGGGGATTTTAAATCGGGATTTCACACCTATTGTACGCATTCGTATTCCTATATCTTTATTGATGGGATTAAACGCATTTGTCTACGCAGATTGCTTTATTATGCTTGTAGGAACCATAGATTAATAAAAAAAAGTGACATGATAGAAATTTTTGCATTTTATTACCTTGGCGGGTTGCATAAATAAATTATACCTTCTGTCGTTGTATTTGTAGGTCTGCTATGTTCACGATCAAAGCAACCAATTAATTTGTCGTCTTCAACACTTCGATTGTAAATTGGAAGTCTCTCAACCTCTCGACTGCAGAGAAATAGTTTCAAGATGGCCTAGTTTAATCTCGAGAGGTATTGTTGAGTAAGATGCTTAAGTCTATATAGTACTTCCATTATACATAGCATTGTATAAAACGGGAAATGTGTTTGTTGGTATGTTTTTTCATGCACACCACAACAGATCCACCGATCATTGTAAATATCGCGATCGAAATCGCGGACATCCATAAACTACTACGTCCGGTCGGGAAGAAAGACAATTTTGGATCGTAACAACATATAGGAATCGAGATTCTCACAGCTTGATAAAAATTCTTTTTTTACGTGGGATAGGTTTACGTTTGACTACAGCTTGCCTGATGTCAAGTATTGAAATCTAAAAGGAAATGGTCGCCCATCTATTAGGTAATAGCAACGAGTACCGTAACTTAAGTTGGATAGGTTAACTATGTTGCTAAAAATAGTGCCTTTTAGCTACCTAACACTCGCAGTACCAGTTTACCCAACCAGTCTACAATCCAGGGTCGTATCAAAGAAGTCCGGTCCCGTTATGATGCAGATATCCTTAATCCACTCCTGTCGACTTGTCACCAGCGCAGTCAGATAGATTAATAGGGATGTGGTTGCAGCTGTCAGCCGGGATTTCAGGATAGCGTTGTGGGATGGTGGGAGGAGCCGTGCTAGGAGTTGAGTTATATCATTACAAGTATCTTTTACCTAGACAGTACTACAAAAATACGCTGCATAAATATTCTAAATCTAGAGGTATAGGCTTCGGGTTAATAGGTAATACCTTAATAACGAACTCTACTGACACCATGCCATTACAATGGGGAAGGTGTTTTTTTACTTTGCTATTTTGTCGATGATGATGTTTTGTGGTGGTTCTTGTGAGTCTCAAAAGTAACATAATAATTTTCTACTAGTTATAAAAGATTTGTAATTAAAAACTGTTCTAAATTTATTTATCAGTTACAATATTTAAGTAGGTATTTCATCTGTACTGGATGGAAGGAGCCCAAGACAGGAAAAAATGGAATAGCTGGAGGAGGCCTTTACCCAGAAGGGGTCATAACCTGTGTTAATTTAAAAGATAAAATTAAATATATGTATGTAGTAACTAGAAATTAAAAACGATAAATAATGCAAATATACGAGTATATATAGGTATATATATATTATTAAATTAGTGTAAATAGGTAGTATAATTTAGTATTAACGTACTTAAACACAATGTGTATGGGGTTTATGAATTAAAAGGTTTTTTTATTATTTTTATTATTTCATCTGTAAATCCATACTGTTCCTCCGGCCGGGAGCACCGAAGCACGTCGAGAAAGGATTATGAAAGCCTGAGATAGCAATTTACGCAGCACTTAATTACAAGATAAATTAGTATGTAAATTAATAGCCGTGGCTTATTCAGATTTCACATTCGTCGTGCTCGTCTACGAAAATGGTGGGGCTATTTTAGTGTAGTTAATTCTGGTTTTTGATAGTTTTACAAGTGTTTTTTTTTATATAATCATACATATCTAGTTATATTATTTGAATTAGTAATAACATACTTGTCTCCTGTCCTAATATATCATATGAAAAATAGTTACTTGCCTACTTTTTGATAAAGGTGTATGCCCCACGTTGAGCGCCAATAGAAAATAGGTACAGAGAAATCTTACTATATTGGGTTTTTTTTAAGTAAATAATCTGTCGTTTTACACATAAAAGAATGGAATTGAAATTAAAAATAATGTATATTTTTTTTGCGTGAGAATTGTTATCTCAATTCGTCAAAGTTATTATTTTACAATCGGGCATTATGCCCTAATTCCGACCAACAAAGTTGCCCGTGCGATTACAACGTCACTCGGCCACGTGGCACGCATGCGCACAACAAATTAAGTATGACAGCTAAACAAACATGGCCGCCGATAGTGGAATCAAATCGTTATTAATACTACATCAGCAAAATCATTGTGCAAATATAATTTTTGTAATTGGTCCCGATCCTCCCCTATTATTTTGCTTACGTTTTAAGTTAATCAAAGAGCCAAAATTTGGGGGAATGATTTCTTGTTCAAACAACGGGAAAGATGTTTGAGAGCGGTTAAGTAATTGAGAACTTAAACTTTGGAGTGGAATTTGCTTTTACCGCAACTTTATGAAATGAAACGATTGGCTGATCGACGCGAGCAGCGGGGTGACGTTGACTGTTACACGAGGTTTAGGTAAGACACTTTAAATATAAAGTTTAGGATTTCCTTCTCGATATTCAATAAAAAACTGATCAGAAAAAATACTTACCTAAATATAATTGTACAATGCTATTTTAATCTGTCGGACCTCTATGTATATGCATGGCTTATTTTACTTTCCTGTTTCATGTATTTTTATGTCTAGTATGTTTTTGTTTTTTTATTTAACTGATGACTATTTATGAACTAATTGAAAAATCACAAGCTGGGGATTTTGAAAACCAAAAGATAAAGCTTTTAAAGTTTATATTTTTAAATAAAACCCCATTACAAAGTTATATACCCACTAACTTGCAGATATCCATGTAAGAAATTGCTAACAATCTATTTATTCCTCCATAATATATTCCGACACCTAAACACGACCCCTGCGGTTGCTACTGACAATGCAATAAAGATTACCACCACACTGTGCTTGTTTTACTATTTCTTTGTACTATTATAATATACCTACCTACTTTCTAGTACCATATCGTAATAATTAAATAAACTGTTTTGGATGCTGTTGATAGTTTAAATTATTTGGTTATTTTTTTGAGAATTATTAAGCTACCGTCTTGAAATTGAAAATAAATTGGTTTCTTGCAACGTGCAACATCGTAAACTACAGCGCCGTTTAATCTACTAATTATTAGGTAGGCTTCCAGTTAATATTAGGCTTCCAGTAGGCAATTAAAACTAAGAAATATTAATTACATATTATGAAAGTCAGAAATATTCATAAAGTAAGCAATCATGATACTTTACAACAAACATTACTATTTTAGCCCAGAAGATACTGGATGCAGCAAAAACACCTCAAATAATTTTATTACGATAACCCGTTGTATATTTGTGTGAAAATGTTAATTTTAATAAGCTACAAGTTGATAGTGCACCAGTTTCTTCCAAGCGGTTTTGCAGCTGAAATTGTAGGCAAGCGTGAGCCTATCTATTATAAAAAAAAATGTATTGCGACATGATCCTAACTAAGTTTATCACTAGCCTAGGGTGGAAGGTATCAAATCACAATTTGGCCGAAGATTGCGTTGACAGATAGAAGACCCCAGCTATTTGATTAGTGCTCCCCTTGTGGTATAGATAACATTATTAGTAGATGTCTCATTATGATGAATATTTAAAAAACACACTTTGTTTGGAATACTTTGGAGGAATAAATAATAATAATACATACGAATTTCAAATTTCCTAGATGTTTTTATTATATTATTTTGTTTTTTACTCTTTCGTGGCTTAAAATGCTAAGCTATTCTAGCTGGTATCGACTTGTATTGAGCTCCGGATAAACATAAGCTTTTCACATACAATACTGGATTAACATGTGTAACGTTCGTCGCACCGTATATCAAATGTACTTCGTTATTGATCTCAATTCTGAATGTGTCCCATATCATTATATAGAGGCTTCCAGGAGTCGAATGACACGATAAATTATAGATACCAACTATACATATAAGTATATGTACATCATAGCACAACAGTAATTAAACCATATCAAACATAAGGTATATTTGAAAATCTTTGACACCGCACCACCACTCTCGACGAGTTTACTAAGAAGTCCCTCGTTTATTTTACCATTGGTTCCCCTAAACAATTGTTTTGTTTGCGCGGGAATCAGTTGTGTGGTAGATATGATCACATGATGATGGTGTTTTGAACCACCCTTATTTATGTTATCTGGGTTTTTGTGGCCATAAATAAGTATATCGAGATGGCTAACAAAAGCGGTGACGCGTTCAAATGCAATTAAGATTATTAAATTGACTCGTTTGAAATATATGCTCATTTTACTTGATAGTTATCATTTGTTTTTAGTACCTCACAAGTCACACCATGTTGTCAGCTAGGTGTTTTTCAATTTCGGAACGTTTCCGATCGGAAACGAAACGCCAATGGTAGAACTGGTAGAACTCCTTGTAACTTCAATGATTGGTGGATAGCTGTTATTAGTTAAAATAAGTATTTTATAATGTGGGATTTTTTATAATATAAAATATATAATGTAAATTGTATTTAATATCTTGGAATCAAACCATTTGCCCACATTGTTATCCTTGTATTTTCATTTAATAATTATAAAATCATTTCATTAAACCCTATTGTTTATATTCAAGGTGTCATTGGATAATTATACATATGTATATCGTCCGGTGACGCACCAAAGGTCATAGCAATCAGCTGCATAGTCCTTTCAAAAAAAAAGATAATTATAAAACTATAGTCCTATGGTTTAAAATCATAGTCTATTGTTTCTAGCTATGAAAACAATACGACTAGCGATGCGCCCCGGGTCGGGCTGCACTTGCCGATAGCAATGACATTCTTTACAACATAATGGAATAAAGAAACAGTAAACTGGCTTCCCCTGAACAGGGGGAGCACTTCGTTATAGATGGTATACAAACTAAGTAGTTTTGATACTTAAATACTTATGTATGTAATTTTTATGGGTAAGTATACTTAAGTTAATATATTTTGAAGTTATTTTAAGTTTTTTTCTTTGGCAGATTGTACATAGTACCATTTTGGTATTCAGACATGAACCTAATAAGGTAAGAATTATTATGTTCTAGAGATCCACTGGTTTATTACACAGCAAAACACGTATAAAATACCAGCACTTCATTTTTTTAATTACCTAGGTATACTGTTCTTGGACCATGCTCAGCCATGACCATGGTCCAAGAACACCGTACAATAATGGCAACTATTGAAAACAGAAGAGGGAAGATGGTTGGCCACCTTATACGACATGACGAATTTATAAGAAACATAGATAGATAGATAGATAAATACTTTATTAAAACACCACAAACGAAACAACACACAAAAAAAACATACAAATTAAAATCAGCGTCTTAATTGGCGGCCTTATCGCTAAGAGCGATCTCTTCCAGGCAACCAATCTGGCAGGGATATATTTTTCAAACGAAACGAGTAGGACGAGGTGTTTTGAAACATCATGGAAGGAAAATTGGAAGCCCGAAGAGGAAGAGGAAGGCCGAGAAGATCATACATGGACCAAATAAGAGAAAAGACGGGTGTCATGTCGTATAAGGAGGTCAAGGAATTGGCAGAAGACCGGGAAGGATGGCGCATACTCCACAGACAAGGGCCCGGCCCTTAAATTTATGATGATGATGATGAGGTATACTGTCCCACTCCTGGGCAAAGGTCTCCCCCACCTCCCTTCATGCGCAATTTACTTATGTCATCAATAACTGAGAATAGCCAAAGTATCAAATCCATTGGTTCTCTTCCACCGAGGTACCACCATTCAGAACGAATCACCGTGCAAAATGATATTATTTGTAACGTAATCCGCGAACAAGTAACGCGAAAGATTGATATTACGCTGGGGCGATGCTGACGCTAATTTATATGGATACGGTTTAAAAATGTATAATAGCTGACACGCCGACGCTAATAATGTCCTTTGGGACGCCATCTTGGATGTTGTACGGTTTTGGCGCGAAAATTGACCGATGTGTTTGATCCTAAAAATATGTATCTATCTAATAAAATAGTTATATACTTACCTAAGATATATCATTACAAAAATATAGTTTCTACTTATGATATGTAGGTATCTCTATTACTTTGTTGACATGAACTTGAATTGTTAGATGGAATAAATAGGAACTGGGCATGGTATGCATTATCATGCAAACATTTAACAATTTAAATATGTCATGTGTTTGTACCTATTCAACAAATTTTCATATCAAACAACTCTCACAGAAGCAAGCGAAGCGAGACTTGATCATTTGTAACCTCAATATATTTTCGTAACTTTCAATCAATTTCTCGCCAATAAAATCTAACCTCCTTTTTACAGCAGAAAAAAAACAGTTCCCGACAAAACTTTTGACAGTTTTTTTGGCGCCGCGTTAGGACGCGTTCAGAGAATGATTGATTGGATAATTACATTCTGTGGTGGGACTGAACGCGACCAATAACAATATTTTTGTCATTATTGAGGATCTCTGTGACCGCATGTGTGCGAGTGTGGGAATGTTTTATTTAATTTATTTTAAATTACGTGGTTGAAGTTTTATAGAAAAATAGATATTACGATATTTGAAAGCGTAGGTAAGTACAGTTAGTGTTGAAACTCAAACTTTTCAATTATATTTATTTGTATAGGTATTACTTAACGTAACTAACTAAAATATAGCTACAGTTTGATATATGTGTATTGCTGTACAATTTTACAAAGAATATGTAAATACTGTCAATTCAATAACTTGTAAAGGCCAATTAATCATACCGCTTATAATCGAGCCGTAATTTCGAGCTCCGATGAAGGGATTATGCAAATGAGCTTCCATTTCACGTGTTCATACACAAATCAATGTCGAATAATTGTTAAATAGCGTGTAAATAACTTCCCTTCTGCCCATTGTGATACCAACTAGACAAAACTAATTTTATAATTCTTTGTAACTGGCCATTTAGAGTCAACTGCGTGGAAAATTAAATAAACGATTGGGCCTAATGCAAATTCTGAATTTAAATTAGTCGCTGACGTCGCGGTTTTGACGTCTTTATTCAAATTTGGAATTGTAATCGGATACGCTCCGCTGATCGCATTCATATTTGGAAATGTTCGTATAATGCTGCGATTTTAGTAACAATTAGTTTTGGAAGCGTCATTACGTATGATTAATGTAATTTAAAGCTGTGGACATTATGTTTTACAAAGTGTAATTTACGAAATATACAACTCATGACAATATCACATCACATTAGACCATAATAAACAAGCCAACCAGGTGATATATATACTTCCTAATCAATAACTAGATAGGTACTATCACGAAAAGAAATGAGAGAAAATTAGAAAATGTCTATAACAAAAAACTCAGCTCTTAACTTAATCTAGCCTAAGCAACGAAAGTGTCGCAACGAGCTATTACCGCACTAGTATGTTTGTTACAACCTATTAAAATAACCTATTATTATAACCTGTTACAAAGCTAGTAGCATTACAAAGGGCCCTGTTATGTGACAGCGGCGAGCGGTCCCGCGGGACTGCTATATTATTACATTGATTTATAGCACCGCGGGGATGGCGCGTTGTTTTGCAGATGATTAGCGGATTTTGTCGCGTTTTGGAACGTAATTGGCTAAATTGGAGTTTTGTTTTGTTGTGGAAGGAAAGATTAAATCATCTTTCGTTCTAAAAACTTGTACCTACCCAAGACCTAGTCTAAACCTACTAGATTTTATATTTATATCCTAATTACAAGTAAAATAGGTAGATTTTCTCCACGTCCATATCTTTAAGTTTCAACCGCGTTAAGTACCAGTCTTTTATGTAATAGGTATGTCTGATAGTAGGTAGATTTGAGTTTAACTACAAGAGCTATTTAAATCTGTACATACGTTAGAGTTCGAGACATAATAGACATACATACATGCATCATACATAGATTTTTTATTTTATAATATTACTAAGATTTTTTATTTACACTATACAGACACAATAATGATGCTTTTTATTCGCTACATAGAATCTTACTAAGTTAAAATATATATAAATAGAGGCCTATGCACAGCAGTTTGATAACATTTTACTGATAAAAGAGTGATGGTATAAAGAAGCTTGCTACTTAGCAGTAGTATCCAATCAGAGCTAACAGGTGGGTCGAGATAAATCAACCCACCACCACTGCCGACCCTATGTACTGAAGGGAACTCCCGGTTATGACACTGGATTAGATATCGAGAATTTTTATTGTAATTAATTGTATGTGTAAATAATCACTTCAAATTGGAAATGACGAGTAACTAAGGAGAATCAGTTCTCACAAAACTAAGAGATTGAATTTTAGGTTAAGTTATTGTATTAAATTTAACAGTGATTCAAGTTGTTATAAAGCTCTTTTGATAAAACGTAAGTTTTGTCTAGTGAAAGTTATGACATACGTTTTGGTGAAAACTGTGAGTATAGTGTGTTCAAAATAATTAAAACACCAAGCTATACTGAAAAAAATATATAGGATATCATAAAATCGCAGTTGTTTCTTAAACGTTGTCACTCTATTGGTATCCAAAACCTTCAAATCTCATTATCTTCGTCCAAAAAAACTTTACTAGTCTCCTATTGGATTGTTATCTTGAGGTATAAATACAAGAGTACCTAAAAAACTAGTTTACCTGGAAGAGATCACTTTAGTGATAAGGTCACCCAATGTCCCTAATTACCTTCCACCTTTTTAAGTGTTTTAAGCGAAAATAATCACGACCGGCAGGATTCGAACCTGCGTATTTCCGATCACCGTCCGGAACGCCTTAACCAACTAGGCCACGGTCTACTAACTGCCAGGCGCGAAAATCAACAAACAACCATAGTGCAGGTTTAGCAATTAATAATTTAACTCATAATTTTTAAGTGTTCTTTATTTTGATGTACAATAAAGTATACCTACTTGATTTGATTTGATTTTGAAGAGACACTTATACAATAGTATTGAACACAATGTCCATATTGCACCCCGGTATCTGACTACCCCGCGGTGACACTGGGTGAGCTCATTGATTCCCTAATCCTGCGGGAGCCTTCATGGGATGCTGCCGAGTGCCGGGAAATAACACACGTGCCGGGAACCCCGCTATATGGTCACATTTTAAATTTTAGGCCTCGATAGAAATGATTGTTATACAGTTTAAGGTTTTTCTTAAATTGGTTGAGCAAAAATCAAGCGAGAATTAGTGAATAATAATTCTCGCTATATATCGCTATATATTATCGCTATAATAAGTAATCTAATTTAATAATCATTGTGATGAAAATAAAATCAAACAAATAAGTGACTTTCACCAGTTGTGTTAATAATCTTGTTATGATTTCTTGCTTATATAATATTTCTGTGTTTTATAATTCAATCAAATTATTTGCTGTTTGGTAAACATAATTTACAGGTTATTTCTATAAGCGGTACTGTAATCATCTTTCAGATTTACCAGAACTGATGAAATCTGATTACTTAGCGGTCATCAAAGTTTTAAGTCTTAAAGTAAAGTATTTCAACACGAAATAAACTCGTCAACTCCACCATGACAGACAAACAGATAAATCCTCTACTATTGTAATGCTAAGCATCCATTCACTTATCTGTTTTTTAATCACACGCCTCAGTAAGTATTTAATAATGGCGAAAATGAGTTGTATTGGGGTGACATCGCTTGTTGTGTCATGTGAATGCAATTTATTATACAACCGTGGATTATCTAACGGAGTTAGAAGAATGTGTAAATAATTGGATTTGTTTATTATTCTTCATTATTAGTTATGAAATATCTACAGTAACTACTTAAATATGCAAAATGAGATGTGTTAATCTTATTTTGCTTTTATTAATGGAACTGATTTGTGTGAAAATGCACATTAAAGTAGACTCTTACAAGCCAAAGGTATTTTTTAATGGGTGTACTGTACACTTGATTATAATTTGCTTTAGGTTAAGGAATTAATTGTACTTTTTGCTTGAGAATTTCGGTACATTAGTATATAAAAAATATACATGACCCATCTAATGTAATGCGCTCCAATCCCAGCCGATGTTGTTTGCTTCGAGAGTTTTCGTGGGCAGGTTGAACTAAAAAGCTAATATGTAATATCATAAAACTAAGCCTAATTCGCCTGCTCCATCGGAATAATTTAAAACAATACAGATAGATTATGCAAATACATAGATTGGGCTGCAGTTAGAAGGTCGGTGCGCAACAAATCGACTCCTGCAATTTTCTCCGCCGGATTGAACGCCTCCTTTTACTGCTCTAGGCGGGGCACAGGCGCAGGGAAAAATAGATTTAGTATTATTGAAAACAAAACCAGTGTTATTACTGTAATTATTAGTAGTATAATACATAAGTACCAATAGTCGTTTTTCTTCTTCTTTTTAATTTAGTTTAAAAATTATTCAGTAATTTTTCTTCTTATTTTGTAATGTAAGTAATTAAATAGACTCACAAAATAATACACCATGCAAGTTTTAAGTACAAAAATATTACTTCGATTTTGGGATGTTTTAATGTGTGCACGTCATCATTAATTGATAGTCAATCATTGCACGTCAGTTACGTCATGCATAGTTTGTTAAAAATCAACTCAATGCATAAAATCACTGATTAACAAAATTCACAAAAGTTCTTTAATTTATACACGTAACATCAAAAACGTCCAATATAATAATCAGAAAAGAAAAGCCAGTTTCTGGTGTGACTATACAGTGCCGTCTCTACGATTCTTTTTAAAAGCTTAAAGCTCGCCGAGGCCGACTAAATATGCAGCTTTTAAATGAAGTCTTAGATGATGCGCGTTTCCATTGAACAACGCATTTGAAAATATTAATTTTGATAAATTTATTTAAACTTCATTTATGGGCCATATTAACCAAGCTTTTCTAACAATTAAATAATGACGCATAATTATATTACTTTATGGTTCTGTAATTTTGTCATATGCTATTTTTAATCCCGAAATAACAGAAATAAAGCCGCTGACATCTACTAGTTTTGAAATAAAGCAAAATGTAGTTTCACAAGCTATATTGCTCATTTGATTAATTCATTTTGTAATTAAATTAAATTACTTAAAAGAATTCTCGGCACGCCGCAGACAGATGGCAATCAAAAAGAAAAGTTGTAAGGTAGACAAATCAGAGAGTAGGTGAGAGGAAGCTAGTAGAATGGGACGTGTGAAGAATCGGAAGAGAGTCCAGGAGTGGGACACAACAGACAGTGGGACAAAAAAAATTCAATTTCCCGTATTAATCCAAACAGTGGGCTCGCTCCCTCGGCCTGGCTCAGCGAGCAATTTATTAAAGAACCAAATACTGTATTACGGTGAGAGTGACGTTTACTGCCGATCTATGGATCCGACGCAATTCAGATCTGAATCATTCGGCGCTGTTGAAAGTGATTCATTGACAGTATATTTTAAAACTTTTGTGTAAAATTAGTGGTGGATTGGATACTTTATTTACTCATAATAAAACTTACGTTTTTTTTCTAAGTTAAACATTCATACTTAGTTTTAGTTGAATTATATCATATTTATATCGACCAATTCCATTTTATGAGTAATTGTAAATGTACTTAAGTTTACGTTATATTAATCATTATTAAATTAATCAAATAAAAATAACTTCTACGACAGTCGACAGGTACGATGTAGGTAGATTTTTAAATATTCCACAAAAAAGCCAATAAAAAGCACACCGAGCAAAACAAAATACTTCAGCACTTGTAACATGTACTCTATCAACTATCGCATGTCAACAAGCGCAATAAATCAACACTTTTTAAAATCAAAGCGCATTTTGTTTCACCGTAAATTTAATCAAACATGTCTATTACATTACTTTTCAAGTTCACTCCAAAACCACCTTTATTGGACTTACAATAAGGCGTATTTTAGTATGAATATGATAAGAACTAAAGTGTAATTTGTTGTAGTAAGGCAAGCAGTAAATAACGCGTCGTTTTGCCGTCGTTTGTCTGAAGATAGGAACTAGAGTACGACCAAATACCTTTATACAAGAGTAATAGCAGCACTTATTCTTCGTATTTCCTATCAAGATCAAATCTAGTAGAATTTATTAGTTATAATTTTATCCGTTGGCTGAATTATCTTGGGTATAATATATACAGTGATAAAAGGACACAGATGGTCTCAAAGCTTTCTAATAGAACGATCTTCTTTCGAATTAAGCGCAGATTCAGTTAGATTATGTGTTTTGTTCTATTAGCTTTTTAACCGCCTTCTTAAAAAGGAGTTTTATGGTACTGAGATAAATTTAATTTGGTATTTTTTTCTAATTGCTACTTTTTAAGTAGGTATATACAAAAATCCAAAGGTCTTCCTTGTAGAAATAATTATATGTTAATCAATGTTGTATTTGATAACTTTGAATATATGAAAATGAGTAAATATTTATTTTTAACCTAACTACAAGTGTGATAAATTAAGCAATTCAAACTAAAAACAAACAAGAGATGTGTAAAAGGCGATCTTAGTAAACTTTTTAAAAATGTGAGAAATAGATACATATTCCTATATCAACTGTAAATAATCATCGCTAATGAATCCATTCCCACCAAAACTAATATAATAGGCCGACCTTTCACAGCATTACCTCAGTAATTAGTCAAATTAGTTGACACTGGGGGCGATAAGTCTACGTTAGTCTCGCAGTGGCTGCCAAGTCCAACAGCAAGAGTCCACTATTTGTGATTTCCACACCTTGAGATTTATGAGATGTGGTTTATGTGGAACAGGTACGATTATTATTATAAAAGTCACAGAGTTAGGGATATACTATTTCTGTATTTTATTTCGATGATAAGACCATTCTCACAGGTTTTGTGGTACATCCACTTAATGTATTTTGTTGGTTATATATGTACCTATATTACTATTATATATGTACCTACCACTATAAACTGTAGACCATAACCCAGGAATTATTGGTCTAAAGTCTTAGGTATACATATTTGGCGGTTTCACACGAAACAGTTCGTCATTATACGAACATAATTATTATCTACTTTTATTGCGCATTCGTTCCTTTATTAATTAACCATTACGTAAATTATTTATTTAAGTATTTTTTCATCAAAACGTGCCTCTGTTACATATTGCTCTATTATACATTTACTGTACTTTATGCTCGAAATTCTTCCTCATTGGCAACTATAGTACCTATAACGTTTCTTAATTTGCTCTCAAATAACTATTTTTAGCGATCTCTGCTTGTCCCTAATGTCAGTTGCAATAATAATTAGGTGAGAAGACGTGTAAAGACATGACAGTTGCCACGCCTGAATCCCTTTATCTTTGATGTCTTCAAGGTACAGGGAATAGGTGATTTTACATTCTACTTGATGTAAAAATAACGCAGACTATTTGAAAAGTAATGAAAATAAACAAATTTAAATTTAGCTAAAACCCCTGGTACTTACATATACTTACCAACACAGATATTGTTTCTATTGTAAAGTTAGATACGTACATACAACTTCTTTGTTTTTACGTATCGAATGTGTCGTCGTAAAAGCCAGTCTTTTTTTACTCTTGATGTTTAAGAACCTTAGGTATGCTACTCTAGTACCTACTTTTAACGTCAAAGCAAGATGCTATAGCGTCTTAGACATATTAACAAATATTGCTTCAACTTATTTTAAATATTTCTTATAGGTACATAGATTATACGCTGAACTGTTAAAAGCTTTTCAGTATAATATTCTAAATTTTTTGACTAGAAATGTGTCAACCATTAAAAATTAGCAGCTGTCCCGAACTTTTTACAAATCCACGAGAACAAAGCAAAACGAAGCGCGAAAAACAAAAGCTGTCCTCAGATCTGACGCGTAATATTGCCAGTTAAAAGAATCATAATTAATTTTAAAATAAACCTCTTAACACTAAGTGCCTCTGCGGTCACATTACAGTATATTCTCAAATATTTTATGGGTATGCTAAAAAACATCATAATGTGTATTGTAAAATATTTCTGGATTCAACAAACAAACGATGTATAATAATTTAAAGAATAGTAAAGTGGCCAGCTCCTTTTTAGTTGGCGGACATTTATTGTTTTTTAATGAAGTGGCTGACAACGCGACTTGGCTGAACTGAAGCCAAAGACACGCGTCATAACTATACGAAAGCGATCTCTTTTCATGTTTTTTTGTGTCATTCGTCAGCGAGTTACTAACTCTGGCGCCGGTGTTTCTTTGTAAGCGTGGTGTTTATGAAGTGTTGTTATATTGCTTTAGCTTTGAAACATGGAACGGAAAGTTGTTGTTTCCATGCTTTGCAAGATTTTAGTTTATAAATGATGCGAATATATTCTACAAATCATTTAGATAGCGAGAGACAGAAAATAAAATCTTGGTTGTATGCTGTAATAACTAACTCAAAAACACATTATATTTTTGGGCCAAGCCTAGTTAATTAAACATAAATAATAAACTTAATAAACAACCTTCTTTTACTCAAATGTAACGTACATTTTTCTAAGACTCTTTTATGCAAACCATTTATTATTATTACTCTTACCTGGCTTTTTATTTTAAAACACCACGATGTAAACTGGACATAAAATCTTTGATAAAATCTATCCACCAATTCTTTCAGCAAACATATCAACACAACTTGTCTAGACATCTGAAGATGTTTTTAAAATAAAGTTTTTCAGACTGCAGAAACATAAAAATTACTGACTGAACCAGCACAAGTAGAATTGTAAACTCTGCAGAATGAGAAAATATTATATACACTCTAGGTAGTAAGATGTATGTTAGGTATTGAATCCACAGAATACAGAGTACAAACTTTTGCTACTCCATTTCCTAATACTCTGTAATCATTATGGGGACAGCAACTATCACTCAATTTTACGTCCAAATCATTGTGCTAATTAAAAAAAACATTATCAGCGCAGTCTCACGCTGGATTTTCTAATCGTAAGCGTGAAATAAACACTGAAATTGCAATGCTTCCGAGGCCTGCTCTTCTTTATTCAATTACATTATAAACACATAGTTATTTTCACTTAACAAACTCTTTACTTGCAAAAGCGACACTGTCGTCAAAGAAGATGCAAGACATAAATATAATATTGTAAGATTATATGTTTAAAAAATATAAAACATTTGAAGCAAACAGCTTTTTAACAGCAGTGTCAACGATACAAATAGGTGATTTGGTCTCACCACAGTTGCAGATACAAGTAGGTATATGTATATACGCTATAACTCATATCATTTGTCACTTTTAATTGCCAGTTTGTGGTTGTCGAAACCGTCTGAAGAAAGGCGGTATATTTAGTTTATTGAGAAATAAAAGGCGGAGTAGTGTTGGGACGATAATTTTGTCGATGTTTCTGAGTTTGGAGGGTATTTTTATTTAAATTTTAATAAACACACGCTTGATTGCGAGATTGTCAGAAAACAAACGTACATTTTTAATCTAGCTACAGTGCTAGTACGTGTTTAGACTAAAAAAACTGCCAGGTAGAGAGCAAATTGACACAACCAGATAGGTACTTTTTCTATTTTATTATATCGATTTCAAATTTCGAACTAAATATCTGTAAGTCAATATGAACTTACTTTAGCTATTCAAACTTGGCAGTTTTATTATTTATTCTACAAATTTATAAAGTGTGATTTTGTAAAATAACTATATCGATACATTTAATGGTTAAGAAATTATCGACCTAACTATTCACATCCCTACAAGCTCCAGTCGAAATTGAGACATAACGCGGCGCTCGTCCCGATATTATGTTCAAAGCCGCCATACATTTGTCAATAGCACTTTGATGTAAATATTAAACGTGTAAACTGCGGCCTTTAAACAAAGACACAAACCAATTCCGGCCTCTTTAGATACGGCGAGAGATGGCTCTGCATGCGGATATAATGTAAACTAAAATCTATGCAATAAGATAAAAATCTGTTTTTATTTAATAGGTACAAAAAAAGTAGCAAAACACAAAAAAATAATATAACGATTAATGACATAGAATAAAAGATATATGCTGGAGAAAGCTTGAATATTCTACTCCGTTCGTTCGTCACACTTTAAAAGGCTATGATAATTTGGATGCAATTTGGAATTGAGGTTAAGAAACATCTGATTTAAGATATCGTAGATTAAACGAGTATATTCGTATCCAATAATTAATCAACTGTTAAAATTATTAAAGGTCTGAAATTCAAAAGTGCTGCCCCCAGTTGCTCGCAAAGTTTACTCACCCAGACTATAGAAGTGATATCTATATTTTAATCGATCCGCCAATCGTCTCTATCTCGGATGAAAGGGTTTAAGTGAATGTGTTAATGTCGCTTCCTCCGCTCTTAAATGTCGTAAACATGTTCATTCGGTCGCTTTATAATCTCTTGTTGATAGAAAAAGAAAGAAAAGGATTGATCTCGATTTCAAAGTGCGTGTGAGAAAAAAAATCGATGTTATTTGATGTTGGAATATATTTGGCACAAACTAGAATACTCTCCTTTAAACAGACTTCAAATTTAAGATTCTTACCAAAGAATTAAGATGCCAGTAGCATACCTTACCTACATTTTAATAAACAATAATAGAAGTCTCTTGACTCCGCTATTCATTCTACAAAAAACTCATTTCTTTATGTACGTATTATAAACTGGCCTAGAATATTTGACTAATAGATGATCATCATTATTGGCGATGATAAAAGACAACGCCTACCCACCTTTTAACTAGCACAATAAAAAAAAACAATCACCATTGCAACATCAAAGGCGTCCAATATTATCATCTACTTATTATATCTACCGAAGCCAAATGAAAATGTGATTATAATGGTTCGTATCTCCACTAATAATAGTGTCGTTTATACCGCAATAAACTAAATATATTTCGCGGCGGCGCGTGAAGCTGGCGCGGTCGCGGCGTTTGACATACAATTAAAAATGACAGATGAGTCCGCCATCTTGGATGCGGAATCAAAGCGCGCCGCCGCGGTGCGGGGAGGTCAGTTGTGCGGAACGCTACTGGGATGACTAACTAACCCATCCTGGGTTCAACATATTTTAGTAAGCGTCGGAGACTTATCAGAAAATAATACAACACTATTTCTAATTTATGTCATCCTTGTAATTATAGCCTTATTGGCCTGCTTGTAATTATTATCAAAAAACAAGGAATATAAAGCTTTTTAATTATTCTCATCGTTAGTTACGAGCTATTCTACATTCTCAGGCCTCATAAGTATTAGATATTAAAAAAAACCGGCCAAGTGCGAGTCGGACTCGCGCACCGAGGGTTCCGTACAAACCTGCAAGGTTAAATATTTTGTGATGTAACTAAAAATTTATGGTTTTCGTAATTTTTCCTTTATCTATGCTATAAGACGTTGCTTCGTACCAAATTTCAAGATTCTGAGTTCACGGGAAGCACCCTGTAGGTTTTGATTCCCTTGCAAGTGTCGAAAATTTGCGGCATAAATGGCTGTATCTTTTGATTGCGTTGGCTTAGAAGTTTGATTTTTTCACAGCTTCAAGGGACAGTAGACTTGAGTAATTGATATAAATTTCAGCTTCATACCTCTACGCGTTCCTGAGAAAAAGGGTCTTGACAGACGGACGGACGGACGGACAGACGGACAACAAAGTGATCCTATAAGGGTTCCGTTTTTTCCTTTTGAGGTACGGAACCCTAAAAAACTTGCAAGATATGATAATCTTCATACAATCCTCTATCAAAACCAGTTCAGCCGCTTCATTATACAAATTGCAAAAAACATAACAAATTTCACTAATTGTCTTCTCTTTTATGATATTACTTGCATATAACTAAGGAATAGTTTATCTTTTTACCATCAAACCAAAAAAGACAGGAATACTTAGGTCAAACTTTTGCCTATTACAATACTGAATACTGATCCCTGAAAAAATGTCTGAAAAGTAGGACACCGACTCAACACATTCTTAGCTAGTTAATGTTGACGGATGCTTGATGGTTTGACGGCTTGACGCTCCGTTGACATTTACGTCAGTCCCCGAGACACATTTTTTTTTAGTTTTTTTGTTATGGATACGTTCTAATAAGTTTGTAACGGAACTGTGATGTAGGTAGCTAATTAAGAAGCGGGGATTTTTACAGCTTTTTGCAAGTAGCGGTAGATTTTTTCTAGTTGTTTGGTTGGATAGAGGTGGTAGTGATGTCTTTGTCTTAGTTAATTAGCTGCTTATAATTTGGGTATTTTGTGCTAAAGCGTAACGTACTGAGTTCTAGGCAAGCGCGCTAGATCGTAGATTACAACATTGCTTAGCATCAGGCGAGTTGTAGTCAAGCGTGAGCCAATCTTGTTTAAAAAATATAGGTAATCGTTTCTTTTATTTCCTTATTTAGGTTGGTACCTCAATCGTGTAAGCTATGCTTAGACACTTCATACTTTTATAACATCGAAACCGTTTTTCCACTACTCACCACTAATCTTACAGAACTTACTTTTATGATCGTTATGCTACGCTATATTGTCGAGTGTAGACCTTGCTACGCTGCGGTTGCTACGAACTCGAAGCTACGAGAAGCTACACACAGATCTACGAGAGTAATTTATTGTCATAAAAAGTAATAAAGAAAGCCTACAAATTAAGTTTTATTTATGAAGACAAAGGATTAGAAGCATTCGTTCTTCGTGTGATGGTGAAGATTACCTAATATTTCTATAGCAACTTTTTTATTGACATCACTAGAGACAAGAACGCTGGCTGGTTCCTTGCGCAAAGGATTTCTATAGCAATCCAGCGTGGGAATGCAGCCAGCGTTCTTGGCTCCATACCACATGTAGATTGTTTAAATTTAGTTTAGATGTAAATACTCTTTTTTAGTTCTATTAGTGTTAATATGTGTAAATATTGTTTCTTATTATTTTAATAAAACTTTTTTATATAACAATTGACTATTTTTGAGGATACGTAGCAAGTACCTACTTAGTTACTTATTAAATTTGTTCCTGGGAGTAATAAAACTTACGCTTTTGGAATCATTGTCCTGACAGTTTATTGAACTACCTAAAAGAGACACAGAGTCCAAACAACTGTTCGTAAGGGCTTTTAAACCTGGATGGCGGATTTCTCAGATATGTAGGTATGTATTAAAAAATGAAACAAGAGTATATTCAACTTGAATCTATTTTATATCAACATGTTGGCGACTTACACAAGTTGCTGATATTTACAGCGACACCTTACACATATGTAGCTATACAATAACTTATTTACTTTATACATCGCGCTGACATTTTGTTGCAAAGCTAAATAAATAATAGGTACCTACATATCTCTCGTATTGAACTTGACATTCATTCGAGTTGATTTGTACAAAAATAAACGTTTAAACCAACCATATAAAATCTGAAAAATAGATGTACTTAAGTAAACATTTTTTGTTAATATTTTTTTGTAGAATGACCATAAAAAAAACGAAAATACATTGACTGAACATTGTTGACTTTCGATATAATTTAGCTCGGTCAGTCATAGGTTTCACTTGGCAAAGCATTAACTTAAATGCAATTTTATCACAAGTGTTTAACATATAGTAAGTTTATAACTACAGTAGTTGTACAGAAAAAGGTTTCATACAAAACCATGTTATAATAAAAAAAAATAGTTTTCTTGAGTCGAGTTGTTAGCGAGCTTCTAAAGGCGAGCTATATGCATAAATTTGTAAGAAGCTAAGACACCTTAATAGATAGGTTAGTATTTACAGGATAGCTTTAATATGTAAGCAAGTAGTTGAGTAATTTATTTACATATATACAGAAATAAACACAATATAGCACTATGTATGAATGTATGTGATGACTGGCATGAAATTATTTAAACCATGACAAAAGTTCACCCGACATTTCAATAACTATCTATAACCGATTTTGCAAATATGGACACATCAATTTATCGATCAGATTAGTAAGCAGTTTTTTTCACTGATGTTCGACTTTGTTCATAAAAGTGACTGGTAGTTTCACATCTTAAACTAATAACTAGTATTTTATTAAATTTACTAAATTAGCATATCAGTACAAAGCTAGCTTATATTAGTCTTACAACTCTGCAGTATTATTGATACAGTTTTTTTAATAAACCTGGAAGAGGTGTAACATTGGTGTAACAACGCAAAAAGAAACATAACGAAAGTTTCAACATCGTTTTAGATCTTGAAATAGAGATTCAGTTGTTTAGAGTATTTGTTCTTTGGCAAGCAGAAATTTGTTCATTTATTTCCATAAAAAGATTGGTTTCATACATGTTTCTTTTTGTATTTATATATTTTGACAATCCCTCTTTTCAGGGTTTTAACCTTTTTGCATCCTGTTCAATATTGAAATAGCGTTCTTAAAATTAAATGTGTTAATTTCTAATCCACTTATCAGATACATATCACAATCGATTCATAACTACAAATTGCACTAGACCTAGATTCCGTTTTAGCACTAGAGGAATACACCCGGGTGATGTGGAAATTACTTTTTATATAAACAATAATTATAAACGCAATTTTCGTTTATAATTATTCTATAACTTGTCTCTATTAATGTGCTTAGTATTGTATTTCTAACGTTTTTTAGTTCACATAGTGAATTATGTAACTGTTGCAAACGTTTTGTTTTGGAGTAATCAATTTTAACAGCAGCTTATGTAAGTGAAGGCTCTCATTTTCACACTGTGTTTGCAGTTTGTTCGCCTCTCAATAAATAAAAACGATTCTACAAACTACGAAACAACATACTACTTACATTGATAAAAAAAACATCTCCTGAAATGAAAAAAAATCAAGCTTCTTATTTAATTATAGGAACATATTTTATTTATATACAATTTCATTTATTTAAAAAAATCAGAGCATTCAATAACGGTTTAAGGTATCTTCCTTGCTGGTCTAAGCAACTCACATCAAACTAAAACTTTGACATCTGTTTACAAGCTGTCATTTACACACCACCACTAACTGCCACACCACCCGGTCGCACTTCCCCCTAAACGCACTAATTGGACAGTCCATCAGAGTCCTTTTCCACCCGCGGCTCTGCCACCACGGGGCGCTGCCACAATCACGTGTGACTGTGTCCGAGGCTGCCGTGAGAATGATGGTGATTGGCTGCGAGGTGGTGGAAATATGGTGCGTAGGGTCCAGGGCCTGTGAAGGGGTACGGGACCCCGTGGCTGTAGAGAAGGCCCCCAGGGTAGGGGCCGGAAGGGAAGCCCCCGGCGGGGGGAGGGGGGACGGTGGGACTGTTCACGTCCATGCCAGGGTTCTGCTTTTTCCACTTCGTTCGACGATTTTGGAACCAGATTTTGACCTGTAGAGGAAAATTTTAATTAGCATATAGTTAAAAAAGAGTTATGTCAACGGTTTATGACAAAATTTGTTCCTTAGGAGAAAGGTTTCATATAATTTTGTGGCTTAGTTAATTATTTCATTAATTAGATAAAGCAAATAATTTAAAACCATTATTTTAAGCTATGTATAATTAGACCGGCTGATTTGAAAATGTTCGTAACTAATAAAAGAAAATTATAGCATATAAATATATTTTTAACAATTTGAACATTTAAACGACACGTCTACTACTGTAGTCAAGTTAGGTAAATGAATATAATGTAAAGTAGATACTAACCTGAGTTTCCGTGAGACTCAAACTCAGCGCCAGGTTGAGTCTCTCACACACGGACAAATATCTCGTAGTCTTGAACTTATTCTCCAAAGAGACCAACTGTTCATATGTAAACGCAGTCCTCGCCCTCCTTGGCTTCGTACCTCCTTTCGAATCTCTGCTGGAAGAACTTTTTCCTTTTTTAGAGCTGGAGCTATGTGGACTCTTTGGATCTCCGTTCTCGTCGAGGTCAGATTGCGTAAGGAGATCGTCGTCTAAGTTTGAGGTTTGATCATCTGTTTCAACCTCGTCTGTTTCTAGATCGGAGTGCATGTGGTCTTTTACTGAAACAATAGAAATAATTTTTAGTTATTAAGATGTTAAAAGTGGCATTGTAAAGGTGTTGACGCTTCTGTGGTTTGGATGATACGCTAAATTGTAGGTCCCGGTATTGAAACGGTATCCTAAATTAGACTAGTAAAGGAGAAAAGAAAAAGTCAAAAATATTGATTTAGATTATTATTATTATATTAATAATGAGGCCACCGCTGAAGGGAATTAGATTTTCAGCAGAACTAATTAACCTGAAAAGCTTGAATTGCTTCTGTCTTTGATTATAACCCCGTTGATTGTTTTTCAACGAAAGTGTTCGTAAAGAGTTTCTGACTAGAAATTAAAAAGATATCACAATTTTCCCAGAAAATATTGTCTCCCATCTGTCACCGGCGAAATTAATTTATTGAAGGTGAAAGTAGTTAACCGCACATAATATAAATCAAAATGTTTTATGGTTTCCTCACAATCAACATTTTTCTTGATTTCTTCGTGTTCTCGGTTGATATAATGGGCATTTCCTCTTCCTCCCAGGCGGCGCGCGTCGACTGATACTATGCGAAATAGTTTTAATACCACTATTAATTTTTTAATGTGGCAACTTTGCTAACAAATTTTCATCGTCCGGAAATATTAAAAAAATAATTTAGTGCGCGACAGTTTGTGTTTAGGAAAATCGGATAAATGAGAGTATTGCAGGATATATAAATATTAATGGAATCGACGAGGTGGTTGTAGTCATCGGGACAGTATTTAGGAAACGGCAAATGGGTGTAAAATTGCCGATAAACAAGCGTAAAATATGGTGCCATAGGTACACGCTTATAGCTTTATGGCTGCACAAAATTAGGACGAGGATTAAATAAAGTTTTGATGTGCATATTTTGATGATATTTAGCATTCAAAGATAAAAAGATTTCAGAATGAATGCCTATGAAATATCTGTAATATGTCTGTACAAGATCGACGCAGCTGGCACATTCATAGAGAGGCTTATGCCCAGCAGTGGGATAGAGAAGGCTGTGGATGATGATGATGATAAAATATCACTTACAAGTTTATATAAATGTTATAAAAACAAAACTATTGAAAAAGTGAACACAAGGACTGTAATAAAGACATACAAATCAAATCTAATCTGAAACATTCATGAAAATGGGAGCACTTATTTACCCACCGAAAAATCTTCCTAAAATAAGTACTACATCCCCTAAAGGGTAACAAATAGCAGTGTTGCCACTTGCCAGGTACAAGCGTGTTACGGCGGGAGTAAAGCCAGGCTTACGGCACCATGTTGTGAATCCACGCCGGGGTTTACATGGTTCACATGTAGGTACTTTATACTACTCTGTAGCTATGTAGATAGATATAGGCATTTATTTTATTACGCTAGTAACTGCCAATTTATAGCAAAATGTTGAACCCTAATCTATAGTGTGGGGCTAGCTGGCACCGTGTGCATTGTCCCGGAATATTTATTTATTTGATTTGTTACTAGCTGACCCGGCGAACTTTGTTTCGCCTTAGAGGCAATAAATAAGCAGATTCTGGATAATAATCTTTTTTTTTTAAAAGCGGGATAAAAGATTTCTTATGTCCGTCTCCTGGTTCTAAGCTGAGGTAGCTTAGAACCAGGAGACGGACATAAGAAATCTTCCCACCAATTTTTTTTAACACATAAATATAAACACGTTTAAATCAGGAAACTTGTGATGAGTCGCGATCATATTTCTTTAATCTATTTATCATTGCGTAGCATTATTATATGTTCGATGCTATTACTATTTATTTATTTACAGACACAAAAAACAACTTACAAACTAAAACTTATACCTATAAAAAACAAACTTAACCTTACATGTGAATTTTTTTTAACTATTGTGTTTATAATTTTTAATTATAGTCTAACTATTGTGTGCAACTTTCTTTACAATATAATGTTTTGCTCTTAAAGTTTATAGAAAACGTCACTATTATAAGCTATGTTTTCCCAAAGCCCCACCAAACCTCTTTTTCACTGTATATCTATAGTGAGCAATAAGGTCTATATAGATCTAGGTTTTCTTATCTTATTTAGCCACCATACTTATTTTTCTCCTATAGTCATTAGTAAGGTTTATTTGTTTGTTTATTCTCTCTAACAAGCAGTGAGCGAGCAATTAGCCTAGATGCCTACAATGAGACACACGCACCTGCGATACAGTGCTGATAGATCTACGAGGGTGTATTATAAGTACTAATCGATGTCATAAAGTGCAGTGAGTGAGTAAAGTTTCTGTTGTTCAACCAACGAAATTTTAATAAATTATATAAGTTTGTTCCTTGATTTAAAAAAAATTGGTCCCTAAACACCATTTACATCTCGAAACATCGCCAGAGAAGCAGCAGCTAGACAATAGGTATATAAATCGCTAAACCATATCAGTAATAGTGATATCAATACGCTTTAAACCCTTTAAACAAACTCTGGTCATAGCGTACGAATACCCCAATCAAGGTGGAGACGAGAACCACAAAATCGGGCTAAGTGGCGTGCCTTGAGAGAGGCCTATGTCCAGTTGTGGGCGAATGTAGGCTAATGATGATCCCATCAGCATGACCACGTTAAATGTAATGTAAATCTGTCTCCAAGCGCTTAACGGTTTATTTGAGCAGTCTCGTATAAGAAAAGAAACATGGTGTAGCTTGTGAATTTCGTTTTGAAGAACTAACTGTAGTCTGACTGTAAGAGTGTAAAAAAAACTTCAATATGTGGATCTATCTATGTATATCGCTTGCTGCTAGATAATGCAGTGTCAAAGCAGTGGCACGTCTCGCATTCTAATAGGTAATTACACTGGCATCTGGAATGCAACGCGAGGCATCTAGCCATCTAGACACAGTCTAGGATACATTCTTGAATAGACGGTACGATATTTTAATGACTGTAGATTTATTTAAGTTGACACATTGTATGATTACATGTTCTTAAAATCATGTTTGACATGATTTTAAGAACAAAAAATTTCATTATTTTATTAATAATCCAGATTATAACTTCTAAAATTTTATTAAAACTGAATGTTATAAATTCAATTTGACGAGATATTGTAATTTGTGTAGCATATTCTATGATATTAGTACTTATACCTATACCTATGTATGTTACAACTTTACAGTATCAATTAAGATTCTTTATCTTTGAGACTAGGACGCAACTCTCAGGTGTTTAGTTTATTTCAGCTGCGATTACAGGCATTAAAGGCTAAACTTACAACTTACTATATCGATTTATAATACTTACTTAACTAGTTATTAATGAAAAAATTCAATGTCCTAAAACCCTTAGCAAAATAAAAATGAATTCTTTATCTTTGTAGAAGCTTTTCTGAGTCAGGGTTGCATAAGATTTGAAGATGACCTATTTAGGCTTCTATAAATGTGTACGAAATTTCCATGAGTGTATGTTTGTGCTAGTTTGTCTATATTTCTTTGAGACTATTTGGCATTAATAGTTACTTGTGGTTTCGGATAAGGTATCTTTCAACTTAGAGAACAGTGTAAGTTTTGTAGTTTATAAGATAAGATTATGCATATAAAGTGGGTTTTTACTTCACTCATACATTAGGTATGTAGTTAATATTGAGTTCTTATAATTGGGAATTATAAACTGTTATGTAAGTTTTTTATAACAAGTGCAGTTGCAGTCGATAAGTACCTACATTTGGCAAAGTAGGGTACAGTAATAATAACTCACTCGTGCTAAAGTTTACTTCTATCGCTAAAGAGGCAATAAAGATTTCAAACGCACACAATTACAGTTTCATTTACGAGCTGCAGTCGACGTCGCGATTTGTATTTATTTGTTTAAACCGATAGACCTGAGATATACAGGACTATTGTTTATGTGATAGAGAGATGATAGATATGCTTCATATCTTAGACTACAGTGGTGCATAATATCAGGCAGGCTGTAGTCAAATGTAAGCCTATTCCTTGTTGAAAAAAGATATAAATAAAGTCTGAGATTAATTAAATTAATTTACTTAAAATTGTGCACGTGAGTATAATGTTTTTTTATAAAAAAATAAACACTTCGTATGAAAAAAAAATATAAACTTAGTCTGCGATCTATATAAGTGAATCCGTAAGTTAATCAGTACTTACTTACAGAATTAGAACAATTTCAAGTTATGTAATATTCATAGGGAACATATATCTATTTTCTCGTCATTAGTAGTCCTGTACATACATATCTCCCATGCATTAAATCAGTCATCAAGCCACTCGCCGGCACTCGCCGCTAGAGGGCGATCTTGTAGACGTGTCTGCATTGCTTATAAATATCTACTAAAATACATCTAAATAGTGATACCTGTGCTATAGTTATAGATAAGCATTAAATCATCTTATAAAAATATCTACGATCGCGCAAACTACGAGTAAAATCTAAAGATTCAAAAGATTCTCCGAATTCCACAATCGCCTAACAACAAACTACATACTCACTAATCAACCAATTAATTTTAATTAATGTATAATTATCGATTCCATGTGAGAGAGGTCTTTTTACGTAAAAAACATGATAATTGAGTTAGTCAAGTCAATTTCGATAACTGAGCATTACATAAATTGTTTTAAAAACCATGTTTTAATCATATTTGATGATACATTCCAACGGCAAAGTCTAAACCTACGAAAACTGTTTTCGAAAGCCTACATGTCAGATTTAGCAACGCTTCTTTACCAATTATTTATACAATAGGTAATATCAAGAATTAAGTTTCCATGACCTTATTATACCTACCCATTAATTTAATTCAACTACTTTATGATCTTTCTAATCACTATCTCAAAACCAGTCAAAGTAACCAGTTATCTGAAATCCTTTACATACCTACCTACATAATATATACCTACACTATACTCCCAAAATCCCAGTGCGGAAAGGCACTTGTAATCGAGAGGGCTTTATTAATTACAAACTTGGACCGCAACCTCCTTCCCCACCCTTCACCCCCCAAACCCATTACCAACCAATTACCGTCCTTACTCTTTACCCACTAGAGCTAAAAGTCCCAGAGCAGCAAGAAAATATCCAAAACCCAGCCTTATCTTTTGGGCGGCAGCGCTAAGAGGTGGCTTTTAAACGCCTCCGTAAGCGATTTCCAACTTAATGTTGGAAGTTTTAGGGTTACTTTTGGCGCGGAGGTTGTAATCTGCAAACAGGGTCGATCAATTTGTTAAATGAAGAAAATGGAGATGTGTAATTTGGGAGGATGGACGGTTGAGTGCGGTAATGCGGCCCTTGTTCGCGAGCTTGTCCCAGATGTAGGAGCTATCTGTCTACTATACTTATTGATCCTACGGATTGAGCTTCTGGGGATACCAGTCACGGGCTAGCGAAGTTACGGCGAAAAAATATCGCACGATCAAACTTTTTCTTATCTCGGATGATGTTTTGGTGTGATGTGTTCTAGTTATCGTGTTGATGTAATATTTGACCTACTAGCGCTTCTATGGCGCAACATTTTACAATTTACGCGTCGTATGGTAGCATGATCATACTTGGTCAATCCACTATAATTGTACTGCCACACTATGTAGAAAAATTTAAACTCAGTGTGACATTTCGTTATTATTTTTTATTTTGCAATGTGAAATATGGATGTCAGCCTGAATTAAAGACATTTTACTTATTCACTAATTATTTTGTTCTATATAGATTATTTTCTGGCTATAGAAGTGGTGAAATTATATTGCCAGGAAAAGAGTCCAAACTATGTTTTCAACAACGAAAAAGATATACAGTACAAGTTGTTGTACTGCCATGAAATATGCATTTATGAATCCATTACTTGCTAGTTATTAATATTAGGTAACAAATACGGATATTAAGCACTGATAATCGATCTATGTAAAAACCATAGGCATAGTCGATCTTTGTAAGAACCAATATTCTACACACATATTTCTACTTCTCATTACTTATCTTACAAACTTTTCACGAATTACTGTAGTACTGTGTGTACTTACAAACCTATTAATAAAATATATATGTATATATGTGCAACTAGTGGGTGCTCGCGGCTTCGCTCGCATTAAGAAGTAAAACTTGCATCCCCTATTTCACCTCTTTAAAAGTGACATTTCCAAAAATCCTTTCTTAGCGGAAGCCTACGTCATAACATCTACCTTCATTCCAAATTTCAGCCCAATCCGTCCAGTGGCTTGGGCTGTGCGTTGATAGATCACTATATCAGTCAGTCAGTCACCTTTGAGTTTTAAATATACAGAAATAAGACTTTAAAAAATGTAAGTTGGTATTATAGTATATGAACCATGTAGGATGGATAATAGCGTCTATAAATAAGCACTTACATAAAATAAGTCACACAAGTAGTTACACAACAAAATAACCGCCACTAGAACACTAACTGAGCAATCACGTCCCCAAAATTGTTCTACCAAAATAAAAGCAAACCTTTTCACCCAATTTATATTCTCGGGGTAAAATGAAAGGGTGTTTTCACGTAATTTCGGGTGTAGTAATTAAAAAGTCAGTGTTGCCAACATTAAGCCCCTCGTTAACGACAACTTCCGTATCCGCTTACACCGGAACTGAAGAAATAAATACTTTTAACACTTCCGCTGGATTCACTCGGTGGGGTGATATTGTTTCTTCGACAATAACTTCTAATTTTATGAGATGATTGCTTACGAACTGTTAATAAGCATCAAAAGTAATTAGATCATAATTATCATATATATTTACAATTTTGACACTGAATGTATTTTTAATAAGGCAATTTATAGGCACGAAAATAACAATCCAAATTGTTGTTTTGTAAAAGTAAAGGGATTCTACATGCCAAAGAAAGAAAAGATGTATGTATTAGCGCAAGTAAAACACTACACCATGTACAGTGTTATAAATAAATAATAATAAATAAAATAAATATTCTGGGACATTGCACACAGCGCCATCTAGCCCCACACTAAGCAAACGCTTGTGTCGTGGGTACTAGATAACGGATATAATACTTATATACTTTTCTTTTGTAAATACATACTTATTATACATACAAACGACCAGACTCAACACAAGTAATTATAAAATTTTAAAGGACATAATTACTTGTGTCATGCGGGAATCGAACCCGCGACCTCTAGATTAGAAGGCAGAGCCACTACCAACTAAGCTAACAGGCTAGTCTTTTGTAGTACATAAATTCAGCTATAAAACGCAGTCCTAACAAACAAGCTAAGCGGAACCGTTCAGTCCATTTCCATAAAATAACTCAAAAATTATCCCAAATCCCCGACTACAGGCTTCCATAACACGGGACCGTTCAAACTCCGTTCAATCGAAAAACTCACTGAAAACATGCACGAAAAACGCCTACCAAGCGAGACCGAGCACCTACCCGGCGGAGCGGACGGAAAGTATCTGGACCGGCCTAAAGGCCCGAAAAATAAGCCAATTCTGACCCTAAACGCTCCAAATTTATGGCCCTCCTTGACCCTTGCGCCGCTTTATTCACCTTTTATTTTTATTTGAGTGAGCAAGGAACAAATCTTAGCGTAAAAGGGATAATAAAATAATCGTTAGATTCGTTTAGACGCGTCTAATTTCACGGCTTGCTGCGTAAGGGACGGGGGTGGCTGACTCGCTCGCACGCGTAGTGCTGGCTCTTTCTACTGGACGGCTCTGAGTTGCAAATGTTTGATTGCGGGATTGTCGGAAAGTGCTTCGGAAGAGCTTTGAAAGCTGCGTGCTTAGTGGAGGCGTTTGAGTGAAGATTTTTATGGTGATCTCATTTAATTGTATTTCAATTAGATTATAATATGTTTTGGAACACGAGTGTGTCTCTGTATGCTGATGAGTGGTTTACTATACTACTAAGTATAGAACTATTGTTATATAGCGGGAGTTATTCTATTACTCTAATACTTAAATATCGCACTGTCCTAATCTGGGACAAAAAACTTATGTACAAAAAAATCTTGGTTTGTTGATATGCCCATATGCCATGAATTTTGGATAAAGATAAAGAATATTTATTAAAACTGTAAAGTTTCGATAAAAAAAAACTATACGAATATTATAAAGTTAGAGAGTTTGTTTATTTGTTTGTTTGTTTGAACACGGTAATCTCAGGAACTACTGGTGCGAATTGAAAAATTATTTTTGTGTTGAATAGACCATTTATCGAGGAAGGCTTTAGGCTATATAACTTCACGCTGCAACTACTAGGGACGAAGAAACAATGGAAAATGTGGAAAAAAACGGGGAAAATATTATGTAACTCGCTAGAACCGTTTATATGGTAATAACTATTCCACGCGGACGAAGTCGCGAGCACAGCTAGTATTATATAAAACGAAGGATGAACACATCATCTGACTATTAAGATGTAATTAATTATACTTTGCAAGCCCATTTTTACTGTGATACATAATTAAACAATAGCAAACAATAAAAAGATTAACCGTATCAAGGGGGTTTCTTTTCCTCAGTAGGTATAACGGTTAAAAATCCAATACAAAATGTAAAAGCCCTAAACCAAGAGACAAGGATCACAACGAGCGGTGATAAAAAACCTATAACGATTGCAGACTCGATAGTGATGTGCGAGTGAAGTATTACTTATCGATATTTACTGCCGCGATACAGACATCGACTAAATTGGGTGGAATAGAGATGTGACTCGGGATCGTGTTATGAATATATTATATATATAAGAATGTTAGCTATATGAATTGTATAAAATTAAAATTTTAATAATTTAATACAATAGTAATGACACTAAGCTATTTTAGTCGATTACAACAAAAAATAATTAGTATTCAGCGACTGTACCTATCAAATAGTAACTTGAATTTAGTTATAAATTAATTCAATTGCAAATCATCACTATTATAAACATAGCTGCTCAAATTCTTAGACACCAATGAATAGGTAGTACTTACCTATAGTTTTATTAGAATTGGAATGAGTTAAAACCTTTTAATGTAACTACATTGAAAAAAATTGTATAATGATATTTTGCAAGCAATTCAAACAGTACCTGCTTTTAGAAATGGCTCAATAATGGCGTCAATTTATTTTTGTCATATCACGTATTAACTTTAATAGAGACATCAATGATAACAATACAATCACAATATTACACCCAACGGATTTCCTCAAAACTGTTTGTTATGCAAAAAGTTATTTTATGTACAAACAAGTAAGGTTATAATTTGTACTTAAAAACTGTATACAAGTAATGAGTGTCACGTACTCAATCAATCGATTTGAATTGGCGAGAGACGCTTGAAAACGTTGAGACCTGAAGGAATTGCAGTACCTAGACTTTTAATGTAAAAATCTAGGTATTAAACCGTAAAAACATAGTACACACAATACTATTTTGCGTTTTGTTGGACAAAAACTATTGTGTTCCGGTTGTATACACTTTGAAAATACAATGAATGGGCTTACATTACTATTTATTTACTTCTATCTGTCATAAGCAATGAAATATATTGACACGGCCTTTACATGGATGACTAAAACTAATAAATTAGTTACAAAATGGATAAAATTTTATTGTGATAACATTTTATTCTAGCACATAACAGAACGAAAATTGCCTGAGCTTATTTTGGTTAGGAACCTGTATTTTTTTGATGAAATTACATAATTACGATTGTTTTTTTAACTAATATTTAAAAACACAAATTTACTCACCTTGCGAATGTCAACGGACATAACATAGGTCTACCTTAATTTAAATAGACATCCATTATATTTATTATTTACATACCTTTTTTGACAATTTTATTATTCAATTCAAATTCAAAATTCAAAATTAATGTATTCAGAATAAGTGTAACAATAATTCTTAATTACTACCTAACATACTGGGTGAGGGCACACCCGTGCTATGTTAGCTAGTCCATTCCAGTGATCTTGATTACATTAATACAGGTAGGAACAAGTAAAAAATTAATTTTTGAATGTCAAAAGATATTTGTCAAAATATTTTAAACATGATTATGTCTTAAAAATGTCCTTTAAAAGTCTTAATAATATTATATAGTTATCTAGTATTTACGTTAATATTTAGCAATTTCAATTAGTTCTAAATTTACGTTTATATTTACATTTTAGTCCATTTGTAATTATGAGGTGTTTTGAATTTACATAATATAGAATACAAATATTAATTCATGAAATTATCACTATTTAATTTACGAACAATAAGAATAAAAATAAATAAATCATTCATTCAGTTACATACATAGTACATTAATAGTTAATAAGAAGCAAGTTTTTTTTTTATATTTTTTTTTGTATATTATATCTTTATCTTTCAATTATTATATGACATTGTTTCAAATATAAATACAAAGCATTTATTTATTACGCCATAGTTACAAGTCGATTAGGATTTTGTTTTTCTTGTATTCTTAAATTAAGTGATTTGAACATTGTAATTGTGACGTATTTGATTGAATATCTGCTATATAAAAATGAAGAGTTTGTTTGTTTGAACGCGCTAATCTCAGGAACTACTGGTGCGAATTGAAAAAATCTTTTTGTGTTGAATAGACCATTTATCGAGGAAGGCTTTAGGCTATATTAAATCACACTGCAACTAATAGGAGAGAAGAAACAATGGAAAATGTGGAAAAAACGGGAAAAATTATTCATTTTTGAGGGCTTCCGTTGCGTGAGCTGCGAAAACGGTTCATGTCGTGGGTAACAGCTATAATTTATAAAGCTGAAGAGGTAGTTTGCAATAATAAAAACCATGCCCAAAATAACTATTCCACGCGGACGAAGTCGCGCGCATCAGCTAGTTATTAATAAAGCTGCTGCTGTATTAGTAGTATCTACTGACGTGGACATAGAAAATGTAGGTACGCGTTGATTGTCCTTATCAACATCATACGATGGCAAAATTTCAGATTAATTGGAAAAAGATACAAAGCAAGATAAAAGAAGCAAAAGAAGACAATATTTGTAAGTAATATCTAGTGGGTCTGATCAAGAAAGACAGTTCTATTCGATCCAGTGCCTCGCTTAACATATACCTACTTGTGTTTTGTAAATAATGTACATCAGTTAAATTGAATTGTATCAGTTGTATGTACAAAATATGTATGAATTATGATAAAAATATATATTATTGCAACTAGAACAATTTCTAAAAACTTCTGAAGATTTCTGAACAGGCACGTCACCGGCCGAGAATTTCCAGCAATTTTTACAGCCCATATAATTCGCTACTTAATATATTTATTTCTTCCAATTTACAGTAATAACAAATGTGCGTATAAATCTATTAACCGCTAGCCGCCTGAACCAAGTCCGCGCGACGTGGTGACATGATTACTACTTCCGCTCGACACTGACCGACATAGCAGGGGGTTAACTGACTTCGAGAAAGCGGAGGTTTTCAATTCTATGTGTGTGCATATGATTTTGATGGAATTGGTTGCCTTTTGAGTATGAAAATTACGAAGTTGTTCACGAATTTCTTGGTAAAAATAAATAAACAATGTAAGTATCAACTCTATAAATACTGTAGGAAAAGTCCGAAAGTACTGGATTCTCGCTCGGCTAAATATAAAACTGCAATTATCTTTCGTAGGTTCTGATGCATTAATTCCTTAACAGTTTTCTGTCTCAGCAACTAGACCTTTATTAAGATTAAATTGGCCTAATAAGAAGTATCAGCAACAAGACAAGATCAAACAATATAAATCAAGGACTCAGAGACAACAACAACAATATAGGTATATGAATTAGTTGAGTTGTTCGCTGCATGCTGACAGGTATACGGCTTCCAACACACACTGACCTACAGAATTGATAGTGATAATGGAGTGACAGCTTAACTATAAGCCTGTACTGTATGACTGTTACTTCCTCATGACTGAGGGTCGTGATACCCCTGCAGAATTAATTCGTTAGGGGAGCTCTCTTGAGCAGATACATCGTGGTGTGTGCCTAGGTCCTATCCCGGAAGACACATGTCTTTGGATAACATTAACTATGTCATATGAAATAGACTGCCCATTGGCAGACCCAAAAAGAAGAAAAAATGGGGAATAGTTGATAATCATCTGGATTAAATAAGTCTTTGAATAAAGGCTAGATATTGATTTTTCTATCAGAGTCTACGCTTGTCAAATATATTAAACCAAGGTTTTAGAGGCCAGTTAAAGTATCACTATTCTAACTAGCTTCACAAAATATGTCTAAGAGATAACATCAATACATATATCAATTACATAGTTAGTTGAGTTGTTCGCACGCGTCCTGCTGATAGGTTTACCGCTTCCGACACGCACTGACCGACGGGAGGCAGGGGACTGACATGCGGCCACGGGAGAACTGAAAATTTGATAAATAGGTGCAGGATTTTGGGATTGAAAACTGGTTCCATCAAACTATTCTATAAACGTATATAAAAGAAAAAAGTGTTTGTTGCCTTCTTCCTTTATTGGTCTGTTTGTTTCTCTTTAACTGTTCAAAGGAATGAAAGGAAAATTGTAATCTCTGTTCTGGTGGTAGGTGTATGGTAGTAAGTCACAAGAGTGACATGATAGTAAATAAACAATTCAAAATAGAACTAAGAGTTGTATTATGTATTATCTATGTGCTAAGAGGCACAACAACAATATATGAATTAGTTAGTTGAGTTGTTTGCACGCGTCCTGCTGACAGGTTTACCGCTTCCGACACGCACTGACCGACGGAAGGCAGGGGACTGACATGCGGCCACGGGAGAACAGGCTGTTTGATAAATACGTGCATGATTTTGATACTGAAGACTGATTCAATCATAACGATATATAAAACCTATGTTTAAGCAATAGTGTGTCTGTTAGTTTGTCTATTTAGTGGTATGTCTGTTAAGAAGGACCGATTATTAAAATTCCTAAATTATAAGTAACATGCTGCCACGGGAGTCCTGACTTCGGGTGTATTATGATTCCATTGTTCTGACTTTTTGAAATATATTTGCAGAATTTTGGAACTGAAGCCCCAAATATATAATAACCCAATACTGAAGACTAGCACTACTTAAAACAACGTAGGTCAGTAATTTTGTGGCTAGAAGCTAGTTCTATCATGTTTTTTTTTCATCAGTACTGATCCACCGATGTCAACCATAAATTTAGTATTTTGTGATGTATGTATTACTAGCAACGTCCCACGGTGTTACTCGCGTTAATCCGGGATAAAATTACCTTATGTATTCATTCATATAAATAGCTATCTCCCCACCTAACTTCATTCAAATCGGTTCATCCGTTTGAGCGTGCAGAAGTACTAAACATGCACACACACGCACAAACATTCGTTATAATACTAGCGATAATATTGGTGTGAAGTAATTGAAGCACTAGTCCTTACGTCACCAGTCTGTTTCATATGGTTAGCCTTCTATAACGTTAACTTTACCTTAACTTAGCTGCTGGCGGTTCAGCTCGCGTAGTGTTAAGATAAAAAGTAGACCATGTGACTCCAAATGTCTCCAAAGTCCACTCTAAAAATTACCAAATAAATAAAATTTTACGACATATCACACAGCGCCATCTAGCCCTATATAAAGCTTACGCTTAGAATAAATAAAAACAATATTTTTTTATTCAATCATTCATTCGATTGGACCCTTATACCTCCTCCTACTTTACCACCAAATCAAAAATCCCAACGAACCGCCGCTCCGTTGTGGTGCAAAAAAAGGAATATAACAAAATTATTATTTAAATAAGTATTTAACATAGTAAACGGTGGTTCCCAAATTGTTCATGCATTCACCTCATTTTGTAGAGTTGATTGCACTTCAACCATCACAAAAACTTATGCAACATAGTTTGTGAATAATATCGTAGAGAGACTTAACTTTTTAAAGTAGCAGTTAAAAGATTCATCGAATTGTGAACTACTGTTGTCACTTTTTTGACATTAAATCATAATCACGAAATAAATGATCCAGGAATAACATAATAATAGATTTCTAGATAAGATTTTTTTTTTTTATCTTTTATCTATCTGCGATCAGATTGCACTATAAGCAGATGAGTTTGGAGCTTTTTGTCGTGTAAGTGAGCTCTCCATTGAGTGCTTCTACTTTTTCATACTAGATTTAGGTCTCTGTTATTCTTATTGGTCACTGGGTAATACAGTTTTCCGTTTAAGCCTAGGCTTATACTGGCAGGTTCTTAGGTTGGCGGCCAGGACGTTGGGGTGTGTTGCCAAACGATTGCTGTAAGTGTTAGTGATTGCCCCGATTTCCTCAACCATAGTCTTCATCTCTAGGTTTTCATGGATTTCTGCGTTGGTAGTGTACCACGACACTCCAGCAATAGTTCTGAGTATGGTATTTTGCATCCTCTGCAGGGCGGTGATGTTAGACTTGGAAGCGGTTCCCCATAGTTGGATGCCATAAGTCTAGACTGGATAGATAAGAATTTAACACTGTTTTCAAAAGATCATCAACTCGTTAATAGATGAACGTCTTTTTCCTCCGAAGTCTGAAGACTTTCATCAACTATTATGTGTAAGATTACGCTATTTCTTATTAATTATCCACTGCACTGATAAGTTAATTAATATCTCTCTTTGAATCGTATTTCCTCATGACTGAGGGTCGTGACTCCCCCGCAGAATAAATTCGTTATGGTAGTTTTCTTGGGCAGATACATCGTGGTGGGCGGCCAGGTCCTTCCACGGAAGACTAGGTAATCCTAAAATTTGTAACATAAACCGGCGGATAAGTAATTGATTCTATGTAGGTATTATATTATGGCCATAAATACATAAATGGGTTTTGTAAATACATCATAAAAAGGTATAATATCTATTTCCATATTTTTTAGGCTTTTCCCAGCGTAAGAAATAATCGTCGTATGTGTTTTCTTAAATACATAGACAAATAAAAAAATAATAGATATTATTTTTACAAAGTTGTCCTGGAGTGTGTGGTAGCGCGACCCGCTGTGAAGTGTGTATTATGCGCTCTATGTAATAAAATGTTATTATTATATAATTGAAGTTTTCCATCTCCATCTCTCTAATCTGCTGCTCAGCGTCCGCGGAAAATGTACAAAAAACTGCACACTTCATTTAATGCTATTTTGCCCACAAACGTCTCGCCGATGATTGTCCATATTAGCCACGCTTCACTTACAATTACATTCACTGAATAATTGCGTCAGGTTTGTTAGGAACTAGGCTGAGAGCATGATCGCCAAATTGTTGTATAATTATATTAAATAACTATTATAACTTTATATTTATTTATTTATTTATAACGGTACACATAACAGAATGAGTTCATATATAAGCCAAATACACATTCAAAACTGGTTTTGAACCAGAACAAATTTCAATTATAGTTAACTAGTGGGTGCTCGCGACTTCGCTCGCATTAAGAAGTCAAACTTGCATCCCCTATTTCACCCTTTAAAAAGTGGCATTTCCAAAAATCCTTTCTTAGCGGATGCCTTTTAATTTTATTTTGGCGGATGCCTACGTCATAACATCTACTTTCATTCTAAATTTCAGCCCAATCCGTCCAGTGGTTTGGGCTGTGTGTTGATAGATCACTATATCAGTCAGTCAGCTTTGAGTTTTATAGATGTGAGTGTGATAGAGTGGTAGTTTATATATGTAGGTTGTTTCAGAAAATTAACAATGGCGAAGAGTTTTAGTTGATCTAATATTTTTTTCGCATGTGAGTGCCCTACTATGGTGTCAGATTTTTCAAACCGTTCTAGGGTCTTGGTTTAACGACCATCGCACCGATTCTAAAAATTATATTGAGGGAATGAATGTTAATATTTCTAGTTATGTAATCATTTTCTTTATTCGTACTTTTGATTACAAAATCATTTCATTAGGGGATTAAAGCTTTAGAGGTAAGGGTACATGTCAATCAAAATAGACTTTTCATTCAGACCTCCTTTTTTTTCTTTGTAAAGAGAGTGAAAATCCATAAACATAAAACTCGGAAAACAAGACGTTTATTTGTACCTTAAACACAAACAAAGGGTTTCAGACGAGCCTTTTTCCTTATGCAACATTTGATTGGATATTTATAACTAGGTAGATAAAAAAGATTTCAGCTTCAGCCCAAAAAATGTGGACACAGTTTTTGCGTTTTACAGTTTATGTGTGAGTCTTTACCGAATTTTAACTGAAAAATTTGAATAGACCTGCGACGTATACTTAAAAAAGATCAAAGACTTAAATTTCAAGCTGTTTCAACGCCAAAATCAAATTGCTAGCTCATTTTGACTCTATATTATGTTGCCTCAATTATTTTTTGTTGTGATTTGTTCAGAGCTAACAGTTAGGTTGTATATTGCCTGAGTAGTGGATTTAGAATGTACCTAGCAACTGTTTTGATTCTCATTATCTCATATCATCTTCACATAAATTTGAAAAGAAAGATTTGGGTATGTAATATCTTATGAGAGTAGCAAACTCTGTTGTCAAGAATTTCCAAACCATTTAAAGCAAGAGGGCTGTAATATTACAAATTTTAAGTAGTAGGTATAAGCCACGGGGACTTTAAATTAAACCATGTCATCCGTCCACGGCTACATAATACAAAAATTAAAGTTGATAAACTCTTAAACTTCCATCACTATAAAATCTTACAGGAAATTCGTTTATAAGTCTTATTAAGATTACAACCCAAAAAAACCTGCAGGTCCATTTATGTATATGTTTGTGCAAAACTCTATATGCGCTAGATAAATTACAAGAAACTTCCAGCTATATACGTATTCCAATAAGAATCCCCTAGGATACTAACCGGAGTCGCTATCATCCCGGTCGTAGTGCGGCCTCCAGTAGGGCTCCTCGTACCGGAGCGGCACGTCGGCGCGCCCGGTGAACTTGTTAGGGTCGAGAATGTTCTCCACCGAGAAGGCGATGGCAGCTCTCTCCGGCGGCCGCGTGAGCCCCAGCCGCCTCGTCAGGTCCACTGGAGCCGCGTCCTCCACTCCCACGACGTCCACCTCCCCGCTGGCCTCCGCCTCCTCCGGCTCCGGCTCGTCCTGCGCCTCCTCTCGTCTCTCCTCCGACCCTCGCGTCATCGCAAGCATCGTCATATCAACGTCTCTGTATCAACATGAGCACTCACACACTGTTGTTGTATTACTATCCAATATGACAGCAGGAGCTCGCGCCCGCTCGATCGCTCGGAGAGGACTGGCGCCTGGAAGCCCGGAGCGGGCGGGCCCGCCGAGGGAGGCAGCGCGCGGCTCCCATTGGCCGCCGGCGCAGGGCGTGGCGGGGGGTGGAGAAACGTAATCGAGCAATAAGGTTTAAACAATTTCGTTTAATACGTTGAATTATGTAAGCGAGCGGCGAGCAAGTAATCGCGCACAAGCGATAAGGCCATTTGCGCTACTTCGTTACGTATTAATGGGCCAGGAAATTGACTTATGAATATTAGAGGTCGCGGCGACTGCAAGATCGGGCAAAGCGGCCCCCGGGGCGGCGGCCGCTTATTTTCCTAGTTAAGCGGAGTTGGAACAATCCTGTTTATTGAGTTTCAACTTAATAGGTTTCGGTGTGTGGCGCCGCCATTAGCGCACTTACTGTGTTTGTGAGAGGACCGGGAGCCTACCTTCACACACCTTCACACACCTTCACACGCTTTGTACTAATTGTCGGCGTTATGAGGAAAGTTTTCCGAGAGTTATGGCTCTGTGCGGGGTCGTAGTGCTAATGTAGTTGGGCTTTCAGGTACTTGGGCTATATCTAAGAAACTGTTCCGACAATGTAGAAGTTCTTTGGCATCTTTTAAGAAATTATAAGTAGTTGTTGTACGTTGTGGGTAGACTTTTTTGGCACAACTATTTATATACATACATAAGTAACCTGATTTAAATTAATTTAAAAAGTTACATTTTAAACATCTGAAAATATAATCAATACAAATGTCAAAATGTAAATAAAAGCTCAGATAAGTAAATAAAAGTAGGTACTTCATAATTTTAATACATATGTTTGGTTGGATAATTTAGAACTTCAATATTTTATCCAACATTTTTACAAACACCATCCACCCAACTCACAAGGAAAACATAAAAAGCTCCTAAATAAAGCTCCACTCCACTTGACTTTCTTAAGGAAAACTAACCACTTAGATCTCTTAGAAATTACTTATTTGTTCGTTTGAAATTCTTGAGAAGTGGTTGCTTTATTTAGTTGTTTTGTTGTTTAATCGGCTAAGCATCTACCGTTTAGAGAAGCAATGATATGCACGAATACAACCTCTTCGATACGCTTCAATAGATGACTAAAGAGGTTTTATACAGGGTGTAGCGAACTTTGGAGATACTTTTTAAGATTATAATATGCATTTACTTATAAATACGATGATTAGAAGATGTAATACAATTAATCTAGGTACATTGTACAGGTATATATCCCTTCGTTGCATATGACACGAACATTTTACACAAAATAATACTGTTGTAAGTATATTTAAATTAAACAATACAAGTTTCATCAAGATAGTGTAAGTTCATTTGAGTTTGAAATATGAGCATCCACACATACCTTTCGGCTATCCAAAACGGTAACTTGTTTATAGGTTCAAAAAACTTATTTTAACTTTCGAAGTGGTTACATGTTTTGTAAATTTTACTCAAATATATTTTTTTGTCAAGTATTTTGCATGCCGGAAGGCTTACTTATGAAGCGCAAGCGCACTTTTTGTCGTTGAATAAACATCTGTAGGTATGTATGTATACCTACCCATAGGAACAGAAATGAATGAATTGAATTCAATTTGTTTTGTTATAAATAAAAAAGAAAGGGATATACTTATCAGCATCATCATAAATTTAAGGGCAGGGCCCTTGTCTGTGGAGCATGCGCCATCCTTCCCGATATACTTATCATAAAAATTAAATTATTGGCGATAACTTAACGATAAATTGCTTGTTTTGTTACTCTCTAACAAAAAATATTAGTAATTCACCTATAAAAGTAGCAGGCTGTTTGTGCTACAAAAACTAGCTGCTATCACGCGGCGCGCTTGTCGCGCGTGATTAACTGCGCCGCAGGGACGCATTGTGGGCCTGCTGCGATATGTAGCACGCAGCAGAAGTACTGCTGGTCAAAAATAGTCAACTCAAAATAAAAAAGAAATCATTGAACGTTTAACTCATAAAATACTTACGTTATTCTTATATCTTCCTACTAAACTATGCTACTTACTTTTTTAGCTTTAGTCGCACTAAAAGCCCTAGAAGAGGATAATATATGTATGTGCGAGAGGAGTGAATTCGGAGATGACGAGTGACAGAATTCAATAGAAGATAGGAACAAGCTCCGCCGACCACACACAGTGGGATGAGGTAAACAGAAGAAGAAGCTCTCGGGACGAACTTCTTGAATAAAAAATACTCTTACTTAATTATCTCTTTACTCCTTTTCCCCTTCGCCAGTGTTAACATTTTCTCTAGGTATCTCCATACTTACGTTTAACTCCGTGAAACAATACTAGATCGTCTCGTTAGCAAACTTATCCGTAAACCTCCCGTTTCACGCCCGAGATTAATTAAAAACTTTTTTATGCAAAAAGCGGTCCCTTCCTCGCTCCAATTAAAATTCTAGCCGGATTCATTACGCTATTTTATTTTTAAAACGGACGGTAGTTAGTTGGTTAGCAAAAGAATGTATTAGTCAGAAGATAATTAAAGCAGCAGCTATTAATAGATAGCAGGTGCAATTGATCAGCGAAAATAAGGTAATGGAAATGTTGTAGAAAATAAATGAAGTTATTATTGACATTATTTTATTTTATTACTATGTCTTATCGATTGGTACAAGTTTTATTCTGTCATACGAAATTCTATTTTACACTAGAAGCGTTTGGTAGTTTCATTGAAAGATAATGATGACTGTAAATAACATTATAGTTTATACGTGTAGTCTATATAAGGGTCGGCAACTAACTCTAGCGGTGACCGTTATTGCGCAGAAGTACAAAATAAGGTACCTGAGGGGGGCTAGCGGGATGAAGGGCGGGCGTGCGGGGCGCTGATTGGCTCTCCAGTCGCTTGCCGTTCCCCGCGTACATACACCACCCCGCGCACATCCCGTGGTACAGTCGCGTTATTAATTTTATTATTCAATAACTATTTTTTTTACGTATGAATTTATTTGTTAAATTTAAACTTCTAAGTTTGTTTGTGACTAAAGTAAATATGCATAAAACAAATAAATATTTCAAGACATATCACTCAGCGCCATCATGCCCCATACTAAGCTTACGCTTATATCATGGATACTACATAACGGATATAATACGTAAATTCTTTTTTTGTAAATACATACTTATTATACATAGAAACGACCAGACTCAAAAGAAATACCTAATTACAAATTTTAATATGCATAATTTCTTGTGTTATGCGGGAATCGAACCAGCAACAGCAGCAGCAAGAACCTTGATTAGAAGAACAAATACTGTTTTGAAAAGTCAGGCAAGGAAAATGTTTAATGACGTGATTTTTTTTTAAAAGTGTATTTATCTAATTAATTGATTCTCCGAAACAAATCAAAATTGAGATTCACGAAGTTACAAATACTTTACTCAGTCATTCGGACAGCAACACTGTAAATTTGAGTTTGGATTAAGAGTTTATTTTTTATTTATTTTGCATAATTATATTTAACAAAAAGATATTGGAGTCCAAAATAATAGTTACATATAATGTATTGTGTGCGCGACAGTACACATGCGCAGCAATCCCCTCCACGTATCGGCCAGCGCTAGAGATATGTGCCGACCCTAATACTTGTTGTGATACTTTACCTTTTAACGGACAGCAATGCTGTGAATATTACTAGTTGCTGACCAAACACATACTTTCTAAAGTTATGAGTGATAGCAAATTAATATTTTGTTTTTGACATCGGAAGATTACTGAACAGCAGAAGGCAATTAAAATAAATTATTTCTACTCCCTGAAAGGTAATATGGACTCCCACTTGACTAAAATTTCCCTGATGTTACGCCAAAGTTTAGTATATCCTTGGTTATATAGTATGTAGCGTAAAGTACGTAATAAAGAGCAATAATAAACCATATAGTAGAGAAGATTACGTTACAAGGTCATAAAATGTCATGAGTTTTGAGCGTTGTGTCTAATCAACAGTGAATATAATATGTTTGCGTAGATTTTCTTTATCGCCGAAAAAAGAATCCACCAATCAAAGAAACCTAACATGATATGATTTGATCAATGAAAACCTTATTTATTGTCTTCTCTAACTGATTGGGTTGACGTACTTTAATTTATTTTCCACCACATTGTAAAATCTCGCTCAAATTAACAAAAAACGCAAGAACTCATTCACGAAACAAACGACCAATCATTCTCCGAAAAAAAGTAAAAGATTGAAATGTCTCATTTATTGTGCGTTTGAAAATAGAACGCACATAAAAAGAGGATCGCATATGAATGCAGCGGTGTCTTGTCAAATAAGAACGCGAAGAATTTTAATAACCAATTTGTATTTAACAAATCTGTCGCGTGAACACTTTGTTTTTTCATAAACATTGTGCGTTATTATACTTGAGCAGGGATGGGAAAAGTTGCCTATAGTTTTCAATTATCCTAGTATTAAAATTATATGTAGTATAACTATTTTCATGTGATATTATTGATAAAGGAAACGGCAATTTTATAATGATCACCAGCGAAGCACTCCATGGAATTAATTGTTGTATTTAATCAGAATAAAAAAGTGAGATATTTAATTAGATAGTAACAAAAGAAAAAGCTTCTTATTTATCTACGCAGAAAGACGCAGACTAGCAACTGAGGAAGCTTTTATTTTTTTGTTTTGATAGAAAAGTTGAAAAAGATTAGTGGTGATATCATTGCCAATATGTGATTTCAGTCAGTATTTCGTTTTCATATTTAAAACATTAAGATAAATATGATTCGTCATAATATATTGTTTTATAAAATCGCACTGATTGTTTGCCCCATCCCTACACGCAATCATAAACGACGCCTTCTCAGTTAATTGAATGTTCTTGAGATAAATTAGAAATAATTTGTGCGTTCCGATCCGCCGGCAGACGGTTATTACCGCGCTTTGATGCGTCGAGAGGAACGTACCTACCTATAACTACACATTACTAGTAATTGGATCGAGTAGTTGTAAATAATACTCGTTTAATTACAATGTAGGGATTTAATTTTAAGGACAAATCTAAGTACCTAATTAGTTAAAACTTATCTCCTTTAGGTTCTTATAATAAACCACAATTATGATTTGACGAGGAATGTAATCAATAGTTTTTTTTTTTAACTAGCGCATTAAACTATATCTCCAATCAATCAAGCGTAGCCGACATTATAAATCTGAAAAAAGCAGCGACCGCTAGCTATATCGAAGTAGATGCCCCGCAATCAATTACAATGACATTAGCGAAATCATGGTATAATTACTGTCAATTACAGCCCGAAATAGCGGCGATCCCGCCCGCTAGGTGGCGCGCAGGTAATTTGTCACACACGGGGACCGGCCGCCTGACAGGGCCAAATGATTTATCGCTCCCAGCGCACAAAGACTCCTCTAAATAGGCCCCTCGGCAAACCAAACAGTCAATTTGTAGCAATCACTGCTCAAATATAACCTCTAAAGCCACCGCGCTAAAAACCTCTTTCGCGCCAAAATGTGACAGTTGCGGGCTGTCAACGCGATCAGCGTTCGGATACATTCCTAAACTAATTGTATGTATCGCGGCGAACGCAGAACACATTTGTCAATTGTCGCCCTCCTCCCCGCGAACGGAACGTAATTAGTTAGTGAAGTATTTCTGGAACGCTTTGACGGCTTATTAAGATTTCAAATTGAACACAAATTAGATGTCATGGCTAACTGATTTCTAACCCACGATACGCTTTCATTTCACATCGGGACGTTGAAAAATGTAACTGTTGACGCGCAGACAGACTCGTTTTCCGGACATCAAAAAGCTATCTGTTTTAAGTGGGGTTGGATCTTCGCGGATGATAAAGTTCTAAAATAGGCCCAAAAATTCCAATTTAAACTTCTCAGTACCAATTTATAAAATATGCAACGCGTTATTTTGATGGTACATACTAGTACACAGCATAATATAAATAAAAAATACTTGTCAATTCAATTTGCTGTTACACCTCAAGTTTATCAAAATAATCATTCGCTATGGTATAGTCTCCATATGGTGTTTCGTGTATTTGATTTGAGTTAAATTCTACTATAATCCTACTACACTTATCAGTATCTAAATAAAATCTTACCTACATTTCTAAATGTAAATTGTACGTACTAAACTTATCTAATAAATAAAAAACATTCTTCATCATGACAATGACAGACGTTCAGATTGTGTATTCAAATCCAATTAAAAGCAATAAAAGATTTAAATCTACATCGCCACATTCCTGGCACATGTTTAACAACACCCCACCTAATTACAACACGTCAATGATCGATTCAAGTTCTCAAGCAGTGCCATCTGTGAACAAGCGAGTTAGATCGATTGTCGACAGGCGCGACAATCGATTCGATACATCGAGTTTTTTAATCGATACCTTTACACGAGCGCAGCGCAACCAATCCGGATACCGAACCATCAATTAGTGAATGCTCTCACAACATCGTGTTCTGTTCCTTTTTCAAAAAAACGCGCAGCTTTGAAACATAGACAACAAAAAGGTGGAATCGAGATAGGTTGGAGCTTGGAGGTGGCAAATGAAATAAAAAGCGTTCCGGAAATCGTTACATCGTTTTGATTGCTACCGTTTGTTTGATTTGATTGGAAAAGTGATACGTATACGTCCTGCTGCACGACTGTCGGCTTAGCAAGCTACAAAGTTAATAATAATAATAATAATAATTTATTTTGAGTCAAACACTTATGAACTATAACAATATGTTCACTGCACTCCACACTAGGATAACCTGTGTTGTGGAGGGCAGGCTATGTTATTTATAAATAAATGTACAGTTTACAAAAATACAAAATTATAAATTATAAATAAATGTACAGTTTACAGAAATTCAGGTTCCAATCCGGTAGTGATGATTTTTGCTCATTTTCCAATGAAAAGTTTAAATTAAAAACACTTAAGCACTTGATAAATAACTTATAGCAATATTCATTATATGAATATTAATCAAATCTTATAGCAATATTAATCAAATGAGATAAATAATAACTTATCTCTTATAAGTGTAAACCACAGAATAAACAGTAATCTGTAGCCATTGAACCTATCTTCTTATCAAAAACGCCATCTATCTGAACGCCACATAACTGTTAGGTCAAAGTGAATGCAATCTAAATTACCTTGCCAATTCATTGATCAAACTGTTGCCAACTTCTAACGATTATTATAGATGTCGTAACTAACTAGTATCTGAATTAGAATTTAACAGTCTATGTATGTCTCGCCTTTTTTTACTTCTTTACATCATGATAATAATAAACACCATCCTCCATTAAGATAAACACCATCCTCCATTAAGATAAGTATGAAGAAACTACTACCTAATTCCTATTAAAAACGGGCACACAATTAAAATATCTCAAAATGTGAGTAAACAAAAGAACTGGCATAATAGGCAAATAATACTAAAGCTATGACAACAATATAAAAAAAAACATAATTAGGCGCGAAATTTCCGCGCCATAATATTTCCGGGACGCATCAGTTGTAGCTAATTGGATTCCAGTTACATCGCGTCAACCCTCTATCCCTCTAGCTATTTCCCCGATAAAAAACCACCCTCTGTCCCAAACTTGAGAATGAAAGAAAATGGGGAGAGCGGATAAAATAACAAATAAAAAATGTCACCGCGGCATAACCGCCATGCCGCCATGTTTGATTTTTCAGTTTTCTTTTGTTGCTCTCATTCGTTGTGGTTTGAATAAAGAACGACTTTTGTTTTTACGAAATGCACATTGTTTTATAACAATGATTGTCTTGTATATAAATAAGTACAAACTATTTGTCTAATGAATCTTACAGAGAATAATAAGTAGCAACGTAACTTATATTGCTAGTAAGTAGTTTAAATTAATTAATTTATGAATATTTTCAGTCAGATATACTATTTTTAAATATACTATAGCATGGTATGTTTCTAAATCTATCCAATAGTTTGTCTGGAACTCCTTGCCGTATTTTCTGTCCTCCTTAAACTATAATTTATCGGTCTTCAAGTCGAGAGTCAAACTGTTTCTTTTAGGCGAGCGCGCTAGATCATTGACTATAATGATGGTTTTTTTTTAAACAAGATATGCTCATGCTTGTCTACAACTCGCCTACAACTCGCAACTGATGTTAAGCAACGTCTACGATCTACGATCGAGCGTGCTTTCCTAGAAGAAACCGATGTTTAACATTCGGTGAGATAAGGTCAAGCATGAGCCACTATTTCATAAAAAATACACTGCCGCAACATGTGACGACAGAATCTATTGTGTTTTTTATTTAAGTTAATCATAATCTGGTTCCAAGAAAATAATAAATAAAATAAAAAACCGGGACATTGCACACAGCGCCATCTAGCCCCACACTTAGCAAACGCTTGCGTCGTGGGTACTAGGTAACGGATATAATACTTATATACTTTATTTTGTAAATACATACTTATTATACATACAAACGACCAGACTCAACATAAGTAATTATACATTTTAAAAGTAGGTACATAAATACGCGGGAATCGAACCCGTGACCTCTAGATTAGAAGGCGGAGCCACTACCAACTAAGCTAACAGACCAGTCAGTTATCTCACTATGATTTATTCTAGTTAATAAGGTAAAGGGCAACTTCCGCATTTATAACAATTTATACTTCGGAATAAATTACGAGATCAATTATTTATTATTGGTAGGTAAGTGTGATTATTTATTCACAGGTCATGATATCGTTTAATCGGTATACCTACCCTTTATTATACCGAAGGACATACAAAAGTATAGGACAGAGTTTTTTGAGTTTTTTTTTTTACTAAAACGGATTTGCACTTTACCATTTCTTTGCCTGATGGTAAGCTATAGACTAAGATAGTGCGTGCTTACCAGATAAAAACCTTCATTAATTTTTTTTCTCAAAGGACTTCGATGCTTACTTCAACAGGTCTTCATCTCCTACCACAACAGTACCGCATGTGCGAATGTCTTCAGGCAAAAAAAAACAATCTCATGTAGACCAAGAATTGGTTGGTTGGTTGTTGCAGTTAAATTTTGGTTTAGTTTTCTTATAAATCCGTCATAATTATGGACAAAAGAGGTAGCTATGCTCTTTTCTATGGTTTTTATATGACGTATGATCCTCCTAAGCGTTTACGGCTATGGCGACCATTTTCTGCACATATAAAAACGACAACGTGAGTTGTCACAAAAAATCATTTACCGCCAAAATTTGCTACGTAAGCCATACGAGAGCAAGCCAGCTACGCTCTAATAACTGATTTTTATTTTATTTTATACGTAGGTAATCAACAAATAAACACATACTAATTGCTGCTATCAAATTCCTTGTATTTCTTTACTTTACTACACTATTTACCAATAAATACGTAAAAATAACTGATACAAGAGTGAAGTATCTGTATCTATGTATGTACCTAAGTCAAACCGCTGATACCTATTTCATTTATACGTCAGTACCACTTTTATACCTAAAAAATATATTTAGAAAAGTAATTTGCCATTTTCTTTTGACCTTCATTTAAAATCGTTTCAAATTACTCTCGATTTATCGTTAATTTCAAACACTCAAATACTTTTTTACCAACTCCATTTATATATTTATAGGTATTTTTAAGCATTGACATAGAACAATAATAGACTGGTCGTCTGGCCTAAGTTCACCAAAATGCCTGATTGCTTGCAAAAGTGCTACTCCACCTTGGCAAGCAATCAGGTATTAGAACACCAGGTCACCTGAAGCACCACCCGCACAAGCAACTAAAGCCCAAGATGAAGCATACCTGATCGTAAATGAAACTGACTCTGAAACTTGGCTGCCGGAACTAACAAGCTTTTGGTGACATATTTTACATTTCAGGGTGGTAGCTATTCAGGCTGATCTCAGAAAGTACTATAGTATCATGATGTGCACCGACTCAGACGGCTTAAAGTGCAAGCACGAGATTTTTAACTGATTAAACCAATTTTTAACTGAGCATAAATTACCACAGTAATCAAACCCGCTAAACAATACAAAATGAAACGCGCAACCTCTGCGCCACAGAGGCTGTCAAAAAGCCGTTTTTACTCATATGGTGCAGAGTTGTTGACTTTTGATTTTTTTAGAGAAATGTATTGGCTACGCCTTTCTTTTCCTTATCGGCCTATCTGTTGCAGTACTATGTCAGTGCTTTTAGGCTTAGAAAAAATGTAAATGACCAAGACAGGACATCGAGTCGAGAGTTAAAACAAGTGAGTCAATCGTTCGCGCAAACTTAATAAGAATAAACGTCTTACTTAAATTCACTTAAATAAAATACATAGTACCAATTAAATAAGTAACCAAAATTGTGAACCAAAAATAAAAGATAAAACAAAACAAAATAAAGAAATGATAAGGAAGTGCATACATATTCATTTGAATTAATTCTACAATAATTAAGGGCACATAAATAACTTCAATTAATTACCTAACGAGTTATTTGTGTAAATCGTGAAATATACGGTTTAGAAAAGTGATCCATAAAATGTTGTCAGTCTGGTTATTGATTGGTTAGCGCCACATTACATTAATAACTATTTAACTTCTACTTAAAACTATATGAAGTTAAAAATTTAATTTAACAAAATGTTGGAAACTTTTATGAAACAATTTAAATTACAATGGCGACAATACTTGGCAGCATCATTGGGTAAGAAACTTGAACTTACTAATTTCGATTAATTTATATACCTTAGCTGCAGAATTATCTAAATATATAAAACTCAAATGTGACTGACTGATTCACTGACTGATATAGTGATCTATCAACGCACAGCCCAAACCACTGGACGGATTGGGCTGAAATTTGGAATGAAGGTAGATGTTATGACGTAGGCGTCCGCTAAGAAAGGATTTTTGGAAATGCCACTTTTAAAGAGGTGAAATAGGGGATGCAAGTTTTACTTCAAATGCGAGCGAAGCCGCGAGCACCCACTAGTAATATATATTTTATTACAGTATCGCTTCTTCACTTTGATCACATTTTGGTAATTTTGGCCACAACAAATGTAAAATGAAAAATAGATATATTTTTCATATAGTTTTAGAATAAGTTAGAATGTATTTAATACAGTTTCTTAGTAAATGTTCTTCTTTGTGTTCTCAGCTGCATCTATTCATGTATCTATACTAAGTAGATATAACTAAACTTAGATACAACAATAATTACGATAAATTCTTGCCATTCTACAGTGGGCAGAAGTAATTGCATAAAATATGTGCAGATCGGAGATATCCGTCAATATAAAGTTTATCGTGACCGTATTGAATAAATTAAATTACTGTATTAAATATATAATATTAATAATGTAAATATATTAAATTTCTGCTTCATTACTATAGTTGCTAAGCGCTTAACGCATTTAATTATTCCAGCTTTTATAAGGTAAATAACTACCTTATAAAAGCTGGAATAATATACCTACCTACAAGTATATTATACTATAGTATATTATACTATAGTATAGACTAGACAAATATATTTTTATTTTAACAACTAACAACAACAATTGACAGACTTTATCGTATAAAATATGAAGGCGCATGTTTCCAAGTAATTGTCTATGTTTGCAAGCAACAGTACACCGAAATGGATTCTATTTAACCCACTTCAACGATTGGCTTATTCTTTATGAACATTCAACATATTTAATGTTACTTTCGAGTACCTATAATTAGCGAGCTTCGTAGTTAAATCATCTAACTATCTATCCACATGAAATCTTTCTTTTCACATAATATAGCTACAGCCTATAGTAAATCAAATAGTTATTACTTATATGCATATATTATATGTAGTTTGTATACATTGCAGCGAGCTACGGCAGCCTCTGCACGGGCATGTCAATGGGCTGGACGTCCCCCGTGCTCCCCCAGCTGCGGGGCCCCTCCTCCCCGCTAGAGGAACCCCCCACGCTCGAGCAGGAGTCCTGGGTGGGCTCGTTGCTCGTGCTCGGAGGACTTATCGGTGAGACACTTGTAATGACCCTCTTTTATACGACAAGTATATTTGATGAATCTTGGATTTTGGAATGAATCTTTTGCGTAATAAATTGAGAAAAACCTAATAAAATACCCATGTTATTCCAGAGAAAATAGTGCTAGAAAAAACTGGAAGAGAAGCTAATATAAATGCACATAAAAATACTTTAATAAAATATTTGACATCTTAATCTGAGTTGGATCACATCTGTGCGGGTTGAATAAAAACATTGAATTATCTTTACAAGACACTTATGACAACATTAATAAATAATTCAACACACTTCGTATGACCCTTTCAAATATATTATATCTCTTTCTACAAAAACATCTGTAAGAATTATCTTTCTTATACGCTACAAGTTCAAGGTTATTTACACTCAACTCGTACCTACGTAATTGTTTCCACAAATATAGAAAAAAACTAATTAAGTACCTACTAACACAAACCGATTAACTTTCGTGCCAAAATAAACTGTCCATTCATCTAATAAACAATTACACTATTCAATTGTTGACCTTGGATCTGAGCTCTTATACACGGTTATATATAATGCATACGAACAATGTAAATACTTAGATAAATAAAGAAAGCTCTTTATTACAAAATCCAACCCAATTCCTTGAATCATATTACCCCATTACTGAGGGTCCTGACTGTATGATATTACTCTATGGTCCTGACTCCCAGTAATTAATACAACTTTAGATAGATTTTCATAGTCGTTGGAAGCCATTTTTATAAAACATGGAAGGTTATATGTATGTATGTTTTAGATGCGGATAGCTCTATTTATGCAGTGTTTTTCTTTGATGAATGAACGTGCAAAAATGTTTTTTCATGCTACGGCGATCAATTAGTTCAGTAATTTGTGGTCAAGTGTTCGTAATAGATAAACTTTTTGAAAGGCCACGACTCGCCGTTCAAAACAGTAGTATAACATATATGTAAATATAGGTATATTTCTTATAAGTAAGGTAAGTATGTTGAAAAACGTCGCTTACGACTCTTTTGCTTCTTTATCGTTACAGTCTCGATATTAAAGTATCAAACCACCTCGACTGTAGTGACAAACTTAGCACACTTGTTGTATAATAATAATAATAATTGTTAAACTTTACATATATGCTAAGTACCTATGTCAAAATCAAAGCTATGCCTTTTGCTGTAGTTAAGTAGTTAGTTAGCGACTAAAAGGATTAGTGTTTGAATTTCTACTAACCCTGTACAACTAACCTAACTTGACCTATTGACATTTCTACTAAATATTTTGTATTTAATAGCGTGGGATTACTGTAAAGAATGTTTGTCAAATTATAATGTTACAGTAGTAAATAATTTTACTATTTCTATAAATATACTCGTATATGATTAGGTATGTTTCGGGTTGGAAAAAAAGGCATATTGTAGGTATATGTAAATTGAAATCAGCAAACTAATTAATATAATTGCTGATTATATAATATTATTTTGTTGCATAATTTTTGTTTGTAGGTTTCTTGTACATATTTAATTTAAGTTTTATGATATTGCATTATGTTACCTACTATATATTGGTATGTAAATAAGTGTGTGTTGGCATTGATTATGTAACTGTAATATTTTAATTACAAAATAACAATATGTATTTATACAACATATTTTTACTATCTATAATTTTACAGTATAAGTGCATAGTGTACATGATATGATAACTAAAGTTGGTTCAAACTCGAGGCCCTAGATGGCGCTGTACTACTAGTGGCGGAATCCTGAATCACGCAAACGCACCTTCTTTGCATCATGTCTGATATTTTGAGTTATCAGAATGTCGTCACTCTGGTTTCCCTTCAACACGTATAAATCTTTCGCCTTTTACTAAAGATTTCCGTGGAGGGGAACACTCAAATGAGTCTAAAACCAGTTTTTGAAGGGTTTACTTCGGTAAACCTCAATAATTCATATTTCATATCATTGTAAACTTCTACTAAGTGACCCTAAAACGGTCCTCGGTCTCAACGGAAGACCAGCGCTGACTGTTCGCAGTCAGCACATGCGGAGTTGAGGCCGGCTTGTGACAGGAAATCGTGTTTAGTCTTACTTTCCTGAATGTGTTCGTATTTAATTTCTTGTCACAAAATAAATAATTTTCATTTCATTTAAAATTAAAGGATTTTGTTGTTCTTAACATTACAGTCAATCAATACTAGCAATTTTATTAAGTTGTAGGTCAATATATGCGCCTTATTGTATCTGCAAAAGATAGCAAATACAAAGAATAGCCTAAGTAAGTAAGAGGAGAGATAACAATGGATTTGGTTGATTATTATTATTTACGTAGTGAATGTTTTCATTATTATTTCGTAGACGGCCATGCGTTGATGTCTTTTGTATGACGTAGCACTTTCGTAGCTGAATGTAAATTTCGTAGTTCTTTAATGAGCGACCGTACATGTAGACGTAACGTCCGATTTTATTTAAAAATTACCGAGTTAACATCTAAGTTCCAATGTATTTTCTTAATTTTTTTTACACGGAAAAGGCTTACTTTTGTCAATAATCAGTAATCTGCTTGATGTAAAGCACCGCTGTAGTTTAAGATCTATTAGTAAACATTATTGTCTAGAAGAAACCTATTCATATTTTTTACCACAAAACGGTATTTTTATATTCGTCCACTTACAGCATGTTTTTGTTGTTAATTTTGTTTGTTTTACTATCTGTTTATGTAGATAAAGCATAAACAATTTTACTGTCTCTTGCTAAAACAGTATTTTTATTCGTACACTTATAACAGGTCTTCAGTTAAGGGTTAAGCCTAAAATAAATGCCCATTATATTATTAAACGTAAACCACGTAAAAAAAAATTTTACTGCTTTCGGTATAAATCATTTAATTTTATTGTTTCATCCCAGGTCCCTTCATAACAGTCCCGCTGTCCAAGCACATGGGCCGGCGCTGGCTCATCCTGCTGTCCTCGCTGCCGCTCCTGCTGGGCTGGCTGCTGGCCGGCGTGGCCTGCTCCCTGCCCACTCTCTACGCCGCCAGGATCCTGTGGGGCGTCGCCACGGCCATGCAGTTTGCTACTGTACCTATTTATATTGGGGAGATTTCTGAGGTGACTATATCTATTTTGGAAGTTAGATAGATAGATATTAAATTTATTAACGTACAGAATTACAACAAACTTATTACAATAATAATAAGAGTTGGCATCAATCATTAATACACTTTTAAGATAATTAAAAATTATTTCGCACTAAAATTACACTAAAATAAAATAAAATTATAAATATTTTAGCTGTATAGGGGCTAGATTAGGTAGTCAATTTAAAAAATAGAATCAAAATGTATAAAATTATGTGTACTTAAATAATTAATTTAGAATTATTAAGACAACATCAATCAACATTTAATATGTCTGTATCATATGAAAAATATTCCTTAATTGTGTATATAGTTCTGTCATGGATCGTAATACATTGAGAAACTCAAATATTAAAATAAGACTGAGATAACTTGTTTATTTTGTGTATGTTATCATAAAAGAAAAATCATGCAGGTGAATTGATAACCTCCCTTAGTGAAATCGGTTAGTAATATAATACTCGTAAGATGCAAACAAGACATTACGTGTCAAATAAAAAAAATATTGAGTATATTTCTAGGGTAAATTAGCTTTTAAACCGACTTCTAATCAAGTCCTATGAATCTTTTTATCATTATGTAGCTGTCAGCCAGGCCTTTTAATGTAATCCCACCCCATAAGCCATAATATTGTTGAGATATTTATTTGGGTTTACCGAAGTAAACCCTTCAAAAACTGGTTATAGACTCATTTGAGTGTTCCCCTCCACGGAAATCTTTAGTAAAAGGCGAAAGATTTATACGTGTTGAAGGGAAACCAGAGTGAAGACATTAAGAAAATTCGAAATTTCTCAAATAACGCAAAAAGGTTGCGTTTGTGTGATTCAGGATTTAGTCACCGGCTGTAAAGCGCCATCTAGAGGTAGGCGTGCGAACTAACGCTTACCTTTTTAGGGTGGCTTTTGTACCTAACGCTTTACGTACCCCGCTTTGTAACGAGACAAAAAGTAACTTACTCTCACCCTAATAAATCAAGGTGATTCGTTGCTCACATAAAACAGTTAGAGAAACACTCTTTGGCTTTCATTCATATTTTATATAGGTATATAATGATATAATTTCTCGTCTCGCAGGACCACAACCGCGGCGCTCTCAGCGCGTTCTTCCTCCTGTTCATAAACGTGGGCTTCCTCCTCGCCTACGCTATCGGCCCCTTCACCTCGTACTGGGGGCTGACTGCTGCCGGCGGTGTCCTCTCTCTGCTGTACGTGCCCTTTGCGTGGAGCCTGCCCGAGACACCCTTCTTTCTCGTCTTTAAAGGTAATTTTGTTAGAAGTTAAGAGTCACATTAAAGGAGCCCTAGAAAAACATGGATGAACTGGGTGAATGATAATATGTGTACATGAGTGAATGCGAAGAAAGAGTAAGATGGAAGACAGAAACATGCCGTGTCGACCCCGCTTAGTGGGATAGGGTAAAGACAAGATAGAGCTAGAAATTTCCATTAAATCGGTTAATTAATAAAATATAATGAAGATTAAAGTTCATTTGTTTGGCTGGTACCAAATGATGACCACGGCGTCTTGAAAAAAACTACTTACTTACATAACTAAAATTCCAATGATCCGTCGCTCTGTTTCGACGTGTCGTGAAAGATGAATAAACACTCGTTTTTTTTAACTAAAAAAGGTTTGTACTCACCTATTAGTCTAAGATGGATCGTGTTTACCCAATAAAGTAACTCTTTCACGCTTCCCCAGGTAAACACGAAGAAGCCTCCAAGGTCCTGCAGAGCCTGCGAGGCAAGTCGGAGGAGGCTGTGAGGCCCGAGCTGGAGGGGCTGCAGGCGCTGGTCAGCCGCGAGTTCAAGGTGGAGCCCCGCGTGCAGGACCTGTGGGCCACCAGGGGGAATGTTAAAGCTTTGGGTGAGTTATATTTTGCTTTGAAACTTTAAAATAAGTCTGATTTGCACACCATTAATGGCTAAGATGTATGCTTGTATTGTTTCTATTTCTATTTCCTACCACAGCATAATAACTAAACCTAGTATATCTTGAAAATATAACTGTTTATCTTCTTTGACGATATATTTTCTCCTTTCAAATTTCATTCTTATAACTACGAGTATATTAATGTTTTATCGAAGGGAAAAAATAGCTATTACATATATGTACCAGTGGCAGGATAATAAGTATCATATATTAACCCGAAACCTATATTATCACCAAATGAAAATTGGCAACAATGCATTGAATCAGGCGATACTTTGCGGAAATCTATTGTAAGTATATGAAACTCTGGAAAAATATATAGGTAGTGTTTTTGTTTGAAGTGTTGTTTGAAGTCGGTTAAGGAGCAGTCGCAACGGAAAAACACTACATATATTTCCAGAGTTTCATTGGCAACAATCCGTCGCTTCGTTGCTGCGTGACCGAGCAACAAACACACTATGTATGATGATTGCAGGTATCTGCGTGTTCCTGGCCATGCTGCTGCAGCTGTCTGGTATCGACGTGCTGCTGTTCTACATGGAGGAGCTGCTGGTGAAGGTGGGCTCCAGCATCACGCCCAGCGACGGCACCATCATCATGGGGGTCGTGCAGGTCAAAACACTTGGAACTGGTAGAACCTTGGAGCTGTTCCTACCATACCACTCACTAATATGCAACTATTTCTTATGATAAAATAAATAAATATTTCAGGTTTCAGGACATAAGTAATTATCACATAGCGCCATCTAGCCCCAGCTTACGCTTGTATCATGGGTACTAGATAACGGATATATACCTATATAATACTTATGTACATTTTTTATAATTCGTGTACCACCATGCACGGTACAATTATTATTAAGTCAATTTTATATTTTTGTTTTCAAAGTTAAACTTCGTATTTTTTCGAGTGTTTAGAATGACATTTTATGAAATATTGTCTTTAAAGACAATTTAGATTTGTGGTGTTGGGTTTACAATATCTTTCTGGCTATAGGTGTGTTATCTGTAACATATATAACTTGATTGAGTGATACGAGTGTATTCTGTGTTGGTCGCCAGGTGGTGACTAGCTGCATCACCCCGCTGGTGGTGGACCGGCTCGGGAGGAAGCTGCTCATGTGGACCACCTCGCTTGGACTCACCATCTTCTTGGTAACTTGCAACAATTACCTACTTACCTACCAATATATATTCCTTTGATAATAAACTTAAAAAGGATTTTGTAGTCATATGTCTAATGATGCTGAGAGGTATTTGGTAACAAGGCTGAGTATAGGTACAGCATTCAACATTCAAAAAACATTTTATGGCGCAAGGAACCGTGGAATTAAATATTTAATAGATATGTGGTGGTACTCTTTTGGTCATATATCTATATATATTTCTGTGGTATCATAACTTCAAATGGTGAGTTCAACTAATTCAGTAGATTTTTTAAAGCAATGCGTTTGATCGAGTTAGTACATATTGTAAGCATGAAGCTTTTTACTACCACTTTTTTGACAATATTTTTTAATATGTAACTGAAACGGTTTTCACTCACGTGTAAATCGCGTATGTTGTTTAGGTACGCGATTCGGGTGTAATGACGGGACGATGGGTGATATACCTATTGGTAAAATGTCTCACGAAAGTTTTAATAATAAAGTATTTTCTAATTTCAACGTTATTTCCCAGACCCTGATCGGCGTGTACGCCCTCCTAGACTCGTACTACAAGGTGGACGTGACGGCGGTGGCCTTCCTGCCGCTGCTGTGCCTCATCGTATACATGATACTGTTCACACTTGGTAAGCGATAAGATCAGTGATTTATTTTAAAGATCCAGATAAGATAATAAAACAATAAGTTAAATATTTCGTCCTGTCATCCAGTCGCCCATACAGGCAAATACCTGTTATTTTATTAGTTTACTTTCCTTTTATAGAGGATAGTTTCTCAAAGTTTCGCTGAAGCAGATCCGTATTCAGAGAGAATTCAATGCTCATTTGATTGTGGATGTAACAACAGATCTGATTTGCAAGAACAGGCATTTAACCACAAGTACAATTTTGACTTGAAGTTCAAGCGCCACTGGTTAAAGGTGGTACCTATGTCTGTAGGTATTAGTATGAAAGATACAGATGTAAAAGTTGGTACCAATATTGTGCTCTAATCACTCGCATGCCTTACCGCAACGTTCGTGCCGTCATCTGCCGGTCGCAACGGTAGACCAGCGGGGGATACTTATTGTATGTCCCAATAAATCTCGTTTAATCTTTATCCTGTCCCAGGTGTGGGCCCCGTGCCCTGGATCCTGGTGGCAGAGATGTTCCCGGCGCGCACCAAGTGCCTCGCCAGCGGGATCTGCTCCTTTATGTGCTGGCTCGCCGGCTTCATCTGGACCAGGTACAATACTTGCAAAATCTTTCTAAACCTTAGAAAATTAAGCTTAGATAGTTACATTCCAATAAGCTACCTAGCTAAACGCAGACGTTCCTATAAGAAACGCCTGGTAATGAAATTTATATTGGTCAACTACTAGATCCAGACCAGATAGTTAACCGGAGCATTAGACTACCAATAATGAGCGTTTGTGAATAAGTTTTAATTGATCAACCTATTGTAAGACCTCTTTATAGCCATACCTAACCAAATTTATCTATAAGTTAATATTTTCTTACCTAAGTGATCCTGCAAATTATAAAAGAATCCCTACACAAACCTGTAGACATCGTGGTTTTTGGAAGAGACATGTCTCTACCACGATGATGCGTCGCTTCTAAGCAGACTAACAAACACAATCTCGCTCTTATATAGGTACCTAACTAATGTAATGATGCTTATGGTTTGTTGTTCCTACCACGAATTATATTGTCCTCACTCTCAGATATTTCCGCGACGTAGCTGCATCGTACGGCATCTACACAGCGTTCTGGATACTAGCGGTGTGCTGCGGCGTCGGGTTCATCTTCTCAGCCACGCTGCTGCCGGAGACCAAGGGGAAGACCTTCGATGAGATACAGGATATGCTTAATAATAGGTAAGCATTATCACAATCAAATCCGAGGACATGTGTCTTCCGTGGAAGGAGCTGGGCGCCCACCACGATGTATGTATCTGGTCGAGAGAGCTAAAGAATAATTCTGCGGGAGAGTCACGGCATAGTCACGACCCTCAGCCATGAGGAAATACGACTCAAAAAGAGAGATTGAAATCCAATATGGCCGCTGCAACAAAATGCATTTTCACAACTAATTCCAAGAAGGGGAATATCAGATTAGCGGTTTTATCAGGAAATAAAAAACAATAGACATTTAACACATTATATTTAAAATCTTAATCATACTATTCATATAAACATGTATTCTTCTATAACTATTAAATTAAAATGTAATTTCCTCAGAATACTTAGAAATACAAAACGCCATGTCAATCTTAGTTAAGTCAACCTAACGTATATATAAGACTATAAATAGCTATACCTAGCTCTAGCTGTAATTTTGAATAGAATATCCAAAAGCATACACACATTTTTATAAAAATCTACCAATCAGAAAAACAAAATATGTCGTCATATAAATGACGAAATCTTTTTTTTACAAGGAATGGGTTTGTTCTTGACCGTAATTACTTGTCTTACGTATCTTTAATTGGTTGACTCTTCTTTTCGCAGCGATAACTTTTCTAATCCGAGAGAATCGCAAGACTGATCCTAAATTTATATCGCACATAGAAAAATATAAGGAATGATAGAGTACAATACATATAAAGTAAGAAAAACAGTCAGCACCAAAAATCTATTCATTATAACTTTATACTTATGTAGGTAAGAAAGAAATAACATGAACTGATACTTGTAGTTTTAAATACTACATACCTCAAATCTTTATGAAACATCTAGGTATATATTAAATAATATTTAGTATCGATACAATATTCATTACATTAATTTTAATGTAAAGTTGAGAAAAGCTACGTTTTTTTACACACAATTAATTTATAATATATACCTATTGTATATGGAATACATATTAAAAATATATATTTTCTATCTTTACAGGACTAAAGAAAAAAAGCCAGTGGATGTTTAGATATATCACTATATTACTATTTTATGTAAATACTAATTATAGGTATAATTATAGAATTAAAATACACACTCCTTATGCATAATAAACGAAAACAATAAGTCGATTCTATCTTTCATTTTAATATTAAGTTTAGGGCTGAACTAATTTGATAAACAATCATGAATATGTATATTGAAAAAAAAAGTACTTAGCACATGTATAATGCCAATATGTATTGAACAGTAATGACAATATCATACTTTATTTGCAATTCTACGTTATTTATTCACCAAATTAGTTTAGCTTACATTCAAAATAGCCTTCAAACTCAGTGGGTTACGCTCTTGGCCGAATCTAGTAAGGAGTCACTTTACAATTAAATTACTTTTACCTAAAAAGCAAACATATAGAGTAAATAGGTAGATAACATCAAATTACACTTTTTTTAAGTCGATAGTCTTATTTGTCGAATCACTTCTATTCTAAGACATACTTTCAATGACTTTTTTTTATATAAACGTTATTGTTTACTCTTTTCCTTTCTATTTTTACTGTCAAGTTTTTGTTTGCTTTTCAATGACGAATCTTTCTAAAGCCCAATCACGGAACGGAAAGAATTTGCCGTCACTCACACTGGTGAAATTCCACTTATTCTTTCTAATATATAATAACTGTTAATTTCATCTGAATCAGCGACAGATATTCTTCATATTTCCCAACTTTCTTGTTTAGTTATCCGCCATCTTGTTTAGTGATCCGCCATATTGGTTAGTTATCTGCCATCTTGCTAGTAAATCCCCCATGTTGTGTTCCGTGTGCTCCCTCTCCCAGGCCCAGTGAGCGGCCCACTGCTGCCACGTCCTCCGCCCGCACTCGGCCAGCGCCCGCTCCATCTCGGCCGCCATGGCGAGCAGGTGCTCCCTCGGCAGCTATCTCTGGAACTGCAGCGGGCATATCTTCAGGCCGAGGACATCTTTGCCTATCTCCGCTACTCCGCAGACGGAGCACAGTTTGCCTTTATGCTCGGGCAAGAACGAGGCACCACAGAGCGAGCACTTCTCTTCAGGTTTCCCTCTGTATATTGGTTTGTATGAAATGCCGCAGATGTTGAAGGGGTTGTGCTCGTCGTAGAGTAGCTGGTGTTCGTCGGTGGGAGTCTTCTCGCACGCTTGCAGGATCTTCCGAGCTTGCTGAGCCACCTCGGGGCGGGGGCCGAGCTCCAGCAGGCGGCGGGCGAACGACGCTGCCGTCCTGCAATCATAGGACAAAACATTGTAAAAGTGGAACTGTATTTTGGTTTGTTAGTTTGTATACTTGTTGGTCAGTTTTATGATTGAATATTATCTGTAACCCTACTCGGATATAGAAACTAGAAAAACATCCCAAGGTGGACTTCAGCAGCCAAATTTCCATACAAACTGTATAATGTTTAGACTCAAAAATTAAGCACAGCCTTCGTGATTTTAGTACTTGGTGGGTTTAACGCTTTCTTGGGATCTCGTGTCTAGAAAACTAGCCCATGTTTCATTCATAATAAAGCCAAAACAAGCTTTACAAAAATTATGAAATTACTATGGAAAAAAATGCAAGATGTCTGCCACTAAAACTTCATATAGTGCATATACCAACTGCAGACAATGTACAATGAAGAGCATAATGAAATTGACGTTTCTGAAAAAAGGAAAGACATAAGTATAATTGAGAGCCGCAGATCTATACCATAGATACCATAGAATGGCCATTTACTTAGTGTGAGCAAAATATATGAGTACTATCAAAATAAAAAATATGTAATGTCGATTTTAATAAAACCACATATATGAGTATTGTGATTTACTATATAGCTATAAAAATCACTTGGAATTTGGAAGATAAAAGTTTTTACATATTAATTATCAACATTAAGTACAAGAAGAAGATTTTCCGTTCTCTATCTAGACTTTTCTATGGTTAAATGTAATATTTTCATATTTTGAATTTAGAACGCCTATATAGATGCGTTTCGCATGAAGCTATTATCGATTAGTAGCGAGCTGGCAACGTCGCATTTGTTTATTACAGGAAGATAAGTATTGAGAGTACTGAAGAGAAAATGGGGCGTTGCCAGCTCGTGTCGGGGAGTGTAGTGGGAGAGAGACATACTTCCATCTCGTATTGTTGCATGGTGGCGAATTGAAGTTTGTATTTGGATTTGTGGTTCGGTCTTGGTTCGGTATATCAGAATAATTTCTAGGCAACGATATTATGAGATGTTTATTTTGAAGTTAAGTACTGCGGGTTTTGCGTAAAATAATGTATATGGTTGCGGAAATGAAATTAAACAGGATGAGATGAAATGAAATAAAGTAAAATAGATATAAATTAATTTAATTTAATTGATTTTTAGACAAACGTAAAATCTTTCTGGGCAAGTAACACATTTTTGAAAAATCTTGGAGCTGTTACCGTCCACTATGCAAAAAATACAAGAAAAATAAATTAATTAAGTGATATTTTAGCATCATCATTATCATCACAAATTTAAGGGAGAGGGCCCTGGTCTGTGCAACATTCGCCATCTTTCCCGATCTTCCGCCAATTCCTTGTTCTCCTTATACGATATAACGCCCTACTTCGACTTCTAAAGAATAGGAAGGCCGAGGAGGTCATATTATGACCTCCTCGGCCTTCCTCTTCCTCTTCGTGCCTCCAGTTTCCCTTCAATGATGTTTTACGAAAGATTAAAATATAAACATACCTGTAGTTCTTAAGTTTGAAGAACATGTTGAGCGCGGTCCTGAGCGTCAGTATTTGGTGCACGGGCTGCAGCTTGCAGTGCGTGAAGTATGCCGCCATCTCACACGTGCGCTTCTGCTCCTCCAGCGTGCTCTTCGGCATTGCTGGGGGAATGTAAATAAAGATAAAATAAAAAATAGCCTTTATTTTCTACTATTCAATAAATATGACACACACATTATTATACTAAAATTTTCATTTTTTAACCACATTTATTGAAGGTAGGTATAAACTAAAAGTGTTAAAAGTGCAACTGGGGGAATATAGTCATGGTATATTATAAAATACGTGGAGTATTTACAAAAGAAAAGTATGCAATTATAATATCCTTTATCTAGTACCCATGACACAAACGTTTGCTGTGGGGCTTGATGGCGCTGTATGACATGTCCTGTACAAATTCTAAGCAAATGAACTTTGTACCGAGTATCTAAGACTGATGAGAATTGAATTTAAGTTAGTTGATAATGTTGATGGTTGTTAGTAATTGTACTTTTTTTTGCTACCTGTTTCGGAGTACTCTGTAAGAAAAATTGAGAAATTTCAGAATAAGCTTAAGTTAAAATTACTTTTTCATTAGTATGGTTTTAGCATATATATTTGAATGGGGAAAACAACATATTTATCTTAGCAGATAAATATTTGTATATCTGTTTACAAACATGCAAAAGATCTGATACAGTAATGCGAGTAAGATTTTGATAAATCTTTTGACAACCGGTTTATAGAACGACGATCAGTTTTCTCCCATAAAATGAACTTACCCGTTCTGATATAGAATGAAACTTTTGCTGTTGAGTATGAGAAAGGAACTACACCCCGACCGTATAAACGCGAGGATGTATAACTTTTGGATTTTAAGTCGGTATTACGCCATCGAATCCAATATACCCCGCCATCTTCCGCGAAATTTGGCGGGGCTTGCCAAAGGCATTTCCCCCTGTAAAACGGCACAAGATCCCAACAAATGGCCACACTTGTATGACCCACCTTTCCTGGCGGTCTCCATCTGCAGGCCGAGCAGGTACTCCCTGCAGATGGTGAGCAGCTGCTGTGCCTCCGTCAGCTCCGGCTTGCTGTCCACGTGCAGGAGCGGCACGCACTGCGCCACGTGCTGCAGCTTGTCTACTGCTTCTGAGAACTTGCCGCCTGTCGTCAGCTGGTAGCACTGCTGGAGCTGGGACACCAGGTCGTTGAGCTTCAGTGCTGGAAATATAAAGTTAATGTGTTAGAATGTTAAGTTTTTTTTTTTTAATTTATTTATTTCCTTTTTTGACAATGTCTTATAATATATATACTGTATTATGTTGTTTTCTTAACAAAGTTGAATATAAGTTTGCGTACCTAAATGGACGTAGATGGAGTATCCATCTACTTATGATGTTATTACGTACACTCAGCTTACATAGCTCAACTACAGGTACAAAGGAATCGGTTAATGAAACTAAATGCACACACACACAATATTAAAAATCACACAATCGTCAAACACTCAACAAGGCAAACATATGAACTACACACAATACCTACTCACCCACAATCAGATCACAACTTTTAACACACACACACCACATAGTACCGTGTTCTCAGCCGCATTAAATATGCTAGTATCTAGCTATAGGCTGAAAATTTGCTTAGTTTTTAAAATTTACACTGACGGTCAGTAAATCAGATAATCCATGTACATTCTACGGATTTGTTACCTCAATGCTGGTATCACTGACCAAAAGTTTGTTTACAATTAGTTAATAATTAGCAATACATACATATTTTTGTAATCTTTTTATTTATATTTAGGACAGTATAATTATGTTATATAATCGTAAAATCAGTGTAAATATAGGCAAAGAAGCCTGCTGCGGCGGGAAGTACGTACTGCAGTCTTGCAATTCAGGACCCTTGAGGTACCTTGTACAAGACTCAGTTAACCATACCAACGTATGACACCGACGTAATTTATGTAAATTTTTATTACTCAAAGCTGTACCTACAACACTGTATTTTATGCACAATAAACAAATTATTATTATTATTAATTATTATTATGTATTTAGTCGTGTTATCAACAATCGTGTTTTTGTAGGATATGTTGGTAGAATGTATGTTATGATGAATATAAAGCATCAACAAAGCGAGTAAGAAAGGATTATTAGTTTAGATCGACCCAAAATGAAACTTAATGCAACCATAAAGATGGTGCGTAACTGCGTAGTATTGTATAATGACGTACACACAGCGCGCCGACCGTGAGCCGAGCGCAGGAGAACATGCTCGCGAATGTAAACTGTAACGGTCACTGGTAACTAACGCATAACCTTCAAAGGGCGGCTTTAGTACATTAATGCCAACAACTTTTGTTCAACGACTTTGGCTAAAACTCAATAGATTTTTTTAAATATTTTTTTTAAACTTTTATGAATACTTCTATGAGTTCTGAGGTCTACAATCTATGTCACATATTTATCTCTTTCACTCACTGGTTTTCGTAGAGAAGGTATTGTAGCCAGTTGCTACGCCCCGCCGCCACGCGCCGGGTCTACGCTACGAGCGCTACGCTAAAATCATATGGCGCGGCGGGGTTCGATAACCTCAGTTATCTATTAAGACTGTTTGTACCTACATCGTTTTCATGGAATAGACACTTTCTCACATAGCGGAACGCACGTGTAAACATTGTGTATTTTAAAGAAAATTATTGGTTAACTATCTACCTAAACAAAGTACATAAGTATGTCAACATGTTAATATGCATTGTATTAATACGAGTACAATAATAACTGTTCCACGAGTACCTACATGGTTATTGACATAAAAAGTTCGGTTGTTAAATAGGTACCTACAATAAGATATTGGTCTAGAAAATACCTTGTTTCATATTAACTCACGTAGATTTCAACAATTTAGAATGTAGAAAGACGAGTAATTTCTTCACCATCCTTTCATAATTGATGACGTTTTTCCATGCTAAATTTCATATTATCGGTAACTAGTAAAATAAAGAGCGCCTAGTGATATTTTTGTGGCAGACGGTACCTACTTATTAATAAAAGCTATTGACGTTTAATATTGTTTGATGTAGGTGTATTGATAAAGAGTAACTAAGCATAAAAAGAGCCTAATCAGCCATATTTAAAATAATAGGTAATTGAACTAAAGTACATAGTAACATAAAAAAAACATACCTATTTACAAATTATCGGCATCTCTCAAGCTTAGGTCTCGGGGATGTCGGTGACTATCGCGCACATAGCGTTCAAAATAATCACCTTCACTACCTAAACACAAGCCACACCTAAATGTTAATTGTTGTTGCACACGTGTTAGCACTTGGGGATTTCGTTTGATAACGTCAAATGCCGAGATAATTTAGTTTCTAATTGATCCCGGCTTTCGGGCGCTCCACCTTTGTACACCATAGCTTTCACGTGACCCCACAAATAAAAGTCCATTGGTGTTATGTCGGGCTAACGCGGCGGCCAGGCGACCGGGCCGCCGCGATCAATCCAGCGGCCCGGATATGCACTGTTTAAGTAGTCCTTCACTTGCCGCGAGTAATGGGCCGGTGCTCCGTCCTGCTGGAAGTAAGTACATACTTCTCAGCGAGGCGAGTGGCACATCCTCCATCAACTCTGGCAATGTGTGCGATAAAAAGTTCAAATAAGTATCTCCGTTTAAACGCTCTAAGAACACTGGGCCGAGTACTACATTGTTTATTATTCCCGCCCACACGTTCACTGAAAATCTGTGCTGATAATTGTGCGGACGGGGTTCATGCGGGTTCTCATCACACCACAAATGTTCATTTCTCGTATTAAACAGTCCCACTCTCCCGAACGTCGCTTCATCGGTCCAAAGCACTGTTGGCCTCTCGGCGAGTAACCAGAAGTTCTTGGACCCGGTGAAGGTGATAGGGGTATTTCCCCTCATTGTGAATCACAGTCCACGCAAACAACTGCGACACATCAAAGCGCCGCGCTGCATCATAGGTGCTCGCCTCCGGGTGACTTTCAAAAAAGTTCACAGCCGCTGCGTCGCACCCAACATTGTCCTGGAGCTTGGAGTCGGAACATTAGGAAAGAGCGCCGCATACTCGACGCACGCTCGAGACACGTTGTCACCACACCTAGCATAAACGCGCACCATTTCGGTGTACTCGATATTAGAGTAACGGTACGGCATATTGTTTACCGTCGAACAATCACAAAGTACAAAAAAAACCCGACGTCGACGCGCGCGCTTTATAATCCGCAACTGACCTTGAATAATGAGGTCATGCAGCGCGAGTGGCGCCACGGTAATATTCTATTACCGTGGTGGCGCGAGCGCGGGGCCGCGAAGGGGTGCGCGAATATTCGGGAGGTGCCTCGTTTGCGCTTGTGCGCGCACTTTCTAGGCACACACACATATGAGCGCGCTATTTTATAGCGTGAGTTAAGAAGTTTTGTAATAAAGTCGCCCTTAAAAGGTTTTGCGTTAGTTACCAGTTACCCTGTATACGTACTGATGACGGGCAGCAGGTCGCGGCCGCTGGCCTCCTTCCAGTTGCGGTGCAGGTGCGCGCCCAGCGGCGGCAGCCCGCACAGCGCGCCGAACGTGAGCCGAGCGCGGGAGAACATGCTCGCGAATGTAACATGCATGCTATATATACGTACTGATGACGGGCAGCAGGTCGCGGCCGCTGGCCTCCTTCCAGTTGCGGTGCAGGTGCGCGCCCAGCGGCGGCAGCCCGCACAGCGCGCCGAACGTGAGCCGAGCGCGGGAGAACATGCTCGCGAATGTAACATGCATGCTATATATACGTACTGATGACGGGCAGCAGGTCGCGGCCGCTGGCCTCCTTCCAGTTGCGGTGCAGGTGCGCGCCCAGCGGCGGCAGCCCGCACAGCGCGCCGAACGTGAGCCGAGCGCGGGAGAACATGCTCGCGAATGTAACATGCATGCTATATATACGTACTGATGACGGGCAGCAGGTCGCGGCCGCTGGCCTCCTTCCAGTTGCGGTGCAGGTGCGCGCCCAGCGGCGGCAGCCCGCACAGCGCGCCGAACGTGAGCCGAGCGCGGGAGAACATGCTCGCGAATGTCTCCAGGTACGGCTCGAAGTTCACGATGCCCACTTGCTCGTTCAGCAGCCTGCGGGACAAAAATAAAAGAATGAAAACGCCAGTTTTTGAAATTTTTAAATGACGCTTTGTCGTCGTCGTCGTCGTCACTTGCCGATAATCGTTTCAAAACATCTTGATTTAGCTTCGAGTGTTCGTCGGGGTGAGTAATCACACTGGCAGTCACTGGCTGGGCTCGTGCGATCATTCCCCGCGGCAACACTAATGGCGATAACACTCTGAATGTGTCGAAACGATCGTCGGGGAACGACGCGGAATTAAAGACGTGGGTCCGTCACAAAATAAATTAACAACACCTCTTCAAAATATGGCCGAAAATAATCTGCCGAAAGATTTATAGAGAATATATACCAGCTAGTATAAATGAAACATCTTCATCATCTTCGTTCACAGCCTTCCTTATGTCACTGCTGAGAAAAGTCTCTCATTGCATGTTACAGTAGCGTCGATCCTGTGCAGACCTCATCAACTTTTTCAATTGAAACACAAGCTAAAATTATTTTTCCATGTATTACCTGAACGCGATCTCAAACTGTCCAGTGACGACGTGGTCGTGCGCAGTCTTGAGCTTGTTGGAGAGCGCGAGCGAGGCGCCGCGCGGGGGCGCCACGAAGTACGCGGCCGCCTCCTCGCCGCCGTCTATGTCCGCTGTATCATAGACAATAGATTTTAATGTGTGTTGACACACACAATATTTATCCAAACAAACACTAAATATCAACACACGTTTCGATACTAAAGTCAAGGATAATTTTTATTTGAGAATAGTTAAGTCCACCTACATTAAATTAGAAACATACTGGGAGATGACTCTGGCCTCATAACACAACCTAACGGCTACCACGAGGTCAGAGGATTCGAAACAATTTGTGACAAAATTTCTTTGGCAAATAAATGATTTTGTAATTGTATTTGTATACCAGAGACAGGTACAAGTTCTGCCGGCAGAGCGATTCGATAAATGTAACGCATGAATTAACTCTATGAGGGTATCACAACCATCAGAACCGAGGAACACAAGCGAAGGAGGAGTAAGTAAGTGTCTACGTACCAGAGACGGGCACGAGTTCCTCGGGCAGGTCGAGGTCCTCATCCCCCACGTCCCAGCCGCCGTCGTCGCACGCATCCTCCTGCGCCGCCTCCTCGTCGCCTTCCTCCTGTACAGGATACATAGGATTACTATGTGCGTTTTATCATAAAAATGGATAGTGAGACTCGGAAGCAAATGAATAATGGATTATAAACATAAATAAAATGCGCCCGTATAACAGCTAGCGGAGGCATAGCATTACCAATGACGTTTGGATGCGTTTTCAGACGACTATTTCCGAATGCCACTTTTTGAAATTCAAACTAAGATACGAGTGGAAAACGCACACGTGCGTCACGTGAAATGACGTTAATACCTCGAAATCGTACAGCCAATGTGTGCAATTGTCGACGCGGTCTGTCCTGAATAGGGGACCAGAAAGTGGCATTACATGTTAGGCGCTGGATGACACGTCAAATTGTAGGTGTATGTTATTAGTACGGCATTCGCTAAGTTACGTCAGAGACCCTAAGGTCAGCTTGATACACTCTTGATAAAACCTTTTTTTAACTTGAACGGGTTTGCACTTGGCCATAGTTTGCCTAATAGCAAGCAAAGGCTATGGCCTAAGATGGAGCGTGCTTACCCGATAAGAACCGATTCACTCTCACTTTTATGGACACCCGAGTTGGCCACTCATTGGATAAGAAAAAGTACAATATACATACCCTATTCTCCTGCAGCACATCGTCATCGTCTCCCCAGGCGCCGGCCGCCTCGAGCGGCTCGTCGATGTCCGCGGCCGCCGCGACCGCAGCGCCACCTTCCGCGCCCGCGCGGGCGTTGCCGGCTACTTCGAAGAAACTCCTGGGGAAGCAATAAGGCGAGTTAATAATAAAACGTTAAAAAAATAAAATAAAAATAATAAAATCATTTATTGACACAAATAACATTTTAAAATATACAATAGTTGTAGCCTGTAATATAATCTTATGAAATATGTGTAAAGTACATTTTATTTGTGCAATGAATAGGACCGGTTCTTCTGAACTAAGCAAGAATGCTTGTGTCTCAGGAGAACCGTACCCCCGGGGGAATATACAATAGGTGTGCTAGTTAGGTTAGTCTATAATCTAAAAGTATCAAAGTTAACATTTAAATTTAGTTATATTAAAATATTCACATATAACTTATTACAAATATTACTTGTGAATGTCCGCGGGTTGTAATCTTTGCTTCTTAAAAATATTCCACTATTAAAATTGCCTTGCATTGCAGGCATGCTGCCGGGAACCTTTGACTACAGTGCTCGCTTGAACAGGTGTCTCTAAACTGACATGCAACTCTAAACACACAAAGTTTTAATCTAAATGCCAGCCATAGCACCCCTTGGAAATTCATCATCACTGTCATTGGCCAAATTATACCAGTTTAGTTGTCCTTGATAGGCTCTGTTTCAGAGTTAAAACTCGAATTTGTTGAACTACTCTGCTGATGGTCAAATGCCAGACTGTCTAGCGCAATAAGCATTACTTTTAAAACTTGAAATTGTGAAACACTCTGCTGGTGATCAATTGCTTGACTGTCTAGCGCAAATAAGCATTACTTACTTGGACACAGCGAGCAGGGGCCAGTTAGGTTGCGCGCTGAACACCGGCGCGGGCGGCTTGAGCAGCACTGCGTTGGGGTTGCGAGCAGGCACCGGGAGCCCCGCCGCCTCCAGGGACACCTTCAGCTCCGCGGCTTCTTGCTCGCAGTCGTGGTTTATAGCTGTCAGGTAGGCTAGCGTCAGCTGGAACGGATATAAAACAAATTTCAAACAATATCCTAATGAAAAGATCAGCACTGGATGTTTACATCCAGCACACACCAAGTTGGGCCCGGGGTTTGACACGAAATGTATAATATTTCAAATTCCTATTAGTTATGTTGCTTCTATTATAACTGTTATGAATTTAATGTAGTTTATTCATATTCTCAACAATATAAAATAGCTTATATGCAAATGACGTAAAAAAAAATCTAGATTTGATCGTGTAGTTCTGGTTAAGTATTCAATCAGTTCAAAATCGTTGCCACAATGCCACTCTTTGGTCACCCATCCTAGAACAGACCGCACATCCATCTTAGCCATAGCCTTTGCTTGCTATCAGGTAAACTATGGCCAAGTGCAAACCCGTACAAGTTAAAACAAACATATCTCACCTGTCCGCAGTTCTTGAGCAGGCGTATCCTCTCGGGCACGTCTCCGAGCAGCAGCGCCCCCTGGAATTGCGCGGACACATCCTTGCGTATCTCGGCTATCTTGGTCATCTTGCGCAGCTTGTCCAGGTTGCCGGTGATCAGGTACAGGAAGGACAGCTTGTCGAAGTTCTTCGTGCGCTGGTAGCACATCTCCACGATCTGTGGGAATAAATTACATTATTTAATAATAATATAATAATAACAATAATTTGTTTATTTGACCAAAAACTTACGTGTACGTACATTACATATAACAAAAACAAATACAATCTTATGAACTAGTATCTGCAGTACGTCAGAAGTGTACTGAGCTCTGAGCTAAGTATCCAGTGGATCTTGTGTTTCAGAGCTGCAGAGATTTATTTACTTATTAATGGACGCCCGCGGCTTTGCTCGCACCGCACTATTTTGAGATAAAAAGTAGTTTATGCCACTTGTAATATCTCATAGTACCTACATACTAAAGATCATGATGATTTAGCGGTTTTTGCGTTATGAGCGTTTAAATAAACAGATAAACAGACCAAAAATCTAAAAACTGCTGTAACGTGTTTGTTCTGGTATGGATTTTTTTAATATCCTTTATGTTCAAATTTTCAAGATCACGCTCCGTATTTAAATTACTAACACAAATATCAGGAAACAGTGATCATGTACTCTGTTATGAAACCACGGCTTTAAACGGAAACACAGAATTATTACTTTTTAAAGTTTTTGATATTTCTTTTTATCTTACCTGACGGTGCCCCACATTTTTGAACCTTGTTATTATTAGAATAAGGTTGATATTTATCTGAACATTAAGCGTGGATAAGACAACTCCGTGTCCAGAGAGAAGTAAAACACAGAAAAATGACCCTTATTTGTTTAGAAACAAGGTAGATATTCACCTGATGGTTCCCCACGTTGAGCGCTGCTTGCGCCAGCTTGTCCCACGCGTCGGGCTCGTCCAGACTCTTGGCGGCCTCCAGAGCCACCTCTATGTTGCCGCACTGCAGGGCCAGAGACAGCCGCGTGCGCGCGTCCTTCACGAAGTGGAGGGCCACTTCCGGGTAGCCTGGAAGAGATAAAAGAATTTGTAGAAAGTAAAGTAAGTTCGTAGGGGAGAGTTCGTTTAGTACTTTATTACCTACATATATATTTTTTTGTTATCTGATAAAGGTAAAGTCAGACAGAAAAGTACACCGCGATATATACCAAAACCTTTTTTTTTACATAATAGTAGTTTTTACCTACGCTTATAATAATTACGAGTGTTGTTACAATTTATACTGAAACCAAAAGTTTGTCTCAGATTTTTTTCTTATTCCGGGTATCAGAACAGTGCAATCGTCAGGAAAAGAACAAATATTTTTTGTGTACAAGTAGCGCCACCATAATATTTTCAACGCTTTTTTGTATACTTGCCCAAGTTATTCCCTAACGAATAATTAAGGGGGGGGGGGGGGGAGTTGCGACCCTCAGTAACGAGGAAACATGAGTCAAGGAGGAGGATTACACGATCACGTACCTTTCTCCTGCAAGTAGGCGATGATGCTCTGGCCGACCAGCTTGGCGGTGCGCACCATGTGCAGCACCTGGTCGTACTGACGCGTCACCAGCGCCAGCTTGAACCTGCAGACCATGTATACTGGTAGGCAAACATCTTGAGCCAAAGTCGACGTAGTGGGGGTAAGTTCGCGCATGTACACTTCCGGACATATTTTATTGGTCATTGTTGGTGTTTGTAAAATATGAAGTGAGATTCTGTAAAGTCGTTTATTTAAGTAAAACTAGACAAGTTTTAGCCACTAGTTGCGCAACAATATAAACATAAAAACGTATGTAATTTCTTGTCACAAAGTAAATCATTTTCATTTTTTTCTTCAGAACTGTATTACGTTTTGGCGGCATTGTCCAAAAAGTTTTTGGTAGGTAAAAACACAATATAACAAAGTAACAATAATACAATAAAAAACAAACTTTAACAACAAAACTTCTAAACTCGAAATAGCCTATTGACACTGCACGCAAGTGTAGTCAGACGCTCGCGGAACATGCGCGCAACGCGGGGAACAGGGGCCAACTGATCGGCCAATCACGGGGACGCGTTCTGACAGAATGCCCCCGCACACCTCTCTTTCCACCAACAATACCTTAAAATCGTCTACTGCGCACTCAAGGTCATGGCTCAAGATGTTTGCCTAAGATTGTACATTATACGCAATCTACTTTCAAAATATTGAAACAAGATGGCGTTCAAATTTCCAAGAAGGCTTTTTAATAATTTTCAAAATGGCGGTTAACAGTCAAGATTACATTTTCATTTAAAAAAAACATCCATGCATGATAATACATTCTTACTAGATCCATCTATTACCTGTACTCGGTGGGGTCGATGTTGAGCACTTTGGGCTTGCACTCCCGGTCGAGGCACACGACGCGCGCGCCGCCCTCCGTGGCCAGCACCTTGCACGCGTACACCGGCACGTCCAGCGTGCGGATGATGCCGTAGTCACTGCGGATACATAGGTTACTTAATTTATAACAAAATATCAGTAAGGGCTTACAAGTACAGCTAGCATAAAAAATCATTTAGAAGAATTATGAATTCCCTTTTATTGAAGTCTGTTAAAAATAAAGAAAAAATGGGCGTACTTATTTAATCAGTCCAATTTATGTGCATTGATAGTGGTATTTAATAAATAAATAAATAAAAAAGCACAAAACACAGTTAGTTCGACTTTTACGGTTCAACGGACGACTTGTTTAAATTTTCAAAGATTTACCTATCATGGCGGCCGTATTTAAATTAGGAACACGTTCTAATTATTCGAAATAAGAAAGCGTTCAAATTGCAAATTCAACTGTAAAACGATGTTCTGATTGCTTACCATCAGGCGAATTACGGTCAAGTGCAAACCCATTCCTTGTAAAAAAAAAAAAATTGTTCTATATTCAAAACTTAACTTTTTTACTTGTAAAAGTTGACTCACCCATCCTTACAGCAGTACTTGATATGGTTGGCAGTGGTGTATATGAACACAGGTTGCGCGGCCGAGTCGTCGAACGCGCCGGATTTGACGCGAGCGCCCTCTGTGATGGTGCACAGCTGTTCCAACTTCTTGGTGCAGAGAGTGACGGTGTGCTTGCCGAGAAGCGCGACCAATGACATGTCAGAGTTCCAAATTGCGTAGCGGCATTTGGAGATTTTCACCTGCAAATAAAGAAAGAAAACATTTCTTGTGATACCAACAACAACAACAATTACATAATGAAACATAAAATCTGCCACAACACAGCGGGAATTTGTTCACAACCAAACAGGTTGCAAACAAATTACTGCGTCAAAAATGTAATATAACCCAATGACAATTGTCACATTATCTGTAAATGCTAACCTACATATGCGTGGACAAAAAATACAACTAAATATCATTTTCCTTTAAAACTACACAACAGATTTCGATGCCGTTTTTTTAATAGATTTTATATCTATATACATATATAAAACTCAAAGGTGACTGACTGATTGACTGACTGATATAGTGATCTATCTACGCACAGCCCAAACCACTGGACGGATTGGGCTGAAATTTGGAATAAAGATAGATGTTATGACGTAGGCATCCGCCAAAAAAGGATTTTTGGAAATGCTACTTCTAATGGGGTGCAAGGATGCAAATATTACTTCTTAATGCGAGCGAAGCCGCGAGCATTCACTAGTATACAATAACACAATAAATACACAATTACATACATTTTTTAATTGGCACTCACTGACACTCCAAAACACGCAACTCAGTTTTTGTAAAAAAAAAAAACTTTTATCTCCATCTAGTGAAACATTTATGTTTGAAGTGGCTAAATCGCCAAGATTGCCATAGTTACCTTGACGTTTAACGTATTTTTTAAAGATAAGCATAGTAACCCGGACGCATGAGTGGTTATAAGCTTCTTCAACATTTTCACAGATAAAAATATGTTTGAAGTGGCTGAATCGCCAAGGTTGCCATAGTTACCTTGACGGTTAGCACCAGTACTCACATGTGCGATGGTTCGTTTCTGCTGCACATCGAGCAGCTGCACTGTCTCCGCCTCCCGCAGCAGCAGCATGCCGGTGCCGGCGTACATGATCTCCTCGCAGCTCGGCGTCGAGATTTTCTTCGACACCTCGTTCTTCAGGTTCTTGATCACCAGCTGAGAAGACCGGGGAATAAACGAATATAAATAATAAAAATCGTTTATTTTGCATTATACCTATATATCGGGACATAGCACAGCTAACTAACCAACGCCTGTTCTATGTCAGTACTATATATCGAATATAATACTTAGGTATATAATTTTTTTCCAACTTAGGTATTTAATTAAGGGGAGGCCTAGTGGCGTTATTGTTGAGATTCTTGACTGTTGTTTTGACCGTATTTTTTTCTTATATCTAATCCCGGACACATTCGAGTGCCTTATTATCTTTTGTCATTCATTTTAGTTCTAGCATTTATGCCTCTCGTACTTTCGTGCATTATAGTATTCGTAATTGATTGAATCAATGGAATTATCGAAATGACATTTAACTCATTGAGTATGTATTTATAAGTTAAGTACATATTTAGAATGTATCTTTAATTTTATAATGGTAATCTATGACATGTAATTCGAACAAATTATTAATAAAATGTTTATCTATTTCCTCCTTTAACTTCCTTTCTTTGTTTTGACTGAATGTTGAAATAAATAACACGTACCTGGTTGTTCTTCTCGAGCGTGGCAAACCTGTTCCTGGCGACCCAGACGGCGGAGTGCGCGATGCCCTTGAGGGGCTCCGCGGAGGGTGCTTCGCCCCCCTCGCGCGGCGCCGAGTACAGCTCGTACGTGAACGTGTCTCCCACGCGCCAGTTCACCAGCACGCACCACTCCGCGTGGTTCAGGGACATGCTGCAATATAGTTAAGTAAGTCATTTCATTTAATGGTTATGTACTGTTTAGCAATTTATTAACATTTAGATTGTGTACTAATTTTATTTCATTTATTTTGTTCATATTCCAATTTTAGTGCGATGTATATGAGTTATTATCTGAAATAAATGGACTATATATGGATAAGTTTCAGTTTACAAGTTAGTTTTTAATTAGTAAAGTACGAAATGTTTTGTGAGTTTTTTTTATTAATATATAAGAAGATGCCTGAAAGAGATCGCTTTCAGCGATAAGGCCGCCATTTGTGGCATTAGATTTAAAAATTTCTCTTTTTGTATTATGATTTATTTTTTTATGGGAGTGTCCAATCAAGTATTAATCAATCAACCAATAAAAAGAATTGAAATATCTTTAGCAAAGTAATATACCTGTAAGGCTGGTGGCGGCCCTGGCCGCGTAGCTGCATGACGGGCGCGTCCCGGTTGGACGCCATGTCTAGCTTACGGAGTTGTCTGCGGACATACAATAATAATTCAAATCATACCATCCTACGAATAATATATGCTTTAGAAATTGTATTGAGTCAAAAATTCGACGAAATGGTCAATCGCCACCGCAGTTTAGCTGGTGGGCGGCCCTTTATGGACCAACTATATTTATAGATTAGATTAGATTTGATTATGTGTTTGTAGAATAAGTATTGTTGTAATCAATTAATGTAATTGGCTTCGGCCGTTTTGATTGTTATTAAAAAAACTATAGGATTCGGCATGTCAGTATTTCCAAACCGCTCCAGGGCCTCTGAAATGGCTTAACGGCTGCTGTACCAACAGCAGGGACCTGCAAAATTTAATGTGTGATAAATTCCCTTTCCTCCTCGCGTCGTGTTCCTCATCTCCTCGCGTCGTGTTCCTCATTACTGAGGGCCGTGACTCCCCCATTTTTATCAGAGGTTTTACTCATTGGGGAAGTTTTCTTGAGTACGTACATCGTGGTAAGCGACCAGATCCTTCCACGGGAGACTCTGTTGTGTTATGTTCTTAGATTTTAGGGTCCTCAAACCTCAAAATTCTTTTATTTATCCATTCAAGGTGTGCGTACATTTCCATTTACATTTGTATTGCTGCAGTTTGTGTTGTACACTGAGGGTTTTCTGTACACCATACTAGATATCTTTCGACTCTGTATTATGATGTACAGTTTCAACAAATATTTGAAGGAACATGCTTTATATACTGACCTGTCCTTGATGTAGAAGAGCATGTTGTTGTGCACCGCCATGGCGGGGCGCTCGCGCTGCAGCTTGAACAGCACCAGGCCGGCGTCGTGCCCCGCCGCGAACAGGTTCAGCGAGGGGTGCGCCGCCAGCACCCAGTACCTATAATAATAATAATAATAATAATAATAATAATAAATATTTCAGGACATACAAACGGTTAGTTGAAGAAAATTTGTGTACTCATATAAATCTTTATGGATCGAAATCAAATAACAAGAATAAATTATTTATCTTGACAATAAACCTAAATAACATGTCTTGACTATGCCATACCTAACTAAGAATACTGCATTTTTGGTATGCCTGTGGGTTCTGCACTAGGAGTATCCTGTGTCCTCAATAAAAAAAGTATTGTGTATGTCTATACTTTCATACGGCATAAGTATATGGGGCAATGCGACAGACTTTGAAAGAGTGTTAATAATGCAGAAACGAGCAATAAGAGTACTTGTGGGAGGTAGATATAGAGAGTCTTGTAGAAACCATTTCAAAGAGTTGAAGATTTTGACGTCAGTGTCACAATATATATTAGAGATTATAAAGTTTGTAAAAAGAAATCCACATTTGTTTAAACTTAAGACTTATAACTCAAATAGAACCAAGATAAACAGAGTATTGTTGAAACCAACTGTGCCTAGGCTGTGTATGACTAAGAAACTACCCACTATAATGGGAGAGAAACTGTTCAATAAACTCCCCGCACACATTCAGTCTTTGAATAATGATCAGCAATTTTGCAATAGCGTCAAACAATTATTGTTAGATCAGACACTATACAGTTTTAAAGAATACTTTGAAAATGACTACAGTCAACTACCAATTGATTCTAAACTTGCTTAGAAATTATGTAATTAACTACTGAGTAAGGAGTGTGATCCCAAATTGTCATTTTAGCCCCTATACAGCTAAAGTGACAGTACCAAGATTTATTTAAGTTGACATATTGTATGATTACATACCTATTATTATGTTTGACATGATTTTAATAACAAAAATTTTCATTGTTTTATTAATAAAACTAGACATATGTAACTTCTAAAATTTTATAAAAGCCTAATGTTATAAATTCAATTTGACGAGATATTGTAATTTGTGTAGCATATTCTGTGATATTAGTACTTATACCTATGCATGTTACAATTTTACATTATCAATAAAGATTCTTTATCTTTTATCTTTATGAAAGAGTCCCATACTCCCCATGGCGGGGGGAGGGGGGGGGGAGGAAGCCTCACCTCTCGTGCTCCCTGCGGAAGGAGTGCAGACAGGTGCGCTTGGTCATGTCCCACACGCGCAGGAACTTGTCCTCGCTGTTGGACAGGATGGTCTCGGAGCGCGCGTGGAACAGCGCGCACGATACGTTGTTGTAGTGCCCGCGGCACGTGTCCACTTCCCACGCCTTAAAAAAAGGATAAATTAGTCAATTGTTTATCGAAATGAAATGAAACCATTTATTGCCAACATGTCAAGTCAAGTCCACAACCTTAATTAATACAATTAGGGGGAATGACATACCAAATTGGCTTCGTCAAAATTTGTAAACTAAATAAGTATGGAAATAATAATAGTCAATGATTCTTAAATCAACATTAATTCATTCATAACAATAGTATTATGTTGATATTAATATATAGTAATATGTACATTGTTCATTTAATCATTAATCGGAATCAGTTTTATGGTGGAAGGAAGTACCAAAGTGTGGAACAAAGTGTTTCATAAGGACATCTAAATTTTGAATTATATCACCAGAAATAGTATTTCTCGGGAACTACAATCTACAGATCCTACAAAGTAGACTAAATAAACAGGAAAGTTCTAGTTTGGCTAGGACAATAATACAAACATTCAATAGATGCATGTCTATGGCGAAAAATAGAAAGACCACAACATTTTCATACGAGACAAGTTACTTAGCTAGAACAATCACCATCAAGTATAAACCACTCCTGTACATAGCAACTACTTGACATTTTTCACAGATGTTCATGTGTCTGTGTATGTAATTACAAAAGTTCGAATTTATTCATTTATTTGGCTTACCTTGGCATCATTCATCCTCCACAGCTTGACGAGGCGGTCGTCCGCGGCGGACACAATGAGCGGCAAGCTGGGGTGGAAGGAGGCCCAGTTCACGCCGCGGTCGTGCCCCTCCAGCACGTGCTTCACTACTGCGTCCGCCTGCAACATTATAACCATTTTGTTAATTGTCATTAGTAAGTTAGGTCTGCTTGTACAAGTCTAATAAAAAATTGCGAAAAATTACCAAGTAGGTTTAAAAACTCTAAATGTCTGTTTGTTTCATGTAATGAGTGTGTGTTTGATTGTTGTTAGCCTTAGTTTTAAATTTACTAGAATACTTTTAAATATACAAGTGATTAAAGAAATTTGACAAAAATGACTATCACTTTAGAGACCCATAGAGATTTTATTCTGTGCTTTTGCATAAATGTATGTTAAATAACATATGATAACCATATTATCTACCCAGTTACTATATAAAAGAACTAAAATAATTGTAAAGTACACATGAGTTGATTGGCAAAATTTCTATAATGATTACTAGCACAAACTTGTGTTAGATTAATGTATCACTCATAGTGTATCACAAAATACAGCACACTATGAAAAGAAAACATGAGAAACCACATAATGTTAATTTACATTAAAGCTTTGTTTTAGCAATTTTCAAAATAAACTCAAACAACATGCATTATACCTGCAGCGGGCTTTTCTGCAAGACAACAATATATTAAAGCAATTGAAATATATATTTTTCATCCCACCATCTCTCGGCAAGAGTATTTTTACTCTTCAATATCTGAGTGCAAAGGCCGTTTTTATTCTCTAGAGAATAAAGTAAATTGAATTTAGAACATCGTGTGCACTAAGTTTTTGAATTTAAAAAATCATTAAACCTATTAATACTGCTACCTCTATGGTCCCGAATATATCATACAACTTTTTTTAAATTTGTTAAAAACTCAGACTCGGATCCTTCTTGGTGTTCTTTTTTTCAATTGGCTTTGTACGCGGGCATTTAGTCATTTCCTCGCTGAGGTGGAATGAAAAGTTACGTGTTGCACTCGAGTGCAAAGATTTTTCACCTTGTGCTCTTTTGATTCCCTCGCTAACGCTCAGGATTCTAATTTTGAATCACTCACTGCGCTCGTGATTCAATTTTAGAATCCTTCGCTTGCTCGGTCATCAAAATTGAACACGCGGTTAAAAAGCAACTTTGCACTCTTGTATAACAAATAACTATTATTTACTTATTATTGAGAACATATTTTTAAAAATAACTAACCATTTAAGTTTCAGATTTTCTATAGATCTAAGGATAAACATATGAAAGCCAAGGTTAGATATTAATTAAAGTTATTGTTGTGTATATGGAGAAAACAATAATATTTTACCATAATATGACTTCTATATGGCTGCTTTAAACCAAAATAATTATTTAATAAATGTATTCATTATTAATGGTTGTAAGCTAGGGTACTATCCTGCCTTATAACATGTCTAGCCCTTAGATTATGTTATAAGTTTTTTTTGTGACCACCTTTTAAACCTAGTTGCCTGACAATAAATTTCATTTCATTTCACATTTAAAAGCCACAAACAATCTTGCCTCTATACAACCATACATAAGTCCCTATCTATTCTAACTTCATGTTTCTTTTCTTCTTTAGTGTTAAACTAAATGACATACAAGTCAACAATACACAAATCCTAAAACCACCACCTTTAAAATTTTACCAACATTTAAAAAACACATCTAGTCATCAAATTACCTGTCCAAACAGATCAGTAGCCTGTGGATTCCTGAGATGGTCTGCGAGCCCGGTGGGCCCCGGAGCCACACTCTTCTTCCTCAGGCCGGAGAAGTCCCACACCCTCACGGACTGGTCCAGGGAGGCGGAGACCAGCAGGTCTTCGGTGGGGTGGAACTGGGCACACATCACATAGTGGTTGTGGCCGGTGAGCACGCTGATGCACTGCCTGGACTGCCAGTTCCATATTCTAATTGTCTGGAAGGGAATTTAGTTTGTTAATTTGATATAAGTATCTGATACACTCATATTTATAGAGCTGCAGTGCTTGTGCATAACACAGAAACATCATTAAATTATTTTTTTGAAAACATAAGTTTTTAAAATATTCAATGAGAAAATGGCAACTTCAACATCTTTAAAACTATCCTATACTTATAAAACATTTTCTGTATCAGTACATGAATTGAGAAACTTTTTTTTTTCTGAAATTTATTATACCTATATTAAGAAAAAATTTAAATAATAACATAATGTAAGCATCAATCTACTTAAAATATGTAAGTACTGCTTATGGAATTAATGTGACTAACTCTGGTGTCAAGAGTTTATTAAGGGTCACACTAAGGGTCTCTTAAATGGCTTAAAATGACTATACCTGATCATCAGAAGCACTCAAGATCCACGGGTACTCATGGTGGAAGAAAGTGGTGCGAATGTAATCCAGATGGCCTAGCAATGTGAACAGGCATCTTCTCAGCTTGTAGTTCCACACCTGAAATATACAAATGTATTTACTGTACCATATTTTTGTACAATGGATTCAAATGTTCCCTTTTTTAAGTTATACATTCAGAAATAATTAATACAGGAATGTAAATAAAATCTCATTTTAATACAATGTATCAGTGAGGTATCCGATAGGTTATTTATTTTGTTGATAATGATATCTAGAAAAAAAACTAGGTGGCTTCATTTCTCCAGTCTCCTCAACTCTTGGGAGAAATATAAGCTCATCGATGAATTCCCATGTGGCAAACCCATTGAAATATCTACTTCTTAGTAAATTACCTACTCATGGTTCTTAGCTTTAACATTTTTTTTTTAAATGATAAAGGCTTACACTTGACTATAACTTGCCTGATGTTAAGCAATGTTATAATCAACGATCTAGTGTGCTTGCCTAGAAGAAACCGGATTACTCTCGACTTGAAGACTGACAAATGATAGTTCCAGGGGAATAGAGATTCAGGCAAGGAGTTTTGGCGGCTAAGGTTTAGAAAGTACCCAATCGTTTTAAGGCTTCATTTTTTTTACAGATAGCTTATATTATTAGAAACCTATATACAAAATCTTATTTTTAGGAAACTTATGGTTTTTGAGATATAATTATTTAAAAATCAGGAAAAAAACGTGAAAAAATCGACCATTTTGACACCTTCCTGTCATTTTGGCGGCCATTCGCGTTTCGTTTTACGGACTGCTATTACATACAAGCGTGCGACTAATCAAACTATTATATTTATTTGCTAATGTGTATGTAATGTTTAGTTTTTGTCACAATTACGTATATATTGATGAAAAATACATATAATACGTAATTTTATTTATTATTTGATTGCAAATTTTTACGTAGTTATAATATTTTGTGTGTAACTTGTAACTTGATGAACGAAACGTGACGCCATTGTTTTTTTTTTAGTATTGGCGTCACACTCTTGGCGTATTTTCCAGTGTCAAGTAATTTTCTTTCTTCTTCGATGCATGCTTGAGGTTAGGTTAGAATAGAAGGGGATGGCGGGGTCGAGTGAGCGAGCGTAGCTGGTTGGGGTGTACTTTACGGGACGCTAAACCTAACCTAACCTGTTGTAGTGCAAGTGTTGGACTCTAAGTCACTTGTCTGTGACAGAAGGTAGATTAGGTTCGTTAGGTTGCTTTCTACCACGCACATGCGACGACGAGCGAAGCGAGGAGGAGCCAAGTCCTGTTGTAGTGCAAGTGTTGGACTCGAAATCACTTGTCTGTGACAGAAGGTAGATTAGGTTCGTTAGGTTGCTTTCTACCACACACATGCGACGACGAGCGAAGCGAGGAGGAGCTAAGTCCTGTTGTAGTGCAAGTGTTGGGTTAGGTAGTTAAGTACCCCATAGTGAAATCGTAGTACTTAATCTCAAAATACAAAAATGGTCATATCTCAAAAAGGGGGGGGTTCCGATGCCCCTATTTTGGGGGGAGGTTCCCCTCCCCCCACCCCCCTCGGACACCCCCTCCTCGATTGGGTACTTTCTAAACCCCACCCGTTTTGGCTGTTAATTTAATAACTGATTAAAGATAATAATCAATGTATAAGTACATTCAATGTTTGCTGATAAGCAACATCCTGTAAGTCCCATAAATTACACAATACAGAATTTTAAACAAATATCTCAATATTTCTAACTTCATGCCATGTTGGATCCCATAAAACCACAAAATGCAACATAATATGCGGCGTTTCAATGATATACGTGTCAAAAACATGACGAAAGTATAGCATCAAACAGTGGCTGAAAATCGACCAGAACGACTTTTACCTTAATCTTGTAATCATCTCCGCCCGATACAAACAGCGGTTGTTGGCTGTGGAAGCAGATTCCTCGCACAGGACCGTCGTGTTCGTCGAATTTCTCCAATAAAGTACACATACGATAGTCCCATAGTTGAATCACTCCGTTGTGCAAACTCGCTAATACCCATGGTCGTTTGGGGTGAAAGGATATCCCCTTCACCCTGGCCGACTTCGTTTCGAATTTTATCAACATTTTAACCACAATTAGTGCAGTTATTTGATAAAATTACAATAAAACATTAATTTCTACAAATTGACAGCCAGCCGGCTGACGTGACACGTCCAACGAAATAACCAATGTGTGCCACAGATAAATTAACAAAAGATTATCGGTTTTTGGTAAATAGTGTACGTGTACCCTTATGTTGGTATCTATTGTTGGCATTACCACTTCCGGTTTCTATTGAAATCGCACCATAGACAATATTCTTCTATATCTTTTTTTTTAACTAATTGTTTGTCAACAAAGCGAACCACATTTTTATATTGTTTTCATGAAATAATTTTGTACTCGGTTCAACAATTCAATATCTGTACAGAAAACTATCTATAACATCGTCATACGCACTCTCTGTTTGTACTTATCCTCTCCATAAAAAGTATAGTCAAGAAAAATAACCTCAAACATGGGCCCTGAAGAGATGAATGAAAAAATGAAGGAAATTGGTAAAATATGCATCCCTGGCATGAGATTAGGCCCTGTAAGCCAAGAATTTATTTCAGGCCCTGGTACTCATGAGCTCAAAGGGCACATATATGCAAATTTAGCGGGAATACTAAAAATGAAGAAGGATGAGGAATCACAGTCCAATGTATGTATAAAAATTTATACAATTTTATTACTTTATGTATAGCACAGTTATTTGGTTACTAAGATTTATTTTATCAGTTTTAGATCATTCAATGACAGAACAAACATGTAAAAAAAACTGCAAACAAACATAATGACATAAATTATATATTTTTCAGGCCACAATAATCTCAGTAGAGAGTCCAACAACACCAAGCATACTTCCGAACACAGGAGACATTGTCACTGCCCGAGTGACTGTTGTCAATCCGAGACAAGTTCACTGCACTATTCTATGTGTAGGGCCTTCAATACTAGCTCGGCCTTATAGAGGTATACTGAAGAAGGAGGAAATCAGAGCTACGGATAAAGACAGGATTGATCCATACAAGTGTTACCGACCTGGTGATGTTATTCTGGCTAGAGTTGTATCCTTTTACAAATAAAGTTACATGTAGATTTGTGTGGAATTATAAATTCTTTGAATAATAAAACAAACCAAAAAATAATAATTTAAGTGTCCATAAAAGCTTCAGCAATAGAGAATATAACTGAAAATAAAGAAACTTTGTTAGAATGAGTACCCTAGGGTTAGATTTGTAGTGATCTAATACTTACAAGTGTACTAATATCTAACTCCTTAAAACCAGTTGTATTAAATTGTATTCTTTCATAGTAATTATATACTTAGATTAGCTATCTTATAATGCCATCATGAACTATGATATGATAGAGACAATGTTTTTGTGTTCCTTCGTTATTATCTAACAGAAAACATGTGTGTTATATATTTTACCAACTTCAAAATAGGATGTCCTCAAGTCTTCTGAATGTTTTTTTTTGTAAATAAAGTTTCTTATTGCTATACACAGCTACCAATGCAAGAGTTCCACTGGTACCCTCTATCTACAGCTGAGAATGAACTCGGAGTAGTAATCGCTACAGCCGAAGGATCCCCACAAGGTGTCACCATGATCCCCACCAGCTGGTCCGAGATGCAGTGCCCAAAGTCCCTGGTCAAGGAACCCAGGAAAGTTGCCAGGGTCATGCCAGAGAGTGCCCTGTCTAAAGCTCCATCAAAACAGGGCAAGGAAGCCGGGAATGTGGATAATATTAAAAGCGAAGTGCCTGATAAATAAAATGTTGTTACTTAATAAGGGTTAAGAATTTTTATTTTGGTGTCTCTTCAAGGCTAGAATATATTACTGTTTCCTCTAATCCTCTACTACGTGGATTACGCATGGAGATAAGATAATAGGGTAGGGAGAAAGAGAGGGATGAAAATCCTAGGGATTACTGGGGATTACGATATTTTTTAAAGTTTTGAACGAAAATCGTGTTTGACAGTGTACAAATGGTTTTCGAACGAAATGTAGTGTGTACAAAATACTATCGTATCGATAAGATTTATGTCTTTGATATCTGATTTGAAATAACACTTCGCCTAAGAAAACACAAATGCTTATTAGATAACGTCTCGCGTTTTCATAAAGCTAGACAATAAGAAACATCCTAATATGATTCGAGTCTTTTTAATAAAAACCTATAATAATCACTTCCTGACTTTTATCTACTAGGTAGATTGTTTAATCTAAATTCACTTGGATGTTATATTTTTTGTAATACGAGTACATAATCAAATATCATTCCATTGTCGATATTTATCAATAAAAATCGTTTCACAAAAGAGTGTTGCGTGATGTCACATCACTAAAATGTAACTGTCAAAGCGGGACGTCATTTTCATAATCATTTTATTTTCTCAAAAACGGAAAATAATACAAAAAGACATTTCAAACAGTTACAATGGCTTTGTAAGATAAAACGCAATCATTCCAGTGTTTATTTTTATGTGTTTCCAGTATAATGAGGTCATCTTTGACCATTTATCATTAAGTAAACTTAGTTGATCTTGCCAAGAAACTTTCGAGCTGTAATCAGTTCTTAGGAAGGCTTTTTAGGATAAGGACGTGGTGTAAGGTGCTTCAAGATGAAGTTCGCGGAACACTTGAGTGCTCACATAACGCCCGAGTGGCGAAAACAATACATTAACTATGAAGTAAGTGCCACTTGTTACATGGTCTTGAAATTTGTTTATTTTGGAGTTAGCACTGATTTCTATGACCTTAACTGTTCGATTAGGTACCTACCTCAAGAGACAGATAATTTACGTGATCTCGATATCGTGAATGGGTTTTCTGAGCTTTAAAGTACATTTTTATTATGACTATACAGTTTCAAGGTAAAAGTTAATAGGTATGAACTCGATGTTGTCTCCAATATCTGTATAAAAATATTCCCTATAGATTTGATAACAAAAATTATTTATTTTTAATCACATAAGTACTTATGTATTAAAATGACGATGTTTAGCAGGAGGGAACATAAGCTACTGTTTATCTTAGGTATTGATTAGTAAATAATACTTCCTTACAAACTCAAAAGTCAATTTCTTTTATTTTTGTTCAATTGAGATCTTCTTTTGAACATAAATACTTATGTAAAGTGGCTCGTTGATGATAGTCTCAGTTTCCTAAACACTATAAAAAATCTAATATAATATAACTAGATCACACCTACAACTTTGCCTGTATGGCTTAAAATAAAAAGTATCATCCCTCTCTGGGCCCTATACTCACCATACCAGAAATTACATGATCTGTCATTCTGTTCTGTTGTGAAAGAGGTATAGAATATTACTTATTGTACATCTTTAGACATAGAAATTACAAAATATATAGACTTACAAACACACTTCCTTGTTTATACACTAGTATGTTTATTCCAGGAAATGAAAGCAATGTTGTACACAACAGTAGAGGAGGCTCCCTCAGCTGAGAACGTGGAGCCGGAGGTGCTCTCGCGACACTTTGCCAACTTTGATGAAACTTTCTTCCATTACTGTGATCAAGAGTTAAAGAAAATTAACACTTTTTATTCAGGTTTGTATATTTACATTAACAATGAGAAAAAAGGAAATCATGCCATGTTTTTTTACACGAAATAGGCTCACGCTTGACTACAACTTGCCATCAAAGCTATAGGTATTCATTCATTCTTTACAAAGTTACAAGTCACGGTTGATAATAATGATACTATATCCCTAAAGATAGATTCAAATTTTAATTCTAATGTTTTGTTTGTTGTGTCAGGGTTTTTTATTCTCCAATGTTATTGAATCATCAGTCATATTTGATTGTAATAATTTGAAAATTGATTGACTCATTTTGTTATTTTGTCTAAGCATTTATATACTTACCATAATCTGTTTTTATGTTTTGGTAACTATGTGTAATTTTAATTACAACAAAATATTTAAGTTACTTGAAATTTGCAAATATTTTTATATAGGTACTTGTATGTTACTAATTTTAATAGTTGCTAAGTCCATAACATGATTTGAAAACTTCACATGAGAGTTTGGCACTCTTATAATAACTATATATGTAAGACACTCGTATAATATATACCTATATTATATATACTTGTCTAGCACAGATAATTTGACATCTTTAATTATTTAATTGTATCTTTTTAGAGAAGCTAGCGGAGGCGACCCGTAAATTCGCGACACTGCAGAGTGAGTTAAAGTCACACTTTGACACAATCAAGCCCAAGGGAGGCGGGGATAGCAAACGAGCTATACCACGACGGAAGGTAATGTTTTTCACTCACCATTTTGTTTATTTGCTAGTTTAATCAATTTCAACATGGTATTTAAAAACACGATACAATCCGATACAAAGCTTATGTAGAGCTTTTATTTAAAATAACTAACTAATACATATTTACATAAATAACTCAACTCATCAAATGCCAGAATTGAAAATAAAACTTATTAGCTGGATGAAGTTTGAAGAAATTCTTATTGACAAGTCATCAATACTAGGATATAAGTACATAAGAAAAAAATAAGCTAATCTTCAGACACTCATATTATATCACTATAACTGCCATAGTATTTATTAAATTAATTAAAAAACATCTGTAGTATAATCATACAAATATTTTTAAACTTTTATTTTCTTCCTTTCCTGCTGCCTTTTGGAAACCGCAGTTCCAAGGAGCTGCGAAAATTTCGGTTTGTATAGGTTTGATACAAAAACAAACTTTGTATATTTATTATATGCATTATACATAGGTAAATATATGTTACGGTAAATGTAGATAATCGGGAATTATGCATAATTACCAACGCACACGGTAAATGTAGAGAATTATCCACATTTACCGGTAATTACATACAACTAGCTGTGCCAGTGACTTCGTCCGCGTGTAATAGTTATTTTAGGCAATATTTTTTTGCATTTTGAAGCGTTTTCACAGCGCACGCAATGGAAGCCCTCAAAGATGAATAAATTTGCCCGTTTTTTTCCACATTATCCATTGTTTCTTCGCTCCTATTACTTGCAGAGTGATGTTATATAATAATGCCTTCCTCGATAAATGTTCTAATCAACACAAAAATAATTTTTCAATTCGCACCAGTAGTTCCTGAGATAAGCGCGTTCAAACAAACTCTTCAGCTTTATAATATTAGTATAGATAACCATACCCCTTTGGTAGAATATAATAAAATCAAACAGCAGAAACAAAATGTTTATTAAAATAAATTGCACGAGTAGAGGTTCGGCAAGGAGGCACCGACATTAGAGGTTCCAAAGACTCCCTCTGAATTATAATTAGTCGGTCTCCAAGTCGAGAGTAAAACGGTTTCTTCTAGCGAGTGCGCTAGATCGTAAATTATAACTTGCTTAACATCAGGCAAGTTGTAGTCAAGCGTGAGCCTATGATTACCGGTAAATGTGATTAATTCGAAAGTTTTTCCCACTTTTACCGAGAGCACTGGTAATTACATAATTCCCGGGGATTATGCATAATTCCCGCATTATCCACATTTACCGTAACATATACATTTCATATATGTATGTACATATATTTGTAGCTGATAATACAGCAGTTGTTTACCATGTCTATTTTATTAAAACTTGATAGGCTCATGCTTGATCTAGCACGCTTGTCTAGAAGAAACCAGTACAATCTCGACTATTTTATTTTACTAAATGCACAGAATATAAAAGTACAAGCATAAATAAAACATAGCATTTAGTAGGCTGGAGCACTTAAATTATCTTTAAGCTTTTCTATAAATTTTCTAAGTGCCCCTTTTTATGTTGTAGTTAGAAGTAGTATGTTTAGTTTTTCTTTCCTTGTTTTTATATTTTATTATTATAAAAAAGACTTTACCCTTATAAAAGAAAAAAATATATATTATTCTGAAATTGAATATGTATCACAACAAACTAGTTATTTATTACCCACGACACAAGCGTTGCTTAGTGTGGGGCTAGATGGCGCTGTGTGCAATGTTCCGGAATATTTAATAAAACCCCGGTATTGTGTCCCGGCAGGTGCAAGAGTTGAAGCTGGCGTTCAGTGAGTTCTACCTCAGCCTCATCCTGCTGCAGAACTACCAGAACCTGAACTACACCGGGTTTAGGAAGATATTGAAGAAACACGATAAGGTGAGAAACACATACTTATTGTCTTATTACTTTAATTATTGACCTAAAAAGATCACTTTATAGAATAAGACAATGTCTTGTCAATCATTTTAGTATATTGCATGTATTATTATGCATGTGTTTTATTTTTATGTATGGTGTCATGGCTGGTTACAATAAAAATATATTTGTAGATCGGAATACCAAGAATATCGCTTTTAGCGACAATGTCGCCAGTTGAGCTATGTTACCACTATGTTCGCGCTCTAATAAACTATATATCCATTAGTGCTACACATTACATTGATTGTTTAATGGATTCCGTGGACTTACATAATAATAATTAAACCTTAATTAAAACATAAAAGACCATAACTCGCCTGATAAGTAAATGCTGCTAACATACGATGAGCATATGTACTTCCGTATTAAAGTCTAGTCCACTTTCGCCTTGAAGAAAAAAGTGAAGATTTGATACATATTATGTTAAATCAATGTATTACCTTATCTGTATACCCTAAGGAAGAGCCTACACTCCACAATACAGGTACATTACATCCTAGTGTGGAGTGTAGCGATAAAAATTGTATTAGAACCTAAGTTTTTGATCAATAAAGTTATCTTATCTTATGTTATCAGTAAAATGATCAGTTTTCTATTCATGTTTATTTGGATGGCTTGTTTATATTGATCGATGAAGGTAGTGACTCATATTGTCACGTCTTTTATTGATTGATGATTTATTTATGGAAATTTTGGATGGTGCTATCGTAAATTGCATTGTAAAGCACACTTTGAAATTGTGTTATAGACATAGATACTCACAATACATGATATACATTTTTGATATGGGAATTATGGGTGAGATAATACGAAATATATATAATCAATTTATATGTTTACATTATTTACTAATAATATTCCTGTTTGCAATTTTTGTTACCCAATAAAATTACGAACCAATATGAATTTGAATTGATATTATTCAAAATATTGAAGTAAACACATTAGATAAAATATTTCTAAGTAATCTGATGCGTCATATTCGTTCCTCGTTTTGATAATGTGACTACGAATTGTCTAATTTTTATAATATGTTAATTTACTCAGAAATTCGCGATGATGATAGATAAAGGATATTCTATCCACAATAATGGTCACCACAGAATAACAGTAAGGTTGTCATCGTTTAAATTTCCAAATATTGTGAAATGTATTTCATGTTCGATTGTCTGAACCACAAATATTGTGAAATGTATTTCATGTTCGATTGTCTGAACCACAAATATTGTGAAATGTATTTCATGTTCGATTGTCTGAACCACAAATATTGTGAAATGTATTTCATGTTCGATTGTCTGAACCACAAATATTGTGAAATGTATTTCATGTTCGATTGTCTGAACCACAAATATTGTGAAATGTATTTCATGTTCGATTGTCTGAACCACAAATATTGTGAAATGTATTTCATGTTCGATTGTCTGAACCACAAATATTGTGAAATGTATTTCATGTTCGATTGTCTGAACCACAAATATTGTGAAATGTATTTCATGTTCGATTGTCTGAACCACAAATATTGTGAAATGTATTTCATGTTCGATTGTCTGAACCACAAATATTGTGAAATGTATTTCATGTTCGATTGTCTGAACCACAAATATTGTGAAATGTATTTCATGTTCGATTGTCTGAACCACAAATATTGTGAAATGTATTTCATGTTCGATTGTCTGAACCACAAATATTGTGAAATGTATTTCATGTTCGATTGTCTGAACCACAAATATTGTGAAATGTATTTCATGTTCGATTGTCTGAACCACAAATATTGTGAAATGTATTTCATGTTCGATTGTCTGAACCACAAATATTGTGAAATGTATTTCATGTTCGATTGTCTGAACCACAAATATTGTGAAATGTATTTCATGTTCGATTGTCTGAACCACAAATATTGTGAAATGTATTTCATGTTCGATTGTCTGAACCACAAATATTGTGAAATGTATTTCATGTTCGATTGTCTGAACCACAAATATTGTGAAATGTATTTCATGTTCGATTGTCTGAACCACAAATATTGTGAAATGTATTTCATGTTCGATTGTCTGAACCACAAATATTGTGAAATGTATTTCATGTTCGATTGTCTGAACCACAAATATTGTGAAATGTATTTCATGTTCGATTGTCTGAACCACAAATATTGTGAAATGTATTTCATGTTCGATTGTCTGAACCACAAATATTGTGAAATGTATTTCATGTTCGATTGTCTGAACCACAAATATTGTGAAATGTATTTCATGTTCGATTGTCTGAACCACAAATACTTTATTCTAAGATTCATAACATAGATTAGATTTAATGTTACTGTAAAATTCTTAAAATTAAATGGCACTATAAAAAAACCTACAATACAAAACATAATAAACATGTCCCGATATAATAACTAGCACTTCGTTCAAATATTAGTTATAATTGATCGAAGAACTAGCAGAACAGGAAAACCAAAAGGTTACAGCTTCTTCGAAGGTATTATCATAAAACATGTTATATCACCCTACGTCACTTTTTCCATATTTATTCTAACAATATACACATTTAACATCACTTGTATGTCACCATCATCAGCAAACATTGTGATAAACATCATGAAGCTAAATCAGATCACTAACACTCATAATGTATGATGTTTGAATATGTTATTTGGTCTAATTTGTTCTAAATCAGTCATGTAAGTATAAGATTACGTTGGTTTGCTAGCGATGATTATTTATCAAAGATAAGAGACGATCGAAGTTGTCAAGTCGTAGGTCAGATGACTCGTCAAATAGTAGGTCCCGGCTAGCCGTCGTAGAAGAACATCTTTAAGAGGGCGCCTAATGCCAGCAAAACGCAAACAGAGGTATTTTCGATGCCGCTCTTTGATGCTAAGAAACATAAACATTGCAACGAAAAAAATATTGGAATATAATCCCAAAGAAGACAAATAACTGCATAGAATTTTGAAAATAGGTCGGAGTTTTCCGCAAAAAAAAAACTACAAATGCCAAAGAAAAAATCTATTTTTATTCATTTACTCGAAATTATCAGCGATGACCCCGCATTATTTTTTATGTATAAAATAGCTACAATTGTGTTTTAGTTAAGTCACCAGTTACTTTTTCAATTTGATGTACAACTTTTGAGTAATTAAATAAAACTCGGTCAAAAATACACCGCGACTTTCAAATGGAAAAATGGATTTGAAAGTCGCGGTGTATTTTTGACCGATTACTTACATTATATGGCACAAAAATAACTAGCGTATGACTGCAGCCTGCCTGATGTTATGAACCATTGGAGTCAAAATTTACATCTTAAGTTCTAAAGTAACGCTTTTATAGAAAATCTAGAAGAAATCTTTTACCTCTAATAGGTAAAGTCTAGTCTTTACTACCACGAAATCACCTGAAGCGACATCCTCTCTAGCTATCACTATGGTCCTAGGTAAGACTGCTGAAAGTTACATGATGTTTGGCGACCATTGTATAATAGATAATGTACATTCATAGATTTAACGCACTTTCTATCACATTTCTTAAACAAATTTTATTATTTCTTTCCCCAGTTATTAAACGTTTCAAACGGGGCGCAATGGCGAGCGGAGCACGTGGAGACCTCCCATTTCTACACAAACAAAGACATAGACCGACTAATATCCGACACAGAAGCGACGGTCACCAACGACCTGGAAGGCGGAGACAGACAGAAGGCCATGAAGAAGCTGCGAGTCCCGCCTCTGGGCGAGCAACAGAGTCCGTGGACCACGTTCAAAGTTGGACTGTTTTCTGGGTCCTTTATTGTGCTGCTGATCACTGTGGTGCTCTCAGGTTAGAATGTTTCTTTTGCTAGCATTTTTCCAAACTTTGATGCTGTTATGCTAGTAGTATGCCAATTTTAGTTTAAAGTGGCATTTCATTTTGGGCGCTTCCGTGGGTCAGATGACACGTTAAATTGTAGGTCCCGGCTGTTTGTCTAGTACGGCAGTAGTTAAGCCATGTCAGAGGCCCTCAGGGCGGCTTGATAAACTCTTCACACCAGAGTTGGCCACTCAAATTCGATAAGAAGAAGAAGTTATTGTGCTGCTAATCACGGTTGTTTTGTCAAGTAAGATTGTTTCTTGAACTAGAGTTATTTCCAGGCAAAATGTAGAATATGACGCTGTCTAGTCTATGCTACCTGTGTGTCTAAAATCATGATGATTCGTCACAAATCAAGGACAGGTAAATGAATCTCTGTCTATAACATCGCTATCGATGAAATGAAATTTATTGTCTGGCAACTAGGTAGGTAACTACGATTTGCTACTCATATTACACAGACCAAAATTTGTAAGCACTGAATTGATTAGCATAAAAAAATGTGTGGAGATCGTTTATATGTATGTTATGTCGTTATGAACAATGCATATTTATAGGGTTTGTTTAGTCCTTTAATTAATATAGACAACTTTTATATCTCATCAACCCGGGTAACACCGCAGGTCGCTTGCAGTTAATTTTAAAATGGACCAATCTGTTATGAGTTTATCATTATGCTCTAATAACTAAAGTGTAGTCAATGAGATTGGAGGTCACACACAGGCATCTATACACTATGAGGTATATAATAGGTCTACCTATGAAATTGCCGTTTTTTTCTTACATTTTAAACTGTTTGTTACTTTTACGTACAGCTATTTTTTTTTCAAATACAATTTATATTGTATCAATTGTTGAATTATGTACCTTTTAGATAAAAAAAATGTATTTCTAGTGCATATATAGGGAAGTCATTGAAAACACCTCTTTGAATGTGTCGTGGGTTTCATTATTTTAACTAGGTATATTTTTATCATATACTCTGTTTTTGAGAAGTTGATATACGCAGTGCATAGCTTTTTTTCCATCTAACTACAGTTATCAATTGCATCTAAATCTGGATGTTATTGATAAATTATGAAAATTTACATGAGTCAAATATCCACATTTCCATACAAACATAAAAAATGGATAAACATTAAAAATTGTTTGTATGGAAATATCATTTTTCTCAATTTCGTCATACAAATCGGCAATTTCATAGGTAAAGACCATAGCTGAACATTTTACAATGTGGCCAGCTGACAGTAGGCATGCAGGGAAAATACGAAACATACCTACCAATACTGCATACCTCAATAAAAGTGTATTTGGGATGGCTCCGAGGATATACAACCACATTCCCAAGAGTATTAGATGTAAAGATGACCTTAATGTTTTTAAATGTATGCTAAATGAACTATTATGTAAAAAAGCTTACTACAGTGTTGATTTGTTTTTCAAAGATAAGTTTAAATAAGAATGTATTCTAAATCAAATTATGTAACTTTATATTATTAGTTGTAAAGTCTGTAAGCCTTTCAGGTGGAAACTAGTGACACAATACGCTATAAATGTTTGTCTAGTTAAGCAACATATTATATCCTGTAACACCTTAGCACCTAGTTTCACAGACCAATAAATCATTTATTCATTCATTCATTCAAGTTCAATGGCATGCGTTTCATACCTGAAATGAAAAGCAGAAAGAGAAAGTGTGTTATGTTGATCTCTTTGTTATTTATTAACGAAGTGATGGATCATCGAGTTTATTGGTTTTATCTCTGACTTTTATCCTTTTTTTTTTTTTTTTTGTTGCCCAGGAAAACCTATTAGAGGTACCACCCAAAAAACCCCGGGGAGGGCGGGTGGTTATGTGGGAGTCTCCGCCCCACTCTATAAGGGCGGCATACCCACTAAAAACCTGGGGTGTTCCATCTCCGCATCGTTGGTCCAGGGCCACGAGAGCGCGATGCATACATCCGCAGCCCTGGTGATGCTGGCCCGGTAACGGGCCCCGCCTCGGGGAGCTTCAGCTCAACCCTCAATGGACGACGTGTCAGAACACGGGACACGTCATGCATCCTGTGGGGACTCATTCCAGGGCAACAGGTTCCCCGACCTGCCACCCAGAGCCCCCAGGAGTCAGGCAGTCGCACGCCAAAGCGACCGCCCTTCTCCAATGCGCCCTCTGCGCACGGAGTTCGGTTCCCGTGTCGCCGCTACTCGGCCGGTACACCGAACTCCTCTCGCCTCTCGGCGACCACCTCGGGTGCTCTTAAAGAGCACCCAGCTCCACCTACACCGCGAGGTGCGGCGAGCTCTTCGCCTCGGGCCCTACAACCAGCCCTCTCGAAGGGGAGGTATAGGCGAGGGCCCCCACTCGATCGAACGTTTGGACACAGGCTAGCAAGATCCACCGGAAGGTGGAAGTTACTAACCTGTGGACGGGGTGCACCAGGTTTCCCCAACTAACCCCAAATCCCCATATGGAGAGATGAAATTAGTTGGGCTTACCCAACGTGAAGGTAGTCCGATCATCGCACCCCCTGACTTTTATCCTGTCTCAACGCGGGCTAAGCTGCGAGTAGAGCCAGTTTCACGAAACAGTTCCCTCAATTAAGGCACCACTACCGCGTGATAGAACATCTTATACCTATAATATGTTAGTTACAAATTTTTCCGTGCGACTTATCTCGTGGAACGCTCTCTATCCTCTACTGATCATACAAAAGTATGGAACGCCACTATAGATTATCAAAACAAACTAGTTCTTAATGAAGATTTTTCCATCACACCCTATAATTCTATTTCAAACAGTTATACGACTTGCAAACGATTGTAATCCTAAATTTACCATCTTTATCGTTGTAATCTGTACATATTTGCAATCTGATACCAGCCACGGTCAGTTAAGATCAACACGCGACTGTAGCTTTGTATGTTTGTATTGTTGCGGTCTCTATGGAGTTTGCTATGGCTATTTTTAAATAGGGTTGGTGTAAAGTTATAGGTTCCTTCTTCTTATCGAATGAGAGTCGCCAACTCTGGTGTCGAGAGTTTATCAAGCCTCCCTAAGAGCCTGACATGGCTTAACTGCCGTACCTACTAGACAAACAGCCGGGACCTACAATTTAACCTGTCATCCGACCCCTGAAGCGCTCAAAATGTAATGCCACTTTTTGGTCACCCATCCAAGGACTGACCGCATGGACCTTAGCTTAACATTAGCTAGAGTAGATTTTTTTACAGCTAATTTTAAAAATGTTCATATAAATTTCTTCTCTTATTGCAACCGAACTTTATTCAGTAGTCAACCCTATTAAAGATATTTACAACTTGTTGTTTGCGTTCCGGATTAGTTGCAAGAATGCTATTGTAAATTACAAACTGAGGTTACGATATGTTTGCATGGGATTAACCGCCATGCTACCTTGTATGACCCTTATTGTGTTTTATGTAAGGTAAACTTTACACTCGTAAATTATAGGATTCAAGGTTACATAATATTAATAAAATATGCCTTATAATAGCATCATAAAAAGCTCACAAGCATGGTCACTGGAAGAGATTTAGAACGACTAATAAAGTTTAGTAAAATTGTATTAGCAATTTTCAACAGAGAATTGCTTATTTAATTAATTACAGGACTATTATATGGAATATTATGGATTAACAGCAACTGTATTGTGACGATTCGGTTCATCAAACCAATTTTTTTAGATAAGCTTTCGGTCATAACTACACTTTTAGCGATTTCATTCAGTGACTTGTGATCATTGGCAAAAATCCCAATATTACAATTTTTCTCTTTTGTTTGAACCTTTTATTTGACCAACAACTAAATCCCTGTTCTGTTCTCCTTGCAGCATTATTCCACGAAGGCGGCTCGGAGAACTTAAAAACAGCGTTCAGATTATACCGCGGTCCGTTTCTACTCGTCGAGTTTATATTTCTCATCGGTATCAATGTGTACGGCTGGCGGTCTTCCGGAGTCAATCATGTGCTTATATTTGAGCTGGACCCGAGAAATCATCTGTCAGAACAGCATCTCATGGAGCTGGCTGCTATATTTGGAGTAGTTTGGGCGCTAAGTATATTAAGGTACGGTTTCAGGTTGGAAAAATAGTGGTTCGTTCTAGTTCGTTGAGTCTCTCTCCCTCATACCTGAAGTGACTGACCTGTCGTTGTTTGTAATACAATGTATTAAAAAAATACGTTGCGTTACAAAATGTCGTATATTGTGGTGTTACCACCATGTCTGTGTCTATAGGTACGATGTTTCTGATTATTATTGATATGATTCCTTTGGCGATTATAAATCAATATATTTTCAATCAAGGAACAGCAAGTTTCAATGAAATAGGTGCAATGATTTGTCAGATAACATAAAACAATGGCAAAGGCATTTAAGTCGAAGGGAAAAGCGTTGGTGGTTGTTTTTTTTAAATTGCCACCTTGTAACATGTATGTTTGTGTGTTGGTTTGTCCAGCTTCATCTACAGCGCGTCCCTGAGCATCCCCCCGTACGTGAACCCGCTGGCGCTGGTGGTCATCATGGCGGTGTTCCTCGTGAACCCGCTCAAGGTGTTCCGCCACGAGGCGCGCTTCTGGTTCCTCCGGATATGTGTGAGTGCCATCTATCATCCATCCGTTTTATCTAAGAATAAAGGAGTTATCATGTCAGTCAAACCACCGTTGTATCTAGGCTGCCATTTATTGAGGGTAGACAACTACATTTACTAGGTATATGTGGGTACACCAATAATAATATTGACGTCTGTCATTTCAATACACAACACCATCATCTACTTGTCATATACAGCACCAGCAGATACAAATATCAGTTGCTCACCTACCTACATAGGTATGTACATCTGCACAAGAGTCCTTTTTTTAAACGAGATAGAATTGTACTAGACCATAGTTATTCAAACCAAATTTGCACCACTTTAGACACTACAGTCTATAATGCATTGCATGTTGGCGTTGCCGAGGACAGAAGGAAGTGGAAAGATGTCATCAAGGAGAAGGTGCTGGAAGGTGGTGGTCACGATCCTCAGACATGAGGGATACGATTCAAGGAGGAGGATAGTTATTCACCTAATGATAAATGATCATTATGGTCTAGGATGGAACATGCTTACCCAGAAATAATCTATTCACTGTTGTTTGAAAATCTTTCATCATACTGAAACGAGATATTTAAACTAAGAGCTCTCCTCTAGAAAATCAACGACGTGAGTTTTTTCTAACATAGAAAAAGCACCCGTTCGACTTCAGCCTGCCTGATGTTAAGCAACACCGTGGTCCAAGATGTAGCTTGCTTGCTAGTAAGAAACCTATTAACTCTGAATTTGAAGAACTCTGGGTTATGATTTTCATGAGACGGGAAGTTACATGATTTTAATGCACCTTCAATTGAATGAACCATTTACTAGTAGCGAAAATTGCCTAAATTATTTCTATTTATTATTACCCAGCTTCTAATTGTGAAAGTTAAACGTTCTTTTATAAATGAAACCTATATTTCCTCATTCCAGGGTCGAATTCTAGCAGCCCCGTTCGTCCCGGTCCTATTTGCTGACTTCTGGCTCGCGGACCAGTGGAACTCGTTCGCGGCCGCCTTCCTCGACTTCCACTTCCTCATCGCCTGCTACGTGTCCAACAACGACTGGTATAGTATTAACGGTCAGTGTTAAAAAAACATAAAAAAAGACTCGTCTTGGTGATATTTGAACCAAGTAGCGGTGCTTTGTACTCGTGACATTTTTGCAGCTGAACGAAGCGATCTGACTGGATCTAACACAACGTTAAAGTGTGAAAGAAAACAGTGATAGAGGTAAATGTTCCACAGTTTTCTTTCATATATTAACGTTGTTTCTGATTATTTTGAACGTTCGTCGCTGCGTATCAGAATAAACAAATTTCCGTCTGAAATGCGACGATACGAATATTTACAAATGTTAATTCGTCTGAAAGGGGCTTGGACATGCGAGGACAGAAAATAAAGTTTTCATAAAAATATATGTAACGTTTTTGTTAAGACTATATGGCGCTGTGTGAAATGTCCTAGAATATGATTTATTCACATGATAAAAAAACACTCATTCATTCAAAAAGATAAATGCTAATGCTAGTATTGATTCATTCGTTCTGAAATGTTCACTCTTTCGTTTAAAAATATTTATTCTCTCGCTCAAAAACTTCTTCCACAGATTCGTTCGAGACGTCCCGTTGGTTCATAATAACCCGTGCGCTGGTGAACATGGTCCCGGCGTGGACGCGGTTCTGGCAGTGCCTGCGTCGGTACCGGGACAGCAAGGAGGCATTCCCACATCTCGTCAACGCCGGGAAGTATTCCACCACCTTCTTCTCGGTCACCTTCCACACGCTGAGAGCTATTAATGCCAGTAAGTAATCAAATTTTTAACATTTTTATGAAATAACGCCTGCAAAAAAAAGTGAGCAACCTGACAGAATAATTCAATTCAATGACATTTTATGAAATAACGCCTACAAAAAAAGTGAGCAACCTGACAGAATAATTCAATATTCAATTCAAATCAATATATCTTTATTGTACACCAAATATAAATAAAAATAACAAAATTACTTAACTATAAATATATATTATAGTTAAGTAATCAGCAGTGTTAAGTAACAGTGGGTGGCCGTATCGCCTTAAATGCTCTCTTATAGGCTTCCAGAATAAATATCAACCACTGTGATATGGTCACTTCACATCACAGTGCTGAAATCACTTACTATTTTATACCAAAGTAGGACAGTATTTCCAGTGACATGTCTTGCTGAACTATTCTCGTCGAGTCATATTCCTCATTACTGAGAGTCGCCGTGATCGTGACTCCCCGTTGCATACAATTTTAGATTTAAAAACCTGTGGTCATGCTCACATATTTTTGTTTGTTAGATCTGATCCTCTCGACTGGTATCGGGCTGCCTGGCGTGAGGAAGCCTTCAACCGGGACACATGGAGCGAGTTGGGGGAGGCCTTTGCCCAGGAGTGGGACAGTATAGGTTAATAAAAAAATATATCTGATCCATACTAACAAATACATCTCTTTAATTCAGGTAAATACCCGGACCCGTACGACAACCCGTTCCTGTACGCGTGGTTCGCGTGCCAGTTCGTGTCGTCCGTCTATACGTACACGTGGGACGTGCGCATGGACTGGGGGCTGCTCAGCGTGGGGCCCTCCCACGAGAACTCACTTCTTCGGGATGAAATCGTGTACAGTCAGGGAGTGAGTGATTTACACCTTCTTATCGAATGAGAGTGGCCAACTCTGGTGTAGAGAGTTTATCAAGCCCTAAGAGCCTCTGACATGGCTTAATGACTGACGTACTATAACGAACAGCCGGAACCTACAACGAAAGCGCCCAAAAGGGTTTGCCACTTTTCAGTCACCCATCTAAGGACTGACCGCGTCAACAATTGCTTAACATTGGCAATCGCTAGCGATTACCTCCGCTAGCTGAGCTACGGGCGCTTCTATTCTACACCTAATAAGGTACATTGTTGAGTGACGCTCGTTAGAGTTTCGCTTTTTCGACTCTGTTGGGAAATTATCTTTCTTTTCGGTCATAAAGCATATTTAACGTCATTCCAATTCAATATCCATCGCTTGGCACTAAAACCCTCTTGTAATACACGCTAAAAAACTTATTACGCATCTGTTCGACAACATACGGTAACGCCTGCAGAAAAAAAGTGAGCAACCTCGCCTAAAAGACAAGCAACAAATATTAACCGCGGTGTTATGGCCACTTCACATTCTTTGAATTACTTTATAATTTTTACAGTAAAATTGTGTTTTTTATTCATAAAATAACTATGTTTCCAGTTCTACTACTTCGCGATAGTAGAGGACCTGGTGCTCCGCTTCATCTGGATCCCGTCGTTCGTGCTGACTGACAACCAGTACGTGCACGGGGAGACCATGGTGTCCATACTGGCGCCGCTCGAGGTGTTCAGGTCAGTTACATACGATGGATTCTGTAAGACTACAAAAGTAGGAGGAAAGATATTGAATCAGGCGTTACTCTGCGGAAATCCATTTCGCCAGAGTTTCATTTTAAGTAGGAGGAAGTTCTCTATTCGACTAAACAACAAATTGTGATAAAACGCAAACTAGAAAAAAGAGTGTGAATCTTTTTTTCTTAGGCAGGTCATGTTTAGAAGTACATAGTCGTTCAAAAATATTATATAAATCGTTTGGTTTATAACTAAACAATTACAATAAATCGTTTTTTTTATTTATTTTATTACTTTATTTCTTTTTTTATTTCTTTTTTCCTTTTTGTTGTACACCACATTCTTCTTTTTTTTTTCTTTTTGCTTATTTCTCTCCAGCTGAAAGTTGCCTGGAAGAGATCGCTTTCAGCGATAAGGCCGCCGCTTGTGGCACTAGTTAAGGTGCAATTTGTTCTATGTACTGTTTTTTAATATGTGTCAACAATAAAGAGTTAATCTATCTATCTATCTATCTTACGGGTTTGCACTTGGCCATAGTTTGCTAGATAGCAAGCAAAGGCCTATGTTTAAACGCCTACAGAAAATAAGGGAGCAACCTGGCAGTAAAATATTAACGACGGTGTTATAGTCGGTTCCCATCGTTGGAATTATTCTGTTTAAAAATTGATTGCACAGTTTTAAACTAAGTCTGACAAGTGCGTTCGGTGCTCTTGTAAACTGAAATGTGTGTTATATTGAATTTTAACCAACTTCATTAAAAGGGAGGTTATCAAGCGATAACCTTATTTTGAAGAAAAAAAAGTTTATGAATGTTTTTAAATAATTAATTTGAACGTACATGTTTGAGTCATATCATTTCCCGTTACTGAGATCGCGCTCGTAGAATTGATTCATTTGTACAGTTATCTGATCTTCAACTGCAAAGCAGACATGCAAAGCAAACACAAGCAAACAAAAAGAATAAAGCTAAATTATTTTCCCTTGCAGACGCTTCATCTGGAACTTCTTCCGGCTGGAGAACGAGCACCTGAACAACTGCGGCAAGTTCCGCGCCGTGCGGGACATCTCCGTGGCGCCGCTCGACTCCTCCGACCAGGCGGACATCATCCGCATGATGGACCACCCGGACGGCGTGCTCAACAGGTGGGACTACATATTTTTTTACGTGGGGTAGGTTTGGGTTTTTTTTTCTACAAGTGGGTAGGAGATGGATCGGACAGGCTGGAGACCGTACTATGTGGCACGTTGGAGAGGAGCCCTATACTCAGCAGTGGGTGAACACGGGCTGACATGATGATGATGAGGAGGTTTGCGTTTGACTACAGCCTGCCTGATGTTAAGAATCGCTGCAGCCTAGTGTGTAACACGTTTACCTAGAAGATTTCGATCAACTATAGATTTGAAGACCCCTGGATTGTAGTTCGCAGGAAACACAGCTTCTGGTAAAGTGTTCCAAAGCTTAGCCGTCCGTACAATAAACGTAGAGGCGAAGCGCTGTGTTCGACACTTCGGCACTTCCACCATAAAACGGTGTCTACCTGCGGACTTTCTGCTTGTTCGTGGTACATGCACCATATGATATGGAATAAGGTCATGTTCCACGTGTGCCACAATTGTTTTATGTACCACTTCGGAAGGGCTAGGCTGCACCTATGTTAGCGTGTGAATTAATTATGAAATAAAAATTAATGATAGATAATAAGATTAACCACCACCAGGCGGCAGGAGGCTGCAGGCCAACGCGAATCTGTTCCATGTAAAAGAAAAAGCTTTTGGAAATACTTACCCGTGGCCCATGACCCACCTACAGAACTACTTAGCCAAATTTCTCATTCTAAATAATGTGTCGTGTTCCACATCTGGAACAATATCTGCATGTTCCGTATCTGGCACAATGTCTACATTCCATGAGTGTTAATGATTTTTATTGCAGTTAGAAGTAGTATGTTTAGTTTTCTTCCCTTGTTTATATGTATTACTGTATGGTAAAAAAATATTCAAAAATATGATTTCAATGTATGATTCTTTCGTTCAAGGCTAGCAAAGAAGAAGAACGCGAAAAAGACGAAGGAAGATCGCAAGCCACTCCTGAAGAAGGAGTCCATCCAAGACCTGCAACTGGAGCTAGAGCTCTCTTCCAAGGTGCTGTGACTCTCTGTGATATCTACCACTACCCCCTAACTACCAACAATATATATTTATACATCATACGTCACTCAAGTGGTTTTATTTTAAAATAGATTTATCTATACATATAATTAAGCTGAAGAACGTCAAAAACCTGTACATAGAAGATATTAGAAGAAAAATAGTTTGTCGATAACAGAACACTTTTCAGCAGTTTTTATTTTTTTGTCTTTCAGTTTATCTAAACCCCTATCACGCATAAACAGCTGAACGGATCATCATGATTTTTGGTAAGCAGGTAGTATGAGGTCTTAAGAGTGTCATAGAATTCATCCCGTAATAATGCAAGCGAAGCCGCGGGCGTCCACTAGTTTTATAATAACTGTGAAGGAAACAAAACAAAAGATAAAAAAATAGCGGAAGGCATTTTACAATTTACTAAAAAAGAGCGCAAGACACTTTTCCATCATTGTCTGGCCTGTTAGCTTAGTTGGTAATGGCTCTGCCTTCTAATCTAGAGGTCGCAGGTTCGATTCCCGCATGACACAAGTATTTATGTACTTAAAAAAATATGATTACTTGTGTTGGGTCTGGTCGTTTGTATGTATAATAAGTATGTACTTACAAAAAAAAAAGTATATAAGTATTATATCCGTTATCTAGTACCCACGACACAAGCGTTTGCTTAGTGTGGGGCTAGATGGCGCTGTGTGCAATGTCCCGGAATATTTATTTATTTATATTTATTTACAAACAAATACAAAAGAAGAGCAAAGCATATTTTTAATTTTAATATTCTTTAATTTAAAAATAGAAAGAAAATTACAAAAAGAACGTCTTTTCAATTAACAAAGAGCGCAAGACTTGCAGATAAAATGACGAAAGAAGAGCGCAAGCTACTATTTGTATTATTTTTTAATCAATGAGTAAATTCTCTATTCCATGCTACGAAAAATACGTGTAGCTCGCCTACCTTACGATAAACTTCGCTGTAGTATTACATAGGTAAAAAACACCAGAAATTAGTGCATAAATTTATTTTTGTAAACTTAATATTATAGTACAGCGTAAAATATCGAACATCTAGCAACAATGCTGAGGCAATTTTCTTTAATTCATATTTATTTATAAAAAACAAAATCTCAATAATTATTACAAACAGAACCTCTTTCGTGTAGTAAAGTAATACAATGCAAATTATGTTGTATTTATGAAACTATAAAATACCAAATCCTTGCCGAACTTGTTGTTTTATGCTGAAGTTGGGGCTTAGGATTATCACAATAAAATCACTATATATCCTTCCTGCTCCCACACAGCACTCAATCAATACGTGAGAGTGAGATAGCATGATGATATCTGTATCCAACTATATTATACTTGATTAGTAGAAAATCATACATAAAAATATAAGAATAACATTACAAAATGTGTTTAAATAAATACTTAATGTTATCTATTTAAAATAATTGTTTCATGTAAATTGCCAAAAGTTCTAAGCGAGATTGCACTCAACATGACAAACTTAATCACATTCAATAAGAACATTCATATTTACATATAAAATAAGGCATTTCGGTGGTCTTCATGCCAGCGTTGAATTACAACTCTTGTACGTTTTATCAGATGGTAACACTCGATCTGTAAAAGAGAGAAAAAATAAATATAAAACTACTATTATGAAATGAAATTCTAAAAATTCGTCAATAGTTTATTGTTTAGCACATACTTTATTTGATAATTTTGAATGTGAAAATAACTTTGTTTTTTTTTCTAATTATTACTAAAGATTGCAATTACTTATGATATTATGAACATAAGGTTTACTGAACAGTTTTGATTTTAATATGAATGTAACAACCTCTACAAATTATACAAAAAATATGACTCTATCAGACACAGGTTTAAGTTTACTTCAATTTGTTCAAATAAACTTAAACTTGGTACAATGGCCTGCCTTAATGCAACAACAATCTCTTCCAGGCAACTTTACTTATGAAATTAAATGTTATCTTACATTCACAAAATCCCAATTAATATAATAAGGGGGATAAAGCATTTCAATATAAGCATCATCACCATTTGAACAAACAACAATCACAAATTACTAAAAATAAACATATATTGTAAAAAAATAGTTGTAAACAAATAAATGCGGAAATAAAACAGTAATAATTCATTTTTAAGTAGTAACTAATTTTATAAATGGATTAATTTATATGGGTACATTATTTATAAGTGAACTAAGCTACACTATATAAATATATATACATATATATCTATACATACATACAGTACTAGTAGTTCTACCTACCTAAGATCGCAGGGCCTCCAACCTGGACTGCATCTCATCGAGCTCGGTCTCGTCGGGCTCCTCCTCCTTGCTGGTGGAGGGCGCGGGCGCAGGGGCCTCGGCCGCCGTGGGGGGCGCCGGGGCCTCGCCCAGCTTGCCCTGCGTCAGCTCCCACAGCACCTGGAGATAAGGAGTAGGATAATATAACATACATATATTGAGTGAGATGCTTTACGATTGTCAACGTGATTGTATGTTTGTTCCTAAACAGCTGAATTGATTTGATAAACATAAACTTTCTATAAAAGTTTACTTAAGTTATTATAAGAATTGCTGTCTCTACTGTTGAGTTTATTAGCCGCCATAAAGAAGGAAAAAAAGAATGTCTAAAGATAAATTACTTTTAAGAGAAGACATGTACTTATATCTTAACTCTTACCTTATTAACGAAACAAGATATAAATATCTAACCTTATCAACCTCCCCCTGCGCCGCCTCCTCCACCTCCTCTTCATCCTCGAGGCCGGACATGGTCTCGTCCAGCATCTCCTCAATGATGCCAGCCTTCATCATCTCCTTGCTCATTTCCTGCATGATGTGAGCCACCTCAGGGAGACGGATTAGAGCCTGCATTGCTTGCATCACCTGTCAATTATTTTTTAAATCTTTATTTATTAATAGGAGTTTGTCATACCATTGACTATGCCACTCCCGTATGGCTAGTAGCTAATAACTACAGGATCAAACCAAGTTTCTGACACAAAATGTTGAAAAACATTAATCAAGCTGAGAAAAATCTAATACAATACAAGCCAGAACGACAGAATACAGAAGTACTACTACAACACGGCAAAATAAACCAGAATTAGAAATTAAAATGTGTTGTGCAGAGTATTTTACTTCTACTTTTATAGTACGAACAGCAGAACTTTCAAATAGTCTTCCAGAATCTTCCGGTGAATAACAAACCACAGGTTTTCAAATACAGAGACATCAACACTACATTGTTGATTAACATCAGATAGGCTATGGTAAACCAATCAACTAGTAAACAAGACATTTAATTTTATACACACAAGGATCATTTCATTACTTCAAAATCTTTCGTTAATAAGTTGTGTTTAATGATTTCTTATTGTTATGCTGAAAGTTTTATGTAACATTATTGTTGAAAAACGATTTTAATTTGTTACTGTATAACTGCTAGGACAATTATATACACTGGCCATGTTATCTACTATAAGTTACCCTGTAATAAAGATATTTCGAAATTGAAATTGAATACTTCAACATCAGAGTAAATAAAATGTATACATACCTCTGTTGATTTCTGTAATGATCCTGCAACTCTCAGTGTGGCTGAAATGGAAAGAATTTTTAAAAACATAGTGGTTAAAGTAGTTAACACTTGAGTACAATTATTTTCATGTTGGTTGGCAATTGACATGCATATTTTTATAGAAATTGTCGTTGAAAATATCTGTAACACAAGAAAACTAAACATAGTCAGATTGAAGACATTCACTGAAATTTTTAGGTAAGTACATATACATATATTATTAGGCATGTGACGATGCCCAGCATAAACAATGAGAGATGCGTACTATACTTCCCTTTAGTTTCGGCCAATCAGCGCCTTCCTAGGTCTCCGCTAATCACAGGTTACCTTGTCGTCCAATCAGAGCACCTGTCCCCAACTTTTCTCTTTGGTCGCCAGAGAGGGTGGTGGATCACTTTCCGTCATAGCGTCGTTACTTCTCAAACTGAACGCACGTTTTTGAATTAACGTGTTTCGAGTAATTTCTTTTTAATATTCAAGTTTTAAAGAATCTTTATCGGTAGTGATTTTTAGTGCGCGATGAAGTGTTATTCTGCAATATTTTTGAACTTTAAATATAACAGCGTTTTCTAAACACCGCATGGACTCTTTGAGTGCGCAATTTAGTGCTTTTTCGCACATTTTTAAATGTGAATATAACGGCATTTTTTGAAAGGTCGTATGAACTATTTCTGTGCGCGATCACGTGTTATTTTGGAACATTTTTAAATTTGAATATAACGGTGTTTTCGAAAAGCCGTATGAACTGTTTCAGTGCGCGATCACGTGTTATTTTGGAAAAAAAATAAGTTTAAATACAATAGTGTTCTCGAAAAACCTCATGGACTATTTCGGGCGTGAAAGGTGCAATATTGAGTTATTTAAACCCAACGGTTTTTCAGAAAACCTATTGGACTGTTATAGTGTGTGAGTTAGTGCTATTCTGAAATATTCAATTCTAACGGTTTTTCGTAAAAACCTTATGGACTATTTCGTGCGTGTTAAGTTCAATTTTGTGTTATTTATATACAACGATTTTTCGTAAAACCTAATGGATTGTGATAGTAAGTGCTTAAGTGCTATTCTGAAATATTTAATTTCCAACTTTCGGGAAACCTGATAGACTGTCATAGTGCGTGAATAAGTGCTATTTGTCAATAGCATACGGGTTAACAATGTTTTCGCGGGGCCCGGTAGCTCATCGATAATCGGGTTGGCGAATATCGTATCATGTCGTCTCCAGCAGATCAGGATTTCGGCAGCAAACGCACAGCCTGCGTGCTACTTCACACAGGCTCACTAATGCAGCGGCAGCGCGTGCGGCGCAGTACCTACTGAGCGGCCGTGCTCTTCATATATACGAGATGTTGGACTCGTCTTCAACGTTGGAAGGATGAAGTATCTGGGTGAAATGGAAGTGATTTGGTGAGTCCATTCCAATTTGATTTATGTACATATCTAAAATATCAAGCCTTTCTTATTCAAAGCTTGATAGACCAGATAGGTTTCTTGGGAATCATCGTTCAATATTTCCAAGCATATCACACTAATAATTATAATAGCTGGCCGCATTTGGCAAGTTATCATTTTTAAAGTTACTTTCAAATTCATTTAATTTTAATAAACGGCTAGCTTGCGTCTACCTCAGTAATTGCGTCGAAAAGTAGCTCGACATTTGATATAGTACAATTACTTTCAAATTATTCGTGAAATTTCGATCATCCTATACCGGTGTCGTTTCTTTGCGCCTAGCCTAACGGTTGAGGTTGCATTAAATCACCTTGCACTGGGTGTAATCGCCTATTACGAAACTTTAATGTCATTAGGCGAATTATATGAACAATTTTTTAATTTTTTCATAATCCAAGAGTAGAGAAGCCCCTGGTTCGTGCATTGGATGAACCTTATTAGGCCTTGGGCTGGGTATCCGAAAAGTTTTATTCGGGAGAAAGTTATTGCCTTTGATTCAATTAGGAAGGAAGGTGTTAAAAGATACGGATAAGATGTATGCCCGGTATACTGAATCTGAGAAGTTGACCAGCTTGGTACCGATATGCACACTGTAGATTTTGATTGCAACTATGCTCTAGGTGTCACAATTAGAAACAACTCTATGGCAGCGTCGCTCCTGGTCGTAAGTAAACGGATTAAGTCCATGAGTTTAAAGAATGCGGGTCATATCTTTTAGTTGGTACAATAATTTCACTATTGACGATATATTAAACTCGGAGAAAGTGCCGAAGGGAAAGTATATATTCTAGCATTTCAATTTTATTACTGCAGGAGAGCAGGTAAACTAGTATTCCCTGAGTAATGTGACTATTACGAGTAATTTCGAGGCAGTATTATGATAGAATATCTATTTAAATACTTACTCAGGATTGGCTAGGTGAAGTCAAAAAGCTTCGATAGCTAGTTGATGAAGACGGTCGAAAATCAGACAGGAATAATTTGTATAATTATTATTATTTCTTTAATTGATCTTATAAATGTACATTAACCATGGTATTCAATCCTTGATCGGATAAGTCTTCCTTCATTTCATGAACCAACTCAATTCTCACATAGTGTCATCTTTGGTCACCAGGAGTTACAAACACACCTCTCATTGTTTATGCTGGGCATCGTCACATGCCTAATAATATGCAAATTTTACACAAAAATCTTTGGTCGCCAGAGAGGGTGGTGGATCACTTTCCGTCATAGAAGTCTCTCACCAGGAGCCCTTAAGGGGATGCTGGGCATCGTCTCTGCTAATAATACAAATTTTGTTTTTGTGTAAAATTTGCATATTATCTGTAGCATCCTACTGTTTAATCGCATTAGGATAAAAAATAGCTCATCCAGAACCCAACATACTTCCACACCACATTCCATCTAAATCAGTTCCTCCATTTGAGTTTGAAGAAGCAAAAAATATACAATACACACACACTCTCACACATACAAATGTTTGCTTTTATAATATTGATGGGATTCAAATCTACCTAAGTAATTAATATTTAACATTCTCACCTAGTTGGTTCTTCATCTGCATTTGCACTGAGTTTAAATGTGCTTTGCTTGTGTATATTTTGCTGACAGCTTTCCTTGAGCGAATAATTTCTTTTGCCAGTATTGTACATACTTGCTTATCACCTTTAGTTGCTGCCTCTTTTAGTGATCGTTTTATTTTCTCTTCTTCTCTTTGGATACCTACAAATGAATAAAATTAATGTTACATGCCTAAACAAAACTTCAATAACAATTTTGATGAAAAGCTTGACTATAATGTATGTAGCACAGAAATTAATATAAAACGGGTGGTTAAATCAGCCTTGATAATTGTTTATTTATCTTTTTATCGAGCTGTTGTTAGTGGTGACCTAGTATGAAGGCTGAATCACTTTAGGAGATGAGTAATTAAACAAGTTGTCTACAGGTATTTAACTTACTCCGGATCTGTCTGTCCAGATTGTATCCTTCTTTACGGAGTTTATGAGACCATTCGTTGACCTAAAACAAGAGTGGATATGCCGAAAATAACATCACATAAGAGAAAACTTATAAAAATATGAGTCTAGGATCAGAAACTGTTTTCAGTTTAGGTTGAGTGTAGTCATTTTTGTACACGTATATCATACCATTTCTTTGGGATTTCGTTCAGGGGATTTTCCGAATAAGCCCATTTTGTTAATACAACGAAGAAATTACACGAAATACAATAAAAAATATTCGCAATAGATAAACCTTTGAAGAACTTTGTTTTGAAGTGCTTGACATTGACATTACTAGTGATGAATGACCTCATCACTTGAATCGGTATATCAAAGTCACAAATAATTAAAAAATCAATGTCATTTTTGTTTTTATTGCCAACGTCAAAGTTAATGTTTCCATATTTTTTATTTTAAGTTTTCACTTCATCAAAATATTTATTTGTTCAGGAATTTACCTAATTCATATTGGAGATGAAAAAAAATCTTCTGACTATATAACTAAGTCTGATTGAAATATTTTCACTGAAGAAACTGCTTGATTTCTCATACACAACTAGGTAAGCTAAGTTTATTTGCAGTCACCGATGTTTTCCCATAAAAAAGCCGGTAGGTTTATTGCGCTCTTTAATATGCTCATACGACGTTTCTATATGCATTCATAAGAACAGCATTTATAGGCTATAAATCATGACCATACCTACAATGATTAGAACATGAATAATATGATTATGAGAGCAATGTCCTATTAGATTTGAGGTTATGAAAAATTGCCTGAAATTCTGTCCATTATTTTACAACATGACTAAGTTATAAATTAGATTTCACAGAATTACTCGGCACTAGTACCAAAATATCAATAGTATATGAAATCATAAAGATCTTTGATAAAACAACAATCACAATGTCTAGGAATCAACAAACAAACAGAATAGTATCTTTCATAACTTCTGTTTTATCTAGCTACCCACTACTGAGCACAGACTCTCTTCATTAAGACCATTTGTCATTTGCTATCTTGGTCCATGTGAATATAAAATATATGTTTAAAGAAAACTAGAACCGAGAACCTCAAACGGCATAAATATTCAAAACTCGATCGCGTTTATATGTTTGTGCCGTTTGCGGTAGAGACATTGGGTCTGTGGGGTCCAGCTGCGTTGGACTTGTATCGGGACCTGGCCAAGTGTTTGGTGGAAGTGACAGGTGTCCAGAATGCTGACTGCCACTTTGCTCAAAAGGTGAGCAATGCTATACAACGTGGAAATGCCGCCAGCATTTTGGGGACCTTTCCTTCTACTACAGGCATTTTAGATTAAGTATTTTAGTTTTAGAAGTAGTTTAAGTTTATTATTCTATTGTTAGTATTTAGTTTTTTTAACTAGTTTTTAACAAAATGTAAGTTTAATTTATACAAATAAATCACAAGAAAGTAAAATAAAAAATATGTAATATTGTCAGATACATAAACATAAAGAAATATTGCAATGACCTATTAGACTCAGTATAACATATTTATGTGTTAGTTAATGCATTTGTTTTGATAGCAAATCAATTTATTACGTCACTATGTCACCTAAGCCCTCAGATAACCCATGTTGCACGTCAAAGAGTATGTTTTGATAATAAACTGGATTGATTTATCTGATTGCAAGACACATGTGTCTTTATCAGCTTAAACCTGACCTATGCCATTTTGTGGCATGTGAATGCAAGTCTAACAGCATGTGATGCAACTAGCTGTGCTCTGCGGGTTTATCCATGTAGCTAGTAACAATATATCTGACAAACAAATACTTAGTCTTACATACATTCTTTGGGTACACTGTTATCCAGGTGCAGTCAAGTATCAGGTACGTGAGGTAACCCTGAATACTTGCGCTAGGTACCGAAAAGGACCTGTAAAGCAAGATTTCAGGAAAAACCACAATGACAATTTTAGATCATAGATAAACTATATTAATAGTTTTCTGTGTCTTTTAATAATATATATGTACTTACATACATGACTTCTAAACTATTGTTATGTCAATTAACCACTAATAAAAAATATTATTTAACAAAGTAAACAAAGTAGTTTAATCTAGAAAAGTTTTGTAAGCATCTTGCAATCAGTGCTATCAATCAATAAAAATCTATAATTAAGTATTTCCTAGAAATTGGCAACTTCATTGTGTCCCTTAGGAACTTGATAATACTTTAGGAAAAGGTACCTGTATGTGTGGAACTTAACTTTTCTTATTTTGAATCCCTGAGATTTCTTATAAACTTAAAACAATCTGCCATAAGTATATACAATAAGTTAACAATGTTTCTAAATATAATTCCACGAGCTAAAAGGCCTTATTAAAGCTATCAAGATCCCTTTGTTTTGCTCTAATCGGGTGATTCAGTACTCTTGCACTGTAATTATCACATTTCTTGTTAGGTATTTACTCATACTTAAACTATAAATTATGTCTTTAGAAATGTGTAGAGTAAGATTACTATCTTATTTCTTATTGCATGGTTTATGGTTTTGTAGTTTTTTTTTTTGTTATTTAGATAGGTTAGCTCCTGTATTAAAACAAGATACTTCTTTTTCTTATCAAATGAGAGTGGCCAACTCTGGTGTTGAGAGCTTATCAAGCCCTAATGTCCCCTGACATGGCTTAACAACTGCCGTACTAGACAAACAGCCGGGGCCTACAATTTAACGTGTCATCCAACGAAAGGAAGCGCCTAAAATGAAATGCCACTTTACAGTCACGCATCCAAAGACTGACCACGTCGACCTTTGCATACAATATACTCAGACATACACACAAAAATGTAAGGCTTTAGAATAATAATTTTGTTTTCAAGTAGTATTAGTATAATTAACATGCTTCGGGGTGTTTCTAGCATAATATGTAATCTATTCCCCCTGTTAATTTCAGGTCGCAATTTATCACTGCTGAGGTATACTAGAAGACAATCTTCGTTTGTACTGGCACAAGTTACACACAATAAATAAATTAGAAACAGTATATAAAGGTAAGAAAACTGACTTACTAAAAAAATCCTTCGTTTTTAAAATAAATGTTCTCTTAATAGATTTCAATCTTGGTTGAGCCACCACTAAGTTGCTCAATACACCATAATATTTATAAGTACCAATATAACATTCTAAGTAAGATACAGAATATAACTGCATAGTTTGAATGTACAAGTGAAGCCATAATATCAACACTATATGACTCAAGAAGCTGCTATTGTTTCATCAAACATTACTGTTTTACAAAATGTATGTACTTACATACATACATGTTTCTACTTGCATATTCTTGGGATTATTCACTGAGTATATGCTAATTTCATTTCTTCTGTTTTTCACTCTATTCTTTGTTTCATAAAAGTTATAACTACTGTACAAGTTGTGTGATGAAACTTCTAAGTAGGAAAAAACAAACGATCTTCAAGCTTTTTATATGCAATAGTTCGAGCGCAAACCAATTTAGAAAAGCATAGTATAGCATAGTATCAATCTCTATCATATCATATAATATAAAACAATGAGAGCCGCTGTGTGTTCCCTTATATGCTTAGATCTTTAAAACTACGCAACGGATTTTCATATGCATTTTATATTATGAATTCTTTATTTACAATAATAAAATATAAAAACAAGTGAAGGAAAACTAAACATACTACTTCTAACTACTACAAAAAGGGGCACTTCGAAAATCTTTAGAAAAGCCTAAAGATAATCTAAGTGCTCCAGCCCACTACCAGAGGGCAGCGTGCCCAGCATGCTGGCCGCATTACCACGCTGGATGGCAATGCTGATACGTTGAGCCAGAAAAAGGCCAGCATTTTGGTCATGCGTCGCGTCAACCAAGCGCTCCGAGAGGTTTTGGAAAATAGTATGGGCTCCCGGACCCCACGGCCCCAAAGTCTCTCTCTCTCTCTAGTTTATATTATTATATTTCAATAGCATGATAGTTACTTATAAAGTTTAAGTTTATTAAGGATTTTCTGTCTGGGTCAAGTTAAGGATTTTATGTCTGGTCTTTTCTAATAAAATATATACACAAAACTTTGACTAAATATTCGATATGTGTTTATATATCATTTGTAGCGAAATTACTATCAAAATTAAAAAAAGTAAAACCGCAGGGCCCACTATGTGAATGTCGCAACTTGTGGGCAGCCACTGCTACATTATAGCTTGCACATAATCTATCTATACCTACATATAATAAAGCTAAAGAGGGTCGAAAATCTGAACATTGAAGATATTAAAAAAAATATTTGGAGATACTTCGAATTGATAACAGAATACGTTCCAAGAATTTATACCATTTTTGTCTGTTTATCTGTGTCTCTGTTTATTTAAACGCTCATCACGCAAACAGCTGAACGGATCATCGGGACTTTTGGTACGTAGGTAGTATGAGGTCTTAGGAGTGTCATAGGCTACTTTTTATCATCTACACTTATATTTATAAAGTGACAGTACCAAGATTTATTTAAGTTGACATATTGTATGATTACATACCTATTATTATGTTTGACATGATTTTAATAACAAAAATTTTCATTGTTTTATTAATAAAACTAGACATATGTAACTTCTAAAATTTTATAAAAGCCTAATGTTATAAATTCAATTTGACGAGATATTGTAATTTGTGTAGCATATTCTGTGATATTAGTACTTATACCTATGTATGTTACAATTTTACATTATCAATAAAGATTCTTTATCTTTATCTTTATCTTTATCCTGAAATAAAGCTAGCGAAGCCGCGGGCGTCCTCTGTAGGTATATGTTCTTACTAAAGTAGTGGTAATCTCAGTAGCATTGGGAAATAAAACCACACGTGTGCTGTTGCCGGTAACACACCGGTTACCGGTGTGTTACCGGCAACAGCAAACATATTTCTATGACTCATGATTGTGAATAGTATTGATAAGTATGAGTTTTTTTTTGCACTGGACGGTCTGGCATTTTCCCACCAGATCACTTGCAACTACGTCTGTGTTGGAATGGAACCTTTCAAACGAAGCTACAAATAAAGAAGTTGTCAAATTATTGTATACTGGTGGCGCCCCGCGGGTTTGCCCGCGATAATTCCGTGTAAAAAGATATTTCAAATTCCTATTTGTTGAGCTTCCTCCCCCTCCATATCGATCATCCATCCATCAATTGGTAAATAATTAACTAACATATACATACATGCAACCAGTCTGCATAAACTTTCGTCCTGTAGTAACGGGATGAGATATTTAGGCATAGGTATATTATATATGTATGTGATATGGTCAGAAAAGGATTAGTGTATGGCGATCTATTTATTAAGGTTTCCCAAATGTTTATCCGATCTCAACTGATGCACTGTCCAACACTAAACTCTACACGTATCAAGCGTGCGATATCCACATTACATCATCCACAGCTAGTATAGATACAGTGCAGATATTTCTGTAGTCCATTGTGGCAACGCGGCGCGAGCTCAAACGGAAGTCCTTTGTCATCTGCCCCGGTTATATTATGTACACGTGCATGTGTATTATGCGAAACTGTCATCGAATCATCATCTCTTATGTATAATATATATATATATCTATATCTTCAAAGCGAGAGTCAACCAGTTCTTATAAACACAAGGGTAAACATGCTCTATCGTAGGCCACATCTATTTTATCCGTTGCTTAACATCAGGCAAACTGCAAGCGAGGTGTAGGTTTACACTTTGCTAGGTTATTAGCTTATTTTAGTTAAATAAATTAGGCTTAATTATCATTAAAGCCCACTGAGCAAAAGCCTCCTCCCTTTTACATTTAATATGATATCCCTGTAAATAAATTTGCAAATAATATAACGTCACTATATCCATTATGGCCTATGACACATTAGAAAAAAACGTGACGCTTTCTATGAAACACGCACTTGAGTTATTTGTTTTTAACATGACAAAAATATTAAATTTTATAAAAAAATTCGCTTGTATAGGATACATAACATCTTACGCAAATCTTGCTCTATCGTAATTTGAAGACGTACTTATGTTTTAAAAGTATACTCAGGCAAACAGGCAAAGTTCACTTTAGGTCTTATTTGTTTGTCACAGGTCACTTTTTTGTTGACTTTACGCAATTTTTAATATTTTTCAGGCTGTCTTTTGTTTTGTAATGATGCTTCTATGTATTTTCACGCGGTATTCTTCTTCTTATCGAATGAGAGTGGCCAACTCTAGTGTCGAGAGTTTATCAAGCCGCCCTAAGGGCCTAGGACATTAAATGTATTAAATTACTAACTAAGAAATGCTTATCCTGCAGTTTCTGGTGCGTAATTTCCATATAAACTGTGTCATAGTAAGGCTCACAATTTAGTTAAAACTATAAAACATATGCGGTTGGTTATCTTTTGATGAAAATTTGAGTTATAATTAATACTTAAGTTTTTGTTTATTTTGTATTAAAATAGAAGCGTTACTTCTTAATACTATATGATCTTTGATCTGTCCCCATATTGCATTGTAATTGCTTCAGTAAAATCCTAATTGTTTTTTAAAGACAATAGGCCCGAAGGCCAATGGTTTCTAGACCTAATTAGATTTTAACTGATATTTGATATTGTTTACCTTGTGTCGAGATCATTTAGTTTACCTAATGATTAACCGTGGAAATGTACGGCCGAGACAGTGTTTGGATGGGTGATCGTTTAAATTGATTTGGAACTTCGTCATACGTCATTTTTACTTATTATCGTTATCACTAATAATTGAATTGAGCTAATTCAAAACAATTTGAGTAATCAACTGCTGTGTTTTATAAAAATCGGTTTAGCCGTTTCTTTGTTCGTAAAGTAATGTGTTGACGGCAAGTATTTTTTATGAACTTTGTTCTTTTTACATCCGTCTTAGAAACCAAAATATTATGTCACCGATAAAAGTAAAAGAGGATTAAAAGATAATTATTGTGATTAGTATCGAATTCAAACTTCACACACAATAAATATCATTCGATGTGGGGTTTGATAAAATTTTCAGCTATCTTTTCTGTAACTAGTGGAGAAATTGATCATTGTTTTGCCTTTGATTCGCAATAATGGTTTCAAAAAAATAATATTAATCAATATTTAATTTGTTCTAATAAGTTCTTCTTTTTCTTGTCGAATGAGCGTGGCCAACTCTGGTGCCGAGAGTTAGTCAAGCCGCCCTAAGGGCCTCTGACATGGCATAACGACTGACGTATTATGACAAACAGCCGGGACCTACAATGTAGGTCTATGTAAGACGTGTTATAGTTATCTACCTACTTAGATATTATTTAAACAACATTTACAGCCTATGTCACTTTAAATAGTTAATAAAGTTGTATCGTATCGGTCAATCATGATCCATCCTATATAAGAACAATATTTTCCAAAACATGATAAACATGAGAAACGCAACAAGTGATTATGTGAGCTAATTTCTAATACACACAAGAGGGCATTGACAAAGTCAGCCCATAAAAACAAGTGGATTAAAATGTCATATATCATATTCGAATAGAATAATACGATAATGCTATATTCGCACTTTGGTTATATGCACTGTTTTGATAATAATGGGCCCGTTTGAAAACGTACATGTTTGGTGATGTGACATTTTTGCTCAACTCACAATAAACTAACTAAACACGGAACGAAACTAATAAATTTAGATTTATTCTCTTTCTATACAGTTAAAAAGATTAACAACCAAATATTGTACATTATAATTGAAGTGGGTGCTCGCGGCTTCGCATTTCCAAAAATCCTTTCGTATCGGATGCCTACGTCGTAACTTACCTAACCTACATGCCAAATATCAGCTTGATCCGTTCAGTGCTTTGGGCTGTGCGTTGTAAGATCACTATGTCAGTCAGTCAGTCAGTTACCTTTGAGTTTTATATACATATTTAGAAGATTTTCTACGATATACTTTTTATAAACCTCTTCTTACCCATGCAATATTTAGTAACATTTCTCATTCTTTTTTATTGTTGTCACACACCAGCATTTTACGCCCTTTGTATGCGTTTTGCAGTCCTTTATTTTTGTGTATTACTATCATCATCATCAGCCTTATGTATACATCTCCCTTTTACGCCAATACTCTCTGTCTTGCGTTGTTCTTGCCTAGATGTATAGGCTGTTATCAAATTACATCACATAATCTGAGTGAAATATACTCTCTTCTGAACGCAGCCCAAATGTTCAAATAAGATAAAAATAAAAAGAAAGTTCAACAACACGTGATCGCGCACGCGCTTGCGACAATAAAGGTAAATAATACTTAATATAATTATATTATCTTTCGATAAATCTTAAATTGTTATCAACCGGATCTTAAAGGATTTGCTGGAGGATTATTTTGCATTTTAAGATTTAGATATTTAATATTGAATACCCAAGTACTCAGTATCAGTGAATATGGCCAAAGTTTCAAATTGAGAAACTCACATGTGTTCATTACTGTAGTTTTATTCTACTTTTTATTTTATAGTACATATTTTTTTATTTGCTGTAATAATTTACTCTCTGTCCATCTATGTACTGAACTAAAACAAGAGTTCGATTTTAAACAGTTTTTCTGCTCATTTATTCAAATGTTATTATAACCTATGTACCTATGCAGTCCAACCGGCTTGTGGTTTGTTAGTTTAACATTATAAAACTAGATAAATCTAGAATGTAGGTACCTAACATACATAAATATATACAGATGATAAGATGACACCACCAGATCTTTAAGTATTTGACATTTGAAAGGTGTTTTGCATTCTTGTATTTTATTTAAAGATTTTCGTTTTATTTTGTATGTGTCTGGTATTAAATTTACTCTATGCGTATGAAATATTTAATCCTTTACTATTGACACAGTTTACACTAAACTGTTTATTCATTAAAATGTTTCTGAAGACAGTATTAGTATTCAATTTCCATTTTTAAGGTCTTACTTGATTCATAACTTATAAAACTAGTACAACACAAGTGTTAATTTTAATCCTAGTGGTACAATGAAATTGATTTACTTACTGGTTTTTCGTACACCGGGCACTTTTTAAACAAAAATACGTGATATAAACAAACAAGATGAACAAACTTTAATCTCACAAAGAACATAATTAAAATTAATGCTCTGTAATGCACATTAATGCAGTAGGTACTAATTTACTAAAAAAAAGTTATCTACTCTCAACTCGAGTACTTTGGCTTATGACGTCACCCATTATCACGTATTATAGATCGGATAATTAAAGGAGTTCTTACTTACCTATTTTATAGTCCTTTGATAAGCTGTTGCTACAGTGATATAACAATTTAATTACATGAAATTTTGCAGGAGCAATCAAGAAGCAAGCTTAGCAGGAGGTAATTTTGTTTGAATGTTGAAGAAGTTATTTGACCTTAATCAACCTTAATTAATCGTATGTATTAAAAAATTAAATCGATTTTAATAATATCTATAAAAATACAAGTACCAGCTGCTGACCTTGTATCAAGCGCAAGTTCGGTCATGTATGGAGTGTTGTTCGCACCTTTGGGATGGATCTGCCAAGTACCAGCTTGAGGCGTTGGAGTTAATTGAGAAGCGGGCTAAAAAGCTCATCGCGAAAGACTCACTCTGTAGCTCAAAATTACAAAGCCTTGAGCACCGCCGTAAGGTGGCCAGTCTTTCGGTTTTTTACAGGTTGCATTTCGGAGAGTGTGCGGAGGAATTACATAATTTAATTCCTGCAGCCCCTTTTTACCATCGTACGAGTAGAGGTACGACAAGAAGGCACCGTTATATACAGTTGAGGTTCCAAAGACTCGCACCAAGCGGTTTGCTTCGCTTCGACTTTCATCGTGCGAACAGCCTAACTGTGGAACTCCTTGCCCGAATCTCTATTCCCCTTGAACTATAATTTGTCGGTCTTCAAGTCGAGAGTAAACCGGTTTCTTCTAGGCAAGCGCGCTAGATCGTAGATTACAACGTTGCTTAACATCAGGCAAGTTGTAGTCAAACGTGAGTCTATCTAATGTAAAAAAAAACCTATACATAACTTTGTCAAGAAGTCGAAACATACCTAATCTGAGATGAAATTTAATCGATATCACTTACAGTTTCCAAAATAATCCGGACAAGCATACACAAACGAATTTTGGCTTGTTAGTAGTATCAAATCCTGTCACTTTCTTACAAACAGGCCTATTTGATAACCTTCTTATTTGGAAGCCAGTATAAAATAACTAACCATTTTCTGGATCTGGTTTCCTCTCCAGTATACAAGGCTTAATTATCGTACATCGGATGCCTCCAAATGATACGTTGGCCGATGAATAATTTACTCCCCGCTTCCAGTATAACCTGATTCCAAGGCTTTTGCGCATACAACATTATGTACAGCTGTTAGATCGTTTTTTTGTCATAACGAAGGATGAGACGAATAAGTTGCGCATTTTGTGGAAAGTATTACACTCAACCTACTTCTCTATTATCTTCTTGGCATATCCCTAATTTCTGAGGATCGTAACTCCTTCTGATTCTGTTTATTAGTTGTCGCCTTGTTGTGTTCTGTAGCATGGTATTCTTCTTCTTATCGAATGAGATTGGCTAACTCTGGTGTCGAGAGTTTATCAAGCCGCCCTAAGGGCCTGTAGTATGGCATGGCATCTCCAGCTCTTTAGATATTTGATCAGACTACCGTTTGGATTTTCGGTCTCTCGGTCTCATTTCAGCTTGGCAATTCATTATTGCCAAGCTGAAATATGATATTGCATACTCAATAATCAAATTATATCAAAACCCACCGTGTTCCTATACTATGCTGATCAACTCATGTACTATACTGTGCATCAACTTATGTGTTGGGACCGAGTTGTTTTTTTGTTGGATAGTGGAAGATAGCCAGGCGGGACAATAGGTATCAATAGATACAAATTGCATGCACTGACACTGTATGTCAAAAAGATGCGTATCCCAAAACATAGGTTACTTTTCACCGCAATATAATTAGAGTCTTCTTTATCCCTGGTCCAGCCGGCAGAACAGTAGTAGTCAGTCGGTTGTCAGTAATTTGATGTCATTAACTCATCACCACAGACAGTCCGAGTATCATTATACATCGTTACACCACCGTGTAGTAATTGCACGCTCTTGCAAAAAACAAACGGATTAAAACCGTCGAAATAGTTGCTATTTTCATAAGACAAAGTAAGGAAATATCAATGAAACTGATGAACTATGGTGTCAACAGATATCAAACTGCCTGAAGAATCATAACCACAAGAAATTAGTGTGCCAGGCGAGTCATATCAAACTTTTGCCACCCCACTGATATGTATGTACAAAAAGCAAGCCGAGAGCGAATCCGAATTCACACTTTCATTCAAAATTCTTCTGGACCAACGTGCTACATAAAAGATTGCATGTTTTGCAGCCAAGGGCTATCGATACAGCGAGACCACTGTGTCAATTTACGACCATACAATACCATCAACTCCGCGCTAAACTTATTACAACGTTCTCTTTATGTCGTTTTCCAAGTTGAGATTAAACCATTTTTTTCTGGGCACGCGCTGATTTAGAAAGCTAGATCCTAGACTGAAACGTATACTCTAGTGGCGCATGTAACTATGTTCATAAAAGGAACACCCCACCTTTTGTATTGGATAGAAAGCTAGATCCTAGACTGAAACGTATACTCTAGTGGCGCATGTAACTATGTTCATAAAAGGAACACCCCACCTTTTGTATTGAATAGAAAGCTAGATCCTAGACTGAAACGTATACTCTAGTGGCGCATGTAACTATGTTCATAAAAGGAACACCCCACCTTTTGTATTGGATAGAAAGCTAGATCCTAGACTGAAACGTATACTCTAGTGGCGCATGTAACTATGTTCATAAAAGGAACACCCCACCTTTTGTATTGGATAGAAAGCTAGATCCTAGACTGAAACGTATACTCTAGTGGCGCATGTAACTATGTTCATAAAAGGAACACCCCACCTTTTGTATTGGATAGAAAGCTAGATCCTAGACTGAAACGTATACTCTAGTGGCGCATTTAACTATGTTCATAAAAGGAACACCCCACCTTTTGTATTGGATAGAAAGCTAGATCCTAGACTGAAACGTATACTCTAGTGGCGCATGTAACTATGTTCATAAAAGGAACACCCCACCTTTTGTATTGGGGTCAAAAAAGTATCAATATTGTATGTAGTAACACACCTTGCATGACCGGGAGTGCTCGAGCTATCATTACAGCGACCACTGTATGTCAATTGCCGTCCATTTGACGACACATTGTACTCCGCTTACAGCCACTTGCCTGTATCCTGGAAACCGATGCCCTCCATACATGACATGTTGTTTACGGATTCTTTGTCGTGTTGTAAGAAGCTATAAGTTATATTTGAGGCGAGACAAAGAGACATGTATGTTTTGGCGCGCAAATGTGTAGCACTTTGAAGAAGAGACTCTTCTAGATTTTTAACCGACTCCAAATAAAGAGGTTTTCGAGTCTTCTGAAAGTTTTTTTTTTTTCATTAAATAGGCTTGCGTTTGTTCCACGCGTAATGGGAAGCGACGGTGAAGACGAATAGTTATCTAGCATGCTTGTCCATATCATAGATTAGATCAGAATTGTCCATAGTTATTTTACAGTATTTGGGCTAATTGTAACGGTATTAAGTAGGGTGTGCCGCAACATCGACATTGATTAACGTCGCCTAGCATCAATCGATTAGTTGTCAAGCGCGAGCTTATTTAAACGATCTTGGTCATATTGCAGTCGAATGTCAGCGTATGCTGATGCCTAACTTTTTGCCTTTAAAAGCACAAAGCTTTGTTCAAGTGTAAACCCGTTTCAGTTAAAAAATATGGTTTAATTCTCCACATTCGTCCTCAAACAGAGACTAGGTGACAAAAAAACTGATATACATATATATTCACTAAAAAGATGAATCGATCCGTATCTGATGGGCAAATGAAGCGATTAGACTAGTATTTAAGTACAATACTTCGACATGTCCGCTCCTCTCATTGTTTGCAAATTATCGTCTCAGGAAACTCATACTCGGTATCATCTCACGATTATGTTGAAGCGAATACAACGTGGCACAGGTTATACATCATTGTATCAAGAATATGAAGATTTTCGTGCAACGATGCTATCCGGGAATAAGCTATATGGTTATTGATGTTAGTCTTCTGAAATAGAAATATTAGAATCAGTAAAAGTCTCTGCAATGTGCGATAGCGGGCTGATAATGATGATGATGTTATAAAAAGACACAAGATGGCGTCAAGGAAGATGTCCATAATGATGATGATCCAACAAAGACATCTCTTATTCCATATCCATTATAAGTAATTACTGATTCCGAGCAACATCCCAACGTAGTTTCAATAATGATTCCGCGCATTTAAATATTTTTCTGACACTTTGTAGCTCCGATAAAGTGTGTGTAGTCTCACGTGGATTCACGTTGTATCCCACGATCATCATTCATCTCATATCTATGAATTTGTATTGACTAATTATTATTATAATTATTTAATTTACAAGGGTAACATTTTGCATTTGTTTGGCTGAATTAGTTCGGAATGAAGACGATGCCGGTCGATAAATAGATCCAAAGAAAATTATAACAATACACGCACGTTACGTGTGACTATACAATATCGATCGAGCTGCAGTAGTTGATAGTTCAGTCAGTCAGTGTAGCGTGACCCGTGCGCCCGCGCAGACGTGTCACCCGCGCCGACGGAACCGACCGCGTTATATAAATTTTCACATTCTTTCGCCGTTTCATTATCACGTACCGTGCCTCAGTGATCGCCAAACGAGTTTTCCAACCGAATTAACATTCTACATGTGTTCCTATAGTCTAAGCATTTTGGTAAGACCAGTAAATAATACACCTGTGCTATAAGGTCGGTCGAAGCGTTTGCAGAAAAAATATTGTAATTAATCGATTTCACTTTCTGCGCCGTTTGATTGTATACTGTGTGCAGTTTACTTGCATGTAATGTGTATTAGGTTCTATATAGGGGTTCTTCTATATCAGAACACAAGATTTGGTTTGAAATTGGTTTTGTTTTAACCGGAGTCTTGTCTTCATGTGTTGCCGGCTCACTGCCTCCTCTTGGCATTTTATTCTTCTTACTCATTGGTTGTTTTACTTTGCTTCTTACTTTCTTATAGCGTGTTTGAGTGATAGTTGTGGTTTAATTTCATTGGTGGTTTTGTTAGTGTACTGCCAAGGTTCGCTTTCCTACTCACACATAGTCACAAAAATATTGTAAAGGGGAAAGTTTTGTATTTATATGTTCTTGTTGCTCTTTTGCGTTTCATTAGCTGAACCGATTTGGATGAAGTTTTGTACAGAATTTTTTAGGTCATAATAACCTTCAAGATAATTTTATCAAATTTCGTAAATGTAAATATATACAAATATTCCTTGTTACCCTTCAAATTTATTCCTACTAAGTACCTATTCTCGAACACACATCAAAATCAAGTTAAATCAATTCCGTTTTTTGCAACTTTCTTGACCTTCCGAATATAGATTTGTTTGGTCTATTTATGATTTAAATATACTAAAATATTGTGTAACAAGATGTCTGTTTGTTTGCGCAGATATTTCACAAGTTTTTAGCAATTTTACGACTTTAACTAGCGTATAGTCGTCAAGACTAGCAGAAAACATCAATTCCTTTTGTTTATATAAAAATAAACCTAAATAAAACAAACCTAATAACTGCTAGAAGAGCAGGCCGCAGTGCCTAGAGGACAGTGTGTGCAAATTGCATCATAAATTCGAGTATATCTATAAGGAAACCTTCTCAGTATTGAGAGTTCATTAAATTATCTTATGTCTTACAGCTCTCACTATCAAATTTATTCAAATCTATCATCATCATCGTCAGCGGCATAGTTATTGCCAAGTGCCGGGCATCGTCCTCTAATATATTATTTTTCATATTATTATCGAATGAAGTAGACAAGTCTTGCAACGAGAGTTTTTAAGCCGCCTTAAGGGCTTCCACGCCCTATTTCCTGAACCTGTGCAGTATCATTAGTAACAAACATACATACTAACAAACTTTCGCTTTGTAATATACCGAAGTAGCATGAAGTGTGATCGTCATTGATGTTCGAACATCCGTCTTTAGAACTAACATTTTCCGGGTCATTTGTATGCGTCTGGTTCTATTAGGATACTTACGACGTAGTAATTATATATTTAGAGGATTTTTAGTCTGATAAACAAGGTCTCGCGATTAACATAAACCTATGTTTTAGTTATTATGTGATGGTGTTTAAAATGCGTTTGAAAATGCTGTTATAAAGTCGTTGTTTTGGCTATAGACTATGTACTGGCTTTGCACGAAAGTGCTATAAAGTTTTGAATCTGACGTTGCGATGGCCAAAGTTTTACTAGTATTTTACCTGCAAATCACTAATTAAAACTAATACATTTCTTATTATTAAATGTTATAATCATGGGTGGTGTAATAAAAAATTAAATAGTTAAATAAAGCCATAACATTGCGGTTTTAGTGGGTTTATAAAGACACACTTGTGTTGAGTCTGGTCGTTTGTATGTATAATAAGTATGTATTTACAAAAGAAAAGTATATAAGTATTATATCCGTTATCTAGTACCCACGACACAAGCGTTTGCTTAGTGTGGGGCTAGATGGCGCTGTGTGCTATGTCCCGGAATATTTCTTTATTTATTTACACAAGAAGTTAGGCTGTATAATATTTAAACATCTAGTATTTTTTGTTTAAAGTTTTTTTTAACAAGGAATGGGTTTGCACTTGACCGTGATTCGCCTAATGGTAAGCGATCATAACGGTCTACGGTGGAGCGTGCTTAAGAACCGATTCACTCTCGCTTTGAAGATCGCAATATTAATTATGTCCGCGGGGAACAGGGGTGGTTTTCACGTTTTGGTCACCCATCCAAAGTCTGTCCCCGTCAGCAGTTTCTCACCTTTGGAAATCGCATACTCTTTTCTCCGCTAGCTGTGAAGGGCGCGTTTTTACTTGTTTCTTTTCTACAAACCTAATATATCTGTACTGCACACTACACACATACGACATAACATATTATTTCGCACAAAATGAGTTTCATCATGCAATTTGCATACAATAGACGCGACACCTATTTAAGTAGGTGATGAAATTAAAACCTTTCTATGCATATTCAAATAGTTCGAGTTCGGACTTCGATAACAAGAACTCTATTTAAAATCTTAATTGTTCGATACAATAAAAATAGAAAATATCCTACAAGTATTGTTTTGTTTTATTTCTTTTTGTTTTCAAAATAAATTTATAATTCAAATATCCAGGAACATTTCACACAGCGCCATCTAGTCCCATACAAAGCAAACGCTTATGTTATGAGTAGATACCAAATAACGAATGTAATACTTGAATATTATTGACACAGGTGATTCTAATCTAATTACGTCTAACTAGTTTGGAATTGTAATTGATTTTTTATATTATTGGGATTTTGTATTTGATATGATTCAGTCAGATAAGAATAACATGACTACCTACTTTAAACTTCAATTAATTAACAAATACTTAATACTAGAATCTAAACTAGAACTAGTTGAGTCTATTTACGGTCTCACTTGATATAAAAAAATCATGCTCTTAGCTCATTATTATAACTAAACATACAATGTTATGAAGAACTGACAATAAAGTATAAACACTAACTCAAATTTGCGCTTGATGCACACAAAGTTTCGCTTCGATGATAATTATAATATTAACATAATTAGGTAGGCACTCTTATTTGTTTTGGTTATAATTATGCGTCAATTAGGTCTTTTCTGTTTAGGTATTGTGTTTGTAAATTGGAAAAGATTATATTATCTTTGATATGTATTATATTTGTTTTTACTACACACAATACCTACACCTGCTTCAATAAGTAGCTATTTTCGTATTCGATTATTTTTTCATTGAATTTAGAAGATATTTTCATTTCTAATAATAGGCACACAGAAACAGTCTTTTTCTTTGCCTTTTTAAAAACTGCTCGATTTATTTACTAACTGAATTTAGATTGTACAGTGCAGACCTCTTTAATATTATAAATTTAAAGTTAGCTACGAGACGTCGCAATTTTCCTTATATTTGGAACATTGTAGGTATAAGTTAATTTATTAAGTGCTAACCTGCACTATGGTTGCGGCTGATGGCGCCACTTGTGCTGTCAGAATATGTCTAACAAGCACTCATATCGAACAAGAAAGAAGAAGAACAAGTGGCGCCATCAGCCGCTCAGTCTGAAGTGTATGGAAATGAGTTTGGATTTTCGCGCCTGGCAGTTAGTAGACCGTAGCCTAGTGGTTAAGGCGTTCTGACGGTAGCAGCAATACGCAGGTTCGAATCCTGCCGGTCGTGATTATTTTCGCTCATTTTCCAATAAAAGTTTAATTGTAGGTATATTTATAGACTTAAGAAAAGTCATGTACATTGCATTGCTTGTAAAATGGCCGCTCCATTCAAAACGTACTTGCATTACCAATTGAATAATCATCTTGTTTGAAATGCGATATTCCATTATTGGTTTGTATTGTCCGATATTTAGAGCATTCGATATCGTAGTCCAAAGGTGGCATTACGTAACTTGACCACAATATTGACTTACTGCTCGCTTTAACTCGTATTATTCGGAATCGGTATCAAAGTCCTATATATCACAGTGACACGACTTTTCGTCATGTTCAATTTACTTTCAATTAATTTTCTTTAAATTAATTATTTATTTGTATAATAATAGAAATACTTGTATGATCTATTTTTAACCGACTTCCAAAAAAAGAAGGTTATCAAGTCTTCTGATTTTTGTTTTTTTGCAATTAATTAAGTATATCTCAAACTAGCTGTGCCAGCGACTTCGTCCGCACGGAATAGTTATTTCCATAAAAACGGTTCTAGTGAGTTAATCTTAAAATATAGACATATACTGTTGCAGACATTTTGTTAGATCATTTCAAAAGAAATAATTCTTTCATACATATTTTTTGATATCTTGAACCGTTTTCGCAGCACACACAACGGAAGCCCTCAAAGATGAATAATTTTCTCCGCTTTTTTTACATTTTCCATTGTTTCTTCGCTCATATTAGTTGCAGTGTGATGTTATATAGCCTAAAACCTTCCTCGATTAATGGTCTATCCAAAACAAAAATATTTTTTTAATTAGCGCGTTTAAACAAACAAACTCTTCAGCTTTATAATATTAGATTAGTATACTCGTAGATTAATTGCAGTTGTTCAACTCATACTCATTGTTAAAAAACCAAGCTTTTTCCAACTTCAAAATCATAACACTTATGTGGTGGTTTTCTGTAAGCTAGCTCTCTGGACATAGCGGACATCTACAATTTGAATTATAATTCTTCTCGTAATCTTTCTTAGTCATTGAGTCTTATTATACAACAGTTTGTTATTATTGTATGCCTGGCTACTGCACTTTAAGTTATTACTTCATAATAATCACGCCCAGCTCATATTGGCGTCACGAGGTTCCTCACAATTTGCATCATTCTGCTTCTTAATCTTTATTAAAGTTTGACCTGCTGACTCTTGATCTTTGTTATCTATTCGCACCTGCATGACAACTGCTTTTTAATTCGGTTTAACTACTGTTTTATCCGTGGTTTTGTTGGAAATATTTGTCTATCATACTTATGTTTTATTGTCAATTTTATTGAAGCTACTGGGTTTAGTAAGTCTTTTTTCGGTAGCAGCATCTTTGTCTTCTTTATCCTTCGTCTTCATCTGTTGATCAGATACTTTCGTTTGATTTCTAATCTTCTTTTACTAGGAGTATTATTCCAAGATTACATATTATATTAGTTTCCATTAGTTTATAGTTTGACTTTTGTTTTTATCGTCGTCATGTTTTAATTCCTCCACGGCATGTTTAGACTCCTTCCCTTTGTCAGCTTTGCCTCGTACTTTTCCATCATCCATACTTGTACGGACTTCGTTCGAGGGTTGTCGGTTATCGAGCCAATTAGGTCGTTATTAATTATTGTTTTCACATCGGTATCGCATGCTCGGTGTTATCTATCACGCCAGCGCTTCCACTTCTGTCAGATGTGTTCGGGTCATGCGAGCTCTACTGTAAGCCTTATGGTCTGACCGCGCCTCGCTGCCTCATTGTAGCTTCGACTATTCAACTGAGCGAACGCGGCGCGGAATTTGAAATCGATTTTTCATTCGAATTGATTTTCAGAGACTGATTATATTTCTTAAGTGACAATAAACGCAGCAAATATTTGAAAAAAATATTCTCTATATATTAGTGACAATAAATTACAAAATATTATTCGAACATTCAAAACTCAAAACCAAATGAAAAAAACCAAATTAAAAACAGTGAAGAAGAAAACTTTCTAACACTAGTGACGATAACGAACCACGCTACGAAACATATTTGTAGAACAACAACAAAAATAGATAAGAAGCAACAGTTCTATAACTGTGTGCCGAGTCAAAAAGACATCTCTCTAGAACCAAAAATAAAAAAATCCTAACCAGAAAGCAACAGTTGTACGAGAGTCGGTCAAAGTGTTAGCAAGATTCAGTCAGTGCGCTCGTGGCAGTGGGGCTGGGCGGGGGATGTGGCGGTGAACTGCTCCGGCGCCATGGACAGCATGGTGGGCGTGTGGGCCGTGGTGGAGCATGTGCGCGTCGCCAGCGGGGCCGCCGAGCTCGCCATCTTCACCGCCATCCTCTACTGGTTCTTCACTTCCAGGTCAGTCTGAGCACTTGTTCATGGTTGGTGGGTAATGGCGGCTTCACCTGACGCAGTTGGAAATCAACCAATCAAAAGCCGTGTTTCCTTCAAAGTACAATCAAACAAATCCAGAGTTCACAAACTCCTTCTAGGTACATGTATGTTACACCCTTGTTAGGCTGAAGGAATGCTTAACTAAAGACTAACTGTAGTCAAACGCGAAGCAACCAAGTTCGTGTTCTGTCACTTCATGCAAATCGGCTGGAGTAACTACGCCTGCTAATATTATGTAATGTACATTACACCTATATTACATACCTGTGTAATTTGTGAAAATAAAATAGAATTCTATTAAATACTAGGTATATTATAATCTTCAGCAACAAATTTACACGAGCTTATTCTACTAAAGTCTGCTTTTGTCAGTGGGTCTCTTTTGAACGTAAATTTGGGTTACGTATAAAGTAACCACAAAATAGAATTACAAGACATGTAACTTCAAAACGTTCAACAGATGTGGCTTACATTAGAATGAAATGCACAAATGTGATTTAGAGACTATTATGCAGTGATTGTGAATTGTGATTGAAAAAATGTTTTACTTTTGGAGCAATGTTGTTTGCTTTAAAATTTTATTGAACCTAAAGTATAGGTACCTTAATTTTTTAGGCGTAGTATGTATGTATTTTTCACGCATTTAACGCGTTTTCGTTAGTTATTTTATATTTCTTCTGTGACGATTTAAATAATTACAAACGTCTGCGTATAGTTGGATGTAAAGGTATAAAAATATATTATACATACATACCTATAATACGTCTATAATGAGATATTTTCTTAATGTCTCGCCATTCTTCATTCGTCTTCCGGCGTTTTGGCGGATACATTATCTTGAACACATAATCGTGTTTTTAGCATTACGTTAAACAAAGCATATTAAAATATAGGATAAGAAAAACATTTACGTGTTTTGAAGAGTTAAGAATGTTAACAAATATGATTTTTATGAGTCACGTTTTGTTTTTATCTTACAAATGAATATTGATAATTTTATGTACATGTGTTGTAATAAAGGTTATTTATTTGGTTTGTTAAATTATATATATGTAGGTATTGTTTAGAAGTAAATTTGTATTCAGATGATAACATTATGTTTGTCCGTCTCCAAGGTAAACTCCCATTATTTATTCTTACTATTATTTATTTGCTAAATGTTTTATTACATATAATATAGGTAAGTATGTTGCTAGAGTGTGTGGGTTTAGTTACGTTAAGTATTTTAAAGTTCGAAATCTACATACCTATATATATGTACCTACTAAATCTAAAAAAACCAGATTACAAAAAACTAAAGATTTTCCTCTTATCTCGCGTTAGTAAATAATTTGTCAGGAAGAAACGTTATCCTTCAAGTAAATATGTGAAGTATCTATACTTAGTGCACGAACAAAGACTAATGTTTACTTCTAGGGCAATAACCCTAAGATCTACATATATCTTGACAATATTATAATGTCTTGGAAAATACTTAATTTTTTTAGACCAAAATCTCTAAGAAAGGTCATTAGATTCAGCCACAAAGTTAAAATATAGATTGTGGGTGAGTTTATAGATATGCTCGCCCACAGTTTCAGCTACTTATATAAACAGGTAACAGGTATAGTACCCACGGCTAGGTAAGCGAAGTGTAGGAAGACCTGTGCAACGGTGGCTGGATGATATTAGAAAGTTAGAAGGAAACATGGGCAAGAACAGCGCAAGACAGGGAGTATTGGCGTAAGAGGGCGGAGGCCTATGCCCTGCTGTGGGTCCCATTCGGCTGATGATGATGATGATGAAACAGGTAAACACTAACTAAAAATAACAACGAAAATGTCTCGTGAAAAAAATAAATTCTTTATGTAAAATATCGATTCAGTGGTTGCATAGCAAGTCTTTAGCAGGTAGGTATCAACTATTATATCACACCTAAAAACCAACAGATTGTTTACGGACTGTACCGGCCTGATCAAATAACAACGGCACAAAAATATAAGTAAATTTAGTAGTACCTAACAAATCTAAATTAACCCAAAGAAAGTATCTTCATAACGATTACATCATTTTACAATTAAGGATATTTATTTAACAACTCATTGTAAGTATATCCAATTATTATATTTATTACTCAGATAAAACCGGAATATTTAACCTTATTCACAAAATATGGTGAACTTATCTTGTGTTGTAATCTTCAGATATTATTTTACTTACATTCAAGTTTAATCCACCAAACTTACAGTACATTCCCTTTTGTAATATTTTTATCTGATTTAAAATAATTGTGATTGTTTAAATGTGATTTTTGTCAATATGTTTCGGACAACTCGGTAAAATTTACCTTATACTTCTTATCTCGTGTCTGTTTGATCATTGATTACCTGTTTTTAGTGCGTTTTGTTTAAACGGGAGATCGTCCTGATCATATACTTATTGAATTATGTATATCCTTGTAAAAATCAGCCTTTATATGCTCTTAGCCTCATCACCACCATCAGCTAATTAGAGCGGACTGTTGGGCATCAGTCTCTTCCGTTTTCCGCCAATAATCCCTGTCTTGCGCTGTTCTCACTTTGCTCTGGGTCTACCCTTTTTTCTATAACCTCAGCAGTATCTTCAGACGACCAGCCGATCTAATGCCTAAAAGTCATGTGTGACCACAGTGTGCGACAGTAATAACATCATTGTCAAATATAATAGCGGTTTGTCTAGTAGGTAGCCGTTAAGCCTTATCATAGATAGATAGATAGATATTGTAACACAAATTGACAAAAAAAAATACAAACAGAAACACAAAAGACTTAAAAAAGTAGTGCCACACAAGTGCCATAGCGCCCATAGTGTGGCTTGATAAACTCTCCACACCAGAGTTGGCCACTCTCATCCGATAAGAAGAAGAACATCGTTTATGAAATCAGCGTTTTAAAACAGCATGCATGTTGTTGCAGCCGAGTGGCGGACATGTTGGAGCACGTGGGCGAGCGCGTGGGCGGGTGGTGCGGCCGCGACACCAGCGCCTCGCTGCGGCAGGCCGTGCGCGTGCGGCGCCGCCACCACCACGGAGACTTCTACACCAAGCTGGACCAGGAGATAGCTGTGAGTCTTACCAACAATATCTAGTATATCGCTGTAGTTCCCGTAAGGCATGATTAAATTTAGTTGTAATAACCGGCTAGCACTTACTTCAATAATTATGTCGAAAATTAGCTCGACAAGTTTCGGAAAACTGAGGTCCTCCTGATGATGGAAACCTCTTGTTTTCCGAAACTTGTCGAGCTAATTTACGATATAATTATTGACGTAAGTGCTAGCCTGTTATTACAACTAAATATCCTGTAAAACTAAATAACCGCGTCTCGATGGAGCCGAATGTTTTTGATGGGATTTCACTTCTTTTTGCAAAAATCTGACTTGACGTGAACTGATTGGATCATCCCCACTAGATCCATTGCTCAGATTCATAATGGCTCTAATAGGAAAAACGTTCCCACGAGATCCATCTCCACGGAGACCTGCAAAAAGCCTCCCTTTTTCATGGAATGAGTTGACACTTAACCATAATCTGCCTGATGGTAAGTGACCATTACGGCAAAGCAAAATTATCAAGTTTTTACTGTTGTCGTTGTTGTCAAGAGTTAACACTTTTAGGCCCCCGTCGCATCGGACAAAAAGAGCAGTTCCAAGGACAATCCAACTCTTTGCTCACCTGATACGAAACAGATGAAACTATGTACATCCAAAACAGCGGAGCATGTGCACAGCGTTACAATCGCACGCTTGCAACACTCGCAGATGTTATATGCTGCTGTTGCAACGCTTACGTCACACAATGCAGTGCTGACCGAGTTTATTGTAACTGCCATTCGGTGGTAATGTACGCCTATGTGTTATACTTTTTAATGATAACAATGTCATAAAGTATGTATGGACGTTGGACAATGGACAACTTAGTTTAGTAAGTGCAGAAGCGTTCGTAGCTCAAATAGCGGAGTTAATCGCTTGCGATGACTAATGTTAAGCAATTGTCGACTCGGTCAGTCCTTGGATGGGTGATCAAAAAGTGGCATTCTATTTAGATGCTTCCGGTCGAATGACGCCTTAAATTGTAGGTCTCGACTGTCTGTCACAGTACGGCAGTTGTTAAACCTCGTCAAAGGCAATTAGGGTGGCTTGTAAAACACCAGAGTTGGTTGCACAGAAATTAAGTTGAAGTGATTGACGCTCATAATCAATCTCATCTTGATGGGCACGGTGTGCGCAGGGTTTTGAAATCCTAAACTCATATTGTCATTGCTGCTGGACTTGTCAAATACTTAGTAACACTCCATAAAATAACCACACAAAAAAAGTAATCTAATCTATAACCTCGATAAGTTTTTTGTCAGTTTTTAAGCCACCTTGCATGTTAAAAACCGGCATTACTCGTCTGTCTTAGATTATTATGTGTTGTATCTCATTAAACCACAATTTAAAGCTGATGCAATATATTTGTAAATCTAACTCATTATTCTCAAATATTTAATTTTGTAACATTGTTTCAAATAGTTTTTGTCCAGTGTAGTGTTACTTAGTATAGTTAAATGCTGCAATGTTTGACACGCAAGCGATAATACACTAATTTGATGTAATTTTGACAGAGATCTTGTAATCACACAAAAATAATAAAAGAGAAAGCTTGTGTGTTGGTGTTATGTTTATATTTGTTCGTCCTGCATAAATAACTGAACTAATTTGGAAGAAAATTAGCATGGGCTTATAAGCTATTTGATGTTTGTTTGAATAAATGCAGATTTGCATACCTATACCGCTTCCGGGATCATAAGCAATAGAAGGCTTATGATCCCGGAAGCGGTTTGCTAATATGGATATATAAAAGTTGATCTTTTAATAGGAATAGCCTTAACTTAAAAAAAAAACATACTACACACAAAGCTGTAAACATACTTTAATTATTAGTTTAAAAAGTTTGCAATTAAATAAAGGAAAAAACTTATGTACATACTCGTACAACTCGAACATACATGCATATGTATACATATATACAAACTTTTACTTTCCCATATCTCCAAGCAAAGTAAATAAATACAATTTATCCCCAGCTGGTTTTCACAACCGGTTATAATTGGATGGCAAGTGTTCTTGATGCTGGTGGTAATGACCTTCTTGCACTGGGCGATTTAAGGACACCCATACACCAGTGCCAAGGTTATGGTGGCGATAACGAAATCATTAAATTAATAATTATCTTATACCTATACCTTGTATGAATATTAAATAATCTTTAAATCTATTGATATACTTACCTAGCTTGAATTTTAAAGATAATTTGGCCAGATCTCATACATACGAGTACGAATGAGAGTGGCCAGTGGCGATGTCGAGAAATATTCAAGCCCTGGTCTTTGGTATGGATTAAAAACTGCCGTATGAAAAACAGCTAAGACTTATAATTTAACTAGTCCGAACCATAGAAGTGTCTAAAATGAAGTCAAAACAAAGTTAACATTGGTGATCGCATGCGATTATCTTCGCTAGCTGAGCTACGGGCACTTCAATTGATAATTATGATTTCTTATCAAACAGTATTATACAATAATCATGCAAAAATGAAGTTAGCGTACGATCAATAAATATGTATACCAAAGATGAGGACCTCTTCAGTTTTCGGAAGTCGCTTAAAACATGTAGTAAATAAATGGCCAGTCAAGGATTACCACGGCCATTGTCAATGTCAGTACAAGATTCTACAGGATATTAGTTCTGGTTGTAAAACGTTATTACCTCACGCGACCTATTGTAAAGTATTGTAAAACACAAAGCCATTATATGTAGATACATATATCCTTTTGTGTTTCGCCACAATGTTTTTCTGCCATGAAATGCTGTTTTGTTTCGCGAAACTATAAAATAATGTGTGTAGGTACTGTACGCTTTATTTGTGCTATTCAAATATATAGATAAGCAAGCCTACTGCGACATGAAATGATTAAGGTGCAAACGTTTTGTTTGATGCTTAATTCAAGTCGATTGATAATCGAATTGACAAAAATTCACAATCTATAATTAGGAATAACTCACCTAATTAATACTAAATTTGAAAGATGATGCGTGATTTACATTTGCCAGAAAACTAGTGTTATGTGATGTGACTAACGTTCATTTTCGAGTATATTCCACTAAAACCATGATTCCATTGCCCAAGGCTATAGTTGTTTGTAAGACTTGACAAAGAAGCTTAAATGCTTATCACAGTTTTTGTCACACAAAACAATCGGACTTATGACCACTAAATCACCTGAAGCGACACTATGCATACTACTATGATACATGTGCATTGTGTATGTCTGAGTTGGAACGGAACAGTGTCAGAAAACTCAGGGAGTCGTTAGTTTCGTCAACATCTTTGAGTCTACCTGTTCGTGTACCCACTTCATTCTGTGTCAGCCTGATCTTCATGCCAGAATCTTGCTTTTATTATTAACTCTATTAATTATGTGTTTCCTTCTAGACCCGCACCTCGTCCCTGTACCGCGTGAAGGACAGCGCGGTGGTCCCGCGGCCGCAGCCCGACACGCGCCCGCCCGTCGGCATGGCCTGCGCGCGGTGCGCGCCGCAATCTAGGGTGAGTACACTTACACAATAGCCCCTGGGGCGGCTTGGAAAACTCTCGGAGTTGTCAGATCTTATTCTATAAGAAGAGTACTATACGTATGTATATCATACTTAACTTATCTAGCATACACTACATTATTTTGTCTCTCTCTCTCTTTGAGTCGTATTTCCTCATGACTGAGTGTCGTGACTCCCCGGCAGAATTAATTCGTTAGGGGAATTTTCTTGGGCAGATACATCGTGGTAAGCGCCCAAGTCCTTCCACGGAAGACGCATGTCCAGATTTTATAAATATGATAAAATACTGCATGCAATACATTTTCTATTGTAGCTTTAAACGAGTATGAGCCCTTATTTCGTTCATGAGGCCGAATTTAACAAGCTGATTTGAAAAGCATCAAGCAAGTAATAAGCTTACTAACCGGAAAAGAGCCACCAGTCAAACCAGCCCAAAACAATATAATGATCAATGTCACCATTTGCTGCGTCTTCAATTGGAGGATATCATTTTCCTCAAGAGTTATGAACTGGAGAATCATAACTTTGATTGCGATTTTTGTCGGATTTTTTGCAAAAATCCTTTTTCGTACCTTTTTTCATATGATTTTCGTGCTGAAAATTGTTTTCTAACTTGATTGCAATCTGTAATGTTGTAAACGCCGGATGTAATATTATAATGTCAAAAGCGCATGTTTATATGGTAGGCACTTGTATAGGTATATTTTTTTGTTAAGAAAATTACTAGAATTATTTGAGTCTTTTTAGCACGCAATACTAATATTATGACTTAATCATTGTCCTCATCGTAAAAGAAACCAAAAGCAAAGTTTGGTATTTGAGGTATATTTCTCATTTGGCATGGGTAGTTTAGTTTTAATGTAAGAAAGTTTGTTTGAGAGTGGTCAAGATAAAATAATAATATACAGATAAGTATTTAATTTTTTATTTAGTTTCAATAAAAGCTCAATTTCAAATACAATAGACCATATTTTTTTTTTAATTTAATCACTAAATATTTAAAATAAACCACATCATGCATTCACAGTCATACAACACAGTTAAAACATATATCTTAATTCTTATATTTAACAATCTTATTACGCCAATACATCTTCATTTTACAAGCATTAATAATCGTAATGCAATACAAAGCACTATATAATTTATTTCTTTATGCAGCTGCTAAATAAATCAGTATTTCCGAATAAAAATAGACAAGTACTGACGTCATTGTTCATTTGACACGTTAATTTTGATGAAATTATATGCTTTGTCGCAAAAGCTATTTATATAACACTTTTTTTTTGTATATTTAGTGAGGACTGGACACATTTTATCCAACAAAAATAATGATACAATTAGTATACGTACTTACAAAATATTTACATAAAACATACGAAAAAAATATTACAATGGTGCTTCCGTGAATAAGCCTATAGGAAACGACATCCTAGCTTAGTCTAAAGCTTATCTTAAGTTTATCCTTTTCTTGACTTTGGATTTTCTAATAAAAAAAAATGTGGTTTACATTGATTTTCAAACACACCTCACAAGTACGAAATTTGATTAAAAAATCTCGTTCCGCCGACCTATATATAAATCGTAACAATGAGTTTCAAACACTAATCTTTTATTTATAAATCCGGCATAACTTATTCAAACAGGAAACGAAGCACTATTAGTATTATTCTCATTGCTGGTAATCATTGATAGTGAGTTCTTGATCTCGCCCTATATAGCGGCAACAAAAGGAAACTTTGCCCTGCGCCCATTCCTAAACTGACTCATTACATGTCCTGATTCACACTTGCTTACGTGTTTTTTGAATGTCTGTTTGAATGTATTTTAAGATTTACCCAAGTTTGTTTGAGTATCTGTTTGTTTGTATTTGTAGTTTTTAGTGTCGGTCTGTTTATTTGCAAATGTTATAATATCCAGGGACAAATTCTGTCACGACTTATTTGTGCTTTGTTCATGTTTATAAACCATTTTTTTACATACGAATATATGACTATCAGACATCTCTAAAGATCTAACCTAGAGTACAAACTAACGCCTATGGCTTCGCTCGCGTTGCTTTGAAATGAACAATTTGACGGTCACTTGCGACGTGAAAGAGGAACAAACTAACAAACCAACCAACAAGTTACTTATTTTTCTTTCTAATAGTATATTACTTGCCATGTTCAAATACTTCTTCATGTATTCATATCTTAGGCTATAATATGTTTACTCGCCATTACTTAATATGTCATAAATTTAACAATCCTATCGCACCACGCCCCTAACCTTCGCCGTTGATATATTCACGATCTCTGCAACGTGCAAAATTATGTCTTTCGCCGAATGGTATTTAAGGTAATTAAAATTTTAACTAGTTTGGTGAGATTCGCTAATCACCTTGCATGTTTCCTTGGCATAGCTTCCGCGCAGTATAACATTCTTTGCATTGAATTACTAGATTATTACCTATGCTGATCAAAATAAAAAATAAGCTCTATAACATACATAACGTAGACACGTGCTTATAAGATTTCCTTACCAAATGTTACTTTAAAAGAATAAAGGTCAAAAAAGACACGCAAAATGTAAAATTATGTAGTTATGTAGTATTTGTTAAGCGTACTACGCTTCTTTCTTCTAATATTGATCATACTAGAACCTAGCATATATCTCATTTAATTCGAGCATTAATAATTTTATTTCACAGTAATTTTATCTTATTTATAAATTTACGAACTTCTTTCAGCGTCTATCCCCGTTTATTCTATTACCCCACTCTTATCCAATTATTCTTTAAACTGCCGTCCGTCCACCATCCATCATGTACTGTCCAATCCATCACGTAAGATCCACCAGAATAAGTCGATGTTCTAAATCTATTTCAGTATCGAGGCTATCAAACGACTTCTTGACATTTTGCCTTACTTTCAAACCGCTCCCTCTTGCATATGCGCACTGTTTTAACATTTCCTACTGATTCGAATTATCATTTTTAACCTTTGTGTCAATTGCGTTCTATTCGTTGTGTGTTTGTTCTAACACTCATTTGTTTTTAATCGGCTCGATTGCAATTTGACTTCTTTGAAATTGTTTATTTTTGATGCTCTTTGGATTTAATGGTTTATTTAAATGTATAAGTTTCTTTACGTTAAGTTAATTATTTAACATAAAGTTTTAAAAGTCAATTATGAAGCTATATGTAAGTACTCGTATATTCTAATTTTGCAGCAACACCGTAAAAAGTATTCCGTCGTGTTATATGGAATGAATGCCTTTTGTAATATCATTGTGTTCAATATCTCTGACCGCCCCATTCATCGGTTAAGTCATTGCATTATAAGGCTATTCCACTTTAAACATACGTTGAAGTGACGATTTAAATGGAAAGAAAACAATATATCTAATCATATTTTGAAAAATGAAGCATCGACAAAAGTTTCCTCCTGCATGTCAAACCACGCCCCATGGCGGTCTTAATATTTTCAACATTAGAGCTCTCCATTCCCATTATTAACTTTTTGAATTAATACCGGGCCAAGTTGATCATAAATAAATTATTTTAAGGACCTTTTTGCCATATTATCGTGTTAGATAATCTTGATTCAAATCAAACCATCAATTTGCGTCCCAATCTTGTTTATTTTGTCAATGTAACCCACTTTGTTTTTATTTCACTTGATCATGTTTTGTGATTTGGTGTCTTATTATTTTTAGAACATTATATCAAGTATAATATATCGCCAATTCTTCGTCGCATATAATTACTTCCATATTCAAATTCTTGTATGGAATTGTTTTATCATACGAGCCCTTTGTTTCGACGCCTTTGTCAGGAGTATTTATATACATGTATATATAATTGTCTACATGTATATGTGCAGCAAAACGTTTTTAAATAAAAGATATCCAACGACCTTCGTACCGGCGGCATATCGATAAAGGATTCTTTGTTCACATATTTTTTTGTATTTTCATTATTTTTGTCTAACACGCATGCTTCGTGCGGTGTTTCTTTTGTTGCAGATTGGTGGGTTTTTAATACTTTTTAAACAACATTTTAATCATCTTATCATCGGCAGGTTATTATCTATTTCGTCATATTTACATTTTACAGCAGGTATTGCATAAAACTTGTGTAATAACTAATATAGTGGTGCTTAGACTGGTTCATATTTTGTGGTCTGCCTCGTATTTGTATATTGTGTTAGCTCTATCTGTCTATACAATTTGCCGGGATATCAATTTTACATAGAATGACATTTGACGATCGTCTGCCAATTCTTTGACCTCCTTATACGACATGCCTTCTCCTTTAATTGACAAAAAATCGGGAATGGAATCAGAGATGGCGCATGCTCCACACACAAAGGCCTTGCCCTTGAATTTGTGATTATGATGATGATGAAAGTTGACGCTATTATCATCTTTAGCCTTCGACCCACAGCTGGGTATAGGCCTCCTCCCCTAGCTGCCACAGGTGTCGGTTGAAGCTATGCAAAGAGATAATATAATCATCATTCGATAGCTAATGTGGCTTAGATATGTAGTTTATTAATCCGAGATAATCGCTCGCATGCAGCAGCACGTTTTATATTCATGACTTCTTTGACATTCTGTTTTATTTATCATTAATTACATGCAGTATTCATATCTACCTCACATACACAAATACCTATACCTAAACATTGAATATTATAATACCCACATATGTTTTTAAATGTCTTTGTAACACGTGTTTATATTTTTGCTGTTATTATTTTTCTTTTTCTTACAAGGTGTTTACGATATACACAATAATACAAATTTTCTTTTAAATTAAAATATGCTTGCATATAATTATGAAATTTTGTAATAAATATATCCAGAAAGATAAAATAATTGTTGATATAGCTTTCAGTTACAACATGGCACTTCGTTTAACTTTTGAGATAAATATTATAAACTACACTTTACATTCACATTTTACAAACAACTGAACCGAATTTTTCATAATTAAAATATAATTTTGCATATACCTACTCAACGATACATCAACACGACTATCCATTGCAGTTGCAATCTAAATCGAATGAAAGTGCATTTTTCCTTTCGCATGCAATCACAATATTGCAGTTGCATCGCTAGTTTGCCAACACAGGAAGATGGTCGAGGTAGATGACTGATGCACTGCATTACAGTCATTGACGATAGCCTCATGTCGTTTGTGTCATCATACCATTCACTATGTACCTAACAGTCGTTCAACCATGGCAGATACCCCTCAGGTAGTTTGTAAACTCTTGATAGCTGTAAAAAGTCTCTGATATTGTTCTAATGGCTACCTAGCAGAACATACAATAAAAACCATAATTAGCTTTCTTTTATCGTGCTTTAAAGTCATAATCTATACTTCTATACTAATATTATAGAGCTGAAGAGTTTGTTTGTTTGAACGCGCTAATCTCAGGAACTACTGGTGCGAATTGAAAAAATCTTTTTGTGTTGAATAGATCATTTATCGAGAAAGGCTTTAGGCTATATAACATCACGCTGCAACTAATAGGAGCGAAGAAACAAAAGAAAATGAAAAAACGGGGAAAATTATTCATCTTTTAACATAAAAAACATAAAAAGCATTTATTTCTTCATTTACAGGGTGTTTACAGTAAGATATGTAGGTTTAACATGATATTGTATAAACTAGATTTTTGTGTATTATCTACTGTATACTGATAGGCAAACCCTGGATATCACACTAGGTCTATTCCTGTGTTGTGATATCCAGTTTTTCTTATTTTAGATGCAACATAGCAGTTACTTGAGGTACCTATGTATGGATTTGTATTCCGTGCCGCCACATATGTCACTAATGGCTAGCAAAAACAGTTTGTCCACAGAACACAACCAATAGGGGTTTCTTAGCACTTAAAAGACAGGAAAAAAAAAACTTCAAACAAACTACCTAGATAAATACAATCAAAACAAAACAAAAACAAAACAAGAACGAAAAGATAAAAACATGAACGGATGAGGAACGGAATGAATGAAGTTGAAGACTTTTTTTTTTTATGCATTTTGGCGTACAGTACAGCTGTTTTGCCAGAGTTGCCTGTTGTTCTTATCTAAAAGCATATTGTTGTGAGTGTGGGTATATGATGTATGTATTTTATTTATATGCATATATATTGTAATATGTGAGTGTTTGTAAATTAATGTAAATAGATATGGTATGTAAATATAGGTAATATTGTAAGTATATAGTTATGAATAGTATATAATATATATGTATGATTATGATTGGTTAGTGTATATTTTACCTTTTTGTTAATTACCATTGTGGTGAAGTTGATAGTCCAGTATGTAACATGGAAACAATTAAAGATATTATGGATAGTCGAGTGGGGGTCATAATTTTTGAGAGCTTTCTTTGAGAGCTTCCGTTGCGTGCGCTGCTAAAATGGTTCAAGATATCAAAAAAATATGTATGAAACAATTATTCTTCTTGAAATGATCGAACAAAATGTCCGCAATAATATATAATATCTATCTTTTAAGGTTAACTCACTAGAACCGTTTTTATGGTAATAACTATTCCACGCGGACGAAGTCGCGTGCACCAGCTAGCTATTTGTGCAAAAACCTACTGCATATTGGTAACTAAACGAAGGTACAAACTACTAACAAAGTAATAACACAAAATTACTCGTCTATTTTCTAAATAAAATTTTCATCATGGTGTTCTGCGCCACAGGATGTTCCTAGTGCAAAACCTACATGCATATAAAAATGCAGTATTCTTACTTCTTAGTTAGATAAGCCAAATATGTTATTTAAGTTAATCTTCTAAGTTCTAATTCTATTACTTCCAGACTTATTTGTCTTACCCATAAGAACTCATTTCAATTATCCTTAAATTTTAAAAAGGCCTGCCTATAATGAATATCCAAATGAAGTGCACATTGCCCAAGTTCCTTGCCCCGATATGCCCTCATCAAGTGTGCCCAAAATGGTTTCCTCACCGTTCTGCGAATGATTCAGCGTCTACCTACACTAAACTGCATTCTCAACCATTCACTGTAGCATAGAGTAAAGTAGCTGTAGAGGGAAATTAGTTCCGAAATATATACTAGACAATGATAATATTTTGTACACACGCATAGGAATACAATATTATAGTTTTACTTGAACTGTTGTGATTGCTCGTCATTCGTTGGTAGAAGATGATAGAACGCTTGTATTGACTAATTCATTCGTTGGTCGAAAATTTAATTGTTTTATTGTTTTTTTTTCTACTAACAATGTTAGCTTCTTGGTGACTCCATTAGGCGACTACTGAAAAGTGAAGATTATAGAAAGTAGATAGATAGAAAGAATTATAGAAGGTAGGTAGATAGTACAAAACATATAATTTTGAAGCTTTGGGCGTGTTGTAAGTGATGGTTTGTGACACACCCAAGCCTGCCAAAAACGCTTATAAAATCCAAATATTAATGTGTCTCTATGCCTACTCTAATCTATGTTCAGTCAAACATTCTGCCGCATCTAATATGTCCACTGACCTGGATATAAACGTTGCAAAAAATACAAAATTACACCAAATACAGTTCTGCAATCATTTACATAAGTTCCATTCCTACAAGATTAGCTTTAAAAAGTGGTTTAGTCGACAAGAGAATGGCTTTAGATAATGTACGTGATGATGTACCTATGTAGGTAGGCATTTTAAACAAATTTACTGAAAAGTAATTAAGTATACATTGTTAAAAGTAAGTAAACTGTACTAACGTACTGACGGCAGATGGAGTAAAGCAATAACTGAATGGTACCCACGGCTAGGTAAGCGAAGTGTAGGAAGACCTGTGCATCGGTGGCTGGATGATATTAGAAAGTTAGAAGGAAACATCTAGGCAAGAACAGCGCAAGACAGGGAGTATTGGCGTAAGAGGGCGGAGGCCTATGCCCTGCAGTGGGTCCCATTCGGCTGATGATGATGAAGATGAAGGACATAACTAGTCCAAGTTTAATGAATAATGATAAAATAATATTGAGATCAATATAATAGTGCTCGTAACTGATACCTTATCAGTAAATCTCACCTATTATTATACACCTACTATTATTATCACCTATTGTTATTAAGCTGCGCAGTTACATCAATTTCATTACAAATTAGTACATCATAGTATGCGAGAGTACGCACAACGTTATTGTCCTCTTATCAAATGTATACTTAATGTAATTGTCGTAATAATGTAATTGTCGTAGCTCATCTGTAGCGATCAAGAACCTTTTATCGCGTTATATTTATAACTTGCTATGTTTTCGTGTGATTGTAATTATATTCCTTAATAGCAGAGACATAGAGCACTAGGAAAGTGATTTTCAAAAATAAATTAATAAGTGTTACTACGTAGCACAGATTTGCTTATTACAATAGCCTGCCTGTTGTAAAGAAAAGCTGTAATCTATGTCTTAAGATTTAACTAGCTTACTAAGAAGAGTTAGAAGGTACCTGTTATAAATATTTACATATGAAGACTTCGACATAGTGATTCTGTGACTGCTCGAAATCGTACGTTTTTAACGTTAGAAGAAATTAAACGATTTTGTGCAGTTGTAGATAATACGTACCTACGTGGTGTATAAATGTAAATTGCCCTTTGGCCTCGGCCCTGAGTTTACAAACCGAACATCTGAACGCCACTTCCTTTGATGACTGCCCCCAGCATTGGACTTTAGCGTGATACAGTACATTTATAGGTAGATTGTACAAATAAATATTTTAGGACATATAGATAAATTAATATATTTATCTGGACATATCACACAGCGCCATCTAGCCCCAAAGGCTAACGTTTGTATCATGCTTGATTAGATGTGAAAATTTCACACAAAAGGAACTTACAAATAAAATCGAGAATTTCAACATACCTACATACCTATTCTTTTGAGTGATTGATTGATTTGGCGTTCTAAAAAATATGCTTTTTATCACTATTCCATATGTAATTTTCAGTAAGTTATCTAATTTTATTATAAATTTTAGTTGCCAGTCATTTCTATTTGATAAATTTGTAGATTGTGTATATTTGTATCAAATTCAGATGTTATTGACAAAACAACGATATTGAAACATCACATACCAAATGATATGCATACGACAATCACAAAACGAGCAGGAGTACCTTGCAGATTACACAACAATCATATCGCATTGTATCACACAATGTTCTAGAAATAATTAACGTTTATCTATATGTGTTTGTTTGTCATAATGTCCACCGCATAATTATGTAACTTAACAGTTTAAAAATCAAGGTCTTTACTACGGCATTTATAACGCCAAGGTCCCATTTAATCTGTTTGTACTTGTGTGTATCTATTGATTTATTAGAATTAATTACAGATTCATTCTAGAAAACTTTGATATAGGTACACATATTATAATAAACTACATGCTTCTCATGGTTTCGCATGCTTTACACAAAACTCGCCTATTACCTATTTAAAATAATTGGTCTAGATCTAAAGTAATGAATGCTGTATTTGGTATACTCATATTATAGTTTGTAATTAATAACTTCCTTTTGTTCACTGTATTAGTACCTAAACATAATTATTAAAATTTGTAGAAAATCGAAGTCAAAGTTAGTCGAAGACAGGAGTCAATATCGGGTTACATATTTTAGATGCAGATAGCTCAGTTTCGCTTGTTGCTTTAGAATTTTCCAATTAATGACTATACAATAAGTGTGTACAGAATAAAATATACATACATTAGGTATCTGCCCGTGGTCCGTCCTTACGGTACACCTCGGCGAGCGCGCGCGTGACTCGCCTCGCTAATTGATATTCTTTGACCGCGCTTCACTGTTCGTAGAGGAATGTGTTGTTATTTTACTTGCACTCGTGTTTAATATTGATTTAATCATCATTAACATCAGTCCATTACATTACAGCCTGTTGGTAAGCACATTTAACACAGCACAGCTAATAATGGAAGTTTTAACAGCATTTCACTTGCACAGAGTTTCATGATACTTATAGTAACTTATACATGTGTATTATCAAGTGTGTTTCGGACATATCCCAGCCAAGCAAAAAAGATTAAGAGATTTAAGAGTGATGACCAAATCAAGGCATAAATAATTATTGAAAAAAAAAACAATTCTCATCCAGTATCTGACTGCCTTGTAGTTGTTTTGTTGTATTTTTTTGAAATGTATACTATTTTTTGAATGAGTATTACAACTATTATTTACTTTGGTAAAGAATACAAAAAGCTATTATACATTGAAATAAAAACCGGCCAAGTGCGAGTCGGACTCGCGCACCGAGGGTTCCGTACAAACCTGCAAGGTTAAATATTTTGTGATGTAACTAAAAATTTATGGTTTTCGTAATTTTTCCTTTATCTATGCTATAAGACGTTGCTTCGTACCAAATTTCAAGATTCTGAGTTCACGGGAAGCACCCTGTAGGTTTTGATTCCCTTGCAAGTGTCGAAAATTTGCGGCATAAATGGCTGTATCTTTTGATTGCGTTGGCTTAGAAGTTTGATTTTTTCACAGCTTCAAGGGACAGTAGACCTGAGTAATTGATATAAATTTCAGCTTCATACCTCTACGCGTTCCTGAGAAAAAGGGTCTTGACAGACGGACGGACGGACGGACAGACGGACAACAAAGTGATCCTATAAGGGTTCCGTTTTTTCCTTTTGAGGTACGGAACCCTAAAAATGACAGCAGCAGCATAAAAGTAATGACTTTCTTCGCTTCGATTAATCAATTATACATTATGGTTAACATATCGCCTTATCAAAGTGTGGTACAATAAATACTTCACCGATACATGGATCGCAACGCCACAATGGCTGCGGCGAATTCATAGAGCTAGGATTGTACATGAATAAGATAAAAAGTGTTACAACTGCGATAAGATTTCTGCTCTGATTCTTTTGATCAGCATAAGAGCGTTGTAAGAACTATTGAGAACTGTTATTCAGATGTACATTGTTGTTTTTTTTTTGAATAATTGGCGCTTCGTAGTGTTCTTTTAATCTGTTTTAATCCGGGATTAAATGGGCTATCTACTGAGTCTGCAATCTTGTGCCTCAAGCATACTGTCCGGTACTACACAGATCGGAAAACACCTATTTATGCATGTTTTCTAGATCTTTCGAAAGCTTTCGATTTAGTGACCTATAAAGTACTCTGGAGCAAGATGAGGACCCAGACTAGTGTTCCTGAGGAGATCATACGAATTTTTGATTATTGGTACAGCAACCAAAGCAACGCTGTAAGGTGGGCAGGTGAGTTTTCTGAGTCATATGGATTGAGGTATGGGGTGAGGCAGGGGGGGTTGTCCTCGCCGCGACTTTTCAATCTTTATGTTAATGGGCTCGTCGAGGAGCTGAGCAGCGCTGGTGTGGGCTGTTCCATCGATGGTACGTTCATCAACAACATCAGTTATGCCGATGACATGGTGCTGCTGAGCCCCTCGATAAGTGCGCTTAGAAAGCTCGTCAGTATCTGTGAGGGATACGCCGAGGCCCATGGGCTTAGGTACAACGTCAAAAAGAGTGAACTATTGGTATTCAAGGCCCGTGGTTTTAAAAGTACAAATGTACCACAAGTGGTTCTAAACGGAGTTCCTCTGACTAGAGTTTCACGCTTCAAGTACCTGGGCCACTGGGTCACGGAGGATCTGTCAGACAATGAAGATATTGAGAGGGAGCGTAGGGCGTTGGCTGTCAGAAGCAATATGTTGGCACGCAGATTTGTTCGCTGCACAGTTCCAGTAAAGGTTTCTTTATTTAAGGCATTCTGCCAGTCCTTTTATACGTGCAGTCTGTGGGCAAACTACACGCTGAAAACAGTGAACGCCCTGCGAGTGCAGTACAACAACGCGTTCAGGATGCTGTTGGGGCTGCCGTGGCGCTGCAGTGCGTCGGGGATGTTTGTGGACGCTCGGGTAGATGGTTTCCACGCCATACTCCGCAAACGGGCCACCTCGATGCTCAGCCGCGTCCGGGGCAGCACCAACAGCATCTTGCGGGTTGTGGCTGCCCGTCTCGACTGCCCTATACTAACGCACGCCGCACAGCTACACTTGTTCTATGACCCGTTTAAAAGAAATGTTTTAGTAGGAAATAGGTTAGATTAGGGTCTTCGTATTGCGGCGATGTGCTAAATAGTTGTTTAGAATGTTTTGTTTGTTGTGATTGTAATTTTGTGTGCGTAAATTTAAATTTAAAAATAATTTGTTTTGTTTCCAATTTTTGCTGTGATTGTAATTTTGTGTGTGTAAATTAGATAAATAATTATTACTTCTTTTGACATTTATATGATTTTGGACATTTGTATTAATATGTGTTTGATAGTTTAGTTATGAATGGACTCTGTCTGAAATAAACGCTTTTATTATTATTATTATTATTATTAAATGAAATCGGACTATTGAGGATAATGCTCTTAGTGATAAGGTTGCTAATTGGCGATATGAATATTGCGTTCTTGGTTTTCTCTGTATATTTTTCCTTTATGTGAGTTTTTGTATTTGATATGTTTTGCCAGAGTTGAACACTCTGGCAAAATACAAAATATAGACATGTAAATTACTCAATACGATTTTAAATTTGTTAAATTGGTTCAGCCGTTTCAGTAGGCCCTTAGGGCGGCTTAATAAATTCTCGACACCAGAGTTGGCTACTCTCATTCGATAAGAAGAAGAAGCCGTTTCAGTATAGATATTAAGCTTTATTTATAGCTCGACGTGTAAATCATCAGCAAAAATATAACAGCATGTGATATTCTCCTGTATTTTAAACATTAAAACTGCTATTTTATTTCTCCACAAACTCAATCATCAATACCTATTACGCGAAATTAGATATTGGCAAAATCACCGTTAGACAGCAGGTCTGCACCACGCCTCCGCCACTCCGGTCAATGACCTCTGCTTGCTTGACGATTGTTTTGCCTAGTTACTTAAACACGAGAAAAACTTATCGTATGATCATAGAAATAGCCTACATTGCTTGTTGTAACATAATATTGTGTGTGTATTCAATTGTGTTTATTGATATTCTTAGTTGAAGAAATATGTTAACAGGCAAACTATGAGAGGATAAGTTATGTACCTACATATAAGTTGAGAACTTTGCAATGCTCTATAAATTGACCTGTACATTTTACAGAATAGGTACTTATTAAGGTTCTATTTGTAAAAAAAAGGACAGAGATTCATTTCAACGCTTCTTATTTGATCTTAGTTTATAGAAATTGGGGAAAAATTACGTTAGATCCACAGGAGATAAAAATGGAGGGTTTATAAATTTAATGTTTTCTTCGTCTATTTAAATATTGTTGTATATTTATTGTTTCTATCTAAATTTCAATACGGCAATGTCTAGCTAACCTAAAACATATATTTCCTACCGTTATATGGTAACCTGTAACATTATTTCCCACCCAATACCAACTTACACAAACAACACATAAATAAAGCCACTATAAATAAGTATAAAGAAACAGTATAAAAACAGTAGTATCATGTATTGTTACGCATGATATAACGGTTGCAACACAGCAGTAGCAGTAGGTACAACTCTACAAATTGCAGCCAATATTTCAATCATTGGTATTACGACCAGTTAGGGCCCGCGACCGCCCCCTAGTGTGATAATCAAGTTTAATACATGTGTGTTGGTAAGTGTATATTGCTTTATTATATGTATAGTTATATGTATTTATAATAAAGCTAAAGAGGCTCAAAGTCTGTACGTAGAAGATATTTGCAAAACATATGTTTGGGTATTACTTTTATTCGACAGGACACGTTTCAGCAGCTTTTAGATGTTTTGTTTGTTTATCATCATGCTTTTTGGTCTTTAGCACAGGTATGAGGTCCTGCAAAAGACATAGACTAGTATTTTATTCTGAAAGAATGCGGCCGAAAATAGCATATAGTTATTTTTTTTAACACGGATTTGGCTTATGTTTCATTACAACCCTTGTTGTTGCATGACCACAACACTTGCCTAGAAGACACCTATTTACTCAAAATTTTGAAGAGCTGTGAGTTGCTGTGTGAAATTCATAAATAATAGTGTTACATTGGAAATATTTATCTCCACATCTGCTAGTTTATAATACGTCGTATTTGTTCCTCTATTTGTAAGAAAAACAATTAATTATCCCACTAGTCTTTGTATTATTCGTACGTGGACTTAAAAACAATTAACAAATTTCAACAAAAAACGAAAAATATGTGATTATCTCCGAATACAGAAAGGAGATTAATTACCAAATGTATTGTAAATTGTTGGATAAAGTCATTAATAAGTCGGTTGTTATACAATGGTTGTGTTTTGTATTGTATTCTTTTCTTTGTTATATACAAAGATGGTTCATTTGCGAATTTGCGTCAGGAACTTCCTTTATTTGACCTTTAAAGTATTGAGTTTCATTAACTCTATCCATTAGCAAAATGTTAATTACTTGGATTAACTAGTTTTGCACTTGGGCCCGTCTCTTAAGATAATTCTTCATTTTACATTTAGGTATAGAAATATCTAACAAACTGACACACACGCTTCCGTGTAGACATTATTTGCATAAAGGCTATTTTACTTTTTTGTACTTTGTGCGTATTAATTAGAAATCTTATTTAAATGTTATTTTAACTATCTTAGGTAACATTAACATTGTACGTAGATACTGTATAGAATTAATGTCGTCATCAGAGTTTGGGTAAAAACTTAACTAAACAAAAAACGCGTGTGATTGTTTTTAATTGTTTTTAGGTATTTAAAAAAAAATACTATAGTAATTAGTTAAGATATAAGTATCTTCTATTCTAGCAATACTACCTATTTTTTTTTGTTGAACTGTATCGTAAAAACCACTTTACATATTTTGTAAAATACTCGGTTATTAATTTCGGCAGTATTTGTTATAATTGAACACTATTAGATGAATAAACAATGTATAGCTATAGATATTACTTATGTATGTACTCGTAACAATATTACACGAGATTGAGATAACTGTAAAAGCGCAAAATACTGAAGCGTGTAACGTATAATAATGTTACATAGAAGTGTAATATACTTATGAGTATATGCTTGTGTGCAATACGCTCTTCGACACAAGAAAGGTCACGGGCTGCAGTCAGTATGCAAGTCAGATCTGTGCCTTGAACAAATACTCATCTGGGAGTTACAGAGAACGATAATAATGCAAAAGATTTGATGCAACACACGCTACAACACATTCTGAACAAAACAAAGAATACGTATCAATTCACGAGCTGATTTGCCTTTGATCTGTGAGAAAATTAGGAACAGTAGATCAGTGGCAAGTGAAATACTAGAATGCATGCCTAAGATTAGAATATATCAACCATGCCTATGCCCAACAGGGGGATAGAGAAGGCTGTAGATGATGATGATGATATATCAAATATCGCCGTTAACTGCTTATACCCTAAGTATACGTGCTTAATAATGTCTTTTTCCGTTTTGAGCTCTTCAGAAACATCTGTCGCAAAATTATTCTTATCCGACCGAGCCACGCAGAGCTGTCTATTTTTAGCATCAACAGCTCTTTTAGTAGACCTTGAGTATTAACAATTGGTACATTGTGGTCTTGTTCATACTTCTATATTACTTACCAATTGCGGTTGTATTGTCGTCCTCATTCTTCTTACTTGTGCGAGACTAATTTGGCTAATCTTCAATTTCCGCAAAGACTTGACCCTTATTTTCTTATGAAAGCATGTCAGCGGTCAATTAATCGTGCCATGTACATGATGCAAAATAACAAAAATTGGCTCGATCATTGCTTATCATCCTCAAGAACTGGAGCTATGTCAGACTCCAACTGAATTTTCAATCATCTCTCGGTTAGAAGATTGGTTTTGTCACCCTTTCTAGAGAAGGAGATACAAGATCTACATCTTCGCTCACGAAGTGAAAAGACAAAGGTGATTTCTCTTTCATAAACAGCCTACCCTAGTAACAACAAGGGAGTGAACGAGCCATTATTTGAATGAAATGAAAAAAATGTAAATGACTGCTAACTCTCTTGTTGTTGGAAGGTTGAGCTGTTTATCGTCTTTTCTTTCACCAAGAATGTATACGGGGCATTACAGTAGCTCAATAAGAGCTGATAATTAAAGTCACCTCGATGGTCAGTGTCATCATGACATCAATGCGCATGACAAGGTCAGGGCCCATCAGTGGTCAGTATTGAGTATGCAGATCATACAGACTCTGCAAGGGCAGAACTCTTGGTCCTTTTTCCTTGATTCTATATGTTTGTAATTAACTAGATTTATTACAGCCGCTAGGTCGTTGTGTGACCGTGTTCGGGTAATTGGTTTTCAATTTTTATATGTAGTGTTGCAGATTTTAATGTCATTTTGAGTACCTTGTGCAACAAAAATGTTACGAATTTTCGGTGTCGTAATATCTAATATATGTACGTACATGCTGTTTTCAATTTTCCTACCCTTAAGTAATTCAAAATGATGAATTTCGTTACATTCCGATTTTTTTCATTCTGTTTTTTATGTAGACCATTGTTATGGATCTGAATTTTCGATTTTTCTCCAAAAACAGACGGATTGAAGATCTCAAGAATTTATTCGTACAATATACAAACGTGACTCAGTTATGTTGTTTTGCAAGTAGTCAATGTGATCTCAGACTGCTTTGGTTACTGATTGTTGATAGCTTGCCAGATTATCCTAGTTCACGTGTACTCGTTGCATCTGAATAGGCAGGAGTGATAACACGTGATGCAGTTACGTATGTTGAATCATTGTGGAGTTATGTGACAATTAATTTGGTAAATTATTGTGATAACTGCTATTTCAACCTATAAAAATGTGGCAGTACTTTTAGAGCAAACAGGGGAAGTTTTACGAAACTAGTTGTAGAACTATAATATTATTAAAGAGTTAAACTAGCACCTGCAAATTTAGGCTAAAATTGGTCCACATGTGATATCGACAACATAATTTTTGACAATACTATACATTTGTTCTTATCAAGTGAAATTAAACGTGATTCCAAATGCTGACTTTATCAACATGACTGCGCCAATTCATTTGCATACGTACCTACACTTCTTTGTTACAACTTAAACAGAAGCATCTCTATCTCCTATCTCGTTACCTACATAATCAGCCAATACATTCGCACGCGCCTTATCCGAGACAAAGCGCCTTTGGTATTATCTTTCATTGATATATACATACATATGCCAAATATAAACAGTGCAATGCGTCGCCGCGTCGTAGTGGCGTGATGTGGTCGACCAACCGCGCCGCGGAGCGACGACCTCGGGTTAAGGTGGATATGCACTGCATGGGATGGGGCTAGGGGACTGCGGTAACACGGCTTTGTAAAAGAGATGGCGAGAGAATTCCAAAGTTTTCGACTACAGCCTGCCTGATGTTAATCATTGCTGCAGCCTAGGGTGTAAGACGCTTAACTAGAACCTATAAAATCTAGTTTTGAAGACCCCTGGATTGTAGTTCGCAGGAAACACAGCTTCCGGTAAAGTGATATCCAGCATGTTGAGTTGAAGACAAATACAATTTTAAAGTACTTGATGGAATGGAACCCAGTTTTGGGGCAAGGCTAGGTAAATATCGGCAGAGATGATACTGAAATAGTAATAAACTCTTTATTGTTAACAAATACAAAAAACGGGTGTAACAAGTGATGATCTGATTGCTCAAATAAGCTACATACACAAATATATATATATATATATATATATAAATTCTGATAGGTTTAATGTCAAAATTAAGTGCCAAAGACATGAATCATGATACAGTTTGCAATGGACCCCACTACTAAAGAAAGTAACGTGGTTGAATTGAAAGTAACCAACTTATTTAGCCATTTTTTAAAAAGACAACCCTAATAATTTAATCGTATGACTGCTCTCAAAATTAACAATGACAAACTAATAAAAGAAGTAAAAGAAGCTTTATCTAGAGCTCGCGAATAAACAATTGATTGATCTCGTAAAGAGCAGAAGCATTGTAAAGTTGTTGTTACCAGTCATTCAATCAAATAGTCATTGTGGAGCATTTGAACTCTACGCCTGAATGAGGAAGGTTATCGGACGATTAACAATTCACTATGGGCTATAAATGCCGTAAGTGGTATCATCGATTGTTGATTAGTTTTTGTAAAATAAATTTAGATAAAACCATATTCTTCTTAAATTATAGTCATTACATCTATTAAAGTATGTTCTAATCTGAGTATAGAAATAAGCTTCTTTCGATGATATTCACCGATGGTTTCTTTGGTATCATATTTTGATGTATTGCTTTGATTTCTGTAATTGATATCTTGACTTGATTGAGTGATAAAAATATCGCCTGATTTATATTGCACAATGATAATACTGTTGTTAGTATGTTAATCGTAATTACTTCCGTTTTTAGATATTATATAGCTACGAATTCCGTGCACAGTTTTTGCTTCAGCTAAACTATTTGTCTAATTAAATACTGTTATAAATTTTCAAAAGCGTTTCTTCCTTAGCGTCGTCTACAAATAGATTTGAGTGGCTCTACCAAAGTTATAATTAAACTTGAAAATGCAATTCTTATCTATATAACCACTGGTGTCTTAAAATCTGTATGTTTAGTAGTTTACCTGTGTAATCAATCTATCTACACACATTGCGTAGGTATTGTCTCCTACTCCACTTTCGACACGCATACCTACGAAATGTCATTGACGGTTATATTTGAGACGCACAAACTAACGTCTGGCGCTACGTCGCCGTCTATTAATACCCGTCTGTCTTCCACTATTATTGTTTTTATCCCGCTCTTTTATATCAATTATGCTATTTTCGTCTTTTTCTGGCAATATTTGCTATTTATCGTGTAAGTGGTGCGAAGCCTTGTCCGTGACTTTCAAATCTACTTCGTCAGTCGGTTGCATAATACGACTTCCGATAAATTTATTGACTGGTTACTTTTCTTCGATTGCCTTGTCTTATGTCCGGTGCTATTATAACAGGTTCTGGATATTTATTAGATTCCGCATTACCTTGTGAAGAGCATGAAATATGATGAGTTGTCGTTTGCATAATTTTATGCGGATGTCTAGGCTTCAGAAATGTTGAAGTTGAATTCAATATAAAAGCAAAAGGAATAACGTTTCGTAAAACTCAATCTTTGATATTTTTATGTGTTTTTTTTCTTTCTATAAATGCAGTGTATTGAATTACATTATAGGCATATTTACAGCTCTATATACATTTTTGTATAAATACGTGATAAATATTGCCATTTGTAAAAAGATAAAAATAGTATTTTAGCCATGGTGTCGTAGTTGATATTCATTCGTTTCCAGTGAATGAAATAATAATCTAATCACAGATCCAAGGTCTCTTTTTTTTATAAAAAAATGGCAAAAAGGCAGACGTTCTGCCTGATGGTAAGCAATCATCGTCGCCTATGGACTCCAGAGGACTTGCAACTCCAAGAGGTGCTGCAGCACTTTGCCAGCTTAGAGAGGTGTTTGTGAATACCCTTTTTAAATCTCCCCATATTGTAGCTCTATCGTACGATTTGAACAGGTGATATTTGTTCACTCTTATACAATGACAAAACTTACGGAATAACAGTACAAAAGTCATCGCGTCATCATTTTGAACATTACTAATGCTATATACCTATAAATTTGAAACATATTATTGTTTTTAATCAGATAGTATAGTTATTTTAGTACAGAATTACTAAATACATTTCACAAAACACATTTGGATCTATCGTTAAAAATTATTAATCAATGTTATTTTTATTTATTTATTTCTAGAATACCTACTTTGTAGTAATAAATTAATGATAGCAAGATTGTTTACTCCCACTCATTAATGTTAAATGTGACACTACAATTGCAATGGGAAAGCCTTTGCTTAGCTGAATTGGTTACCTAACGCCTAACATTTCGGAAAGTGTGCGGAGGAATTGCATAATTTAAATTCTGCAGCCCCATTTTACCATCGTACGAGTAGAGGTATGACAAGAAGGCACCGTTATACAGTTCTGTTGAGGTTCCAAAGACTCGCACCGAGCGTTTTGCTTCGACTTTCATCGTGCGAACAGCCAAACTGTGGAACTTCTTGCCCGAATCTCTATTCCCCTTGAACTATAATTTGTCGGTCTTCAAGTCGAGAGTAAGCCGGTTTCTTCTAGGCAAGCGCGCTAGATCGTAGATTACAACGTTGCTTAACATCAGGCAAGTTGCAGTCAAGCGTGAGCCTATGTAAAAAAGAATTGGTAAAACGGTATGAATTTCAAATAAAACTATATACCTACATTATCTTCTTTACGTCGATGAATCTGAACCACTGCAATGTGTTTTCTATAAGCTTAGATTTTATTCTAACTGCGCCATTACTTTTTATACATCCTTCCTCCAATACCCGGTTTCTACGTCTCACCACTCACCAAGTTCTAAATCGTTATTTATTTAATTTGTTAATTCCATCTTTGAGGTCGAATTGAACGTAAATGGCTTTAGGCATTTGAGAGCGTTGCCCCTTGTCAATAAAGTTGCTGGCAAGTTTGATAGCCTGTATATCGAACGGATAAAGACAATTATGTGTACCAAAAATAATTAACTCAGGTTATTGCTGTTTTATAATTAATAATAAATAAATAAATAAATATTCTGGGACATTGCACACAGCGCCATCTAGCCCCACACTAAGCAAACGCTTGTGTCGTGGGTACTAGATAACGGATATAATACTTATATACTTTTCTTTTGTAAATACATACTTATTATACATACAAACGACCAGACTCAACACAAGTAATTATAAAATTTTAAAGGACATAATTACTTCTGTCATGCGGGAATCGAACCCGCGACCTCTAGATTAGAAGGCAGAGCCACTACCAACTAAGCTAACAGGCTAGTCAATTAAAGGAAGACCTGTGTCGGATAAATAAGTATCATCCTGCTTTCTTAGTTTGCTATTGATCCTATTTGCTTGCTGTTTGAATGTAATGGTTGTTTAAACGGCATAATAAGCGCTAGCCTCAAGTAAACTGATTTAAAACTAATACAGATGACCAATTAAAACGACCTATTCAAATTCAAATTCGTTTATTAGCCAAAAAGAGATAGCAATATAACCTTAAACATAATCATACCTACAGTGTTAAAATAACTTATTTTACTAAAAGGTTAAAATACATGTACTTGCGAGCCCTGCACTAAGTACGTCACTTGTGCCGCAGGTGCCCGCCTACAGATTTACTTATAACAGTACTAGAGTGCGGTGCGGTAATAATGGATATAATAAAGATTAACTATACTGAAATATTGGCTACAATATCTCTGTTGTTATGAATTTAAACTAGTATCAGTACAATGTTGAATACCAGCAGTCTGCCGACTGGGGTGACGACATTATTACTAATATAGTGATCTGTATTATTTCAATAGAGAAATTATATGTAAGTAATTCATTAATTGATTACAATTAACAGTATTCATCGATTACAATTAACAGTTACCTGCTCTAATTATCTTAATTTTTCTATTATCTAAAGAGATCTATATTTTATATCTAGTCATGCAATCTAGATGTGGTATGTAATTGTACAAAGATTGTACTTTCTCTAAACTAGGCCTAGTCTGTCCGCTGCTTTTAATTAATAGTTTGTCTCTATTTCTTCTTGCTTTTATAGCGTGCTATATAGTGGCATAGTTTTTAATTCAATAGTAATATGGCATGATTCACCTGTCGGTCCGCCAGCCAATCAGAAAATAATACCCGGTCCGATAGTAAAATATTAGCTATAGCCCTTTCTAAACCTTATCTTTCCTTTCTTCCAGGCGTCCTGGCAGGACCCGAAGTCGGAGGACACGGGCGCCGTCATCAACGTGCTGGACATCGGGCGGCAGAAGTACGCCAACGGGGGCGTCGTGTCGCGCTACCTGTGCGACTTGGCGCAGTGCTTCAACCTCACGCGATACGACTACAAGGATGTCGCGCCGCGGGTCCGATTTTTACTTTTATCTCTCTTTGAGCCGTATTTCCTCATGACTGAGGGTCGTGACTCCCCCGCAGAATTAATTCGTTAGGGGAGTTTTCTTGGGCAGATAGTTAGTCTTAAACCTCACCGTGTATCATCAAGGTTAAAATGCCAATATGATAAATATTTCTGAAAATGAAAAGGTTCAAACGTCCTGAAAAATAAATGCCTGACAATCATGTATATTTAGAAAAATAATGAAATTATTTATTGCATATGCAATTAAAAAGGAATGTCTAAAGTAGTTATTGAAAATTACTGTAAATTGTTAGTATTAGTTAGCTATCAGTTCTACTCGTTTCCAAAATAACCAAATATACTTATTCCTTATGTTCTGTATCTTTCAGGTGGAACAGGACGAGAGCTTCCTCCAAGCAATCAGAGAGTCCACGGAGGAAGAAGTGTACAGACTGACGAAGGAGAAGAAGGAGGGAGACAGACAGATCGACGAGAGCTCCGTGCGGGAGCGAGTGGAGGCGAGGGCGCGCAAGATACTCGCCGATATCAGCTCGGCCATGTCTAATAATGTGCTCAAGTGAGTTTATAATTTATAGTAAGAATAAACTAGTTTGATCCCAGCGTGTTTATAATTTATATGTGGATTTGCACGCGCTTGTTGGTGAAGGAAAACACATGAAAAAGTCTACAATAATTTCACAACTACAATGGCATAATAAAATAATTGTATGTCATATCAACTCGTACAGCTCTCGTTTACTTCGTTGTACAGAAGCGAGGCGATGTTATTTGTGAATGAAGTGCGCTCGCTTACGCATGTAGACACACGTGTTCCCGCCTACGTCGCTCGCCTGCTCTGTCCGCATACAAAGTAACCTACACGGCGCCAAGTTTATTTGATAACTAACAACATTGTTCTGTTTTTAATTCGGGTAAAAGATATAGCATTAAAATTTATTTCAATGAAACTTATAAAAGAATAACTTTCCCTTAAATTAGGACGAAGTTGCGTTTCAGAAGAATCAGGGATATCATAAATTCTTCTCTCACCTATGATTCATTTGCTGCTGTTAGACAGATTTTGATTATATCTGTAGAGGTTAGGTTTACATATTAAAACTACGAGAGACTATAAAAAATTGTAACACAAAGCTAAAGTCGAAATCTTATTAGTGGCACATGTACCATAGCTTAGCTTTCTGTACTGAGTCTCATAGGTTTTTGATGTTAATTTAGTAATTTTAAAATATAATTTCCTTCCATTCGCAGAGTGGTGGCGTGGCTGTGCCACAAGGGCATCCGCCGCATCGCCATCGGCGGCTGCGGCACCCGCACCGCCTGCGTCGACCGACTGCGGCGCGCCAACGCGGCCGGAGTGCCTCTCATATTTGTACCGCTACATCGCTCGCACTTTGACTACATCTTGGTCACATTTGCACTGTATCTGACGGGTGTAAGACCGCCGCTAGTTGCCGCTGGTGATAATATGAGGATACCGTTCTTTGGGTGAATGTCTTTTGCTTATATTTCTTCAATTCTCTTACATTTGTAGCACTACATCGGTCACATACACTATGTTGCACTATTTCTTTATAATACGAACGGTCTCTCCTTTTTTGTGAGAAATCAATCTTTAAACGAACGAAAAAGGTAATAATCAAACACGTTCGTATGTTAGAAGCACTTGTGATTTAATTTAAATTATCAGCATCAAGTCGTCTCAGACCTATATAGAATAACTAACTCAAGAGTATAATCTGTTTCCAGCTGGATCCTGCGCGGCTGCGGCGCCTTCTACATCAAGCGGCGCGCGGAGGGCTCCGTCAACAGCGCCGACACCGTCTACAAGACTGCTCTCAGGTACATACTTACATAGTGTTGGGCTAGATGGCGCTGTGTGCAATGTCCCAGAATATTTATTCTTATTCTAGTCCATTTCTTATTTAACAATATGAAACGTTATTGAAGAACTTAGAGTTAGCTCAATAATGTGATGCTACACATTGACATTGTGGCCATCGCTTTGACATAAGAACACGTGGGATTCATAGTTTTCACTATCTACAATATCTACATATTAGTTAGTTCCAGTGGGATGTCTTATTAATTTAAGTGTACCATAATTTGTTAATTTTGTTTGCAGATCGTACATCCTGAACAGTTTGTCGGAGAACAACAACTTGGAATTCTTCATCGAAGGCGGAAGGACCCGGACAGGGAAACCACAGCCACCTAAAGGTATACATAGAAATATACATTTATTGGTCAAGTAAATAAAGATGATTTATTGCTATCCGAAAAGGATTAGAACTATTCCGAAGTATGTATTTCCTTTTTGCTCCATGGATAAAGTAAAATTAATAGATAACATTTTATTGTTTATCTTACACGCTGCTTGGATTAAAAGGAGATGTATGTGTTGGTACGTACCTATTGTAGTTACTTTTAGCTTAGTTACAGTAAAGTAGTGAAAATGAAAGTTCAACAAAAACGTGTCTGATAAAATTGACATTTGTGATGGCAGCGCCTGACTTGTCTTCTGAGTAAAGGAGTAAAAAAAGAGAGAGAGGGATGAGATAGAAAGTTGAAAGAGGGGTCTTTATGTATATTCAACCCTATTATTATTTTTAACAAGGAATGGGTTTCTTGACCGTAAGTCGCACGATGGTAAGCAATCATTACGGTCTAGGATGGAGCGTGCTTACCCAGTAGGAATCGATTAACTCTTGCTTCGAAGAGAAGAGATCTTCGGGAGTCGTGCAGTTACACAGTTTAGCGTATTATTCTATTATATCTTCAATTTGTGCGCAGCCGGCATCCTGTCGGTGATAATGGACGCGTACTCGGACGGCACCATCCACGACGCGCTGCTAGTGCCCGTCACGCTCAACTACGACAAGCTGGTGGACGGCAACTTCGTGCGCGAGCAGCTCGGCATGCCCAAGCAGATGGAGACCTTCTGGAGCGCGCTCAGCGGCATCTGGAGGACGCTCAACACCAACCACGGCAGCATCCGGGTCGACTTCAACCAGCCCATGAGCTTGAAGGTATTTTATTTTTACACGGAATTAGTCAACGTTTGACTACAGCCTGCCTGATGTTAAGCACCACTGTAGTCTTAAGATGTCGCACGTTTGCCTAGGAGAAACCTATTTACTCTGGATTGAAGACCCTGGGTTATACTTTTTTGGAAAAAAAGCTCTAGAGAGTACCACAATCTCAAAAAAAAATGACAAAAAGTTTTTTTACAGTTCACAGTCAAGTACCACTAGGTGTCGTGATCTCGTGATATGATACCCACACAAGTAGCACCAAGATAGATCACGCCTGAACTGATATAGACGGATTTTCAAAAGAAGCTGTTGGAACACATCCCTAAGACCTTTTGTGAAATTTCAATTATGTCAACGTCAAACTACGATATGTCAACTGCATTAAAGACTAATCGAAACGAAACCCATCCAAACCCACAATTTTATAACATGTTCTTCCTCTGTCCATTCCAGGAGCTAGTGACCTCCTTCCAGAAGTACCAGCACTTCAAGGCGCCGCTGGAGGCTCCTCTGTCTCCGCCCAACAACAACCTGGCCGTGAACCTGGACAAGCAGATCCTGTACAACCACAGCCACTCCAGCCTGTACGGGGCTGACGTCAGCTCTGACTACAAGATGATGGTGGAAGCCATTGGGAGGCACTTGGTCTATGGTCCGTCTCTATCTCTCTGTGTTTTTCATTGTCAGCTTTAATCTAGCCACTTGGAAACATAGGCCTTTTCCAAGGTACGGTACTCTATCTCATACAAGTTACTAAGGAAACCCGCTCTTCCGTAGACCAGTATCATCGCTTACGCATCAGATAAGTTCGAACTGATTTAAAGTATAAAAAACGTTTAGGTCTACTCACGTTTAAAATTGACCACCCCCACAAACTACTCCACCAACCAAACGAGCAATAATGTCATCATCAGATCGAAGACAACATGTTGGGCTTGTTTAGTGAAGCTAGTCCGTTATTTACTATGTGGTTAACAAATTTGAAAATATGTATGCATAGAGACAACAGGTACAATTCTCATTTTAAAAAATCTGAATCCAGTTTTATTTTTCTCAGTGTATATAGAAATACATAATGCAAAGGTTATGAATTATAACAAACTTTTATTTGTTTTACAGACGCAGCCCAAGCCACAGCCCTGATGTGCACGAACATAGTGTCCTACGTGCTGCTGACGGAGAGACGTCGCGGCGCGTCCCCAGCGGCGCTGGCGGCGGCGCTGGACGCGCGCGCCGGCGCGCTGCGGGCGGCCGGCCGGGACCTCGGGTACACCGGCCCGCCGCAGCAGGCGCTTAGACATGCGGTGAGTGCGGGGTTTCTGAGATGAGTGTGAACATTGTGAAACAAGAGTGAACATTGTGAGACAAGAGTGAACATTGTAAGACATGCAAGAACATTGACTAATAAAGGAGAAACTCACTATTATACACTATTTGTTCCATCACTTCTTAGTAGCGAGTTTTTGTGTTTATACAATACTCCTTTAGGCAATTTCGTGAATAAACACTACCCCAAATTTTCTGCCACAAACCTTTTGAACATGCAAACACGAAAGCATCCCAAAATCATTAAACAAAAGTTGTTAATTTCTAATGTAACATAGCACTTTGAAATCTCGCCCTGCACAATGTTTTATTACCGATGAACGTCTTGGCTCTTTTCTCGATTGGCCTCCAATGCCTCAACTGGGTGTCCTCACTTCTTCTTATCGAATGAGAATGGGCAACTCTGGTGTCGAGAGTTCATCAAGCCGCCCGAAGAGACATGTGTCCTCACTGTGAACATAACAGTATATCTCTATGAACATACCAGTATCTTAATGTGAACATACCAGTATCTCACTGTGAACATAACTTGATGAATATTTTTATCCCTAGTTGGACATGCTGGGTCGCGGCCTGGTGCGTCGCGAGGGAAGCGGTGACAAGCAGCTCATCAAGCCGCACCTCAGTATCGCGGCCACACTCGAACTGTCTTACTACTCTAATGCAGTGGTGGCGCACTACGCCGCGCCTGCTATTGTTGGTGAGTCACATCTTTCCTTACAATTTGAAAATACTTTAGATTAGTGAGAAAGCTTACTTTTTTATTAGAGTTAGGTTAGCCAATTACTTGAATATAAAAGTGTGCGCCTGTTCGTCTAGCGCAAGTATGTGTTATTAATTGACTATTTAATTTATTTATTATCTCCTAGCAGACCCGACAGACTTCGTCCTGTCTGTTGGCACTTATACTCTTTAGCTAGTTAGAAAACGTTTGTATGGAAAAAAGGGCGGTTTTTTAAAAAAACCGTCATTTTTTCAAATTTTTCAAACCATCCTTGAACTTCAAAAATATTAAAAAAAAGGAATTGGCCAAATCGGTCCAGGCGTTGGTGAGTTATGCGCTTACCAACACATTTTGCGATTCATTTATATATAAAAGATCGTTTTTTTTTTTATTAGTTACGAATTGTAATTAACCAAGCCTTACAATCTTGTGACTATTTTCCTAATAAATCCTCATCCTAATTTCCAGCGACGGCCCTGGAGAGCATACTCCGCCAGCAAGGCGACGTGTCCCTCGTGTCCCACTCGGAGCTGCTGAGCTCCGCGCTGCAACTTACGGAGGTGCTGAGCTCGGAGTTCATTCTGTGCGCGCCCTGCAAGAGGATCGAGGAGACACTGTTGGAGGCTGTGGAGACGCTGATTACTAGCGAAGTGCTTGCTAGGAATGAGGTTAGTGTATATTTGGAGTTAGATAATTACCTTATGTAAACAAAAATAGTGAAAAGTTGACGCCATTTTGGTATCTCTCTGTGAAGATTTGGTTATCTCACTGTGAACATATTGGTATCTCACTGTGAACATAATGGTATCTCATTGTGAACATTTTGGTATCTCACTGTGAACATACTGATATCTTACTCGTAAAGCGCTTGGCCCTATATCTCTCAGATGTAATAAGTTATGACTATTCATACATGAGCTATTGTCGTACGCGTTGTGATGTACAAAGGATTTTTTTTACACCAAACACTTTACACTTTTATATTGCCAGATTTTAGTTCCTCTTGGATCATTATAATTATGATATTCAACAATGTACGAACTCAAAAATACTTATACAACATATATCCTCAATAAAAGTTCCATGTTCCTTATACTTCAGCCAAAGTGCGGTCTGGACGAGGAGCGGTGGTCGCGTCGGTTTGCGGCGCGCCTGGAGATGGAGCAGGAGGAGGAGGAGGAGGAGAGGAGGGACCCCGCCGCGCACATCAAGTACCACGTCACTGATACTGAGGACGCCAGGGCGGAGAGGTACGTACTTTACTCGTTTAGATAGATAGTACACAGGACTTAAACACCAACACACGATACATGCATAAAGAAACACGCTAATGTTAAAATTTGAGCCAGAACTTGATACTTTATGATGATATTTATTATGTGACATGGCTATATGGTTAACAGTAGTAGGTTTAACTAGAAACAGCTCTTTGTAGCTTCCGGAGAGTAAAGTGACGTATATTTTTATCTATATTCGTCTCTGTACGTGACTTTACAGCTAAGTTGATGAACCAGTTTTGATCTAGTATTTGTTTGTTCGCAAAATAAAAGTAGAAAATGTACCTTGTCGGGTAAAGATGTATAAGTCTTGGATGCTGTTCAATCTTGCGCTCCTTCATGATTACACCATAATAAATACGTAGTTTCTTATTTGTCTAGATTTAACTGAGCGGCTAAAGTGATAAGTAAGTTATAAGATGAAAATATTTTTATTCCTTGGTAAATAACTGATTATATTGCTATTGATTATAATATTTTCTCCAGTTGCATTTGATTATATTGCGTTCCCAGACGTCGCCTGCTGCTCACCATCCGGCCGCTGCTGGAGGCGTACGCGGCGACGTGTCGCGCGCTGGTGTCGGCGCCGCAGAAGGTGGTGGTGAAGCGCGCGCTCGACGCGCTCACCGACGGGTACACCAGGAATCAAATGCAGTTTGGTATGTTTGTTTATTGGTACTTAACAAGAAAAAAAACAATCTTGTGATGATTTATCAAAACATTCTCGACTTTTTGAGGGTCTCGTTTTGCGACGTGGCCACCTCGAGTACTTGTAATATACTATATATTAGTATTTTATTTGACTTAAAAAAATAATCGGTTATTTTAAATTATTATTATGACCATTTTAATTTTTGTTAAATCTAAATAAATAAAACTCCAAGGTGACTGACTGAGTGACATAGTGATCTATCAACACACAGCCCAAACCTTTTGAGCGATTTTTAAAGGGGTGAAATAGGGGATGCAAGTTTTACCTAAGTGCATTGCTAATGGCTAATGGTAATGGCATTTTGTATACATATTATCTTTGTTACCAGTAATATTATGTAAAAGTTTCCATCCAATTAACCCTCTTCCATCCATTCCAGGTGAAGCAGTATCAACAGACGCGATCCGCAACTGCCTCCGCCTCCTCCGGCAGTGGGGGGTCCTAGACATGTACTCTGAGAACAGAGAGAGGAAGCTGCAGGTGCTGGCTCCGTACGACAACCAACAGGCACTGGACGATGTCTGCAATAACGTGTACAAGTTCAACGTGGACTCGCCGCTCGTGCGCTGAGTGTGTGTGTTGGGGAGTAGAACATGGGGTGTGGAACTGTGGGAGTGAAACATGGGACAACAATGTACGTTATGCAGTGAAACAAGGACTGACAAGTGACAACATGTAACTTGTTGAATGAAACAAGGACTGACAAGTGACAACATGTAACCTGTATAGTGAAACAAGGACTGACAAGTGACAACATGTAAACTTGTATAGTGGAACAAGGACTGATAAGTGACAACATGTAACTTGTTGAATAAAACAAGGACTGACAAGTGACAACATGTAACTTGTTAAATGAAACAAGGACTGACAAGTGACAACATGTAACTTGTATAGTGAAACAAGGACTGACAAGTGACAACATGTAAACTTGTATAGTTAAACAAGGACTGACAAGTGACAACATGTAACTTGTTTAGTGAAACATGGGTCAACATTGTACTTTATGTAGTGAAACAAGGACTGACAAGTAGCAAAATGTAACTTATTTAGTGAGACATGAGACAACATAAAAATGATAGTGAAACATGGGTCAACAATGTATGTTACTGAGTGAAACACGGACTAACAAGTGGCAACATGTAGCCTCCACAATTGCCGAGTTTGATTGATGAAACATGAACAGACATATGGATGAAAGGATAATTATCCAGCGCAAAGTGAAATAAGTAGTTAATGACAATATTTTAATTAATGTTTATACATAAAATGTAAAGTGAGTGACAGAATTACAGTAATGATTCTCTTATTGTAATGTTCTGTGGATTTGACAGCTGTTTGACAAAATATAGTTAATACTTTGACCTCTTTATACTTAAATGTATGTGTGTATTTATATATTATTGTTATGAAGTATATAAAATAAATAGTTAAATTGAGCACAAGTTCCGATTACCCAGTATATAGATTTACTTAATTTCTCAAATTCTCTTCATTTCAAATTGTGATTTAGTTTGTAAGCTCTTATGTCTCAAGACTAGATTTCTTTGACTTTTTTGACCAAAATGAAAATTTTCATCTCTTCTTTGTATATAAAATGTGCGTATGTTATAAAATAGTAATAGTAAAATAGTGTTTTAAAATAGTGAGTGAATTGAAGAATTAATATTTGTAGTTAATCTGAGAGTGATGAAGAAATTTTATATTTTGGGACCATTATTTTGTGAACCAATAATAAATAATTACTGTCACTTTGATTTTCTGACGAAGCTTAGCAAATTGTTAAAATATTTAGTGAATTTCTAAAAATATTTATTTCTGGGTTTCTTATATTGGTAATCTAAACATGCATAAGTTAATAAGTTTTCACAACGACAATATTTTTTTCGTGTCCTTTTCGTGGTGAGTTTATTGTAACAACTTGTATATTATGTGTGTATATAACACCTGGGTGGGATATTCTATATTTCTCATAGTACAAGTCAATTAATTTCCCTAGGATTATAGTTTCATGTTTTTACTCTATTACCATTTTTGTGATTTGTCTTAAGATACGCTCAACTTATATTTAGGCGTTTTTATAATTTATGTAAAGTAGATAGTGGTGTTAGCACAGACTTACAATCAATGTTATATTTACCTAAAATTTGTTAGCCAATCACAGATGACTTACGTGTAGATGTTCTCTGTGATTGGTAATTGTAATGGTTGGATGTCTGTGATTAATTGGCAAAAAATAATAGTAACCAATGATACAAAATTTTAGCCAAAAGGTCTTGCACTCAACTTTCTCATAAAATATTTTTGGTTTATTCATATATTGATTCGATGATTTCCAAGCCAAATCATTTTATATTCTAGCCCATACGTCATAGCCAGAAGCAAAATCTCTTATAAAAATTGGTGGCGTTATAAAGTAATTATAAGTTAGCTCTAAGATAAGAGCCAAATAGTTAACTTTAGTATTTATATGATGATTGATCTGTGATCGAGGCAGGTTACTGGTTGCATGGGGTTCATGTACATATTTGATAAATTATTTTAGAAAGGCTGACCAGAGTCAAATACATTGGGTGAAAACATTAAGGGATAGATTTTGTTTTTATCTAACAATTGAAAGTTATGAAACGAAGATCTAATACAGTGTCTACTTCATAATGATTTTAATCACTTCGTAGCCCTACATCAAACTTGTTTTCGTAATTGGTGAGCAATTCATCTTCCAATCTTAGGTAATACTGCCATTTTAGTGTGGTTGTTGTTTAGAATGAATATTGTGAATTGCTTGTGTAAACCATGCTAGCTATCATTGTTTTAAACTGTTGATTCATAATATGGTGAACCAAACGCACAAAATCACATGAGAAATTGTATTTCCAACTATCATAGGCCCACTTAGTGTGCCCTTGTTATCATATAGCATGTTTTGCGAACTCTCACTTGTGTTGATTTTGAAAGCATCTGTTGCTAGGAGCTTACATAGGGCGTGTTTTTATTAAGGCTGTGTGATAACTAAGAAATATGTACAAAAAATAATAGATTTCTTTTTGTTGCTTTATTTTTTATAATTTAATTGACATGTCCCGTAGTTTCAATAGTATAGTGAAAACACGCCCTCAATCAACGCCAGTTTGTAAATACATTACAGTTGTCTTATTCGTGTGATCTCAAGATTACGTGTCTTTGTGAGATTTTGTCGCGATTTCTTCATTATGTACCAAAGTCGTGATGAAATTTCACCAAAAACAGACAAGCATTTTCACTAAAATTGTAATGGCTGGCCATAGGAGACTCTAGTAGAGTCGTTAGTTGTATTCTTTTATACTTTAATTGTATGTAATGTAAGTTAAAGTAAAACTATTAGTGGATGCTCCCGTGTACGGCGGAGTTGAAGAAAGATTGAATAAAGCAATCGATACGATACAATATTTAGTTTTTATTTACTGTACATACCTTATAAGTACCACCCTAATTTAATAAAGGGGAAAGTTTGGATATTATTTATTATCCTTCATGCCTGAATGGCACCATCGATTTAGATACAATTTCTATGCAGAAGCGGGCGATACGCGCAATAGCGCAAGTGTCGCGTCGCACGTCGGCGAGACCACTTTTCAAGTCATTAGGTATTAGGTATGACTTTACCATCGATGGTAGTATATCAATGGGCCCTATATGTTAGGCTTAATTTAAACTTGTTTAAGACGCGTGGAGACCAGTACTCAGGTACCATGGATCTCCGCTGCGCAGACAAGCTGGCCACGCCGCATGTGCGCCTTGCTCGCGCCGGGAATCTAACACACGTAAGAGGGCCGGAAGTGTATAATTGCCTTCCGGCTGAGATCACTAACACCAGCAGTGACAACATATTTAAAAATAAGTTAAAGAACTGGCTCGTTTTACAATCTTTTTACACGATTGACGAATTTTTAAACACCAATAAAAGAAGCTACCTGAACATTAATGGTAGAATATGTGTGAAATAAGTGTTATTATTATATTTTAAATCACAATAATAATTATTATTAATATCATTATTTTAAATTGACATGTAATTGTACAAATTATTAATAACTTGTTTATCTTGTTTATCTTTCGTACGGAGATACGAGTAAGATAGACAATGGCCAGGTTAAGTTCTTGTTCCAGATTTCATCAGGTTATACTAGTAGGTATTAAGGTATATAGGGTAGGGTAGGTATATATATGAATAAAATCCCTCCATACCTGAAAGGTACACAATTACAAATATTTCAAATTTGGCCCTGACTAAATATGTCAAATAATCTAAAAAGAAAATAATTAGTTCCGATACAAATGTTATCTTTATTGATCTCAACAAACGCTTATTTATAATTGTTACAAGTTGCCCCTCACTACACAACTTGGCTCTAAATATAACAAACGTTACTAAAACTATATGTACTTAATTAGGCCACATCACTACGTACTTCTTCTTTGGAATGAATGTCATACTTTTTCTTATTACTCATCAAAACTAGAAACACTTGAATAAACGCGAAGAAATTTTTAAATACAAACCTAAAATAACATTTTATACCTACTGGAGAAATTTTTAAAATTACGAAAATACTTTTAACATCAATACAGCTAGTTTCATGGTCACCACTTCTCTTGAAACTTACAAGCTAAAATAATTTTTGTTTTTTTTTTTAAATATTACCTACAATTTAACAAACAAGAATGCGTTTAGCACTTTAGTCATCACAGACAATCTCTTGCCCAAAAAGCGATTTATCACAAGAAATGTTATCAAAGAGTTTTATCTTATTCAATGTATATAATAATCATGGCTATATACCTCATGGTAGAACACGAGCGAGCACTCACGTCAATTATGTAAAAAAACCATATCGAGATTGTTATTATTGCATGAGAGTGGCCAACTCAGGTGTTTATCAAGCCATCCTAAGGGCCTTTGACAAGGCTTAACGACTGCCGTACCATGTCAAAAAAAACTAGGCCTACATTTTAACGTGTCTTCCGACCGACGGAAGCGCCCAAATGGTTTTTGTCGTAAGTGCTAGCCTATGTCATACCTAAATTTTAAATATGAACAAAATAGTAAGGCCTCCTTCAAGTTAATTAGCAATAGCTCGCAGCCCTGTGCAGTGTATACCAGACGCCCTACCGGCGGAACATCTGCCCCAGCACGAGCGTGCGGAAGAGCTCCTGGCTGCGGCGCTCCACCAGCTCCGGCAGGTAGCGCTGCAGGCGCCACTGGCAGCCGTCCTGGACACAACACATATAATGTTCAATACAATATAACCTTATACACCAGAAAACATATATATAAAACAATTTAAAGAGACATAACTTAACCTAGGTAAATTGGGCGGCCTTATCGCATAGAGCGATCTCTTCCCCTTGTACCTTCTTCTTATCAAATAAGAGTAGCCAGCTCTGGTGTGGAGAGTTAATCGAGCCGCCCGAAGGGACTGAGACATGTGACGCGTAGGATGGAGAGTCCTTAGTGCGAACACAATCTAAACTCAGAGATAAACAGGGTCATTCTGTTGAAAAACCGGCTCATATTTTATTTTTACAAATCAGTTAGTCAATATATTTGTCTAAGTTAGAACTAACTTATTATGCAATATGATATGTAGTAGATATATAGATATACACTTTATTAAAAACAACAGCACAATACAGAAATTTACAAAAAGAATATTAAAACTTAAGCCTAGTGTCTTAACTGGCGACCTTATCGCTAAAAGCGATCTCTTCCAGGCAACCAATCTGGCAGGGATAAGACAAAAAAGTAGTATAAAGATACATTTCGGAATTCGCCATTGAACTTGGCAGCGTATTTTTCTCATTTGTTTTGTCGCTGATAATTTGATATTCAAACACTCAATTCAGTAGTTTTTGAGTTGTGAGGTATCGACACATTTTAAACATGCAGGTTTAGATGTGGTGCAAGTGGTTCACAAATAAAGTAAATACTTATTTTATAAGACGCGTCGAGTAACGCATTTATACTACACCACATTCAATAATAAATCATTTTTATATATTGGTAATAATTAAATAATTATAATAATAAAGCAGCTGTAAAGGGGCCTTGTCAGTTGCCTTGAACGTAAACAGTACCCCTAGCTCAAGTTTCCGTGCGTAAAGTCGAAAGTATTACTAACGAGTTGAATGCATTGGTAGCTGGAGTTAGAATTCGATAGTAAGTAATGGAAAGTCATCAAACCCGGAAGAACTATTTCATATTTCTCTTTCCTTTTTTGATTAATTTTATATTTACTTCCGGTTAAGTACGTATTTGTTTCCTTCTTTTGTTCAATTAAGTAGATTGGTGTAGGTAGGTATATTATTTTTTGTTGATGTGCTGTTTTTTGGTTTTGTTGGTGTTGCTTTGTTTTTTGTTGTTTCTTGTTGTATTTTGTTTTTTCTTGTTGTTTATTGTTGTTTTTTGTAGTTTATGTTGTTTTTTTTTGTTTCTTGTTGTTTTTTTGTTGTTTCTTGTTGTTTTTTGTTGTTTCTTGTTGTTTCTTGTTGTATCTTGTTGTTTCTTGTTGTTTCTTGTTGTATTTTGTTTTTTCTTGTTGTTTATTGTTGTTTCTTGTTGTTTTTTGTTGTTTATTGTTGTTTCTTGTTGTTTTTTGTTGTTTCTTGTTGTTTCTTGTTGTTTCTTGTTGTTTTTTGTTGTTTCTTGTTGTTTCTTGTTGTTTTTGTTGTTTTTTGTTGTTTTTTGTTGTTTCTTGTTGTATTTTTTAACAACAAAAAACAACATAAACAACAAAAAACAATAAAAACCACAAGAAACAACCATAATCAACAATAAACAACAGAAAACATCCATAAACAACACAAAGCAAAAAAAAAACTTATAATAATAGCAAAACAACAACAGCAAAACAATTTCAACAACAATTATATTGTGTTATTATTATTGTTACTAGTGTCACAGACTATATTTACAATGACATTTCGCTAAACATAAATTAATAAAGTAACATTTGTCCGTACTAAATTATTTTTATCAAAATATATTAATAAATAATCCATTAAAAATCCATGGCAAAACTGTCGACAATGATTCTCACTGAAAAAATTTAGGTGAGAAAACTTCCGATTATTTGTCGAAGGCTGGGTCTGGTATTCACGGATCATCTGTCAAAAACAATTTCTATCACACAAACTACGTAAACGTCCATACATAATCATATTTCGAATCCTACGGAGCTAACGTATTCGAAAGTAAAATAGTTCAGTTACGCGCCACCAGGTTCGCTGTACGAATTTTGTATGAAATATGGTTCGACAAATTGTCGGATCCTGCGATGGTAATATTCCTGCTAGGCCCACAGATAACCATGCGTGTGGGGGAAGGGCACGGCTTTACAAATTATGTACCTTATTGTCTTTATGTTCCCGTGACTGCATGTGTCGCGCGACGTCCTCCCAGCGAGGGATGACCAGGTTGCAGTAGCCGCAGTGGTAGATGTTCGGACGCACCTGGAAAACGGACATGTATAATCTTATATATAAAAATGAATCGCAAAATGTGTTGGTAAGCGCATAACTCAACAACGCCTGGACCGATTCGGCCAATTCTTTTTTTTAAATGTTCGTTGAAGTTCAAGGATGGTTTTTACGGCGAGAAAAATTTGAAGCAAAAAAAAATTTTTAACATAAAATACAGGCAGTGTACGGGCGGCCCTTACATTCTTCGATCTCCAAAACTACGCAACGGGATAGCTGTGTTTTTTTTTAACAGATATTGTTTTACGTGGACGGTTTTTAAGTATGTAACCTGTAACCGTGCGAAGCCGGGCAGAGCAAATAGTATTATAAAATATTTGCCAAGTACTACACTCGCACTAAAACGGTTTATTCTAAACTGAATTGGAAATGAGCAAAAATAATCACGGCCGGCGGGATTCGAACCTGCGTATACCTGATTATAAGTCAGAACGCCTAAACCTTTTGCCCACGATCGACTAACTGCCAGGCGCGAAAATCCACACACACATTTCCAAGTTCTTCAGATTAAGCGTCCGATGGCGCTACTCGTGCTGTTGAATGCGTCGTATATCTGACTTTAACTACTTAACGCTACACTAGCGCCTCTAGCGGCGATCTCAGAGATACACATTGGTGAAATACATTACCTCCCTGCAGAACTCAGATGCATGCAGGCAGGTGATGACAGGCGTGTCTTTCATAGCGCGCTCGTGCCGCCAGCTCACCTGTCAGATACATTACCTCCCTGCAGAACTCGGATGCATGCAGGCAGGTGATGACAGGCGTGTCTTTCATAGCGCGCTCGTGCCGCCAGCTCGCCTGTCAGATACATTACCTCCCTGCAGAACTCGGATGCATGCAGGCAAGTGATGACAGGCGTGTCTTTCATAGCGCGCTCGTGCCGCCAGCTCGCCTGTCAGATACATTACCTCCCTGCAGAACTCGGATGCATGCAGGCAAGTGATGACAGGCGTGTCTCTCATAGCGCGCTCGTGCCGCCAGCTCGCCTGTCAGATACATTACCTCCCTGCAGAACTCGGATGCATGCAGGCAGGTGATGACAGGCGTGTCTTTCATAGCGCGCTCGTGCCGCCAGCTCGCCTGTCAGATACATTACCTCCCTGCAGAACTCGGATGCATGCAGGCAGGTGATGACAGGCGTGTCTCTCATAGCGCGCTCGTGCCGCCAGCTCGCCTGTCAGATACATTACCTCCCTGCAGAACTCGGATGCATGCAGGCAGGTGATGACAGGCGTGTCTCTCATAGCGCGCTCGTGCCGCCAGCTCGCCTGTCAGATACATTACCTCCCTGCAGAACTCGGATGCATGCAGGCAAGTGATGACAGGCGTGTCTTTCATAGCGCGCTCGTGCCGCCAGCTCGCCTGTCAGATACATTACCTCCCTGCAGAACTCGGATGCATGCAGGCAGGTGATGACAGGCGTGTCTTTCATAGCGCGCTCGTGCCGCCAGCTCGCCTGTCAGATACATTACCTCCCTGCAGAACTCGGATGCATGCAGGCAGGTGATGACAGGCGTGTCTCTCATAGCGCGCTCGTGCCGCCAGCTCGCCTGTCAGATACATTACCTCCCTGCAGAACTCGGATGCATGCAGGCAAGTGATGACAGGCGTGTCTCTCATAGCGCGCTCGTGCCGCCAGCTCGACGTGTGCTCGCCGATATCGTCCTCGTAGAATGTCTCCTCGCAGGCTTGGCAACTACAACACAATATCAATATAAGACTTACAGGGTGGGCCACAGAGGCGTACGAATTTAAAATCTCTTATAGCGTTGGATCGGGCAAGGGAGCGGAGCGCGGGTGGTGGGGATCTGTAGCTTGGTTCTCAGATAATTAGTCTAGTCACGATGGAGCACTTCACAGGTGAACAGCGTGCGTTCTATGTATTTTTTTTTTTAAAAATGCCAATTCGTGCGTTATTGTTCGACGTTTATTTCGCTCTCACTATGGATTGCATGACTTAGGTACTCGTAAAACAGTGTCCGAGTGAAAGTTTGATTAGGGCGTGGCTCAGAAAGTTCGATGCTACCGTTTCGACCCTCAATCAAAATCCTAAGGGGCCCAAAAGGTCAGAGGAACAACATAAACAAAGTCGGAGCTACTACACAATCCTGGGCAATCAACTCGCAAGCGATCAGCAGAGCTCTCTGTATCAAGAACGACTTTGTTTCAACAAGATGGTGCCACATGCCATCCATATATATACATCTAACGACAGTTTGGCAGTCTTAAAGGAGATGTTTGCTGGAAAACTCGTCCCGCGCCGAGGTGACATTCCATGGCCACCTAGGAGTCCAGATTTAACCCCACTAGACTTTTTCCTGTGGGGGCTACATGAAAAGTAGAGTGTACAATAATAATCTGACCACAATTTTAAAGTTGAAGGCGGATATCCGCGGAGAAATGGCTGCTACTCCGCACGCGAGTTGTCGGCAATTTGAAGTCGAGATTCGAAGAATGTTTGCAGCGGGACGGTGCGTCTCTGGAGGATGTTATTTTACAAATGTTTGCTTTTTTAAAATAAACTTGTTTTAGTAATACTTTTGTTTTTTTTATATGAATTTTATGAATTTTTCAAAATCACAAAACTCCGAGGTCCATCGATTTCAACTATCAACAACACAGCACCGTCACAATAAATATGAATTATATTCTTTTGAGGGGTTAATAAAAACAGATATTGTCTCACCGGAACCGGCTCCCCTGCTCGGTGATCATGACGAAGCTGGCGGTGGGGACGCAGTACTTCTCGTTGATGACCACGTCGTCGTGGAACATGTTGTTGATGTGCACGCTCTCCTCTATCAGCTTGCACGACGCCATCTGGCGGGGGACACTCGCATTACACTTATTGTAGGTATGTTTGAGATCAACTAAGTATAGGTAGGTATATTTACTACATACATAGATCATGTATACTTAATTATTTGACAAGTTATCAAACCACCCCAAAAGACCTCAGACAGAACCCGACAGACAGACTCATTTGCATGAGATACTAGAAAGTAGAAACCCATGAAACGTAGTAGTGCTTGTCTAGTTATAATTACAACTTATCAAATGAACAAAAGGTAAATACTTTAATAACTAGTATGATCACCGAAAAGAGTGGTCACACTCACTTGCTCAGTAGTTTTTTTGCAAAGAAGCATGAATAATGATGGATGTTAAATAAAAGTACAATAAAAGATACAAAACACAGTACCTTCGTGATGCGTGGCTTGTTGCTGGTGGCGGCGCTGGTCTGGGTGACTCTAAGCACTCTGCATGTGTGTTCCTTGCCGTTGACATGCTCCATCATGCTCCGCAGCGGCGAGGGCAGCTTGCTCTCGCACACGCGACAGAACGCGTTAGTGTTGCCAGGATTGTACGTCAAGTTGTTCTCCTTAGCATATTTAGCTGCTTCGTCGTTCTCGGGCGAGGTTTTAGTGAGTTTAGCGACAACCATCTCACCGTAAGCGAAGTCTTCTTCGGATTCTTCAAATTCAGGATTGTTCTTGTGGTTCTTTGTGTCAATTGTTTCCACCTTTTTCTCAATCTTGGTATCAGGTTTTGTAGTTTTGTTCTCTTTGTGAGTTTTCGAATCATTTTTACTAATAGAAGTGGCGTTATTTTTGGCAGATTTCGTTTCTTTTCTGATTTTCTGCATTTTATCACTTGTTTCCGATTTTGCTTCGTTTGTCTTATGTTTAGTTTCTATAGCATCAGTTTTGGTTGCTCTCTCTGTGACTTTAGATTTACATTGTTCCATATACTTCTTGTATTCCTCTTGACACTTGGAGTAGAGGTTCTTGTGCTCAATGTTGGCAAAATGATCGTTTAGAGTGTTGAGGACAAACACAGAGTTGCAAGTTAAACATTGGAACGAACTGTCGTCAGTCTGAAAATATAGAAAACAACAATTCTTATAAATCTTTTACTGATATTAATGCAAACACATGATTTCTGTAGAAAACCCTTATTTATCGTGAATTGTTGCGAAAAAAAGCAGTGAACATTAACTAGTTCCATTATCTATCTATACCATGCTCCTTTCTTTCTATACTTCCTAATAATAATATATAATAAACGCGAATTTATGCAATGTGTATGTATGATTGTCCATTTCAAGATTTCAACAGTGGAACCGAATTCTGCCTAGACCATAACGATCGCTTACTAAGTATTAGGAAAATTATTTTCAAAAACAATCAATTGCGTTTTGAAAAAAAAGGAATGTATTTTTATATGCAGATTACACTATTGACTATTGTTTTGCACTCGCACTCGGTGAAGGAAAACATCGTGAGGAAACTGACATGTTTGAGGACCACAATATCCGAGGACATGTGTCTTCCATCGAAGGACCTGGGCGTCCACCACGATGTAGCTTCCCAAGAAAACTCTCCAAACGAATGAATTCTGCGAGGGAGTCACGACCCTCAGTCATCAGGAAATACGACTCAAAGAAAAAGAAAGTGAACACTGACGACATGACGAAGGCAACACCTCTTACCGTGACTAGAAATACAATGAATATGTATCTACATACCTTCCTATAGAGATTATTTCCCGGCGCGAACTCCACCCGCACCTGCAGCAGCTTGAGCAGGTGTCCCGAGTCTGACTTGTGAATGTTCTCATTATCGAACTCCTCGTTGCACACCGCGCAGGTGTCTTCCGACAAGCTGGAAGGAGTTTACAATACAGGGTAATAAAATAATGTTCAAATATTATGAAAGTGAGTGTGGCTCAGCGGTTCCAGTGTCTGCTTTTCATACAGACGCATCCTGGTTCGAATCCAGCCCTACACCAATGACTTGTATTTTCAAGTAATGTGTGGATTTGCAATCGCTTAACGGTGAAGGAAAACATCGTGAGGAAACCGACATGTTTGAGGACCACAATATCCGAGGACATGTGTCTTCCGTGTAGGGATCTGGGCGCCCACCACGATGTAGGTATCTGCCCAAGAAAACTCCCCTAACAAATTAAATCTGCGGGGGAGTCACGACCCTCAGTCATGAGGAATACGACTAAAGAGAGATACTAAAATAATGTTTAAATCTCACGAGTTATTTTTGTCAAGTGCTAAACCCGCACTATGGTTAAGTTATATTTAATGGAAAATAAGCGAAAATAATCACGACCGGCAGGCAGGTTAAATATTGACATAAAACAGGTCTCATAATTAATTCAATCACATCAAATAGTATGAGCGACTTTCCGTAAGTTCCGATATATGGGAAATACCACAGTTGTAATATTGAGCAGTTGTTATATTGATTGAGTGAATAATATCTATCCTCCTAATATTATGAGACGAAAGTTTTTGTGGGTTCATATTCAAAAGGCTGAACCGGTTTGAAACCGATGAAATTTGGTATGCAGGTAGATTAGATATTGAATAAACACATCCTGGATTTATGTGGATAACATTGAGGGCATAGCTAGTAAAATCTCACTCAGAACTCTCTCAAATTTCATAAGGTTTCACACAAACAATAGGTACTACAATGAGTGAAATTACACTTTTGGTTTTGTATTTCTAAACTCGCAAGTGTCATAGTTACTCGACTGTCAAATGATTATGTGATATTTTTTTCTGTGGTATATTGACTACCCTGAGAAAACCAAATTTGTATTTACAATATTGTATTTGTAAGGAAATATGACAAACAGATAAAAAATTCATTGGTAAAAAAAATGCATTGTAAAGTATTATTGTTACTATCACTATTAATATTTAGGTAGCTTTTCTTATCAAAGAACTCATCTATATATTTCCATTTAATTTTAAATTTATTTGACTTTTTATTTTATTTTGACATTTATACCATTATAAAAATGTATTATTTTTGGAAAATTAAGACATGTTTAAAATCTTTTAACTGAAAAATATTTTTGTATGACGAGAAAATAGAATTACCAACTGTTAACATATAGTTCATAAGTTGTGTATTACTATTGACGAATAAATGATTATCTTATCTTATCTTATAGAATAGAAAGTTTCTTAAACTTGGGTATGTAAGGATTCATAAAGTATTTAAAAATAAGTTTACCTATGCCAAGCTCGTTCATCGATGAGTAGATCATCGAAGGCCGTGACGGCCGCGTGCCCGCTCGGCCGCCGCAGCAGAAACAAGCCTTTCTTGTCAAAGTGCGCCCTCTCTTGGACATGAAGGGTGACCTTGGCGGCTGTGGCGAGCAGCACGCTGCAGAACTCACAGTAGTAGCCTTTGGTCACCTGAAATTATGGAATATTGTGATAATATAGGTCCTAGCCTGCAGCAATCCTTAACATCAGGCAGGCTGTAGTCAAACGTAAACCTATCCCACGTAAAAAAAAAAACTAATGAATAGAAAGAAATAAAATAGTATTATAAGGTCATTATCACACAGCGCCATCTAGCCCCATACCAAGCTAACGGGCCAGTCTTCAAAAGAAAAAACAAGTCTAGAAAGTATAAGTCATGTTGTAACAGTTAGTCTTGTGTGATAACAATTTAAGTAAAACTATAACTTTTGACAACATTTTTGTGTAGAATTCAGATATCAGTTTCATTTCTGCACTTTTTGATTTTACAGTATGTACTTTATTTTAAGTTTTTTGGTTTGGTAGTAAAAACTAGATGGCACTTTCTAGATTTACCAGTAAAACCTAAGATTTAGGTACCAACATTCTGTTGTAAAAGTCCGAATTGTTATTTCATTTCAGACTTTTACCACTATTCCCTTACAGTCTGATCGGACCAGTGTTTTGAGTTGTGTGTTGATATATCAGGCATTCAATCATCAGTCAGTCAGTGATCATTATGTTTTATATAAATTAATATAAAATAAATTATCTATGACCAACATGAAACTAGAGAAATGTGTAGTGTTTTTCCACTGTGACTGCTCCTTAACCGGCTTGAAACAAACTTGGTGATTCAATATCTTATCCAAGATTGATACAAACAGAGAAGCACATACCTAGCAGTGGAATTGAGAATTTTAAGTGGATAATAAACTATTAAACAAAACTTACCTTCCTTATATGATTATCTCCATATTTCTCCAGATATGGGTGAGCTGCCAGCGTCTCAGCATGCTCTGTCCCTCCAATATGCTCTGTAATGTCCTCGGCGGAGTCAAAGTAGGTCTCACAGACTAGACAGTACGAGTGTATGTAACCTGACAGCACGGCATTGCTCTGCAGCTTGGAATCCATGCTGGAATGAAAAATATTTTTTAATACATAAATATTTTGAAATTACAACTTTAATTTTTTTACTTCAGAAGACCTGAAAGTTATCTATTGAACACTTTCATTACATCTTCTTCTTCTTCATATAAGTAAGGGTGGTCAACTGGGATGACCAGTTTTCAAATCGCCCCCTAATGGCCTCTGACATGATAGAATCTATGTGTAATAGACTTATAATAAACAAAGATAAGAAGGAAATTAATGTATTATTTTCCTACTATACTTACTACTATGAAATGAGTAAATTGTTAGTTATAGCATAGACCAAGTATACTCAAGGTTATAGTATGGTAGTTGTTAAGCCATGTCAGAGGTCATTAGGGTGATTTGAAAACACTGGTCACCATAGTTGACCACCCTTATATGAAGAAGGAGGAAGGAACAAAATGGAGGAACAATAATTAGGTAGTGAACTTTAATCTGTGGGTGAACAAGAGAAGTAATTAGCAGGTAAGTAAGCTATTAGATTAGGGTTAGAGATCAAAGCTAACTAATAGTAGGTGATTTACAAATCATAACTTAATTTATAAATTTTTGTAGAGGTTTGGGCTCAACTTTCCAAAGCCGCCACTCGCGTTGGAGGTCCACAATTTTTTAAGAAGTAGGAGGTTTGCTTGAATTTTAATGGTTTAAGTACAAAATAAGATAACAATGAAATCAACTTCAGATTATACTGTAGAGGATGAAATAATTATTGCACTTCATATGGGTAGGTATGTTATTATTGCAACTACTTATTGCTTCTTGATCTTACTAATGAAAAGTTTACTATTAGGTATCTACATTTTATAGTAAACCTGAAAATCCTGAATATTACTTTGCTGCCATCTCGAACTTTTTGAAGTTACCAAGAGCGCGTTTTAAGGCACTAATTTAAGGATATAAACGTACTTTGTACAGTAAATCTAATAGAAACAAGAAAAACAACAGTTATATTACTTATTTACCTTTTTTCTTCCGCCTTGAATCACAACACAACGACACTTCTGAGATGCTTGAGCTAGAGCTCTAAACAGAGATACAATACAAATTTAAACTAATATAATAAGATAACTTTCAACAGCGAAACAACAAAGTGTGTGGGTGGGAATTCAGCATCACCAATATCACCATTCTGTGATCACCATCATTATATATTCGAAGATAACGAAAATTAACGAAATCATAAAAATCCCCGATTAACGACAGCCATTATTTTTAAAATGTTACCTGATAATAGATATCTTCCTGTCTTTGGCTTTTACTATCTCAGCATTTAATACTCTGCAATTTATTTGTTTTGTTTAATACTTTGCAATTTATTTGCATTGCAATTGATCAATTAGACTTTATGTTATTATGTGTTGTGTTCTCGTAAAATAAAATTCTTTTTACGGTTTTTCCCTAAAATAGTAACAATTTAGTTTAAAAAGTTTAAATCTGTTAGTCAACTTCAGTGTCAAAGTACTGTCAATGTCAAAACGAAGCAAACAAAAGCAAAAAAATCTCGAATGAAAATGAAATGAAGTTGGATGAGATGAGATCTAACCGTAGAGGGAGTATAGTATAGAGGCGCTGCATGACTAATAATAATTATGCAAGCGAGACAAACTTATGTAGTCCTAGCTGAGAGTAACAGAGAAAAACATATTATCTATTGACTGGCCTGTTAGCTTAGTTGGTAGTGGCTCTGCCTTCTAATCTAGGGGTTGCGGGTTCGATTCCCGCGGGGCACGAGTATTTATGCATTTAAAAAATTTATAATTACCTACTTAAATTGTGTTGAGTCTGGTCGTTTGTATGTATAATAAGTATGTATTTACAAAAGAAAAGTATATAAGTATTATATCCGTTACCTAGTACCCACGACACAAGCGTTTGCTTAGTGTGGGGCTAGATGGCGCTGTGTGCAATGTCCCGGAATATTTATTTATTTATTTATTATTATTATGTCTTTATTTCTCTTCACAGATTCTCGGGCCTTACGCCCGGTATTTTTAAGGCATCAGTGGGGCCGTAGCCAACACTGAGAGACCTTTTACAATATTATAGGTACTTATAATTAAGTAAAAATTACAGATACAGGATGTTAGGTATATAAAGTAACTATTGCAGACATGGTATTAATATTACAGGCTATTGTGTTGAGTTGTTCATTGACTTAATTAAACTATTAAAGGTCTATTGTACGAGGAACGGCACCCGCCAGTTATGCCTCATTCATAAAAATAATAGCGGGTGATGACTTGCCACTCACTAAATGGGCCCTCCACAAAAGGCAGCCTAAGATGACGCCGGAAGGGCAACATTGGTGTGAGTGGCTTAGGGTGTCGAGAGGTGTGCTGCGCGTTCTCTGAGCGGTACTAGCGGCGTTATGCCCTTTAACACTTCCACCCTGGAGCTTAGGTACTGAGCTCTTGCGTCTGCCACTCCCGGACGGCCAATTAAGGCAAGCCGGGAGGCAGGGGGTCTCATTTAGCCCCCAGGGAATCGGGGTCCGCGGTGATGCTACTCACCGACGACTCGCCATGAAGTCGCCCCTGCGGTTATTATTACTATTGTCCCTTACTAAATATGCGATTTTGATTGTCTGCCTCAAAGCTCATTTGAGGCAGACAAACCGTCGAGTGATTATTGAATTGGTATTTTAGTGCTTTTAATATAGTGTCTGTGCTTTGAGTGTTATTGGCAACTGTTTTGTGGTGAAATGCTTAAATTTGACTAGCGAAGAATGGTGAACTGTTCCATTTTAGGCTGTAAAAGCCGCTCGGAAATAAAATGTGCAAATGTAGCTTTCCACTCGTAAATTTTTATTTTCAAGTTCGTTATGTGAATATTTCTGCATGTATTATAGTTATTTAATACTCTTCCACGCTAAATTGTACAGGATTATATTGGATTTATGTGAATTGACGTATCATTTTTCTAAATATAGAGGTTATAATTTTCGAAGTATTATTCGCCTAAATTGCATGGGTTGATCGTACTTTGACATTTTATGTCCATCTCGCTCTTACTCAATTTGGTGTAAGCGGGTTAGAACGAGTAGGTAAATGAAGAAGATACCAACTCATTTTGATACAACTAATCCGATTTTAGGGATACCACTTTTTTACCCTAAAATACACCTTATTTTAGGGTAAAATAGTATTTAATATTTTATAATTAATGAAGTTAAGAAATAAGTTGATATTGCAATTACAATGTTGTGGTGACATTCTAACATAATATTTATATTTTTAATAAAATTTCTGTTGTCTGTTAATTTCATGGCGCTTGAGATTCACATACTTGTATAATATATGCCTTTACATTTCCTCTCTAACATGTCTTAATTTTATTATATTTTCGAACATATATTTTTAATGTAAATTGTATAATTTTTTAGTTAGTTTGCCAGTTTTTACCGTATTGTATAAAATTGTATTAATAAAAACATATTGATACACCAATATTTGAGTAAATTTTAAGTTGTTAGGTATATTTTTATTAAAACAACACAAAATTAAAATATACAATAAAAACTTAAACTACATCTAAAACTAAAATACTTAATCTAAAATGCCCGTACTAGAAGGGAAGGTCCCCAAAATGCTGGCGGCATTTCCGCGTTGTATGGCAATGCTCACCTTTTGAGCAAAGTAGCAGCCAGCATTCTGGAGACCTGTCACTTCCACCAAACGCTTGGCCAGCTCCCGATACAAATCCAACGCAGCTGGACCCCATGGCCCCAATGTCTCCACCGCAAACGGCACAAACATATAAACGCGATCGAGTTTTGAATATTTATTCCGTTTGAGGTTCTCGGCTTGGGTGGCCGCGGCGCCAGCCTGAGCACAGGTGGAAGGAAGGTGAGACGGTGCCATAGTGTCCACACAAGTAGCATCCCACACTAATGGCCGCCCCATCTTCCAGGGAATTAGGGTCATACCGTCAGGTCTTTTACCGTCGTCGCGCATCAAACCACTGGGTTCTAAGACCGATGGGACGCCAGCACTGACAAAAGCCCGACGGATAACTTCATTTAAACTTGCATGACGCGGTAAACGCCCTACACTCTTCTGACATGACAGTCCGTGGTGGCCGAACCGGTCAACATTGTCACCACACATGCAACGATGTGGGACCTGGCAAGCGACACCAACTCTTAGGGATACGCCTACAGAAAAACTATTGTTATCAAGAAGTGTTCCTAAATTACGCGATGGGATTGCATGAAGCCAAAGACCCGATTCCCATCGAGCCACAGCCAGAAGGCGAGCCCGCTCTGCGGTAGATGTTGCCGTATTTACCAAATTCTGGTATTCTAAGGAGCAGAGCGGACCGTCCCACAGGCGCTGACAGGTAGGGACTTTGGGCAGTTCTTCCGAAGGGCAGGCATCTTTCCAGGCTTGCAATGCAGGGACAGAAAAAGTGATGGGTACGTTTTGAAATGACGGGGAAAGAATTGATTTTACTAAATTTTGAACGCTATATGTAGATGACAAAAAAGCCGGCAAAGCTACTGACGAAATTCTGCGTATGCCCAAACCACCAAACCTAATGGGCAATGAAGCTTGAAGCCAGCTACGGTCATCAAATGGAGCATTAAGAATGGTGGTAAGTGTGTCCCTCTGCATGTTGTCAAGCTGCTGTATAATTTCATGTTTTTTCCAGAGTTGACAACATCTGAGGACACACATAAATTTGGGCACAAACAGACAGTATTTTAAAATAGTGAAAGCTACGTGATTATTAATTTTGAGCAGATGATGGATACAAGATTGAGACTGGTTAATTTTAAGTTTGAATCGTAAAATTATTATTAAATCTGAAAATATTTATTTTGTCAATGAAAGATTTTTTTGCATTTCGGGAAACATATTCCATATAGGGGGCAACCCTAAAATTTTAGGTATATATTTGCTGTCTTCTTCCAGTATACGCATGGAACTTCTCTATACTATACTCCCTCTACGGATCTAACCTTTGGATCTAACAAAAGTACTCTGTGGATCTAACTGTCAAAAGTTGTGTAGCTGCCAGCGGCGGTGGCCGTTTTTGCACGGTAATAATATTTTGTGTCGGATAAAATGTATCGTGTCGTGAAGTGCCTTCAATAAATACCACTTTATTTACAAACATGCATAAACGTCGGGTGTGAATAAATGTTTTTGTGTTAAATATGTCTCAAACTGCTCTCAGTGCAAAAATGTGTGGTGGTTGTTTGTGCCTCCTGATGCATATTTTGTTATTTTTACTGGCCCTGACAAAGGACAGTGCTGGAGCCCAAGATATAAGTAAGTTACAATTTGGTTGACTAATCGACGCTTTATATGAGCCGAATTATCAGCACCAGTACTTGATTTGTAAAATCTGCACTATACTTAGGTATTATGTATGTGTAAATCAAACAGGCAGGCTATACCTAGTCAAACATAAGCCTATTTCGTGTTAAAAAAAGGAAAAAAACAACAAAAGTTACTTAGGAAATTGTCCTAAGTACTTAACTACATATTTATTTAAATCAATTTGATCCACAAAAGTTCATTCAGTAGGTAGAATAACTATTATCAAATTACTTATGTAGGTAATTATTTTATGTGAACATGGCAATCAATATTAATGAGGAAATCTTCAAAGCTTACTGAGCCAAATCAATGTTATGAGGAAATCTTCAAAGCTTACTGAGCCAAATCAATGTTATTTATCATACTGTGATACACATAGTTGGAAATATTCCTACAAGGCAGAGGTTTCTCCAAGACATAAACTAGTTACAAATCAAAGGTAATTTTCCTCTCATATAAAATAAAACACAAAGATGTCTGATTCACTGAGCTATCAACACACAGCCCTAACCGAGAGTGCTGTAGGTAATTTGGCATGCAGATAGTAAAGTAGTACTTCTGTAGGCATTGCTGAAATATTTAAAAAAAATCCAGTTCTGAAAATCTTATTAGAATTGAGGTTATAAGTTTGTATGAAACTAATTGATAATAATGATAGATGTACCTATATAATGTAAGTGAAGCTGTGAGCACCCACTAGTCTGGTATGAATCTCAATAAACAGGTAAGTACCTACATAACTTGAATATGAGACTAGTTGCAACTTCTTTATCACTTTAAGTTGCTGTGAATTCAATTTTGTACAGCTGTCTGTTATTTGTGTTTTAGCAAGTTTAAAATAAGAATTACTTACACAGATCCTTATAAACTAACCCAAAGATTATATACCCTCACTTTAGTGTTGCCCCAACTCACTGAGCTTCATAAAGTATGGCAAAGGAGTGAGTATAGGCAACTAGGTATTCCATTTTCCATTCTAATCTTGTTAAGTTTAGGGGTGGTCATAGTGAAGCTTTTGCTTGGTATAATATGCTTAGGTTTGAGCTAGTCTGAGCTTCTTTTGCTTCTTTTATGGCTTCACTGCACATTCTCTGGTTTTATTCTTTCATAACTAAGTACTACACATTTTGAACAGAATCTTTTCTTTATTTAACAGATAAAACAGTAAACATTTTTATTAATAATTTATCAGAATTATATGTCAATACAATATTAATTACAATTCGTTTTTATTCCAAATACCTACTTAATAAAAAAAAAACATTAAAATTGATAATAAAATTTATTGGACATTGGCTGAATAGAGGTGTTTGATTCACAAGTAAAATATTTGTTACTAGCTGAATATTTTTAATGCACAAAATTCTGCTAGTTTTAATATCTTTGGTTACAATTATGGCCTGGTAATGTACCTATTTAAAACATGGATACATTCACTGTCTACCAAATCTTTCTTCACCACAAACCTTTACCAAAATAGATTAGCAATACTCTAGCACTATACCCCATGTTCCCCATTCCGAAGTCAATTAAACATCAGTTAACTGTTAATTAGTGTGTCGGTAAAAGCGCCGGTGGGCGGAAGCGGCGCGCATCCGTTGTTGCGCCGCAACTGCGACCAGTAGACCATTGACACGGTGATAACTAGTCATTTCATTACATGTGCCATTACCTACATTTTGACATGATTTACATGAAGTGCCTGTAGCTAATTAGCCAGGGAATCGCATGCAATTAAAATAAAATCCAATTAGAATAGACATAGTGGCAGAAGGTGGACCATGCTGTATGAATCAAGCTGCGTCAGGCGCTTGTCGACAGATTTTACGTAAATTTGTGGTGGTCCTCGGTATATAATATAACTATTATTAGGCATGTGACGATGCCCAGCATAAACAATGAGAGATGCGTAGTATACTTCCCTTTAGTTTCGGCCAATCAGTGCCTTCCTAGGTCTCCGCCAATCACAGGTTACCTTGTCGTCCAATCAGAGCACCTGTCACCAACTTTTCTCTTTGGTCGCCAGAGAGGCAGTGTTGCCGTTTTAGCCACTTTGTGGCTAGATCTAGCGCTTTTTCAACGGTTTCAGCCATAAAACAATCCATTTTAGCCACTAAAATAAATCTAGCTACTTCTGGCTGCTTTTTAGATCATTACTACCTACCTACTTTTATTAGTGTTAAAAGTCTACCGACTATTACCATCATAAGGTACCACTACCACCAAACTAAAATAGTTAACTGTAGGCAACACCATCACTGTCCGTATTATGGCATGGGGATTCCCCAATGAATGTTTATTTTTAACGTATTTCAGATATGATTGAATGAAAATGTACGTTATTGCTATTGATATTGAGCCTAGTTTGTTTTGCATAAAGTCAATACTACTCACATCAAAATGTCAAACAGAGCGGAATATTGTCATTGTTTCGGCGAAGACGCTCGTGAGCAGTTTATTTTCTATTTTTCTTGAACTATATAAGTGCATACTTGTGTGAATTATGGACGTTCCGTTAAAGAAAAAGTGTTACACTCAAAGATATAGGGCTGAATGGGAGAGTAACGAAGAATTCAAACAGTGGATAAAGCCAATTGCGAACAGCCCAACGAAAGCCTTTTGCACGTATTGTCACGTAGAAGTTGCTGCTAAAATTTACGATTTGCGAAAACATAGCGAAACCAAAAAACACAAAGCGAAATGTGAACTAATTACAAAAAATAAACAAATTCAGTTTACTTCTACACCTGGTAGTGCAAAGAACAGTCAAAAAGCCGAAGGTCAGCTGGCCTTGTTTATTGCTGAACATACTTCCATATCAAACATTGACCACCTTACAGACCTTTGTAAAGAAGTGTTTTGTGACTCAAAGTGGGCCAAAGATATAAAAATGCATAGATTTTCAAATTGATTTTTAATTTTTTACTAAATATTCAACAGTAATTTTAATGTTTCACTAGCTGTACACTTTATTGTAACCAGGTTTCAATACATTTTTAACACTATTAGAAATTATTTTATTAAACCTACTTATCTCCATGCCTTAATTGTAATATCAATTTTAATAGGATAGTTCAGAAGTAGTAGGACAAAAATACTTTAGCCACTTCTAGCCGAATTTCGAAAGTGATTTATTAACAAAACTGGCAACTTTTTTCTTTGATGTAGCCACAAACTTGATTGTCCTAACGGCAACACTGCAGAGAGGGTGGTGGATCACATTCCGTCATAGCGTCGTTACTTCTCAAACTGAACGCACGTGTTTCTAGCAATTTCTTTTTAATTTTCAAGTTTTAAAGAATCATTATCGGTTGTTATCCGAACAATCTTTCTAGAGGTCTTTCGGAAAGACCTAGCATAGTGATTTTTAGTGCGCGATGAAGTGTTATTCCGTAATATTTTTGAATTTTAAATATAACAGCGTTTTCTAAAAACCGCATGGACTCTTTGTGTGCGCAATTTAGTGCTTTTTCGAGCATTTTTAAATGTGAATATAACGGCATTTTTTGAAAGGCCGTATAAACTATTTCAGTGCGCGATCACGTGTTATTTTGGAACATTTTTAAATTTGAATATAACGGCGTTTTTGAAGTGCCGTATGAACTGTTTTAGTGCGCGGTCAAGTGTTATTTTGGAGAATTTTTAAGTTTAAATACAAAAGTGTTCTCGAAAAACCTCATGGATTATTTCGGGCGTGTAAAGTGCAATATTGTGTTATTTAAACCCAACGGTTTTTTAGTAAAAACCTAATGGATTGTGATAGTGAGTGCATAAGTGCTATTCTGAAATATTTAATTTCCAACGGTTTATTGCGGGAAACCTGATAGACTGTCATAGTGCGTGAATAAGTGCTATTTGTCAATAGCATACGGGTTAAATTTGTTTTCGCGGGGCCCGGTAGCTCATCGATAATCGGGTTGGCGAAGATAGTATCAATTCGTCTCCAGCAGATCAGGATTTCGGCAGCAAACGCACAGCCTGCGTGCTACTTCACACAGGCTCACTAATGCAGCGGCAGCGCGTGCGGCGCGTTACTTATTGACCGGCCGTGCTCTTCATATAGGTATACGAGATGTTGGACTCTTCTTCAACGTTGGAAGGATCAAGTATCTGGGTGAAATGGAAGTGATTTGGTGAGTCCATTCCAATTTGATTTGTGTACATATCTAAAATATCAAGCCTTTCTTATTCAAAGCTTGATAGACCAGATAGGCTTCTTGGGAATGATCGTTCAATATTTCCAAGCATATCACGCTAATCATTATAATAGCTGGCCGCATTTGGCAAGTTATCATTTTTAAAGTTACTTTCAAATTCATTTAATTTTAATAAACGGCTAGCTTACGTCTACCTCAGTAATTGCGTCGAAAAGTAGCTCGACATGTGATATAGTACAATTACTTTCAAATTATTCGTGAAATTTCGATCATCCTATACCGGTGTCGTTTCTTTGCGCCTAGCCCAACGGTTGAGGTTGCATTAAATCACCTTGCACTGGGTGTAATCGCCTATTACGAAACTTTAATGTTAACACTATAATGCATTATAAAACCTTAGCAGTATACGTCATTGTAAAGCCCCAACAACAAGCCTCAATCTGTTCAAGGTTGTACCCTGAACATAATGGACAACTCACGTGTTTCAAAAGGTCAAACAATTGGACGGAGAAATACAATACTCAATACAGGACTAACCCCGTGCTCGCTTCACATAGCGCCACGGGGCAGATGTTGCAGTACACGCGTGCAAATACAATACATCTTTATTGTGTACTTGAGATGGGGCAATGCAACTCTAGCTACAGTAGTATACATAACATAGCTGCATTACGTGACATCATGTAAACGAACGTTATACGGGCGCTCTTATAACTCCATAGTTCGTCAGTTAGGATCGTAAAATGTTATCAATGAACTATGATAATTGCAAGGAGTTATTTGCTTAGCGCCTGCCAGACCTAAAACAGCTCCTTTGAAGATGGATTCCAGAATCCTTATAAAATCTTCGACAAATACGTCGAAATTCTGCTACACTCATCCGTATTAATAAGTTTATGAACATGAACATAGGTACCGCACCCAGCCAGGACAAGCCTGCTCCGGTCAAACCGGCATACCGGGGGGCACCGGCAGGTTGTGGAGCGTGGTTTTGTGCTAACGCTCCGGGATGGTAGTCGACCGGCTATGCAGCCAGACGCCGATTTGGAGAAGGTTGTTATTAAGGATAGGGATAAGCGTTAGTAAAAAATGGTGTTCGTTGATTATTGAGTTGACCCATCTTGGGGTTTGTTAGTGTTTGGCTTTGCAAGCACTATCTTAATACGTTCGCTGTGTAATGTTGGTCCTATTGTGAGTAATCATAACCGCGTCGGGTGTAGTAGGTGGATCTTAAATGTGGGTCGAATAGATCCTATGTCGCTAAGGGAGTGTTCTTGTGTCATCTGACGGCCTTTCCTGGGGTATGGTTGGTGCCTGCCTGTTGGTATGTCGTTCTGTTTCCTCATCAGATTCGCTGTCGGTTTCTGCCATCTTATAGATCTCCCTGGCAGCTCTTATAAAGTCTCCTTTCTTTTTCGCCATGTCCTGCCAGTCAGATGTTTTCCTGGGGTCCATATCATGAGATAAAGAATCCTTCCACGTATAGTTAGGTCTACCAACTTTAAGATCTTCCGTTGCTTCGATCTCTTGCAAACGGCGCCGGCACTCTTTAAGTGTATTTCTAGCCTCTATATCTTGAGGGTGATGCTTATAATGGAACTTCGCCTTCTGTAGGTTTGTAATTGCTTCTTCTCTAGCCTTAGAGTACCTTCTTTCATGTTTGATAGTCTTATTGGCCGCCATCTTCATGACGTTTGTTATCACTTCCCACGATAGCGGCTCTTTTCGGTTTTCGCCGTTCCTGCTCTTTTTGGTTTCCTCTAATAAAGTTTCTTGGTTTTTTTTTTCGAGTGGTGTTACTTTGAAGCATCTCGTAGTTTAGGGTTTTGTAGTCAAACTCGTTCGCAACGTTGGCCCTGGTTAGTCTTATTGGAGGTCTCGTAGAGTCCCTATTGGAATTTAACGTGAGGGCAGGGCGACCTAACTTTGAACAAAAACGCGCCACGCTATCAAAATACGTTCGCATCGCAGCGTACGTTCGTAACCTACGCGCAAGCCAAATTGATATTTAACGTTTCGATTTACGGTTCATATTTCACTGCATACAGTTCGAGTCTCTCAAAGTTATCATGGTTGCCATTAGGAATGTAGATTTAGTACAATAATAAAATTGTATTATTTTAGTGTTTATACTTAATCATCAGTGAATTATATTTCGATAAATTAATACTTTATCAGTAATTATTTTTTATGTGTTATTATAACAAAGTATGTATTTACAATTTTTTTATCTAAAATTTTTACTAAATTAATCCTGTTTTTCTCGAATTCAACTATAAATTGCTTATTTAAGTAGCTAGATATACCTATTGATACAATACAAACAAATTTTTCATACTTTGGGGAGTGATGTGCCGTTTGACCCACGACTGTCGATCGTACTTTACTGTGCCCTCCGCTCGCTGCGTGTTCGGAACAGGGAGATAGGTTTCTGTTGTATTATTTATTCTGTGGTGAGGGGCTTCAGGTTTCCCCATAAGATTCTATGGTCAGATAGGATTGTTTTTTCACCTTTGATGTAATTAAAAATCTGGTTGTTTTTGGCATCTGTCATTATATGGTATATTTGCGATGTTTTGTTTCCCGACGTCCAAGTCAGTTTACAGCTGCGCCGGCCGAATGATGTGTCCAATCGGAGATTTTCCCGTTTCGTTACTTGTTTGGTGTGGGAGATTTTTGCGTCTTTGATTTTTATCGCGAAGTTCATGTGTATCTGTGAGTCCTATGTGGGCGTTGAAGTCACCTAGTATGATTGTTATTGAGTTTCTTGGTTTGTTCTTGGTCAGTTGTAGTAGCCGAGTCGCGTCGTTTGCTGCTGATGACGTTGAATTGGACCTGTGCGTTGTAGTAATGAATAGAGAGGCTCCACTGCTTGTATCTATTGAAGCAACCATATTGTTTGTGTTTGCTTTAGTCCAGTTCAGCCTTAGGCCGCTGCTTTTTCTTATGAGAATAGCTTGGCCTCTTCTGTTGTTGTTTCCGCTTAGGTGCCACGTATAGTGACTAGATTCGTAGGTCCCGGATTTTAAGTGAATTTCCTGTAGGCAGGCAATATGGATAGATTTTCCGTCTAGAAACTCGTCAATCTCTCGTTTTTTAGTCAACGGTGCGGCGCCTCTAACATTCCATGTGGCAATGTTTATGTTTTCATTTACTACCTGTTTTTGTTGTTTGGTGTTGCCTGGGGCGGGCAAGTCTGTATCCGGACTCATCTGGTATTCTCCTCTGGGGTGCTAGTTCCAAGAGTTAGACTAAGGTCATTTTGCGTGGTGCTTGTACTTATTACTCCTAGGTGATTTTCAAAGCAATCAAAGTGGTTGCCCGTAATTATTAGACCTATGCTACCTGCGGTGTCGTTTGGTGCCTTAGGAGAGAAACATACTGTTTCTTGTAGCGGGGTTTTTTGAGAGATTTTGACGTTAATACTATAATATTCCGCTGCCGCTATAAGTATGTCTGTGCCGCCCCATGTGCCATCTTGGTATTGTGATAGAATGTAGTTCCTGATTTGTTCGCTTTGTACTGAACTATCTAGATTACTTCTGATCGCTAGGTACATTTGTGGATCGTTTTGGTTTTCCTCAACGTGGCGTGCGAGGTCTCGTCGAATGTGTTGGTGGTCAAAGGTTAGGCCATACAAGTCGTTAATTTGGTGGGCTATAAGCGCGATACAAGCAGTTGCCGTCTCCTGGTATTTTTACGATAGGGTCCCTATTTCCATATCGGCTTTGTGCCTTGCCGTGGCGATATCGCAGAGGACGGGTTGTCGTGGCTAGCTCGTGATATCTTTCAGGTATGCGCGTGCTTGAGGCTGTGAAGGAAGCTTATATACTATGTATTACTTATTAGTTAACTGGTATATCATGCACTATACTAGTTCCCTTTTGCCTTTAACGGAAAAGGGGAGTAAGTAGCACTCGAGTGAGTACTTGGGTCTCGTCTAACAACTCTAAGTACTTGCACTTAATACCTGCTGTTTATTTGGAATAAGTCTATTAATTACGCTTTATGTACTAGTGTGTTATGTGTATAAAACAAACGTCTGGGCTTTATTGTGCGTAGAAAAAATGACTACAATTAGAAGTAAATTTTGAGCTATGTTTAACAAAGGATGACCCACCCGACAATAGAGCCTCGCAGCTGTGACGGAAATTAGCAGATGATTTTAAGAAGGGTTTTTTTGGTTGTATTGTTAATGGTCTGATTTATTGCTTAGTTTTACGCGTGGGTATTTGTTTTGGAAATGGATAGCGTAATATTTCACGCGCCTTTTTAAAATCTTAAGTTATTGTCCAAACGGGCCTGCAGATGTGTGTAGTTTTTATTCGTATTTAGGCTTTTGTGTTTGCCTTAGGAAAGCAGATTGTCTGTGTTTTCGCATACGTTACGAGTAATTACGTCCGTGGTATGAGATCGCGTAATCTAGTCTACCCTTGTAAATTTAGCAGGTTTTTACTGCAGTTTGTGTAAATATGTATTTTGAAATCGGATAAGCTAGTTACGCGTAGGTTTGATCTATAAGTAACCGATGTGACCGTACGGTGTTGGTTGCTGGTATGGGCTGCTTGAAAACAGACTTGTCCCTCGTGGCAGACGTCTAGACAATATCCTAGGATATTGAGGAAGGAGAGACCGAAGAAAAGGGGTTTAGACCACGTGTGGCTAATATGGAACAAGCTCACCGAGTTTTCCTTTTGTTGGAGTGGGTTTACCCGCGCTGGGCGCTGGTACCGCTGTTACCGGTGGCCTCTGATGGCGGGTCACGTACACTGGTTGTCACTCACTGATACATGTAAAGATTATAAACACGCGTTGCACGGCACTTGATTATAGTCACTTTTCGCGGGGCCAGGGAATTGATTTGCTCGCAGCCATTGCGCTAGCCGCTGGCAGATGTTGTGCCTATTGTTTACCGGATCAATTTCATTGACGAGGCTCTATTGACCGTTCCCGAAAACGACCGCTCGTCACGGCGTCCAAGACGAGACTCCTCATCCGTATTAATAAGTTTATTGAAGAAATTATGCTGTTACTGTAACAGGGTTTGCGGAAAACCTAGAATCCACCGGGAGCGTATCCTGGCTGGATCACAGCATAAGAAGTTAAGAAAGGATCTGCGAAAGATACCCCCTAATTATGAGCACCTTTCCTAGCGGTGCATGTCCGCGATTACATCCGGACGGGGCACTGAATGAGTGTGAATTTGTGGATAAGCCTACGCTACAATAACGAAAAGGGTCTAGAAACCTAAACTATGTCACAAGATGGCGTTGCAACCAGATCATTAATTCGGTTACTCATGAGTTATGCCAGATAGGCCGGTCAGGGTTTTACAGAGGCTGCCTTCGAGCGTATCGAGGGCAGTGGCAGTTTGCTTTGGAGCTCCGGAGGCCCTTCTCGATGCTTTCACGAGAATGCGCTAACCATTTCCACTTAAACCATTACATGTCCGAACCATGTGGACATATTATACTGATAAGCACTAAGTAATGCACAATGGATGTAAGCTCACTTGGAGAGTGACTAGAGTTCCTACCTGATATTGCATCACAACGCTTAAATTGTGCAATTTAACCCAGAATAGTTACTATCCAGTTGCCTGAAAATAAATTTAATTGCGTTTCATGTCCAGTCAATATTAAAAACCTTCGTCCTTCAGGGCTCTGCATTCAGTCCAGGTGATAGAGGGTCTAAACTCCCAGAACAAGTAACTACAATCTCAGGTTTATCAAAGATGTTCTTAATAATGACAGAGATGTAAGATAAACCGACCGATCTCCTACGATAATCATCTGAACCAGAACTTATTTTCAAATCCATTGAAGCTGGCCCACGCATTCTTAATCACTGGATTTCCTGCAAAGAAAGGACCATAGTCAAGCTGGATCTCTTGTCAACCTACTTCCAGATCAGTTCAGGAGTACCATCGTCGCTCCGTGCGCATGGTCTACATAGATGAACTTAATTCCTTAAATAACGTACCTCCATTATGCTGCGCCTTAAACATAGGAGTTGGTGGATGATATCATCACAAAGCCGATCAGGAAAGATGCCATTGTAAACCCGATGAATAGTTTCGACAGCTGTGAACCGCTTTAATAAATAGCTACAAGGGCGCCATTTTGTACAACAGATTTTTAACAAAGATCGTTGCGTGAAGAAGGAAATAAAGAGGAAAAGCGGAATAAATTCTATATCTGTATATTTTCTAGACAAGTGAAGGAATAAAGTTACTCTACAGGGGAGTGACAGACTGTTATTATCAGCGAAGTGGTCAGCAGAATAAAGGATCAGACCTAGTTTCAGGCATGTATTTATCGACTTTGCAATCCCTCATATAGACTTGCTTTGGCACAAACATGAGGGGGAGGGTAGTGAACTACACACGTGATGCAACTCGAACAACCTGGTAGTAGCCGAACAGCGAAAGAAAGCGTTTTGTTCGCCCGACGTTAAACGTCGTTGATCTCTATATAAACAAACACATGAGAATCAATATAGAAAACTTTCTAGTTCCGGTGGATTGGACGACAGGATCTCATCGCCTCAGATCAAAGACAAAGAACTTTAAATTTGGAAAATTGTTGGTGAAATGAAATCACTAGAAACGGGTTTCAAGCATAAAATGGCCCTGAATTGGGATCAAATTGGAGATCTTCTTTCTTGGAGCCGCCGTAGGCCTGTGACATTTACTATTTGAAAAAAGATGTATATTAAGCATGGTATTCGGATTAAAGTATGAAGGAAATTTCAAAACCAAAATCTCTACTGTATAAAATATCATCATAATATCACATAAGTTTATTAATTTAACATATTTTTGATATCTTGAGGAGGGATCATGCATAGTTTAATGGTGTTATCTTTTGGAAAGCCATATTGAAATTAAATTCACTTGAATTAATATGATATGATTTAAGTATGAATATTTATTTACTTTTACAGATTTTCGGGTCTCACGCCCGGTATTTTTAAGGTATCAGTGGGGCCGTAGCCTATACAAAGACGCCTTTTACAATATACCTAATACACATAAATTAAGTAAAATAATTACATTCAGTGAATGTAAGGGTGCCGAAATAACTATTGCAGACATGGTGTTAATGCAGGCTTTTTGGTGTTGAGTTATTCATTGTCCTAATTTAACTAGTCTATGAGACGAAAAGGCACCCACTAGTTGTACTCATTTATATAAAAATGTGGCGGATGATGCCTTATACTTATATGTAATTTAGTATTGTTTATTTGATGTATAAATTGCTCCATATTAGGCTAATTATATGAGCAAATTTTTAATTTTTTCATAATCCAAGAGTAGAGAAGCCCTTGATTCGTGCATTGGAAGAACCTTATTAGGCCTTGGACTGGGTATCCGTAAAGTTTTATTCGGGAGAAAGTTATTGCCTTTGATTCAATCAGGAAGGTGTTAAAAGATACGGATAAGATGTATGCCCGGTATACTGAATCTGAGAAGTTGCCCAGCATCCCCTTAAGGGCTCCTGGTGAGAGACTTCTATGACGGAAAGTGATCCACCACCCTCTCTGGCGACCAAAGAGAAAAGTTGGTGACAGGTGCTCTGATTGGACGACAAGGTAACCTGTGATTAGCGGAGACCTAGGAAGGCGCTGATTGGCCGAAACTAAAGGGAAGTATACTACGCATCTCTCATTGTTTATGCTGGGCATCGTCTCTGCTAATAATACAAATTTTATTTTTGTGTAAAATTTGCATATTCTTCAAGCACAATGATAATATGTGACACAAGTGCTGTTAACAATTGTGCGTTGATATATCAGCGCTGTCTTTTTCATTGAGTCTGTCGTATTTCTCAATTCTGAGGGTCAAGACTCCCGCAAAATAGAAATAATTCATTGGGGAAATTCTATTGGGCAAGTAGGTACATCGCGGTGTGCGGCCAGGTCCTTCCACGGCAGAAACACGCTCAATGCTGTAACAACTGGCATACAATTTTGAAGGAAAGAGTCACTGAAGTTAATACTTATATGTATGTTAACCACAGTACAAATACCATAGCCACACTATAACCACAGGGAAGTGCATATCACGCGACCATCTGTTCCATAAAGGTTCGCAAACGTATGAAGGACCCCATCAAACTTGTCGGATATGCCATAGAATGACATAGTACAGTGATGGACAGATTGCCGTTAGTAACTTTAGTTCTGGATAGTTATAGGAGTCGTACATCCCAACACGTCAACCTACCTTAGATACGTATATTCTTACGTATGTGAGATTTATAGGGGTGAATAAAATTTTGGAAAATTTTACCAATACGTTAATTTCAAAAATAAGTCTAGTTTAATCAAAGCAATTGAATAACTTTATATTTGATAGCGGTAGACAGGAACTGAGTGACACTCAGGTCTAATTCATATACTGGAAGCTGTTTTCTAGCGAACTAAAAACCAAGTCTGGGGTCTTCAAATTTAGAGTAAAGAGTGTTACACACAAATCTGCAGCATTGCTTAACATCAAGCGGGATATAGTCAAAGGCGACCTGCACTACGTTAAAAAACGCCGTTTGCAACTGAATGCTTTGTGTGATTAGATATTAATGCACTTATGCCAGTCCATTATTATTCTATGTCGATATTCAGATATGTAACGGAAGTATTCGCAATGGCGAGGTTATTAGCATTTGTTCGCAATACTGCGTTGTTTTTGGTGCGATTTCAATGGGAATACGTAATGTGATCATCATATTTTGAAGGAACTTCTTATTATCGAGCAGACATGGCTTACATGTAAAAACTACAGATGGGTATTTAATTTGGTATAATTCTAAGTAAGTAAGATATTTCTAAATTAATGACCAATATATGCAACTAGTTATGGTAACCAAAACTAGTCAGATAGGATAATTTAAACACATAGTTAAACCTTCTTCCTCTTCCATTTCTATGGATACAAAGACCTTTAATGCATAGTTTACTTTTTTGAGTCCTAAATCCACATTGATGATTTACATTATTTGTAACTTAGCGATATTATTTGCTTCTTCCTTCCACTTAACCATCTAAGTAATGGTCTAACTTAGGTGTTAACTCAATAACTTTATACTGATAAAATAAAATCATTCATACAAACATAGCTAAGAAGTACAAACAAAAAAGACCACCATATTTATTCCATTCATATTCCATTATATCCGCAAACTACCGTCCGTATAAAATCAGCGGATGTCGTATACTTATCAATCAACTAGCTGACTATAAAAATACGTATATTTTTTACATTATTATATCGCCAGTTTCCTCGTGAATCATAGTTAGTTTCCGTTGTTTCTGCTACTGTGATTCACAGTAGACTGCTGTAGAGAAGCTAATTTGAAATTCACTCAGGTAGGTGTCTATTTTATTTTTAAACCTATTCACTGTGAGACCTCGATAGCTTACTTCTAAATAGATTTTGTGGTTAAGTTTGATGTGTGTGTGATTCAGTCTCAAGTAAATAATTGTATGATACACTAAAATAAAACCTTCTACGACAAACTAAAAGTTCTAAAAAAACTTACTTAGGTACTTACGTCTACCTACTTACTTAAATGCTTAGTAACTTACTTAAAAAAAAAACTATTTTTGTGCATTTATTTTAGTTTCCTGTGTGTTAAGCTTTCATAAAAAAAAAACAATTTATTATTCAGTCTTTGTCGACGCGTTGCTGGGTAGGTATAGCCTCGTCTTTTAGGTGCCACAGATATCGATCCTGTGCTTTTTTGTTCTTGAGTTTAACCTGAGTTTTTTTTACTTTACATACGTACTTTTAACTAAATAAATAACGTATCATAAATTTCTCATCACAAGTCTCCAGTGTCATCAGAATTCAGCTGAGATAGTCCCCGTACACCCAATAATGGTAACTGCGATGTTTCCTCGTAAACTTTGATCACACGTTTATTATAATTTAATATTTCGAGGGAAGTCGAGAGAACCGGCGACTCAGCGTACCCCAAACAAACATGTGTTGTGGTGATATTAGAATTCTGTTTGTTTCTAACGGTGGAGAGCTTAGCCGATCTGGAGAAAATTTACACACCTAGGTAGTTCATTCTCCTGAAATTTACACAAACTTACAAACGACTTACTTTTCAATAAAAAATCGTAACACAAAACTGAAGCCAAGCAACCAATAACCAACCGTAACGAAGCTAATGCTAATATTAATTTATAACAAGGTCAAATAAATATTCACTGTTTATTATTTTATTAAAGTAGGTACATAACTTGTAAGTTGTAATGTATCATTTCCCATTTTATACTTTTTATCGTAGACTGATTTCTTGTTAACTACTATACTACGCAAGAGAACCCGTAAGGCACTGCTTGTATGCATACAAACTAACATATATTTTTATGGCACATGCTTACGTCACGACACGTGTACATAGTAAAAAGTCCCTTTGTTTATTTTATACATATTTCAATGGTTATTACCCGTTGGAAGACTTTTATGGCCACATCGCTGTGACTGATGCATCTTAGAGAGAAATGGGCACATACCTCAGCTGGATGAAGTATTCTTGCGCGATTACTAAAGTTAAATTGGTCCTCGTAATTAGGTTTAGTTCTTGAATGGCTTGTCAATACTTTATTTTATATTCGTTATTTTTTAGGGTAGGTATCTCTCAAACACTGCAGTCGCTAAGCTTTGTAAAAAACTGTTAGAACGCTGATACGGATTTGTTATACTAGATAGGCTCACATTTGACTACGACTCGGCTGTAGGCTGCAGTAACAGTGCAATGTACGATCTACCGCGCTTGCCTAAAAGATTGATTTGCCTTGATTATCTTTATTTTCATACGTAACTAATAAGTATACCTACCTACTTATTACGAGTACAGTCTAACCTGGATAAGAGAGAGTTCAAGGGAGCACCATGTACCTACTACGTACTCGTATGAAAGTTTAGAGAAGTTATGTACTTAGTTACCTACTTAATTAAACGTAGAACACATTTATATACATACTTATATAATGACACGTAGAAGACATGTAAGAGCTAGGCTGCATGGATGCACTTGTGAGAGTTGGTACACTTGCTATTTATAGCCGCGGTGGGGCTATTTCGAGCCCGCTGCAGATAACACTGTGAACTGCCGGCGCGGCGTTTGTCTTCGGAGTAGGTACGACTATAGTTTAGTAGGTAGGTTTATGTCTTTTGGTTAATTATAAGTATGACAGCTTCACTCAGATAGTTGTGCAGCAGTTATGATTTGTTTATTACTTTAATTAAACAATCAAACACATTACTTTTCTTTAGCGCCGAATAGTTTGACTTACATGACTGACTACAGCCCGCCTCATGATAATCTGCATTGTAGTAACTACGCTTGCATTAAAATAAACCTATTTAACTAACTATACGGGTCTTGGTGACTTCGAGACTGTACTTCACAGGAAACATTCTCTGGTATGGAGTTCTAAAGATTTTCTGTAAAAAAGCAAAGCGTTTCTTACAAATATTACTTGTAGTTATTTGATACGTGATTTACTTAGGTACCTAATAACTATCTAGAAAAGAGAGTCGACACACAATTACACGAGCTGTACTAACTCGATTCGACATCGTCCATTTAGTATTCTTATTGCTAGTCTAGTATTCACAGATCTAAGATATATTGACGTTTCCTTCTTACTAAGATATCCGGCTCGAAGGACCAGTTGCATATTTCTTGCACAGATTACTTACCTACCTGTTTAGTTTATCTAAAGGAAAGTTCTCAACTATTTCAAGTACTTAGTTACCTATCGCTAGAAATTGCTGTGTACTTATGTACTAAGTAATGTAAGTTTATCAGTTGAAAACATCATGTTTAGAAAGTTTGTTTGGGTTAGGAAAAATTTACAACTTTACGCTTTCTTGGGTACAGTTAATTGTTGATATATTGTTAGGATTTTAATTTATGTTTTCGTACTTACTCACCTAGCCTAATCATAATTCTTTCAGTATTTTGAATGTGTGAAAATATTTATTAAGTCAGTATTTAAGTTACTTACTAACTATTTAGGGCTGGATTTCTTCAATCTCGATTCTTAGTCAGAAGATCTTTCAGTTTTTTTTTACATGAACGGCGTTGCTATTGGCCATAGTTTACCTGATAGCAAGCAATAGGCCATAGGGCCTAAGATGGAGCGTGCTTACCCGATAAGAAGAAGTAGAAAGAGTTCCATGTTTCTAAGAACGCATAACAACACAATCAAATCTAATCTCACATACATATAGCGCCATAGTTCCATCAATTTGTTCATTAGTCCCGTCACACTCGGTTTCCATGGCAATAAATAAAAAATAAAGTCCATTTGGAAGGCGACGCACCCGCTTCGTCAACAGCTGTTTATAGATCTGCCTGGAGTAGGTTGAGCTCTTCTCTTACCCATAGTTAGTTAGTTTACTTGTGCTTTGTATTGTATCTCGTACGTTCTTGATACAATGGGCTGACTAGCGGAGCCCTGTCAACGCCACAGAACATAACATAGATAAAAAGTAGCCTTTCTTTCTTAATTATTAATCTAAGTAAGTACTCATTTACTAACCTATATCCCTGTACCGATTTTCAGCTAAATTGCTCATATTATAAAAGGTAACAATGTTAAGTGTAGGTAACTGCGTTACGAATATAGTTAGTATTATATTTGATGTAATTACCATCATTTTTCAGTAGTAGATGTATTGTTGGACATGCGATACCTAACTGTAGCTAACTCCAAAGCGAGAGTTACATGTTACTGAGAGGTTATTTTAACTTAAAAACAAAAGACAAAGTACAGGTCTAGTTATACTGGTCGATGATGATATTTCTGAGTATCTACTCTGTGGCTGGAGACGCTAAGGGAATAGTAATTCCATTTCCACGCTGGTTGCTGGGATGTGGACAGTTTCCTTCCACTGGCGTCATATCCGAAACACACAAATCATGAAACTTGCTTTATGGTTGTGGGATTTGTAGTACTACAAAATATGTATCATTGTGTGATGTATGTATGTGTATCGTAATTGTAGAACAACAATTACATATGCAAACAAATGAAGCATCAAACACTAGTTATCACGTTACATCATAATTGATTACTTCCCAACTAAAGGCGAAAGATTGGAAGTGTGGATGAGATGAATATTTTTGTTTATTTTTCACGGTCAAAGTAAGTAGGTACTCAGATGGGCGTATTTTTTTCGTTTTCGTGTTTGGTTATCGTAACTAGTTAAGTTTTGGTATTGAGGTACACAAGTTAGACTATGTAAGTTTTAACACAGAAGACTGTTTGTTATCCCGGATTCACGCGGGATTAAGTACCTATATTCAGACTTTGAAGACGAAATTTAGCCATAAAACCAATTTCTGCATTCTACCACAAATTTTATACAGGTTGGTTATGTTCTAATAAAAGTTTTCAAAGGTAAAAAATAGAATAATTACAAAACCGTAGTACCTACCTACTTACACAAAATTAATACCTAATTCCGTGCGATGTCGTCGTCCCCATTACAGCCGGCGTTGTCCTGAATATTTCGCAATTGTACCAACTATCAACCATCAAGTAGGTATGAGCCGCGCCTCAACAATCATCATAAACTGCGCCCGTTCGCAATTTACAGCTGCGTTTGACACACTCTTTCATGAAAATAATTATCTAGTTATTAGACACTGTATGCTTGAATGAGAGTGACCAACTCTGGTGGCGAGAAATTTCAAATTGTCAAAGTTTAACTGACATCACACATTTCATCATCATCATCATCAGCATAATGAGACCCACTGCAGGGCATAAGCCTCCTCCTTCTTACGCCAATAATTAATCCGTGTCTTGAGCTGTTCTTGCCCATATGTTTCCTTTCTTCAAAGTTTCTAATATCATTCAGCCAGCATTGCACACTTTGCACAGGTCTTATCATATAGAACAGGTATATAACCTCGCCTCAGCTTGCAGAAGAACGTTACCTACTAAAGTGGCATTAAGTAAGTACTTAATGCCACTTTAGTAGGTAACGTTTTCTTACAATACTTAACTGTAAGATTGCACTTTCCGCGAACCATCTGCGGAATGAAAGCACGCTCTGCACAAAACAAACACTGTAGATTATTATTATTTCCCCATTTCTCACGTACTGACATTGCCCTACAGAGTACGTCATATGGCATATGGCAACATTTGCAACTGTAGCCGATTTCATTCAAGGTTACTAAAGAAATACCTACTAACTCTGTACGTTTAACTGTTCTGTGTAAAATATAATTATCAATCAGTGGAGTCCCGACACTCAATATTATATTCTTACGATATCTTCTTTCATGTATGAGTTCACTTAATCCTATTTTCTTTAAGTACAAATGATGTATCTAGTATCATCATCTAAGGATTTTTGTGTTAATAAAGTAAATTATTATTAATCATTTCCTCACTCTACCTAGTGTCAGTGCTAGTGTTAAGTATTGTCTACCACACATTTATTTTCTCGTAAATTAACGTTAAGAGGAGTCGTACCTATGCCCTGTAGTGGCTCTAATAAATCTGATGTTGATAAATTAACCTTATACCTACCTAATGCATTAGTGACTAAGTAATTATAGTATGTTATAATTTGCTATTGTGTGTCTGTGTCCGTTGGACAACTTGTAAGTTAAATAAGTTAATCACTTAGAACCCTGCATGAAGCGATGATGTTGCCAGTAGTCCGTCCCAGTCGCCACGGCACGGTTTATAATGTCTTACATCGATACCAGCTGCGAGTTCGTTGATTCGTAATTGCATGTTAACTGTATGTAATATGTCACACTGACTTAGTATAGATTTCTTTAGCGACTGTTTCTAGAACGAAAATCAGTTTAATTATTTCTCCCATCATATCAACTTGGTGGATTGTTCAGCCCATGATAACGCGTAGAATTAATATGATGGGAGAATCGTCCTAAAAGCCGGGGATTTGTCTATCTGGCTATAAACTTGTGTAGTTAATCACTGTCTTTTATTAAGTAATATCTGTGGTAATATACAGTTTCCATTGAGTTACATGGAGTTTTGTTAAGTACAAATTCAAGCATAGCTTGTATCTTAGAGATGCATGTTCCCCATTTGTAGTGTGTAATCAATATGTCTTAGACTCTAAGAGCGTCACAAAAACGCTAAATGCACAAAGAATGCTTACTACAAGATTTAAAAGGATAAATCGGTTTAAACCAGCCCGACTGGTTTGCAGACTCGGCAAAATCGGATGCACAGAAATGGAATGAAAATTGCATCACGTAGGTACCTACTTACATATTATGCTGCTTCTGTTGCTTGACTCATTGGTGTACTAGTGGACGCCCGCGGCTTCGCTCGCATTATAGGAATAGATTGTAGGATTATGTACCTTTAGTGTGGTGATACTACTGTTAAGGTCCTACCGCGTTATTCGCGTAATTTCAACATCAAAGCAGTCGGAAGCCGGCTTTTAAAATGCATTTTATCTGTATACCAATGGACAGTGGGCAAAAATATATGAACGTTGGTCCAAACGCCCGCAGGGTTGACACTATTTCCAATTTGTAGGTAAGGTTTTGGGCACATTGAGACTTGTGTATATGTCGTCCCGGACGTGTTGCTGCTCAATTGTATAACTGTCAAATGTAAAAAAAAACATTTAATATTATTGTTGTTGTTATCTAGTGTTTTGTACAGCAATGCTATTTATTTATCCATATACCTACTCGTGTGCCCGCAAATAGCATTTTATCTATTGACCTCTATCGTAGATCGGATGTCATGTTTAATTGTAGGATCCTGTTTTGTTCTCATCAAGGATATCAATCAATGATTGTTGGCTGTTCAGTTCATCAGAGTAGGGCATGTTAGAGGCCCTTAGAGCCCTTACAAAACTTTCGTCAGTAAAGTCGGCCACTATTATATAACTGCTACTGAAGTACTATTAATCTTACGTAAGTACTTAATTACTTATTATTGTATGAGAGTCACCAAATCAAGTGTCGAGAGTTTTCAAAACAAATGTTTTATAATTTAATCTTTTGGCACTTAAGTATAATACGTCATACAATCTAAATAACTAGTGTGGCAGTGTGTATTTTTTATATATTTAACTTAATATCGTTATGATCTAAGCTCTACAAAATAATCACTATCAGTTACAGCCCCGATCTCAATTTGCACGGGACAAAATACTAAACTGAACTCAGTCCGGATTATATTTACCTTTGTAGTGCGTCATTTTGCATAAGTGCTGTTAAATTACCTCAAGTTGTAAACTGGAGTACCTTGATCCGAGTGACTGGCTTGTTTTTAAAGGCTTGAAATGCTGATTAATGTTATTAAGCTTTGTGCTACTTGAAAGTTAGAGCATTGAATAGGATTTGACTCTCTTTTACACAAGGGTTTTAATTTCATTTTTAACCTGCAAGAATATTAGAACTAGTTCTTATGTTATTAAGCTTTTTGCTTCTTGAAAGTGATAGCAATGAATGAGATTTGAAAACACTTTTACAGAAGGATTTCCGGTTTGTTTCTTAGATGTTTTAGTTCAATTTTCACTTTAATCTTAGGTCGGTTTTAGTTAGATACCTACGCTTCTTGCCATCTGATTGTGAGCAATTCTTTGTTTATCATATTGTAGTAACAAAACTTGTTTTCTGTGAGACAAATGTTTTATATTATTGATTTGTATCTTGTCCCAGAGAGTAGGTACTATTAGGTACTTTTATTTTTTCCCATTTGGGTCATATATCTTCAATTATGAAACGATGACTCAACTTTATTTAACTAGCCTGGCAAAACGGCCGCTATGTAAAGTTCTAACTGACGTATTAACATTACCTTTGTTCCAACATCAAGCCATGTCTTAAACCCTCTATGGGACAAGAATCCAGAAGCTACAAGCCAAGTAATTCGAACAGCCAGCGAATAACAAACAAAGACCGAGAAGTGCGCAATTATTAGCAGGAATTCCACACAGACTTCAATTAGTATACTTTAGATGTTTGACTTCATTGTGAGCAATGGTCTTTTATGACACTTCGTTTAGATTCGAATTGTGCTATGATTTTATATCTTGCGTTTGTGAGACGCGAGCCGGCTCGGTTCTGGACTGGTTTCTTGTTTGGCTAATAAGTTTTATTTGATTTGGTTTGTGTACGACTGTCATTAGCATGGTGAATAGTTTCTTACTAAGTACATAGCAGCCACAACAGCACGCGAACTCACTTTAATAATTTAAGAAAGACAGAAATAAAGAAATATTTATTAAATTCATAAAAGCATTGCAAATAAATAAATAATTTTATGGAACACTATGATTTCTTGTCATAATTGTCATGTACATATGTCATATATACATTCTTAAGTACTTACTATTGTTATTTTTAATCACTAAAATCCCGTTTGTGGGTGCATCTTATTCAAGTAATAATTAAAAATAAAGAGTAATATGCAACGTGAGCAACGTCATAAAGATATGCCTTAATTGATCAATAACATTATATTGCATACTCTTCTTTTTGTGCACGCTACTAGCTATAATAATACAAATCCCGCCGTCGCTACACTCTATGTATGACACATTTAGTTCTAAAATTATTCACCTCTCTTCATATTTATAGAGCAGTGCAGCAGAAGCATACTTACTGCAAACGCACGCAGTGGTACACGTTAGTAATCAACACTAAACAGTTTATGAGTGTTAAACCGCACAAGATGGTAGAAATTATCCAATTAGCTAGATTCTAGCGAAAGGCCGGGAAAAGCGGGGAAAAGCTGGCTGGTCAGGTGCAAGCTAATATCAAGCCCACATTTAGCGACAAAATTACCTAGTAAAAATAATAGCGCTGAAGAGTCGTTGTGCAAGTAGGCTTTATATGTAGTTACTTTGTGCTAAATAAATTCTGATCGTAACTTTTAAAAATCCAGTAAAATGGGATTCTTCTAGGAAATTTTGCTATGCATAATAATATATTGACCTGCAGTAAAATCAAGTAAGCAATGATAATAAACCTACGCCAAAAACATTACAAAGTGCCGAATTATAGGCATTTATTACGTATCATCTGACCCACGGTAGCCCGCAGCACCCAATTGTTTATGCCACGTTTTAGCATGGTAATCCATCCAAAGACGGACAACAATGGTAGTTTTTGAACTTAGATACACACCAATCATATCAAATAAAAAATATTTATTTATTATTTAAAGTAACAAGCCAGGTACACATTACTCATCATTACCAATAATGACTTCTCTATTTCAAGCACCATTCACCTTAATTACCTAATCTATTCGTATTGGCATAATTTCCTCATTATCAGCAGATATCTTTGTTTATGGAGCATGGAATAGAACCCCCGTAATTGATTGATGGCGGACCGTACACTTTTATTGCGTAGCACTAGTTCTGTAACAATTAGCATTGCTCTGGAGATAATTAACTGAAAAAGCGTCTCGGCATCATCTGGCATTATTTAAATAAATTTAATGTGTGTATTTTGTAAGTATTTATCTTAAAATTGTTAGTTAGGTCTGCATCAAGAGGGCTTTAAGTGCTCGTAATTTTCTTCTATTTACTAAGTATTAGGTATATTATGTGTGATTTAGCTTAGTGCCTGTTTTGCAGACTATTAATATATATATTTTACTTGAACGGGTTTGCACTTGGCCATAGTTTTATTAATACATATGAGAGATAATTCGTATGAGAGCGACCAACACTAATAAACTGCCAATGTTTTTTCAGTCTGCTTGTGTAGGTACTTTATTATTTTATTCTTGATTTGTCGGTTTATCAGTATTAAAATATGTACTTGTTGTACCAATATGTGTAATTGTGTGGGCAGGGTGTTTTCTAACCATTGGTCATAAATGACTTACTTAGCTGACTTCTTAACCATCCTCTTTTTTTTATAACACTGCTATTTATTGCAAAAAAAAAATTGTATGTACTCGTGAGGTCTACTGTTCGCAGAGCTATTAGATACTATTGACGCTGACAAAGTGTCTTATTCAAAAGTAACATTGTAAGTAAGGTCATTGTGATTTAAACTGGATTAGATCGTTTGATTGAATCAGGTAGGTACCTAATGAATTACAGCAAAAAAAATAATGTGCATGCATAAATTATGTTTGTATCCGGTAGTAGATACATTTCTCAGAGTATGTAGGTAATGACTGTCATAGGTATTTTTATATAAAAAGTTTAAGTTTTCTGTACGATGTAGAGTTATGATTAACTTCTTACGTACTTTGTACATAATTAGATAGGTAAAATATTATTTATTATAACACTAAATATAATAAAATACAAAGAAAGAGATTAAAAATAACTTATACTAGTGCCACAAGGGGCGGCCTTATCGCTAGAAGCGATCTCTTCCTTGCAATCCTTGAACACCAAGTCTGCAGTGGAAAGAGCTAAATTAGCTTACATGAAAGTGGCCAGGTCTGGTGTACGACTTTCAAATAGCCCCAGGGGCCTCTGACATGGCTTAAAAAAATAATTAAAAAAATATCACTTAATATCCTAGTAAGAGAATCGAAGTTATATGTACTAAATCAAACCTGTGTATTACCTATAGCACAGAATCCGTTCACTATTAGCCCTATTAATTCAAATATTACGCACAATAAATAGAACAATAGACCATTCAATTTTGTAACAGATGAAGTCATATTTATGCAATAATTATATTATTTTTGGTGGCGAAATCCGGAGACACAAATAAACATAAGTACTCGTACTTACATACATTGCTTAGCTAACTCAGGACTTAGCAAACTTAAATAACTTAGGTTAACTTAGGTATAAGTTAACCTAAGTTATTTAAGTTTGCTAAGTCCAAGCTAACTAAAGCGAGAGTGAACCCTATTTTATTGGGTAAGAACTCCATCTTAGGCCAAAGCTATTGTTTTTAATATTAGGATATTATATTTTTCTTTAAAATAATTAATTGCTTTCAGAGAGGTATACTTAATTGAAGAGTAGTTGATATTTGGCGAAAATCAAAGTTCGTGTTTGGACAAGTTGGTATGTTCCGTATGTGGCATTTCACGCCGAAATATTGCTTACCATCATGCAAACTACGGTTAAGTGCAAACCCGTTTTAGTTTAAAAATAATAACTTACAATAAATAGGTACTTATATACATAGGCTAGGCACATAAGTTTGCTATATCCAAGCTAACTATACATACAACAGCGACATTTCGCACACCGAGCAGTGAGCACGTGCGGCTGCGCTCGCAGTCAGATTGGCCAACTCTCGACAATAGCGAGTAACAGTAACAAATTACTTACCGGTGTTGTGGTTATCGCCATTATAACATTATGAAACAGACGGATTATTATTTCACAGAGTTTTAACTCTTGACCAAAAGAAGGTTATATGTTAGACGTATAGGTACACATGTGTACCTATCTGTTTATTTGTATCACTATAGATAGATAGATAAACTCTTTATTATAACACACATTGACAAAAAAAGAGACAAACAGAAACACAAAAGACTTTAAAAATAGTGCCACAACTGGCGGCCTTATCGCTAATAGCGATTTCTTCTATTCTTTATTACATTGACTGGTTTCGATCTATCTACATAGTTTTATCGTTTGATATTTGTACCATCGAAATCGGTTATGTACAGACGGTAAGAAGATACATCTTGCTCTTCTACTTATAAGTGGATGTTTCTACTAAACGAGTCATTTTATTAAAACTTGTAAGATCGCCTCGGAATTCCCAAAAGTAGGAAATACCCCGAGTAATTTAAATATCACGTTTACATTTGCAATTATGTCTTATCTGTGAATTCATGTTGTACAAAAACATAATGATTTGTGAAGTTGTTCCACTGTGGCAACCTATACATATGTATGTAATGTGTACTTATTTACATAATAATATAGTTGATTATTTCATTGGACTTAATTTTCATAGAAAAACTAAGCAAATCGAAATTGGTTCATCCGTTTTGTTACTAAAATTGCTCGAACAAATAATAACTATACAATTCACACGTCAAATTCTAACGTTATTCTTTTCGTGTCATAGGTTAAAAACAGCCAATATTCGCCGCCACCGCTCCCATTATATTATGATGGTGTCAAAGAACCGATGAAGCGTGTTGCCAAGCTAGGACACCTCATTTGGTAATTAGGACTAATTGGTGGCAAGTAAAAACCGGTAGCACTGTCATGGTGAATCAAGTTTGAAGAATAATTTGTAACAGTTATTCCTACGATTCTTTCTCTTGAGTCGTTTTTCCTCAAGACTGAGGGTCGTAACTACTCCGCAGAACTAATTCGTTAGGGGAGTTCTCTTGGGTAGATACATCGTGGTAGGCCCTTAGGTCCTTCCACGGAAGACACATGTCCTCGGATATTGTGGTCCTCAAACATGTCGGTTTCCTCACTATGTTTTCCTTCACCGTTAAGCGAGTGCGGATTTGCACTCGCTTAACTCGTACGATTCACATTTAAACAATATTGCAAAATAAGGGAAGCGTGCTAACAACCCCCTGTTATAGTTTAGTTTCAGATAGTGAATTATAGATGGAAATTGTTAGTTTGGCACTAACTAGGTATAGTATGCTCTCATTAGTTCTGAGTGGCTTCAATTAATCAACTTGGCACGCGATACTTGTCTTATTTATGGTAATATCTTATTAATGGAGAGCTATGGCTGATTTCTATTACTAGCGGAAACTAGATAGTATCTACCTAACATGGTTTAGTTAAAATTAAGATCAATTTTCGTCGTTTTTTAACCGACTTGAAAAAAAAGTGGTTCACAATTTCTTCTGAATTATTTTTTTCGTATTAGGTCGTGTTGATTATACGCTAAATTGGTTGACAATACGTAATAAGTAATTCATAAAAAAATCTTCTAAATTGTATAGCTTATAGGTAGCTCGTAATATGAATAACATAATAACAAATTATTGTTCATTGATTTGATAGGTATCGAGTTGTATGTTAGGTATTGAATTCGCCCAAATTACTAAATTAACTAGTTCGTTAAAAATACAATAATATGATAACATGAACTCGAACAGCTGATGCTCACTGGTAAGGTCGATGGCAGAAGGCCGAGAGGCCGTAGCCCAACCAGGTGGTCCGACCAAGTACGCTCAACGCTGGACACCAAGCTGTATGGTGCTCTTCACGTCGCTAAGGACAGCTGCAGATGGAAGAACATCATTAAGGAAAAACTAATATCCCGTGGGGGGCTTCACGACCCTCAGTAATGAGGACTACGACGCAAGGAGGAGGAGGATGATAACATGAAATGAACCGAATGTCAACGTGCGTTATGTTGTAGAGAATTTGCCAGTACAATTATTTTTTGGCTTTTATTGAATGTGATTGTTATCCAACCATCAGCGATAAAGTTTCATTGACCGTCTAATTATTCTCTAACGTACACTAAATTTAATTACGATGCGTACGTTAACGACTTTCGGAAGTACCGTCTACAAAACAGCTTCGACCAAAACATCGTTGTGTATTGCACAAAACGTCTGGCACAACATCTTTGGTTTAATATATACATGTTTCTTCTGTCGCTTTCTCTCTTGTTTATTCTGTAATGGGATAGAGGGAGATGGATATATTTTAAGGCAAGATTGTATAGTGCAGTGCAATGGTTGGCTCGCCGCCAGTTCTTGCCAATATGTGTTTAAATAGTAAACAAAGTTTCATGTGAACGATACAGAAATAATCAGGGCTCGACGATCTGCTCCTTAGTTAGTTTATGAGGTTTTTGTAAGTCTTTATCATTAGGTAATTAATTATTGCTAAGTTTATGGGAAGTCCATTTTGTTTACATAAATATAGGTACTAAGTAAGTAATCGAAAACCTCTCGGAGCGCTTGATTGACGCGACGCGTCACCAAAATGCTGGCCTTTTTCTGGCTCAACGTATCAGCATTGCCATCCAGCGTGGTAATGCGGCCAGTATGCTGGGTACGCTGCCCTCTGGTAGTGGGCTGGAGCACTTAGATTATCTTTAGGCTTTTCTAAAGATTTTTTAAGTGCCCCTTTTTTGTTGTAGTTAGTAGTAGTATGTTTAGTTTTTTTCCCATGTTTTTATATTTTATTATTGTAAATAAAAAAGTCAACAATATAGTAAGTATTCATACAAACCTATTCATCAGTTTACTGTAGGTAGTAGAAACTTTGAATAATTTCAGTATATAAGTAATGTAAGTAATAATTATATTCGGAAATTACGCGTCATGCTATTGTTGTATGTTGTACTGAAATCATATGGAAATTCCGTTGACACATATGTAAGTAATAACTATTAGTATCACAATTACTAAATTAGGTACACACCTAATATAATGTTACCTAGTTATTGATTACTAAAACGTTTTAATTAGGTACTTATATTTAATATTGTATGGGATTTTTGTTTCTGTATTTTGTTTATAACACAACTCTTAATATTCTTACTCTACTGTGTTAAGATTATACAATACTCAACCAAAATACATGACCAAATGACTTCTGCATCTTTAAAGCATTTGCCAATTGATCTAGATTGTAGATCGATAAAAAAAATATTCTTACCGGAAACCGACTAGTCAGATTACTAATTTAACTTGAATTTAATACTTATATGAAAGAAGTAAAACCTTGATAAAATCCGTTAAAGAAGTCACAAAAAACGTCATTCAAATAAATAATGCAAAAATTTGTCTTGTAGCTCAGCTAGCGGAGGCATGCCAATGTTAAGTGGCATTCCATTTTCCCGTGGGACACGTTAAGTTGTAGGCCCCGGCTGTTTGTACCAGAAGTCCCTATGCTGGTTTGAAAATTCTGAAACCAGAGTTGGCCACTCTCATACGAACTTACTTATGTGTAAAATGACAATCTACGCCAACAGTTTCTTGTTTTTTATTTTTTCTTCTGATATTGGATTGAAGCTCATGAGCATGTATCATTTATGAAACTCTCTGAAAATCTGAAAATCTATGAAAAAAGTAGCTACTTATGTTATTTTATTGATTAGTTTTTTTATTAAAATAGTTTTATTCTAAAGAGTCAAGAATTGGCTCAGTGTTCGTCATTAGTGCTTTTACCTTATCGTCCCTTAAATATAAGTAACAGGTCTTTACTCGCCACCTTTATGTATACAGCTTGTTGTCTCAAAAACTACCCCAGTTTCTTGACCCCGACATTTTGGCTCTGAATGTAGGCCACGAAATGTGATTAATGGGGTCTGAGCCATACCCAAGTACCTACAGTGATAGTTAATTAGATTTATAACTTTTAAAAGTTCGCCCGTGTGCTATTTCCATACAAACCGTTGTATAGTTAGAATCAAAAACTAAGAAATATCTTCATAGTAAGTAAGAACAGCGAGACTATAGAACTCTCTACCTGGAGCCCTGTTTCCAGAAAATTATAACACAGCGGTCTTCAAATACAGAGTAAATAGGTTTTTTCTTTCTTTTAGGCAAGCGTGCTTCATCTTAGACTACAGTGGTGCTTAACATCAGCCAGGCTATAGAGAAAGCCTTCCGTGTTAAAAAATTTGGTTTCTAAACAAGAATATTTTTTTGGAAAATTATTTGTGTATTGTTAGTATGAATAAAAAAATAAGATTTATCTGCTAAAAGTGTTAGATATACCCCAATCTCACCAGTATTCCATCAACGCTGCATAGTAAAAGTACAATATATCTGTCAGATATGGGACGACATTTTCTGTGATCGTAAAGATTGCATTCTTGGCGAGGGACGATGCATTGTCGAAAAGCTTCTCAAAGAAAACACGTTAGATATACTGCACGGGCAGCACTCGTGTCGCATATTCCCATGTTATAGATTAAATTTAATGCGAGATTCTTAGTTCAGATTTTAACCTACAAAGGAGCAATTAAACGCTGTTTATGAAAATAAAGGAAAGAAGAAAAAAAATGTAACTGAAACTGTAAGAAGTATGTTTATGAAATAAATCAAAGATAACCGTCATACTTTATACAGCCTTTCTTGATGGGTAACTATGCACTGCTTCTTTTCTTTTCGTATCAGAAAAGAGGATTCTTTCTTCCTGAAAACTTAAACCATCATATCTAGTTTGACCTAAGTAAATTACTTAATCTTAAGTAGCAAATACTTGTGTTAAATCTCGTTGCTGCAGAGCAGCGGGGTATGTCGGGCTCGGAGCTAATGAGACTCCACAACTCTGGCTAAAACCTACTACAATGTGCCTTCGGAAAGGGCGGGTTTGGCGGGCAAGCGAGCAATACTCCGCCGCAATTCCCGCTCAAGAATCCTGACTCCCTGTGTGTGTGTGTCATGTGTGTGTAACCCATCGGTGTAACCACAGTAAGCAAGGACATTTGACGCTAGTTCGATCATCTACTTACAGATGGCGCCAGTAAGCGAATTATCACACGCAAGTCGCGTGAATGCAGCTATTTTGTTCGAGCTGTACAATGATGGTCATCTTTACAGTTGTCAATGACCTTAAGCGTTTTTATAAATGCACCCATTTAGCCGATCTTAAGGCTATTATTATTAGGTAATTTTTGGAAGCGTGAATTGTATTTTAATTCACGCAAGTTAGTGAACCAGCCGCTGGCGGCGCACAACGACAACGTATTAATATTATGACTAGTGGGTTCTCGCGGCTTTGCTCGCATTAAGAAGTAAAACTTGCATCCCCTATTTCAGCCCTTAAAAAGTGGCATTTCCAAAAATCCTTTCTTAGCGGATGCCTACGTCATAACATCTACCTGCATGCCAAATTTCAGCCCAATCCGTCCTGTGGTTTGGGCTGTGCGTTGATAGATCACTACTTCAGTCAGTCACCTTTGAGTTTTAATCGAATGAGTAGTATTTTATGTATGGGTAACTGAACCTTAGTATTAGTTACTTATATAAATAATTGATCAGTTATATTATTTTGTTTCGCTTTCTGCCTATTGCGGTTAAACCATGGCCATAATAATGTAGTAAAGTGCGGCCAAGAGCATTGACATTCTTGAACAATTGCCGTTTCTAATCTCGGGCTGAGAAATAAAGTACCTATTACGGAACATCGTGGCTTGATTGATTTCAATGGGATTTATGGGACAAGTTTCACGGCAGCCATGCAAATCATTTGAAAACGATTTTTTACATAAAAGTTTTTACACAATATTATTAATCAGATTATTAGGATGGGTAGATACTGGAAGATGTCGTTTTTTGCGACAAGGCCGCCACTTGTTGCACTAGACTTTGTTTTTTTTATGCACATTTAAAAATTATATATCTCAGTACTTATCAAAGATATCACTTAGAATCGTTGCATTAGTTGTATACTAAACGCATACAATTTTATACGATTCAATTCAACTGTGCTTGCCTAAACCTGTACCTAAACTAGGTATGAATGGGGTCCGCTTCGCAACGAGTGTTGTATATGTACATATGTATGTTTGTATCGACAATAGTTATCTTGTGAGCGACTGACTGTTTGCCTTACGGAAAAGAATTTTAGTATTGTATACGTTTTGTAGTACCAAAGACACAAGCGTTTGTTTAGTATGGGCTTAGATGGCGCTGTGTGATATGCCCCAGAATATTTATTAGACATTCGTTTGTTTGCGTGAGGTTCAAATACTGAAAATATATGATACGATTTACGTTAAGTTCATACAAACATCCCGAAATATACTATATAAGTAAAGTAATCTTGAAGCAACCCGAGTTGATTGTGTTTTTGTCTCCATCTACTTTTCTTATATATTTTGTTTTTGTTGCAGGTACGTAAGACACGAGTAAAACGGCAGTTTACAGTACTGCGGGATAGATATAAACATTATCCCATCAAACCCCGTTAATATTATAAAAGGTTGTGCATAAGAATATTTAAAAAAATAATATAATATTTTAACCTGAATATATAACATTTTATGTTTTGTCCTGTTCACTAAATCAAAAATGGCGTCCAAGGCTTAACTAAATACTTCTTATTCGTTAAATATTTAAAGTTATGTATATGTATTTATAGTATTTAATATAAGTACAACATGTAAACAAACGTCAATTTTACACAAAATAAAACGCTTTCTTGTAATCCCTCTGTCACTCAAACAAGCAGGGGTTTGTCAAACTTTACATTTTAAATTCGAAAAGGGAGTCAACAAACAGAAGACAATCAACATTCTAAATTGGAAAAGAGAATCAACAGAAGACAATCGAGTTCGTGTTCTAATTTTAAACCCTTGTGATGCGTCTGCGCACGGCCCCGTGTGTGTGTGTGTGTGTGTGTGTGTTTGGGTGGGTGTTCACAACTGCAGAAATGCGAACACCTTGATCGAATTGTTTGATTTCTTTTTTGAATATCCACCTGGCTTGGTGCAGGTGGTGGCTACATTTGGAGATTTGCAACTTGAAATCGTTTAGCCTTATCGGTTTGAAAAGGTTTTTTGGAATGGATGTTTGAATAGTTTATTAACTAATTGATCGAAGAATAAAGTACAAAAAGTATCTACATATGTATTTATAATTTTTATAGGATGATACAAAGAAGTTATGCTTGTGCCATACTAAAACGTGCCTTTAAAAGTTTACCACTAAATAAGTATCTGGTAACTCTGTAGGTACATCATAATATAACTGGCATTTAAATTAGTAACTACAGTATAAAAATATGATTTTAATTATGTAATTGCTCCATTTTTAGGGTTCCGTACCTCAAAAGGAAAAAACGGAACCCTTATAGGATCACTTTGTTGTCCGTCTGTCCGTCCGTCCGTCCGTCTGTCAAGACCCTTTTTCTCAGGAACGCGTAGAGGTATGAAGCTGAAATTTATATCAATTACTCAGGTCTACTGTCCCTTGAAGCTGTGAAAAAATCAAACTTCTAAGCCAACGCAATCAAAAGATACAGCCATTTATGCCGCAAATTTTCGACACTTGCAAGGGAATCAAAACCTACAGGGTGCTTCCCGTGAACTCAGAATCTTGAAATTTGGTACGAAGCAACGTCTTATAGCATAGATAAAGGAAAAATTACGAAAACCATAAATTTTTAGTTACATCACAAAATATTTTTTTTTAATAATCTTAAACTTACTACCCATTTCCTCATAAACGCGTAGAGGTATTAAATTGAAATTCATACCAAATACTCAGGTCTATAATACCTTTAAGCTGTAGCAAAATCAAACTTCTATGTCAACGCAATCAAAAGAAACAGCAATTTAAGCTGCATATTTTGAAACTCGCAAGTACTTGCAAGGGAATCAAAACCTAAAGGGTACTTCCAGTCGACCTTGAATCTTGAAATTTGCTTCAGCAACGTTTTATACCACACATAAAGGAAAAATTCCGAAAACCTTAAATTTTTAGTTACATTACAAAATATATATTTTGTAAACCTTGCAGGTTTGTACGGAACCCTCGGTGCGCGAGTCCGACTCGCACTTGGCCGGTTTTTTATTAAATAAATAGGTTTAGTTATATTCCATTCATTATAAAATTATGATTAGCAGGAAAACTACATTGTTTACAAAGCTCAGCCTGCTAGAAAGCAGCTTCCTGGTTATGATAACGTGCGCCTGTGTGTGTGTGTGTGTGTTGCATGATTTATTTAACACGCGGCCTGGTTTCTATGCATTTTCATGTAAAACTTTGTAAACAAGCAATTAATTATGCAGCCTGACTATTTATGAAATGTTCCAGTTGAATATTTATAAGATTAGAAGTTCGTATTGGTTCCGTTTATGTTATGAAAGCTATAGTTTGTAGTTCGTTTGTACCTTCGTTAGGCTAGACACGGTTTTGGATGAAGACGTACATATATCTAGGTATAACTTATTTGCACAAGTGCTAAACCCGCACTGAGGAGGTTTGTTCTAAACTAGATTGGTAATTAATAAAAAAACTACCGGTCGTGATTGTTTGTCGTGCTTTTTTTTTCAATTAATCTTAAAAGATGTCTTCGTATAGTTAGTCCAGTTATTGATAACTGTGTTGTTGTAAGTAACTTTTACCTGGTAGATGTAGATGGTACAAGTTAATAATATATTTAATGAATCCCTAAATACAGCAGTTCACTACTCAAAGAAATAATACACATAACAAAAATAAACATAATCAAACCCAACAGTGAGTTTGTGCAGTTCACTAATGACGGTTACAAAAACATCAAGGTGCGTCGTGTTTTGTCTAAAGTTGCCATTAAAGTTGAAATGTAACACCCCACAGGCCACTTCTGGCTGTGGCCAAAAATAAGCAAACATAAACTGCAGGCGCACGGGGCGCACAAAAAATGGTTTCAAGTCATCTTGAAAAAAGTTGGAAGTCAGTAAGGAAGACTTTCCGCCATGCGTTTAAATCGTTAAACTGCAATTTAAAATCGAAAAAAAAAACTGTTGGTCTCTGTTTTTAATTAAACATGTTTCTAAACAAAACCTGTCCATAAGATATCCTATTCATAAGATACTTACAGTTGGGATTTAAAGTACATAGGTCATTTATTCTTCCCTATTTGTAACAAGATATAATTCATATATTTGCTATGGGAAGCCCATCCCACGAATGCCCCGAATTTAAGTATCAATATTGTATTATTGATAAATATTTTAATCTCCATTTTGTCTTCCCTTGAAATAACTTCTTAATTTTTCCAAACTCTTCCCGTATTACGTAAAACACTATATATTTTAACCACCTACGCTCCAAATCCTTCCGAAATCTACTTGAAAGATGGCAGATGCAGCGTCTCAAATTGCCCCATCGGTATAAAGTTACCGTTAGCCTTTACCCGGCAAATTCGATGTCACGCCTTCAACGACTGTTTAGGGACTTTGATGTTTCTATCGTGCTGCACTATTATTAAAAAAGATTAAAGTCAAAGTGTTTTGATAGGTAGAGGATATGGTAGATTAAGGCTGGTAATGGAAATGATGTTTGACATTTGTTGAGAAGGGAAATCATGTATTTTTCGCTTGGAGATAGTGGTATAATCCATTCGATTAAGGTTTTGTGTAATAGGGCTGGTAGCAAAACTTGGCTTTGCATGAAATGATGTACCATTGTACATGTGTGTGAAGAAAATGAATTTTATTATTTTTCAAATAATTACTATCTTATCTGGAGCAATGTTTAAAAATCATAACTTTCACAATCAAACAGCCCGAAAACCCCAATCTCTTTGCAAACGTGTGATCTCATTTATGATTCCTTTATCTTCTTTTATCTCGCGTTACAAATTACAATGTGTCAGACGCCTCTGGGGCGTCAGAAATGACCTGATTCCAGTTTCAGTTCAACAAACGGAAGTGTTATGGTGTTTCGACATTTTACACCAGATGTTTGGTTTCACTTTTCGCTTATTTCATTTCCGTTGATATGAATATCGGATACACATTGGGGTTACGAAATTCGGGAAAGGAGATAGAAAGCTTAGAGTAGACTTAGTAGGTAGGATTAAAGTTGTTACGAATCGATACGATCTCACAGAATATGGATTGACTGACTGACTGACTGATATAGTGATCTATCAACGCACAGCCAAAACCACTGGACGGACCGGGCTGAAATTTGGCATGCAGGTAGATGTTATGACGTAGGCATCCGCTAAGAAAAGGTTTTTGGAAATGCCACTTTTAAAGGGCTGCAATATGCAAGTTTTACTTCCAACCACTAGTACATTTATGCATATATGTAATAGTCTGTTGTGATAATTAAATTAATTTTAACCGTATGGAAATCTGGAGTGTTTCTATGTATTCTAAAGTTTGTATTCTATCTTATTAAAAAAGACTCTTAGTAGGTACCTACTTGCTAAAAATTGTTTACATGTTTTAATTGGTTCCGACTACACCTAGGTACTTAATTATTCACAGAATACATACGATAACAACGTGCCTATTATCACAAAATTGCTCTCTGGGATTTTTGCACATTTATCCTCATGTTGAAAAACTGGGGAATCTGTTATTGTACCTAGGTTAGGGTGCATCTGTTGACTTTATCTGTAGACTGTAGACTGTAGATAATTGAGAAAATATATAATGCTGTTCGAGGCGATTACTATTATTCAGAGTTTTATTGTCGCTCAGCATAGTTAATAATTACATATATTAATTTGTAAATGTAATTTATTTGATCACAGTTGCGTAGTGACCTTATTTACTTAGTGAAATGTTTACTGGTACATGAAAAGGTTTCTTTCGAGTAAATATTATCCTGCTTGTGTATAAAGCATATTTGAATCAGTGTCAATTAGTTTTCCTGAGCACACGGACATTTGATTACTTCATTTGTGTATTATGGCGCGAAGTGTTATTGTTTTTGTGTTTGCAAATGTTCTCTTAAGTGTATATTGTGAGAGATTGGCTGAAGAAACATGGATCAATAAAAATATGATACGTAAGTCTTTGATTAGGTTTTTTTTTATAATTTAGTTTCACAAATTTTACTGTTCTGTTTTATTTAATATTTATAACATTTGAAAAGTTTGTTAAAATAAGTAGTAGCATAGAATACAGGTAGTAGGTACTTAGCAAACATTGCACTATTTTTAAACGATTTTCAAAAAAGGAGGTTATCAAGTCTCCTGAAAGTTTTTTTTTGTGGGTATGTTACGCGATTACTCCGTTTTAATAAACGGATTCGAACAAACCTAAGTAAGTAAGTATGTGTATATACTTTAAATATTATATTTTAATGGAACCGCAATATATCTGTGCATCCTTTTCCTATTTTATTTATGTTGATAATAGTACCACCATAAGCTTCCCCTTCCTCTACAGATTTCAAACCGTCCTATTTTAGTACCAGCATTGTTTTCAGTATTTATTTTATTTACATATTTACTTAGTTTACACATATTCTTATATTATACTATAGTTTCAAGTATACTCATATGATACTCAACACTTCTAAACACGCATCAAGCAAATACAAAAAAAAGTCATATATATATTATATCCGTTATCTAGTACCCATATGACAAGCGTTTGCTTAGTATGGGGCTAGATGGCGCTATGTATAATGTTCCGCCACATTATTTATTTAAAGCCAAATCTTTATCTCCGGTTGTAACGATATCTTCAAACCAATTTCCTCCCAGTGTTGTGACTTGCCTTCACTTTAGTTTATTAACTCGTTGCCTGCCGCAGCCTCCGACGCACATTCTGCCGTACATCGTGTAAATGTTTACGCGGTTCATTCACCAGATGCCGAATGCCTATGTTTAGTCTGCGTTTATCCAGGTTAGCCAGTATTGAAGGCGTTTTAAATCGGAGATGTCTCAATATATGTCTTCGAACACAGTGTCATCTGTGATTAGACATTTCACCCACAGTGTGAATTGCTTAAAAATGCGTGAACGCGTTAATTCTATTTAAAAGAAGAAAGAAATTTTATTTTACTGCAGTTAATATGCAACTCATATATATAGGAAACAAATACAAAACGAAGCAGTGCGTAGAAATGAACACAGCAATTAATTAATGAATAGCGCCAAAATGTATGCTGTTTTACATTTAACTAAAACAGATTACAGACATAATTAAACCCACTACATATAGAGAAAGCAAATAAACAGTGGAAGAAAATAGGGGAGGCCATTGCCAGACTAAATAATAAGGCGTCTATCCGTGATATTGTTAGCCGTAAGCTTCCGCGAAAATGCATTCCATTCTTTTTGTTGTTTTGGTTCTTATTTATTTAGCACGAGAGTTATTATTTGCTTGTCAATATTTCATTTTAGACTTGAATCAGAATATTATGGTTATGTGTAAAAATGTTACGCTTGCAGGTCAATATATTTGTCGTTTTCCTGTATACAGTGAATCACTTCACCCCAGTTTCAAGATCCATTGTCTTTTTGATTTTACGACTCTTTAATGACTATTGGATGGACAAGGTATTCGCTTTTCCGCTCCACGTGATAGTAAAATCTGTAAATTTCTCGTTTTAGTTCTGATTTTATTGCGCTTTCTCGACGTTTCTATTTTCTAGTTTCCGAAAGAATGCGCGTTGTAAAATTTTAATTATTATTCGAGTTTCCTATGAACTGATTTGCATAATGATAAGTAGGTATATGATAAATTATACATCCCTTATAGTTAAAAAGATTATGAGCCCTAAAACATTGCCATGCCGAATTGATTCTGCGGACGAGTCACAACCCTCACGGATGAGGAATACGAATAAAAAATGTGGAGATGGAATACATATATTATAAGGAAAAGAGTAACGAACTTGTTGAATAAGTTTACCTTTTAACATTATCTGTTGCCCGCTTTGTATTGCACAAGCCTTGCGATAAAGTTGTGCACTGATAAACTTGTATGTGAAGCATTGACTTGTACTTTATGACTATGCACCTTGAGCCCCAGACAAAAATATATACAGAACAGTAATTTTCTTAACCAGTGTGTTATTAGGCGGAATTATGTTATTATTATTTGAAGCGCACGTAGCTCAGCTAGCGGAGGCAGTCGCATGCGATTACCAATGTCGATGCGGTCAGTTCTTTGATGGGTGACCGAGTGGCATTCCATTTTCCATTAATTCCATTCCATTTTTTTTTCATTTTAGAAGGTACATATCTATACCTATTAACTCTAGATTCGAATACTCGTAAATTGAAATTCGCAGGAAACAGAGTTATGTATTATTCCCGTGTAGTGAGGCAGAGTAGGGCAAAGGGAAGTCTTTTATTGGCGCAACACGATAATAGCCGCGCCATCCTCGCGTGCCCGTATTCTTCACTCTAGCATGCTGGACCAGGCTTCACACACATACAGACAGATAGATTAAGCTGTTTACTATGCTACACAAATTTTACTAACTATTTATTTTAAATAGGGAAGGATTTAATGTACACTCCCATTTTCAATAAGTACCTATACTCAGATGATAAATAAGGTACGAATTTTAATATTGTTTCGTGGCTTCAAACATCCAACAACTTTTTTTAGTTTGGTTTATGCTTGACTGAAAATTATGTTTCTATTTTTTTCTCATTACTTACTTATTTAGTTACATGTATCGTTTCCGCTTTTTCGATAATATACTTGTTGAAACTAAGATAAGATATTGAATCAGGCGTTACTTTGCGGAAATCCATTGTTACTGAAACTCTGGAGAAATATGTAGTGTCACTTTCGGACCGACGTTCGGAGAGTCAACACGAGTCCTGAGGATGCCTCGTGGAGAGGCGAAACACGTGTCGACTAGAATATCTTGCCGAAAGAGAACAGCAAAGCTTCAAGACACAAGGTGCGGTGTTGGGAAGATCTTGAGATCCACGGAGGCCACGTTGGTTAGGAGGTGAGGTGTGGCGGTGGTATATGGAGGAACACACCTAAAAACCATCAAGTTTGTTGTTTGATGTCGGTTAAGGAGCAGTCGCAGCGGAAAAACACTACATATTTCTCCAGAGTTTCAGTTGTTGAAACTAATTTGATTACAAATTAACGCTGGTTTAGTTTATGTTCGCTATTCCATTGTGTGTCTTTCTTTAAGTTTCTATTATAATACTATCGCGTCAAGCGCCATCTATTCAAAATGGTCTGTGGTTGTTCTTGCGCTTTCAACTTCACGAGATTGAGAGGAATTGCCGGTTTAATTGAAATATTGCTTCTTTATTGATGATGCTCACTACAATAAATACTCTTTTATTGTTCCACAGCGGATAAAGTTCACATTTTACTCAACTATTTGTTATGAAACTTGTTTCGTTATTTATTCGTCCATTACCATTAGGTACAGCCGAAAATAGTAGGCTAGGTCAAATTCTGGAGACATTTAGTACCAGAAAGAAGTTTTTAGACAGATGGAAATAATCGACGTTATAATAGCAACACGTATTATTTGCTCCTAACAAAAAACTTGCATTCTGAAGAATTGGTCGTTCCACCAAACGCTTCGTAGTCATTTTACTAAGTGTAGGATTCTTTATCTAACTTTTATATTCTAGGAGTACCTGTAGAACCATTTTATTTTATCCAAAGGGCCGCTCACTATAATATCAAAGGGCCCGTCTGGCGGCTTGTCCTTATCTCTATCAGTTTACTTGCAAGCTTGACCATTGCATTTGCAGTTTCCATTCCCGAGTCAATGGCGTTGGGCAATGGCACACGTAACCGTTAACTTGAGTAATCGAGCGGGTTAACTTAACTGTGACTGTAACTTGTCTTTATTGATGCGGATAAGATACTTTAGGAGTAGAATTTAGGTATTGTGTTCTGGGTATTCCTATATCTAATAGGTATGTACTTACAAAAGAAACGTGTACAAGTAAGTATTGTATCTGTTATCAAGTGCGCGTAATACAAACGTTTGCGTAGTAATGGGCCTTAACTATGGAGCTAGATAGCACTGTATGGAATACTAGCTGTGCCAGCGACTTCGTCCGCGTGGAATAGTTATTAACGGAAGCCGTCAAAGATGAACAATTTTCCCCATTTTTTCCACGTTTTCCATGGTTTCTTCGCTCCTATTAATTGCAGCGTGATGTTATATAGCCTAAAGCCTTCCTCGATAACTGGTCCCAGTAATTCCTGAGATTAGCGCGTTCAAACAAACAAACAAACTCTAAGCTTTTAAAAATTCAAACAAACTCTGAACTTTTTAAAATTAATAAAATAATAAATAAATAAAATAAAATAGCCATTTATTCATCTACTTTCGATAAAAATTTCATTACAATGTCCATAATTACTCTTATATAAATTTTATGTCAAATGAAAATAAAAATGTTAATGTTTGTGTAGGTATGCTTATGCTTAATGTCAAATAAAATAAATATTAATGTCAAACATTGTTTTAGGTCCCTGTGTTACAGCTTAATTTAAGTAGACGTCGCCTCTTTGGCGTAGGCCTCCCCCAGTTGCGACCATAGCTTTCTGTCCTTCGCCATCCGCCTCCACTCCTGTCCATATTTGTGAGTAAAAACATCGTCCCATCTCCTTTTTGGTCTGCCTTTCTGTCTTCTCTCCTCGCGCGGAAGCCATTCTATGACTTTCTTCGTCCATCTATTAGTGTCCATTCAGCATATATGCGCCGCCCAATTCCACTTCAACAATCTCACTGCTGTGATGATGTCTCTAATCTTGGTCTTCTTTCTTATTTTTTTGTTGCTAATTTTGTCTGAGAGTTTTATTCTGAGCATGCTCCTTTCCATTTTCCTCTGGCATATTGCTAGCTTGTTCTCATCAGCTTTCCGAAGAGCCCATGTCCCATTTTAAAATTAGTATAGATTTATTTATTGATGATACAATCTAACAATCTTCAAATCTAGCGTAAATATATATGTAATATCGAGAAAATCTTATTGCATTGTTATATTTTATAGTTATTTTCAGATTCTCCGTTTGTTATTTCCTTTCATATCATAGCATTGGAAATGGAAAACCCATTTACGCAAATAAAACCAAAATTCCCCATTACTAAATATGAATATTAATTAATAATACGAGACTTCCTCTGTATGTATAATATTTTTCATGTGTCATGTATGGATAAGGAAATGCATTGTCCGACAAATGTACGGAATTTCCTTTAGTTTCTGATAAAGTTGACTAACTATGTACGTATTTAAAGTAATTTGTGAAGAATCTAACAGCTATTGAATTTGAAAGCTTCATTATATAATGAAAATTTATAAAGGCAGCAGGGAACTGTAGGCTGATGATGATGATGATGATACGGTCTAATAAAAGCGTTATACTAATACCTTGAATTTTAGATTTCCAAACCATCCAGTACTGGAATTCTCCTACTTGGGCCACTAAGTTCAAAGGTCAAATACCAGACTGTACAGTGGAATAAACATGAATTTACTACTGAACTCATCATCGCAAGGCTGATCTTAGTATCCATGATAAGACTAGTAAATTGCCTTCGTAGTTGTAATTGAGTCTTGCACCAATGCGGTGGGTTGCCAACATTAGAATAATCGCTGGCAGCACCTGGATTCAATCTGCGCGGGACCGGGACGAGGACCGTACAAGAAGGGAGGCCTATGCTCAGCTGTGGGCGATAACAGGCTGATGATGACGATGAGTTGTAAATACTTGAGAACTATACAATAAAATAAATAATAAATCCATCTTAGGCCATAGCCTTTGCTTACTATCAGGCAAACTATGGCCAAGTGCAAACCCGTTCTAGATTAAAAAAAATATTTTGGGACATTACACACGATCTCTGTTTGACATTTCCAAACTACAGATGTCGCTCCCTTCCCACGGAAAAGTTTAACCTATATCAAGCAGTGACGCATCAATTAGTTGATTAGCACAATTACACGTGACTTAATTACTTGATAGCTCTATTTAACAAGCCGGGAGGTCAAGTGGGGGAAGACTTGATTTTTTTTCTCTGGTTAATTTTGCCTCGTATTGAATTACCATCTACTTCTGTGATGAAATTATTGTCATTTATAATAGAGACTAGATAGATAGTATACTTATATGATCCAGTTTCTTCATAAAGTTTTTATTTTCCCACTAGTGTTTTGTCCAAAGTCCGTTATTATGCAAAGAAAAAACAACTCAGAAGCTGACAAATCTCTGCAACACATTTTTGATTCACTTCCATTAACTCACAACTATCCTAGTTTACCTATAACAATTCGAATGTTCACAATTTGATGAAATCGTTAAAACTTATGTCTGATTGAATATGATGTTGTATTTAATTTAATAGCCGCGGGCAAAAGCTAGTAACATAATGATATAAAAAATCGTATTACAACCTACACATAACACCTGTTATTGTTTATCCATACCCTTCTATTTATATTATAAAAACAAAGCAGTTAACGAGACAATCCGTCCACAGCAGCAGGTGTTTTAAACCAGTGTGTTGTCATCACAATAGAATAGTAACGTTATAGCAGACTGTCTCACCCACTCGTCTGCTTTGTAATATATGTATGTAGTTACTGCTTTATTGTATAACCTTATAGATGTATTCTGTGCTTATAGACAAAACAAATATACAGGGTGTTCTGTAGAGGGTCCGACAAACTTAGTGAGCGTGTTCAGGTACGTATTTAGAGAATACAAGTTGGCCAAAAAAAATCCCTGTCCTCCTATTTTTTTTTAAAGATTTTTTTTGTAAATTTTACGTTTTTCACCGAAATTGTACCTATTCACTTAAATAACATTTCTAAAATCCGTTTTAGACCGGATGTTTTCATGTGATTATAATCTCAAATGCATGCTTAAGCCACGAAAAGCAAAATTACATACAATTAGAACTACCTAACTGATGTAGAACTCATAAAGTGAAAAAATAAATTTAAGCTTGACATCTAAGTTCAACTTTCACAGTGATTAAAAAAAAACCACTTGCGATTCTGGAGGTAGTATGCATTAAAAAAGTTCTCCATTTATCACTTATTACAACGACATAAAAAAATGCTATAATACTTATCGGCTTGTTGAGTAAAATTAAGATTCAAGGTAACATCATAACAACAAACAAATAGGGACCAAATACGACGAGCAAGTATAAAACTATTGTTACTTATAAGTTCTTCTTTCTCTGTCTATCAAAGAATGCAGAGGCGGCGTGGTAAGGCCAATACCGGTTATTGGCGGTTGTCTAAACAATAAAATGTGTAAGTATTTAATTTAGTCGAGCTTTGACTGTTATCACTGTTTGACGCGAGTACGATTCGTAATACTTATTTGTTTTTCTGTTTTGTTTTTCCGTTGATTTGTTGAACTGTTACCGTTGTTGAGTGTCATCCGTTGTTTACTTTTAGTGTTGTTAACGATGACTGTTGCTGTTGTTGCTGTGTGGATTCTTTCTGTCAAGACATGACGGAGTTTAATAACGAAGAATACGCTGACATGGTTTTTGTCTACGGCCGAGCTGATGGGAACTCACGTGCTGCACAAAGAATGTACAGAGAGTCGTACCCCGACAGACGTGTGCCTCATCACACCACATTTACAAACACTTTTCGGAGACTGCGGGAAACTGGTACCCTACACTTTAGGGAACCACGCCTGAACAATAGACAGCATCGCGTCGTTGTAGATGAAAACATTGTACAAGAGTTCGATGCAGATCCCACCACCAGCGTCAGAAAAGTGGCCCGTAACTTGGGAGTTTCGTCATTCAAAGTTTGGACAGTAATTAATGCAGATAGGAGGCATCCTTATCACTACACTCCGGTGCAAGGTACATTTAATTTATGATTGTAGTAGTTTTTGTAGAGCACGCTCTACAATAAAAATAATTGGTTTACCACTTGCCCATCTGATGTTCACAAACAGGTTTGTTTTGGTTTCAGGTTTAGTAGAAGGGGACCAAGAGCGGCGCTCGCAGTTTTGCCGTTTTCTTTTACAATGTAGATAACGAAGATTTTTTGAAGAACATACTCTGGACAGATGAATCAAAATTTACGAGAGAGGGGATTTTTAATCAACACAATCTACACTTATGGAAATCGCGAAATCCTCACGCGACAAGAGTGACATCACACCAATACAAGTTTTCGGTCAATGTATGGTCAGGTGTCATTGGGAAAGACGTCGTAGGACCCCACTATCTCCCAGATACACTAAATGGCGAAAATTACCTGGAATTTTTAATCAATGACTTACCGGAATTAATGAGCCACCTGCCGATTTTTGAAGATGACCGGGCAATCATATTTCAGAATGACGGCTGCCCGGCACACTACAGAAACATTGTACGCGAGCATTTAGATAACTGCTTTCCCAATTCATGGATTGGGAGGCGTGGCCCAATTGAATGGCCCGCACGGTCCCCAGACCTAACACCGCTCGATTTCTATGTCTGGGGACGTGCTAAAGAGTTGGTGTATGAGGTCGAAATCACAACAAAAGAAGAATTGGTGGCAAGAATTAACGACGCATTTGCAAAAATTAAAGCAGAAATGACTCTAAACACCACCACAAAAGAAATACGTCGTAGGTGCCGTGCGTGTATTCGTAACAGAGGAGCTGTATTCGAACAGGATTTGAAATAAAAATAATTTTGATTAATTTCTGTTGTTTGTATTTTAGTTGGTACCTCATTTATTGAACAAGCCGATAAGTATCATAGCATTTTTTTATGTCGTTGTAATAAGTGATAAATGGAGAACTTTTTTAATGCATACTACCTCCAGAATCGCTAGTGGCTTTTTTTTAAATCACTGTGAAAGTTGAACTTAGATGTCAAGCTTTAATTTATTTTTTCACTTTATGAGTTCTACATCAGTTAGGTAGTTCTAATTGTATGTAATTTTGCTTTTCGTGGCTTAAGCATGCATTTGAGATTATAATTACATGAAAACATCCGGTCTAAAACGGATTTTAGAAATGTTATTTAAGTGAATAGGTACAATTTCGGTGAAAAACGTAAAATTTACAAAAAAAATCTTTAAAAAAAATAGGAGGTCAGGGATTTTTTTTGGCCAACTTGTATTCTCTAAATACGTACCTGAACACGCTCACTAAGTTTGTCGGACCCTCTACAGAACACCCTGTATAATGATTTCTAGTCCTATGTACATATGTATGCACACACGTATGTATATACTTATCATTCGTGAGCTAATGTTTATTCCTAAGTAATATATAATCAATATAGTTGTAAGCAATAGTGTGCAAATAAACGATTTATTATTATTTTTATATACACATCTCGGATAATGTTTTTATAATATTAGTGGGATAATCACTAATATTATAAAAACGAGTGTGTGTGCACATATGTTTGTTTGTGATTTGCTACTTATATATGTAGACTACTTTTTAACCCACGCGGGTAACACCGCAGGGCGCTGCTAGTTTGCAATATGCCTGAGCCCGAGCGTTTTAAATACAAGACTCATGAATAACATGGGCTATACGCTATACCATAGACTAAGTATACTCAAGTCTATGGCTATACATAACATACGTACTACACTCGCGGTAGGGTGGCCCACATTGAATAAGGTGTAACTAAGTGTAGTCTAGCACTAGCACTAGTCTAGCACTAGCAACCAGTGGTGTATGAATCAGCTGGAGAATGAATCAATGCTGGCATCTGCAGGATGCGCGTGGGAGACACAATCTAATGTGGCGAAAGGAGCCGCCCTGTATTGTAGTAGTAGGAACGAAGGCGTCAAAAGCTTTTTGTGACCGATTTACTTCAATAAATTAAACATTAAAATAAATAAATAAATATTCCGGGATATTGCACACAGCGCCATCTAGCCCCACACTAAGCAAACGCTTGTGTCGTGGGTACTAGTTAACGGATATATTACTTATATACTTTTCTTCATTGCCTTAACATAATAACAACGGTCTTAGCCTCAGGTAAATTAAGAGTGACCTATACTATATTATGTACGGAAATCGTATTATCAGATCATACGCATGCAAAAGGTTCGCGCAGATAAAATATCAAAATATTCATTCATATAAAAACATTAGTAAAAAGTACTTTTTTTATTGAAACATATCGTATAAGAAGTCACAATTAAGATCGCTACTTACTTATAAATAGCTGCTACCTACCTACGCGACTACAACCGACCACGTCCGTTTAACTATTAGTTTTGATGTGACCATACATAAATAAATTGATCACAATCTTTATCAAAACACCAGCAAAAACTGACAATATATCAAACCATGAATCGAAAACGGGAGCACATGCGTACGCGCAAAAAACTCAATTTACAATCACAAATAGCCGTTGAATTTGATTCACTGCAAAAAACTATAAGAATACAGCCGCCGAAGAATAATAACAAAAGTTTGAAAGAGAGAGAGATATATTTATTATCATTGCCAATTTGTTTTTCAGCTTTGCATTTTGTATTTATGTCGTAAAATAGTTCAGTCATCAGAGTAGAGATGAGAAAATAAAACGTAGTCTCAATGAATCGAATCGAAATCGATAAGAGAGTAGTTAAAATCTGTGTTAAAGTATAACTAGGCCATTGGGGCGCTTGAGAAATCGAATGTGCTAGCTTTACTACTAGTTGTACCTGCGTCGTTTCCGTAACAATAGTTTTCACTCTCCGAATAACTTTACTATTCGCGCTACGGCTTTTTGTTCGAAAGATCAACATTGGACAAACTAGTTCAAGATTACGAGACTACGTATGATATTAACATAATGTTTTGTTAGTTCATCTTCCTGCATGTTATGCTTTCATCGTGCTGTATCACCTGTATGTTATGTGAGTGGTCAATTCTAGTGTCGAGAGTTTTTAAACCGCCCTTAGAGATACATAGTTATACGATTGCCATGTATTCAAAATTAAATAAAAGGTTGAGATCTAGATTAGATGCCGGTTGCATTTTGTGATTAATTTCACATGTAAAAATATTCCACAAAATACTCGCTTGAAAGACGTAGGATTATTTTGACCATATCAGTCAACATTTTGCATAAAAATTTGGTCAATAACATCTAAATATGAAGTGGGCTTCCTCTCGGTTAAGTCATCAAATGCATATACATACATACATTTATCTTCATGATATTTTATTAACAGTATTTTAATATAGACAAAAAAAGTTTCGGATGAAATTCAGCAAAGATATAAATTAGATTTAATTTACACACAATGCACACAGTCTACTTCTTCTCGAATGAGAAGTTTATCAATGCATGTGGGCTAACTACCATCCTACTACATATTCTGGATTACCGCGCGTGACACCTCAGGACGCTGCGATACCATAAATATCTACCATAATATATAGTCGTCTTCGTTTTATTACTAAACATGATATTCAATTACTCCCCATATAATAGCCGAGACCAATCCATTCTTATTACTGCTAACACAGCTTGTACAAAACGAAGTAAAACATAGAGACAAGCAAACTAACGTATGTGTGTATGCTACTTTCAGCTTCTACAGTGTAGTGTTACTTATTCTGTGATACACAATACACATGTTTTATCTCACGAAGTCTGTTTGTGTATGAATGTTGTCAGGCGTGAATAATTTGCAAAATAAAGTAGATAGATAGATAGAATATTCTTTATTGTAACACACGAAATAAATAAATACATAGATCAAACATAAACTTATACTAGTGCCACAAGTGGCGGCCTTATCGCTAAAAGCGATCTCTTCCAGGCAACCATTAGATGTAAAATACCTACTTACGAGTACTTAAGCTGCCTTTTAACATATTTCAGTAGAAAAGACAATATCAAATTATAAATTCGACCCGTGCATAATAATAATGTGTTATTATTAAATCAATTTTTGTTTGTCAATTTTTTAAAATAAGTATTGTTTAGAATAAGTATTGTTGTATTTTATTATTATTTTGTATTTTATTTTTTTATTAAGTATTTGTATTTTTTTTAGAATAAGTATTGTTTTAATCAATTAATGTAATTGGCTTCGGCCGTTTTGATTGTTATTAAATAAATAAATAAATTTTTAGACTACCAGAAAACATGTGTGCCAAATCTCGTGTGTGTTTGTGTGAATATGAATGTATGTTTGTCCAGGGATTTCTCAAGACACGTATACATATTATTTAGTTATTATAAAGAACTAACCTTACAGAATCATACTGGCGCCACAGCAGGCGCGTCGAACAAAATTCTTCATTAGTTATTCCACTATCAGTTGAAACATTATAAAAATATAAAGATCTTCGCAGGATAGAACATACATATTTTCAACGTCTACAATTTACTACAAACTAACATTTACTTATTCTGTAACACAAAACCCTTGCAAGTGCAACTGATTGTGGCTAAGACAGTCCCGCTCAAATTGGATACATTTGTTGCTCACGAATTTTTGTCTTATTGCAAGTCTCATAAGGGTTGTATTGGCATATACATATTTAATGGTTAGTGCTTTGTTCTTAGTCGTATGAGATGCAATTGATGTAGAGGATTAATTATCATATTGCAAGGTGAATAGGGGTGATAATGCCATATATATTTAGTATAGATTAGTGCATTACGCAAATGGAAAAGTTAGTGCTGAGTCAGCTCGATCTATAACCATAAGTGATACAATTCTTGCAAAGTATTATTTATCGTATCGCAAGGTATATAAGGGTGGTATTTCCATATAATATTTAGTGTCGGTTAATGCATTATACTAGTGTAATAAAAGCACTGGGACAGCTCGATATGACTAGACGTTGTATTATTTATTCTGTGCTAGACGTAAGAGTTCTTGACCTTTCATATCGTTCAGTTATTATAATTGTTATTATGTATACATATTTATATTTATTGGTATTGTGATGGTTTTGCCATTTTACACTTAGGTATACTTTAACTTAATGTTTGTGGGGAAAACGAGTATTCTTTGCCTGCTTTTGTGTCCCTACTGACACAAAAGCAGGCAAAGAATACTCGTTTTAAATTTAAGGAAGCATTACTTACTTACTTGGATTTGATTACATAATACATAGTATTTATTGTCATATATGTAAATTTAATTTCAGTAATATCAGAACACTTTTTACAGTTAAAACTTATATCGATATTAAGTTATATATATTTTCATTCTGTCAGTAGTTATTGAGTATCAATGAGGTATTTGTAGACTAAATAGTTACTAAAATCAATCTGAGAACAAACGATTTTTTTTTAGAATTTTTCAGTTATATACTTGCTTAAGTGCTTACGTACATTTGCTTTCATTGTAACTATCTTCATAATATACAAACTTTATTATGACTGTGGCAATTTACTATGTTCATTTCTGAAAACCAATTTACATGATAATACACCTGTACAGTAGTGTACAGACTACATAAACACCTCAACATATAAACAATGGCAGCACTAGCGACGAATTGCTTTGAAAATCAAATCCAAATTTTAGTTCCGATTTCATCCACACGCAGTAATCTCTACATATTGTAGTCTAGTTTACGAGCCCACCTCCGCTCGTGTTATTGTTTACTATCATATCTCAAGCTGTACGTCGCGAGATCTCTACTGAATCTCTACGTAAGATATTCGAGAAATGGTGACTCATTTCATAGACTTTATTGTGTAAAGACAGTTCGCTAGATAGTTAGATATCTAAATAATATCTAGTCTTTAATATAATCAGTTTTTTTGAACAACTTCGCCCTTCTTTCACCGGACGAGTAGAGGTACGGCAGGACGACACCGGTTTATGGTGGAAGTTCCTAAGACCCGCACGAAACGGTACGCTTCCACCTTTATTGTTCGTACCGCTAGGTTGTGGAACTCCCTGCCTGGCTCTCTGTTCCCCACGCACTATAATCCAGCGATCTTCAAAGCGAGAGTGAATCGGTTCTTATCGGGTAAGCACGCTCCATCTTAGGCCATAGCCTTACTTGCTATCAGGTAAACTATGGTCAAGTGCAAACCCGTTCAAGTTAAAAAAAAAAAAAAAAAAAAAAAAAACTAGACCGATATTGATACCGTATCGTACCGTACACCAACTACAAATATCTTGATTGATCCAATCTTATTGCACTTTCCACACATTTACATATAATTTATCATATTTACGAACATTTTCTGCATATGTAAAGTGACGACAAAATATTTTATCTTGACAAAAATAATAATTTTGGAGCGTAGGTGGCATGATCTGACGTATGGCTTATGTATAAATAATACATATAAATTTGTAAACATTCAACATGTAAATTACTGATTACATGTACAACACTGATAACTGACACGTAACAAAAATGTTGGAGTGTTTGTCATTTATTGTAATTTTACAGCCATCAAAACCCAACTGTTTAACATCAGACGAGCTGAAGTCAAACGCAAACTTACATCGAGGTTAAAAAATAATGAGGAGTTCAACAGGTGTGTTGGAATGACTCACTTCATTCATAAACTGAACTTACTCATCATATTGTATGTTGGCGCCACTTGTTTGTACTTCGCAGGTGATCATTTGTTTATCTATCATCGTCATCACTACGATCATCTGTTTCGATGTATTGTAGCTCATTTTCATGTGAACTTTGTAGGTTATGTTCGTATGATTCAGTGCTTAATTGACTTAACACTTACATAGTCGTTTAGTATTCTTCGGTTCTCCTTAAATTGCGTTTTTGTTGTGTCAACAGTTTTATGATGTTTCTTGATTTATGTGCATAATTTGCCGTGTTGTGTGACTCACAGTGCATGAAACGCATGACTCTTGAGTTTTCGCGGAAGTAAGGTCCAAATCTCGTTTTTCTGTAATATAATTAATTTAAATTTTTTTCTCCGTTTGATTTCCTTTCCTACTTTGCAGGATTATTCATACATGTAATTTAAAATTATAGTCAATTCTGATATAATTTATTTATTGTTGACAATTAAAATCAAATTCAATACTTTTAGGAAAGTCACTGAATCTAATAAATAGCCAGTAACCGATTCAATTTGGGCAAAAGCCAATGCCCTTTTCTTGTACTAACATGATGTTAACTATAATACCTTAGTCACTGTGATCCTAAAGATTATAAAAGTCCCATAATAATTTATGTAGTTAAGTTCGTTGAAATTCAGCTTCCACTCAGTTATGTTAAGTTTGTGTGTGGAATTTAATCAATTATACATAACTAAACACGAAATGTCCTTCGCAGTAGTAACTGAAGTCAGGACCACTATATAAATATGCGGTTGTCATAATAACAAGACTCAATAAACTTGAACTCAAGGCCGCATCGTGGCGGTTGAAAATATTTACTAAGAGTATGTTTATGTTTATTTCCAGCGTTCTTAGTTCTACCAGCTCTTTTAAAACGGTTTTATACTTATTTAAATCTTAATCATCATCAGTACGTATTATAATCAGCTGCTAAGCATAGGCCTCTTTTAGCACACCAATAAACCTAATCCCGCGCGGATCTTATTCTGGGACTCCCATTAATATTACCTACGGATACTTTAAACATAAATTTCACAGCGAAACCTTAAAATCTTAAAAAAATCTTTTCCATCGCAACCTTGAATTGTGAATCACGTATCTCGAAGGCCTCAATCGTCGAGTGTCTCGGTCAAGTAAATTGATTTCTAAAACAAATAAACTGTTTTCACGGTCTTTCACCCTCAATGTTTTTCTGCCAACGGTAAATACAATCGGCGTGACCTGCTTGTAGACTCTCACGACCTTACTGAAGACATTGTACCTGAGCGGTTTGCTGATTCGGAAATAAGTGACGGTACGGTTTTGGTGGTATTTAGCGTTGATGCCCAATCGCAGTTTAAGAGGGACATGTCTTTGTCTAAATGTAGTATAGATTGTCTTGCTGACCTTATTGCTGAGCAAAACATTTGCTTGATCAACACAATCAATGTAATTTCTAATCCAGTACAAGTGTACTCTACCTTATACAATGTTGCTTGTGCGAGTTTCGCTTCAGGGAACTTGGTGGTTAAATACTCTAAAACAGAGAAAAAATGCTTATGCTCACATAAATTTACCTTCATCATACCTACAATATTGTTTATACGCCCAGCAATTTCCATATTCCATCCACAACCAAGTTATTATTCAATCTAAACGGTCGCCGTGTTCAGCCTGCTTATGACATTTTTTCAATCGTCCGCACGAGGCACAAGGAATCGTGCCACGTTCCCGTGCCTTATTTGCATATCGAATCCATTATGGCCGTCGTGTTCACATGCATGTGCAGCGCTGGCTTTGCAATTTGCAACGTGAGATTGGTCTTAGACAGGTGAGGTATATGGCTAACGTTGTTTTGCTTATGGGTCATCTGTGCTTCTTATCTGTAATGTTTTAATACGATAGCCGTTTTCAAGTGTCAGTAACATCTGTGCCATGTAGGTAAATGCCGTGACAAATAACAGTAGTTATCTTTTAATTGTCTTTATTTTTGTTTTGATTAGTAACCGGTTTCACTTAAACAACCGCGCTAGATTGAGGATTAAGTCTATACAGCAAAATTCATCAACGGATCTAATTTAGTTTGCTTGTGTACATGCTAAAGATAGATTTGTCTTATAACTTTAGTATAAGACTAAAACTCGTATACATAACCGATCCATTCACAAATAATTATGCAAACAGTAACTCACCAAACATCGAATTTAACTGTACAACGTCTGCGGCCACTCAATTAAAACATACATAATATCTGAGTCATTCGAGCAGATGTGCATTTAATGTTGATTATTCTCAAACGGAAGAAGCATTTAGTTTTGCAATGTCCTTCACACTCCTCTTTAACATAACATACAACACCCTGCCCGTCCATTCGATGTGGCATTGAACTACTTGAGACCATTGTCATGGAAAACTGTGAACTTTACAATAGATGCGACCAAGTTTGAGCATATTGAGCATGGAAATGAAACATGAACTGAATACGTACATAGTTACATTCTAGATTATGTTTTACTGCTGATTGCAAGCGTTATTAGAGTAAATGCAATAAAAGTTTCAGAATATTAAGCTTTACTTATTTATGTAACTGATGTTGAATTTAAAACAAGTAGTCCAGATGGTCTAGACGTTTCGAAATAATTATATGCTCTTCTTTGGCTATTGTATGTATTTTGTAATGTAATTACAAATATCGACGTAATTACCCTTGAAATAAAGTCCAATATGGTGAGTGCAGTGATTGCAGGTTGCTCCCAATAGGTAACATTGAGGCTGCAAGTAATTATTGTGTGCTTTTTGCATGTTGGAGAAAGTAGATGGACGAGTGGCCAGAGCAGAGTAGGTACTGGCTGACCTTGGACCGATTACGGCTTTTTTATTCCATTTAATGAGTCAATTGAGTTTTTTGTGCGGCCTGTTTTTATTGCCAGAATTAAAATGAAAAGTTACGAAAGAAATCAACTTAAACCAAATTCTAAACTATTCAAACCAGATTTACAGAATCAGCCCAGATAACATAGACTTCCAAAAATAACTGGTAGGGTTTAAAATAGCATTTAATAAAGACCTTGAAATCCCAAATCATTAGCCCAAAAATCCAAAGGTCTAGAGCACATGAAGGGCACATTATAAGACCGTCATCCTTCATCAAGATCCATTCAGAATCCTTATTAGGATCCACAAAGCCGTTTGATCCAGGACTGCATTTCTCACAATGGAAAGAAGTTCACAGACAGTGCGTCATCGCCTCTAAAAAGTAAAAGAACAAACACACATTTGATACTTTATTTTTATGTTTTTTACTCTGTTTGGGGAGCCGGGTTATTATAAAAAGTAACACGTCCGCTTTAGCTTGTATTTGTGTTGAATTGTAAGTGGAATCCGCTTACCTGATGTATGGGTGAAACCTAGAACCCCAGTGCACCAGATTCTGCTAACGGCTTTCGGCTTTAAAGCATTTGGGTAAACACTACATCTGCGTAAATTAATGTTTATTCTTTACAATGTTAGTAAACGAATGAACATAGTTATTGCTGATTAAATCATTTAGGGAAATTGCAATCCAGGCTTATTTAATAAATTATATAAATAAGCCTATATTATTTATTATATTAATTGGGATTTTATTTGATTTAATTTAATTAACAGTTTTCGTTAATTTATACAGATTGCGTATATCCGGTTTATCCTTAATTCACATATGTATTTATAAATACCAACCACATGACCACTCTGATTACATCTATAATTATAAAATCTTGAATAAAAACTTTCTTCTACCCAAATCCACGACTAAACTCATGAACCCAAGCAAAAGTCAGTGACCTCACGAATACCAACTGCAGATGCATCGCTCTTATCTTTAATTACATAAGGTTCATTTTGTAATTCGTCTGATATTCTGATTAGCATTGAAAAAGTTCTGGTTGGCTGGTTGTCAAAAGTGCGGACAATGGTTTCGCGGCACCGTGCATACGAGGGGTCATGGCTCGGTGCATCTAATTATTATGTTAAGTAAGTAACTGCATAGATTATATTATACGGAGACAGTTTACTAGTAATAAAGAGCCATTAGCTGAACAATTCTAGTTTAAGTTGAAGTACTTTACTATATCACGCGCGAACCAAACATCATCTATATTTATTTGTCGTGTGTACGTTTGACCCTTCTTCACGGTCCAACAGCTGAACTTATTTGGATGAAATTTAACTAAACAGAACTAAATTACGTTTTATCCCGGATTAATGCGAACTGCGTGGTGACACTAGAAATAATCAATTTTTTTTTACCGTAATTAGACATCTATCGAGTGTGATGTTGTCAAGTGACCGTAGCATAGACTATAAAGCGGCGGTCCCATGACTGTTCCCTGCTGCACCCCATGCCTGCGACGGCCGACGACCGAAGGAACTCTTGTTTTATTTTCGTCACTACGCTCGTAATCTCATCGGAATTAGAACAGTACATTAATTTTCATGATTTCCGCTGGAACCATCAAAACAAAGTGATGTTAAGTCACTTAAACGCAATGGTGTGATTGTTTTAATTGTACGTTCTATAAATAAATAGATTACTTTCTGAAGACGTACTTGTTATTTAGAATCAACGAGAGATTGTTTGATTGGTGTTTTGTTTCTTTCTAAAATTGATAATTTGGAAAAAACAACGCTAATCAGCTAATCCATCTTCAGACCAAGTTTTTAGTAATTAGGTATATGCCGTTATAAATTAATTTTTATTATTAAATTACATATATTTTCTATAGATTGAAAAACGCATTATAAAACACTCCCTCTTTGGATTCAAAAGCTTACGGAATAATTTGTTCTGATATCTCCCATTGTCCCATTGTTTACTTGTATTATGTAAATTTTACTCTTTTAAATGAGGCATATGACAGTAAATTTCATTTATGATCCATATACGGATTTTATTGCTTACCGCTGACATGGGCAATTTGCAAATCATGATAATGTGTTCTAAGTAGTTCAAGTTAAGTAAGCGGTAGATAGCTCGTTACGCCTTCCTTATGATTTTGCGTACATTTGCATACATTACTTGTGTAATCTGCTTTCTTATTTCTTGTTACAATGTTATAAACATTTTCACGGTGCGAAATTTATCTTTCACTTTTTATTATCTAGTTTACTTTGTTTACATTAAACTCTCTTGTTATAATTATCTAGTAAATTGTTTTTAATGTTTAGAGGCATAGCTATTGACTATAGCTTAGACTGGTCTGCTATTTACTAATCTACTAATAAATTAACACTCGCACATCCAACATTCAAAAAGAAATCTTTTTATGGCTCATCATTTACTGTACAAGCTGTTACTTTATGGAATTCTCTGCCTATCAACATTCAAAAGGCTCAGACAATTGATTCCTTTAAAAAACAAGTAAAGGAATTTTATCTCGCTTCCCTTCAGTGAAAATTGCTGTTATTACTTATTTCTACTACTATCACCTTTAAATATTTTGTTGTGTATTATATGTATTTGTATATAAACAATAATTTTATTATATTAAGTATGTGTATTGCGTATTTATATGTATATATATATATATGTATATATATTAGTAAAATTTCTTTTTTCCTTTTTGTTGTACACCACATTCTTCTTTTTTTTCTTTTGCTTATTTCTCTCCAGCTGAAGGTTGCCTGGAAGAGATCGCTTTCAGCGATAAGGCCGCCGCTTGTGGCACTAGTTAAGGTGCAATTTGTTCTATGTACTGTTTTTTTTAATATGTGTCAACAATAAAGAGTTAATCTATCTATCTATCTATCTATCTATTTTTGAAAATACTTTCTTCTGTAAGACTTTCTTTGACAATTGACTGAATAATAAAATTAGATGATGTTATCGATTTTATATCATGTTGACTAATAAACATATACATATATACTTATTACCTATTCTAGTATGTAATTGTTATAATGTTGACTATATCCTTCTAAACACTTACTTGCAGTATTATAGTTACCGGATGCAGGTCTTCTCACGTCATCTTCACCCTATATCAAGTTGTTATCAAAGCTTACCATCTGTCGTCTAGCCGAGATTTGGACTTAACTGTTTAACTTGAAGCTTATCTACCAGGCTTTGTGTGCTTAAACATTTGCTGTCACAATATAAAATATTTACAACGGTGATTAGGGATACGTTTATAATAGTTTATATACTTAGTTTATTTTTTCCATATATTAATATAAAGAAAATACATTTATTAGAGCAAATTATATTTTAAACTAATAAACATTAACATTTATTACCTCAAACAAATTGCTTGGATATATCCAGTTAGTATTTGTCTTCACGTTGAATGATTCGGGATGAAACGAAATCATACAGAATGCGTTCTGTTTCCACAACAAAACCAAGCTGTTGTCTGAAGTTAATTTTAGTTTACATTAAACAAAGAATTCACAATAATTTCTTCAATAAGAATAGACAGTTTTCCTTTCTTTTACTCGTAATTACATCAAAACATGATAAATGTTTACAAATATTATGAACCGGCAACAGCAGTGATTGTACAATCAGCCTCGTAAATCAACCGCCAGTGTTATCGGAGTTGATCTCAGTCTCAGCACACTCCGATACTCTCACAATAGCTATTGCATCATTTACAGCTCGCACAATAACGATTCAATATTTACCATGGACTGTATAAGTCGAATACTTCTATTATCTTATCTTCTATAAGTACTTCTAATGCTTACTAATCAATATGCTGATGTAGGTATAGCGTGATATTTTATTTAATTTTCTCTTATGTGGTTGATCATGTGCATTCATTTGCCACTGCTGGATGCTGGAGGTCGCGACTGCGTTGTTTTGGAATAATAATTAGCTTTGGCTACTCTTCTTTCAGCCACCACACCATTACACCAAAATACTAAAAGTTTAGTTTAGTTTATGAGACAAACATAATAACCAAATTATTTTTTACGTGGGATAGGTTTGCGTTTGACTGCAGCCTGCCTGCTAAAAAACAACAAATACGTTTTTGCTTTAATTTCATACATACATACCTACAATTGTTGAAATTTTCGCTGCTATGCGTCGTCTATTAGGATGTTGTTTCGTTAATTACAAACAAGAGCGTGAAACAGCAGCTAACTGGGGCACGCCAAATTCGCTCGACGCGTGGGGCACGCATTCATACTCCACAAGAGAAATATGCCCAAAATACATAATTCAAAATAGTCGCACTCTTTACACCGAGCTTTAGGTATTATGAAATAGTTGTTAAGTGAAAACCTTAAGCATCACAGCCATATAATATGTCTGTATGTATCAATTCACAACAATTTTAAATTAAGTACTTAATTGAGCAGTGGCTAAAGATCCTGACTATCTTTACGTATCATTATACTGATAGTGTGTAGGATTAACAGATTTCATTAAATAACTTATATGGTGACCTATACCTACATATTACTTATGTACAAATTGAAACTGCACGTGTGCTTTTCAGTAATTGATTTTGCTGATGCAGAAAGTTGACATGTTTGATGTGTCACCAGATCTTGGCTTTTTTTATAATTATATCATTCAAAATAAAAAAAATGTAAAGATCTTTGCTTTACGAAATCATCAGATATCTGATAAATAATTGCTACCAAAAGCTGCCTATAAAAAATTAAGAAAATTACTCAAGTTTCTCAATTTAACCAATTTTCCTTCCTCAAGAAATTTGACAATACTCTATATAAGTATAAAGTTTCTGTATATTTTCAGCTTCATACGTATTTGTAATCTCTCGCGTCTTTTATCGCAGATTGTCTTCAAGCCCACATAAGTGGAACAGTATTGACATTGTTTTCATTATCTCAAATTACCGAGTCTGTTAGAAACTTGATACTACATTGTCAAAGAGAGAAAAACTTTGTTAAACCATGGTAGAAATCGGCCATTATTTTGTTAATCGCTGTCGTCTTTATATTTTAAACAATTACCCTTTATGCTAAAGCTGGAGAGTAATTGAGCGTGCTAATTTTATTTTTAACTTTTTGGCTAATTGCTTTGACTTCAAATTAAGTTTTAACTTTCTTCTAGCCATCGTATATAATTTTTCAAAACTTTGGATGTCTTAATCAACAGAAAATCAGTTTATTTCATGTAAAGTAAGTGAGGTGGGGTAAGAGGGTCAGCGGGGCAAAAGGGTCACGAGTCCATAACTAGTAAACTAAAGCGTTTATCACTTTAAGCTCTCCGTCAATAAAACAGAAAAGTCGAATTAGTTTGAACGGTTTTCACTAGATGTCGCTACGTTAGTCAAGAGCCGCCAAAAATGAGTAAACGTCAGACAGTTGTGAATTCGACTAGCACAAATTTGACGCGTTATTTTGCAAGTGAATAATTACTTCAAAAAAGACTGAAACAAATAATTTTATGGTGAATATACAGCGTGAAAACTGTAAGTATTGTGTTTTATTAGTTATTTTAGATTAAAAACCACAAATAATACGAATTTCTTTCACTTGTAAATTCTACCCTCAAATAACATTAGCTGGTGTAAGAGGGTCACTATTGACGGGGAAAGAGGAACATATGTTTCTCTTATTACCCCATGGCAGGGAAGACAAACATTTTGAATATGTCATTTTTAACTATGTAGTATGAATGAAAAGGTATAAAAAGTACCTAGGTACCTAATGTAACAAAAATGTTTTCATGTAATGAGCTAAGGAAAAGGTATAAGACTGTTTAATTTTATTTTTTGTATGTTTTTGTGTGAGATTAAATAGCTAAAAAAATATCACTGGTCCAGTTATTTTTAGTTTGTTACCCCTGATCGAACCTGTATGTTCCTCTTACCCCGAATTGGATTATACTTTATTTACATTCTAAATGAGACCTTATTTCAACCACAGTAAGATTCAATATTGACTGAAGCAGTTCTACCTAGAACTTCACGAGAATTTAGCAACGAATATTTAAATTCAAACTTAAACTGTATGAAATACAACGACTGTCCCTCTTACCCCAGTTGAGGGGGAAGAGGGACGTTTTTACAATTTGGACATTTACACAAATATCGTCGTAACAACTATTAGTAGCGCAATGAAACTTTGTCTACGGGAAGCTAAAACATAAAGGCAAGTTTTGTATGTTTCAAAGATCTTGTAAGACTTTATCTGTTCTTCCTAGACCACAAAATATTTTCCTGAAAATGAAGTATGTTCCTCTTACCCCACCTCACTTATTCGGATTAACATTCCATAATTTGTTATTATTACGTAACCGGAAATATTTTGTGATTCGATAAAATAATTTTCTTTGTAAACTACGTTATCAGCAAATTATTTATATTTATGTGTTTGTTGTTAAAATATGCTTGTCAAAGTTATCGTATTTCGAGCCATTAGATGGAATATTTAATTAATTAGGTCAGTGGGTTTATCAACACGCGATAGTTTATAGGTGTGGTAGAGTGGAACATTGAAAACATAAGAGAAGAAACATTACATTTGTTTTTGTGTTTTATTAGTCGTAAGAGTCTATTCCAATGAAGTAAGTGTGTAGGTATGTATGTATGTATGTTTCACTTAAAACCACAGTGTCGCTTCAAGCGACCATGTGGTCAAACGTCAAACTTGTATTACAAAATAATCTCTTACAAAATTTTGAATTATTCTTAATTATATCATATACTTACACATGGTGCTGTGTTTAGAATTAGCTTCTTTACCTTTTTTATTATTTATTTCATTATGTACATATGTCTCTGCTCAGAATACTCAATCATACTTTGATAACCTTGCATGTGTATTGTTTAATATTCGGTCGGCTCGTAAAAATAACGCGCGGTCGTTGCTCTGAGAGTTCACGGGTCTAGTGCTGCTGAGTCAGACCTAGGTACGTGTATACTAGGTTTTATGACAAGTGAGAGCTTAACTAATAATGTTTGTTACAAATCTGCGATATGAATACTACATACCTAAATGATATAGTAGGTCACACTACATTTTTTACTGACTATTATTGTGATCAAGGTAATTCCTATCCAATGTTCTAATACTTGTTGCTTAGTAGCTAAAGAAAATGTCGGTATTTAAAAGTATGGTTCTCATAATGAAGGTTACATGCATATTGCAGTATAGAAATCAAAAAGAAATATATTGTTTTGTATGGAAGTGATATAAATTACATAATCCACACATAAGATTTTGCCCTTTAACTTGAGCCAGTATGTATTATAAACGTGGACGATTTTATTGTTTGTCTAATGCGAACGGTATTTATAATTGTATTCCATGAAAAGCTTAAAATGCTTTGTTTTAAATAAGTTTTAGTAATAAAAGTAATGCATGACAAAACTTAAAAATAGTAACTATTAAAAGTATTTAAAATATTGCTTCTTAAAGTAATCCTATCATATTTTTTCTTCATACATCACTTATACTTGTTGATTGATATTTATTTCAAGTAAGTACTAATATTGTTTATAAGACAAAACCCTGTACGAAAGCGCCGGCGGTTAAATAGCATCCAGTTATTACACTACACAGTTAAGTAGCCATATTTTACTTTTAGAGCCAATTTTAGTAAAGTAGTTAGCTTGGTTAACTCCAGGTCTATGGCCTATTTACTATTCTCGTATAATGGACTTACGCAAAATTATGGTTAGATTCTAACATGTTGGTATCTAATAAGAATAATCTACTCTAATCTAAGTTTAGAGTTAGAAAAGATGTAACATAGTACTAATAATTTGGATTTGTCTCTCCTATTCGCGCACATGATAGGGCCGAAATCAATCAGATTCGCCTTGGACAAATATGTACATACATCAAGTAGGATGTCACTTCTCTCTGGGTCGTACTAAAAAGAAAATATGAAATTCCTGCAACACAACACAATACAAATCATATATAAATTTTAAGCCATGTATCTTGGTTATATAGACGTCATTTGTCTAAGTATAGACGTATGAGTCGGAAGTTATACCAAGTACTTAAATAAAAAATTACATACAAAGTGTTTGAAAGAAAAAACTATTTCCTTTGCTCCAATTAAACCCTACACGGTAACTAGAATACAAATAGAAACAAAGTGATTTATCAGGATATCGGTGAGAAACACTGAGGCGTACCTCAAGGCTCCGTTACTGCACCACTTCCTCTCCTTTGTTCTATCGAGGAACTTTGACAGCTCCTTTCTATTCGAGACGGTTCATTTGATTTGTAGCATTGAGGGGATATAGCGGTGCATGTGGATTGTGATTTATTTCAATGTGAAGTAGACATAACGATATATGTATAAGAATAGGAGTGACAATACTGCATATACATAATTTATGTCTGGACTCTAAACTATCACCATGCCAAAAATCATGATGCATCATTGCTCATTTATGGTATGAGAGACTAAGTAACAAATCAATAAACACTTCCGATCTGTAATTTTTTACTTTCCACACCTTATTTACGCTTCTTTTTAGACAAGTAATTGTATTTTTTTTTCATGAGATAGGTTCACGCTTGTCTACATCTTGCCAGATGTTAAACAACGTTTTAACAACAATACAATGTTATGATTTTGATGTGATCACTTTTCATTCTGAATCCATAGCATACGGTAGATTAACACTTCTTTTCACCAAGAACGTAGTAATAAAAGTTATAATATATCTTCATGTTTTCTGCAATTTTTTCTCCCATTCTAAATTCTTAATAGCTTTCTAAGAACTTACAAACCACTTACAATGTTTTCGAAGGAAATCTAAAAACACGAGTGTTTTTGTTTCTTCCCTATTGGGTACGAAAAACATAAGCATTAAAGTTTTAGAAATGTTATAGGTAGGTTTATTGATTGAAATAGTAAGAAAAACCTTTTATTGCGCAATTTACAATGTAAATAGTCTTAAAAACTACTGTCGACTTATTGTTACTTAAAAATATATTAAACAGATTAAAAAAAACATACATAGTATTCATACATACATATGTAGGTTTCTCGGTGCAAAATTCAGTTAAGCTCAAGTTGATTTTTTTAATGTTTTTTTTTTTTTTTTTGTTTTTTACATTAGATAGGCTCACGCTTGACTACAACTTGCCTGATGTTAAGCAACGTTATAATCTACGATCTAGCGCGCTTGCCTAGAAGAAACCGGTTTACTCTCGACTTGAAGACCGACAAATTATAGTTCAAGGGGAATAGAGATTCGGGCAAGGAGTTCCACAGTTTGGCTGTTCGCACGATAAAAGTCGAAGCGAACCGCTTGGTGCGAGTCTTTGGAACCTCAACTGTATAACGGTGCCTTCTTGCCGTACCTCTACTCGTACGATGGTAAAATGGGGCTGCAGGAATTATATTATGCAATTCCTCCGCACACTCTCCGAAATGCAACCTGTAAAAAACCGAAAGACTGGCCACCTTACGGCGGTGCTCAAGGCTTTGTAATTTTGAGCTACAGAGTGAGTCTTTCGCGATGAGTTTTGTAATTATTTTTATATGGTGCTCTAACTTATGCAATGAAACTGCGTAAACTATTTCATAATTATAACGACGCTTATTAAATCTACTCATTTGAGAAGTGTTCTAAAACTTTAATAAGTAGGTAAGTAAATAAGTTAGTCCAGAACAAGTTATTTTTTTTAATAAATAGTCATTTAAAACCTTTTTTATTCTATTTAATTTTAGACTATTATGCAACTATAAATAATTGTTACGGCCAATTTAAAATACTTAAACTACATTAATTAAAATCAGGTATTAAACTGCTATTTAAAAATCCTTAATTTACAATCACTACTTAAGTACGATTCAGTAAAACTTGGCCTTGTTTTCATCCTCACTTACAAAATCAACTCACTTGCTGACCCAATTTTTAATTAAAATAAACTTGATTTATAAAAGAATCGAGTTTAAATGCAATTTTGGTGTCTTTGTTTATAACTGGTATTAAATAAGCGAAAATAAAGTACTCATTATTATTAGTGTTTAAAGCATTGATGTGATAGTATGTATATGTATATGTACTTATAGTCAAGATACAGGCTAACGCCTAGTTTGGGGTCTACTGTTTATACTACAAGCCTATTGTATTGTAATTTAACTAAAATATGAATATTGCAATGTGTAGGTTAAGTTTTCAAATGGCAAATAAACATATTTTTACTTTACTTTTTTAGTCATTACAAGGGATCTGAGTAAGTAATTATTTTATACCAAATTCAATCCACATCGGTTCCACGTTCGAACGTCAAGAAGTAAAACCAAACGGACGCACAAATTTTCGCTTTCATAACATTAGTTGGATTTGCACTGGCTTTTAGCCGCTTACCGTTTTAAGACATTTGCAAACACCATAAATGAATAGTTAATATTATTACGAAGCCAGCGCTCCCTTTGTTTGTTTCTCTTACTTTAACGCCATATTCGTCGCGATCTATTTTGGTCCTGCTCCCAACACGGTACATCTCTCTATGGCTACAAACTCATTTGTGGCTTTACTACCGTGACCTATGTTTTTACAATAATACTTACTTTTGTAACGTTCTATCGTGGTTGAATCACTGCCTGTGAATTAGTTGGCACGTGAATGCATTTCCTGCCTAGCTTTGTGTATCATACTTACTTGATGTTTAAATGAATAAATGGCCAAGTGCTAGACGAACTCACCCTTCGAATCTTGTTTGAATTTTGGTGTTATATTCTGTTGGTAAGGACCCTAAAATATTGTGAAAGAGATTATGACTTTTAATGGCTTCAATATGCTAAAAATGACAATGTTCGATTTAACAATGGCCTACATACATTATATTCATACCTACCTACAGGCTTTATAATAAACCCATAGTTTATATTCATCCTTGTATGCAAATCTTCTTCCAAACGCACCAATTGAAAGGACATCCAGTAATCACTCGGCAGGCACGTGCTACACTTCCTCGTTTATCATTTATATGTTATCTTTCATCTGATTTGGTGTGTGTTCCTTGGCATACAACTCTTCTCCTATCATAACATGTATCCGTTATTTTTTAATCGTCTTCCATTTTAATATTATTAAAATACATTATTCATAGTGTCCTTTCATTTGAAAGGAGCCAACCATTCAAAGGAGTAAGTTGGCACCTCTTACTTCCTACATCACTTGCCTTCTTCTATCTGATGTGAGTTTCATAACATAGGCATTACAGAAGTACCAACATAGGTGTCTGGCCGGCGCCTGTGATGTCATCTGTTAGTTCATTCGTTCATCTTGTCTGTGCCTAAGTCTCTAGGACACTCGCCATCTGCGCTTGTGGCTGGAGTTTAGCCTGGATTTACATCAAACTGAACGTCTTTTCATTTAGAATGTTAAAACAAAACATATTGCTAAGGCGTTCATTTTTTCCGGAAAATCCCAGGATTTATCGCAGTTAGGGTTTTTACAGTAACATGTCTACAAGATAATACATATGGGTACGATCCATTGTAATGTCCTGTCAGGTAAACAATGTATTTTTAACTGCCTTTTAAAAAACACATAACTTTTACATAAGGTTTTAAGTCCTCACAAATATGCAATTTAAAACTTTGATATGATATTTCAGGTTTTAGTTGTTTCCAAATAACTGTGTTAAAAATATTTATCGTGTACTTACTTTACTAAAAACAATTGATTTCTAGTCAGCCTAGTATAGATAGATTAAAGTATAAATAGATTACACACATTAAATATTTTGTGCGATAATACGCCAGTTTTGCCACCAAATAGGCCAAATTGACAACACATTTATCCGAGTTTACGTTATTCTTACAATTGGTAACATTTATCAGCCATTAAACCGTGTGTCCAGTGGTCATTAATTAATTATCTAATAGTTCTAATACAATTAGTAACCAATTGCTCTTTAAAGTGATCACTCGAGCTTTACGATGTAGTTGCAGTAAATACGTAATGTATCGTTTACTAGTTTAGATTAGTCGTAAGAGTATTTGTTTTGTTTAGAGAGTTTTAAATGGTGGTAGTTTGAGAGGTATCTGATTACGTTTTATTTGATTCGACTATGAATTGCATTTATACACGTTGTTTATGTTTTTTTCATAATGTTCCTGTTTAGTATATGCGTCGCAAAAATTATTGCTAAATTATACTGTCATATATGTATAACTAATATGTATATAATATGGCAAAACCGTTCATTAATTTTGACAGTTATCTTCATCAAATCAAATGTCTGACTTAATTGAAATAACTTATATAACACGATTTATTGATATCTAGGAACATAATAAAACACTAATACAGTGTTTACATCGATAATGTTTCCAATAGTTCCTGAACTAAACCAAATTATTCAATATTCATACTTTAATATAATTATTCCCATTGTTACAGAGAGTCCCGCGCTAGACTTCAGCAGACACCGCGTAGTGACCCCACTCCTGCACCATGGGAGGACGAAGCGGGCAATACTGTCCACCAGAGACGATGTAAGTACTAACAAGAGTATATTTTTACTTGCTATAATACCATCATAGTATTAACTTCCAGCTAAAAGTCTTCCACTTCTTATATCTAGGTACCGTGTAGGTAAGCGTGTTACACCATAGGCTGCAGCATGCTGGACTGTAGTCAAACGTAACTTATATAAAGGGCGGCGAAAATCTAGCCATCCTTTTCCTATAAAAGATAAAGATAAAGAATCTTTATTGATAATGTAAAGTTGTAACGTAGGTATAAGTACTAATATCATAAAATATGCTACACAAATTACAATATCTCGTCACATTGAATTTATAACATTTAAGTAGTTTTTATAAACTTTTAGAAATTACAATGTCAATTTTATTAATGACTATAAGGAGCCATGCTTGCGAAATGGATGGAATAATTTCATTCCATCTGTCGTTATAAAAGTCACGTATAATAAACTGGGTTCTATAACCATTTTCGCATTTGTACATGAGTTAATATTATTAGCAATGAAGATAACGAATATAATATCCAACATTTAGAACGGATGCAAACAATGTGATCGACCTCAGCTGTGGTTGATGACCGTTGTATGCCTAAATGTGCTCATTTGTGCAATTATCATATTTATATACTTTCCGGTCTGATGATGCAATGCGGACCTTCAAGCATTTGAAGGTCCGCATTGCATCATCTTGAGCTTCCTTCCGAATACTGTTTAGATTGATATGATTAGAATTTCAGCTATGATTAATATCATGTTTGGTGTAATTAGTAAGTTAGAAACTAGTGTCGAACTGCCTAGCTTCAGATATGGCATGGCAGGACGATTTCTGCCTGTAATAAAATTAACAACCATTGCAACGTTTCTTCGGTTCACAAAAACAAACACATAGATATGAATTTCACCATCAGTTTCGAGCTGAAATTAGTACTGATCATAAACATTTTCCACGTTTCAGAGCGGCGCACATCATTCACAAGTCCAGCTGACAGTGCCAGTGGACGGGGAGCAGTTCCACCTAGACCTGGCGCTGAACGAGGACCTGGTAACCGGAGGACACACGCTGCAGTACCAGCGGGGAGGAGAGACGGTGAAAGTCACACCCAGCAAGGAGGTAACATCATCATATACCTGTTTCTATCCACTTCTGGACCTTAAGTCTTCCAAGGAAAGCCTCTCGCCTCGACTTTGTTTTTCTTCTTCTTCTGTCCTATACTTACAATCTTTATAGTATCTTAGCTCCGCTTGAGTTCAGGGCTCTCTACGCTAGGCCTAAAGAGATAAAGAGATTAATAAAACAGCTGTTTGGGATTAACGCTTACACCGTGGAGCAACTAAGAATCTGATAAATACTTGACTCATATTTGTTCTGTGTGGGGCAGAAAACGTCCACAGTAATTTTCCCTCTTGGCATGTCTTTGACTGAGTTCGGCTTCAAGCTTTCTTCGGTTCTTGTTTACACTTCGGTTCATTCTTTTTTGTTCCAGGATCTAGACTTATGCCACTACTCCGGCAGTATACGAGGCAGGCCCGACTCCTGGGCGGCCGTGTCCACCTGCCGCGGGGTGAGGGGAGTTATCTTCGATGGAGAGAAGATGCGCTACATCGAACCTGCACAAGGTATAATTGAAATCTGCTATTTATTTTGTCCGCGCATAAAGAAGTGAGGATTTTGACGTTGTTTATCACTTTGGAAGCAGCTTATCTGCCTCAAGCTTATGTTGCTGGTTATTGGCTTCTATAAACTGGTTTCCATGCAGACAGTGCCAGGTAATTTTTAAATGTTGATCGGCTATCAAATATAGTTTCGAGATATTAGAGATAATCATGACTAAAAAGGTCACTGCCAAACGGTTTATCTTTAGCATATAGATAATAATTTCCTAAATACTATATCTTCCAATCACACGTGTTCCAGGCCCGGAGATCCAATCAGCGCACTTCCTGTACGACCACAACGACCTCAACACGGAGTACAAGTGCGGCTACGAAGGGGGAGTCACCAACAACACCGCCTACGACCCCCTGCTGCTGCAAGCGCACACGGCGCAGGAGGAGATCAGGAGGATCCGGGCCAGCAGAGTGAGTATAGTGAAGGAATTGTTTGTAAGCGAGAGTGGAGCGATGTTTTAAGTGTCTGCTTTGCATCCTGACGCAGCCAAGTTCGAATCCAGTCCTACACGAATTACTTCTTTTTTAAATTACATGTAGATTTGCACTCGCTTGACGGTAAAGGAAAGTATGGGGAGGAAACAACTAAAAACAAACAAATTTGTTTGTTGTCCGAAACCGGTACGAACAGTTGTCCAATACAAAATATGTTTCTCACTCTCTTCAAAGTCTCTCCAAGGTTACCATCTGGCAAGTTTTTGCCAGTCTTGCATAAAAATATTACTCATTAATCCTAAACTTCTTTCCACTCCAGTACAAGCGAGACACTGACAGCAACCAGGTCCGGGGTCCCTTCAACGCGAACAAGCAGAGTCGCTTCGTGGAGCTGGTGCTGGTGGCTGACCACCGGGAGTTCCAGGCGAACGGGGACAGCATACAGACTGTGCACTCGCAGCTCATACAAGTCGCTAATATCATCAACTCTGTGAGTATATTGTATCAACTTTTTCATGAAGATAAACATCATTTATCTGTACTAAAACATGATGTCATTTTCACAGTTATAAAAGTATCTAAATTATAATATGGACTTAACAACAAATAGCAACTATTATTTTAAGAACATTTTAATACACTTTTGCTTTTGGGGTCCTGTCTACTGCTTTAGGATTCCCTGTGTTGCAGTAGCCGGTTCTTGCAGTGTTTTACTTTGACAATTCATTATTGAAATTAATAACAGATCAATTAACACAACATGTATCATCAACTCTATCAATATAGTGTAGAACTTCCCCTATGAATTATTATTGCGAAAAATTTACGAAGAGATGCGACTCATGGAAGAGCGATGCTAGATAAAATCGATAAGACTCAGTGTTAATTTGTTTCTTATATTAATGTCTGCAGGTATACACCCCCCTGAACATCTATATAGCGCTGGTGGGCGTGGTGGTGTGGAACGAGCGCGACGAGATCAGGCTGGACGAGAACGGAGACACCACGCTCACCAACTTCCTCAACTATAGGGAGAGGAAACTAGTCGTCGACATACCCAACGATAATGCACATTTACTTACGTGAGTACTATTTACGTAGTTCTCACATGAACGTAGCATAAACCAAATTTTGGAACTATACCTGACTGACACCAATTATCTAGCAATCTTCAAAGCGAGAAAAGCTATCTTCAAGGCGAGAGTCAACCGGTTCTTACTTAATAAATAAACTCAAGTAAGCCAACAGCTATTGGGTGTTACATGTAACACTGTTCCTGGTTAGGAAAAAGGAACATACACTGTTGTTGCGCCAACTGGTATCCACCTTTATGTTTACCCTGAAAGAAACTCTGATCAAGTGCACTTGACTCGTTTTTCCTGATACATTAAATCTATAATCAAATCATTCATTCAATTATACAAGATACCGCGGGCATTCACTGGTGTTACATACAGGTCGAATTGTTTTTGAAGTCGATTAAATAGAATTTAGAGTTTATAAGAGTAAACTTACAATATATTTTATATTAATAAATGTTTTCTCTCCCTTCAGCCGGCAGAAGTTCAAAGAAGGCGTGGTGGGCAAGGCGCTGAAAGGGCCTATGTGCACGTTCAAGTTCTCCGGCGGGGTCGCCACCAACCACTCTGAGGTCATCGGGCTGGTCGCCACCACCATCGCGCACGAGATGGGACATAACTTCGGGATGGAACACGATACCGGTTAATAACACTACATTCAGTGTAGAACGTTGAATCCTTCATCAATTTTCTCATGCTCAAATTAGTCCGTATTCTACTAAAAAATCACAAAGGCCACTTTAATTAAAATTGAGGGTTTTGGAGGAGGGACACACCTAGAAACAAACAAATTAGTTTGTTATCTGAGGTTGTCCAGGAAACGTCGCACCGGCACAATACTAAACATCTTTCCAAAGATCATTTATTCTTTCCATGTTTTTATATTCATTAATTTTAAAAATTGTTGCTGTATGTCCGTATGTAAAATTTGAATTGACATAAATATATCCAAATTTTAAATGACGTGATACAATATTACTACATTTTGTAACTTTTAGTACTTAATTTATTTTGAATATGTTGATCCTACCATATCTTATTATAATTCCAGACGAGGCCTGCCAGTGTCCGGACGAGAAGTGCATAATGAGTCCGTCGAGTACCTCCGTGATCCCGGTGCACTGGTCCTCCTGCAGCCTCAAGTCACTCGCACTCTCCTTCGAGAGGGGAATGGATTATTGTTTACGGTAAGGACATTTTATTTTAGCTTTATTTAGTGAAGAAACTGGAGTCTTAAGTTCAGGTCAGTATATGTGTGGTCTACTCCAGTTTTGGCCATAGTGTCGCTTAAAGTGAACTGGTGGTCAAATGCCTGACTGTTTATTGTAAAAAATGGCGGCCGACACGTATTTGAGTTGTGATTTGCTAGTAAAGCGTCTCGTCTTACACTTATCTCATTCGAGCTCGACCCTACGTTTTGCCGTAAAGAAAGTCATCCTACATGTTTTAAACACCAAAGCTGCCGAAACAACCAAAGGCTGTTAGAAAATTTTGACAGTAGACGTTACCGATCTAATCGTATCACACATTCCATTACTCAACTATTATTTTACAGAAACAAACCCAAGCGCCTATTCGACTCGCCGACCTGCGGCAACGGTTTCATCGAGCCGGGCGAGCAGTGCGACTGCGGCACCTCCCCCGGCGGGGGCTCCAACCCGTGCCACGCGTGCTGCCACCCGCGCACCTGCATGCTGCGCGGCAACGCCACCTGCAGCACCGGGGCCTGCTGCGACCTGCAGGTACGAAACATACAGTAGAGTTGAGAATATCTTCTTTCTGAATCTGGGGTATCCATAATATGTGTTCGTTTACCAAAGTAATGAACTAAATTTGGAAACCGTTGCTAAATTTTTTTTTTAAATTATTTAAAATCTACAATAGCGCCACTTGATATTGCGGTGACGTGCGTAAACTAGCGCTAAGGTGATACTAACCTAACGTCCTTCGTCGCGCGCTGTTAGATCGTCATATGTTCGCGGCACGAGCATGGTTCCAAGCGTGCACTAATGCCTTACCAGCCGTTTTTCGCCAGTTTCTATGAGTACAATACTTTTTCCTTATACTATATTACTTATAGGTTTATACGAGTTTGTGTCTATCACTCCCTTTGTTCCAGATATTTAAAGAAATCTATTGTATTTATAGAAATGTCGGCCCAAGTCGGCGGGCGTGGAGTGCCGCGGCGCGGCGCGCGAGTGCGACCTGCCCGAGTACTGCACGGGGCACTCCGAGTACTGCCCCGCCGACGCGCACCGCATGGACTCCACGCCCTGCGGCAGCGGCGACAACCAGGTCTGTAAATAAACATTTTAAACGTTTACAACAATTTTATAATGACAAAAAATCATAGTGTTGCATAAATTAAATGCATAAATTTATTTATTTATTTGTAATGTTTATGATTTTAATTAATATTTCTTTCTTTTATACAAATCATGTGGGCAAGTTTCGACCCTGCTAATACGCCATTTATTACAAATATTGTTTATTATGACTGCTCCTCGCCGTCTACAAACAAACAAATTTGTTTGTGTCTAGGTGTGTGCCTCCACAACTACCACACATCACTTTTTTCAATTCAATTAATCAAAAAAACAAAGGGATATTGGAGAGGATGGAGGAACACACTTATAACAAACAAATTTGTTTGTTTGTTTGTCTGAACACAACGAAAACTAGTCCCAGCGGAACAATACTAAATATCTATTCTGTCCAAAGGAATTATCGGGTTTTGAATCAATGTTAACCTTAATTTGTTACTTTTACCGGTGTAGTACCCTGTATAACATTATAATTCATTGTATTCCAGGCATACTGCGTGCGCGGCGCGTGCAGGTCACAGACTGACCAGTGCCGCTTGCTGTGGGGCTCAACTGGACTATCTTCGGATCTCAAATGTTATACTACCTCAAATATTAAAGGCACCAAGTAAGTTACGTCTTATTTACGTTGAATTAATTCAAGCTTTTTACGAAATATTGCAGACAAAATTTTCCTTTTATTTTCTCTCTAGCATATGATGACCGAGAGACACTTCGGGTTTTTAACTTAGAAGCCTAACATTATTTTCTACTGGATTCGTTACACTGATGTAACGAGTATGATTGCTTAACTTTACAGTATCAATATTCTTTATCTTTTATGGTTTTTTTTTCCAGGAACGGCAACTGCGGCTACGACCCGATCTCGCAGGTGTACAAGGCGTGCTCCGGCGAGGACGCGCTGTGCGGCCTGCTGCAGTGCCGCCACCTTAACGAGCGCCTCGAGTTCGGCATGGAGTCCGTCTCATACCTGTCTGCCATATTCATTAACAACAACGGTGCGTTCACTGTATAAGTAGGCTATATACATACCTCAGTCATTGTTATGTGCCACTCTTATATTCGGTGTAAAAAGTAGAGAAATCAGACTGTATTGGGTTGATTAGATTCTTTCAGAGATTTCATATCCAGAGTCCTTTGTTCTCTCGGGAGCCATGACTACAGTATTTATCTACATGAATACATCTATGAGTATTGATTACTAGTTAGTGGCATGTTTTCGAGATAAAAAGGAGCCTTTGTCACTTTTCATACTATCTTTTTTTTATTAACCTACCTATACTGTCCCACTCCTGGGCAAAGGTCCCCCACCGCCCTCCCATACTATCTTAATTCTATTAAAATTATGACCATAAAAAAAATCATGATGATCCATCACTCTATCGCGGCCTGAACTAGAACTAACAGCTTCTAATAATGTTTGATATGACTTGTAAAGTGAGTAATTTATAATGTGATGTCTGTGTGCAGGCACTATAATCCCGTGCCGCACGGCCATCATCGACCTCGGCATCAGCGACGTGGACCCCGGCCTCGTGCCCGACGGGGCCAGCTGCGGACATGAGAAGGTACCATACATAATACAATCATTATTATATTGTCAAAATAACCTTGAAAATGTATCTACTTTTGTTCAGCTGCGACTGCTCCATGCCGACTTCAGACAACAACAAACAAACAAGTGTTTGTACCTAGGGGTTTTTTAATTTTACAATTCCACCCCCTTACAAATGGAATTTCCACATTTCCTTACAGCTCGATCGGCCCAGTGGTTTGATCCGTGCGTTCATAGATCAGTCACGTTGCATTTTTGTATAGAAAGTTAAATGTATTCATAATACTATCATTATTTAAGTAATATATAGACTCTATTTAATTAATAAAGTAATGTACATGTTTTCAGATGTGCCTGAAGCAGCGTTGCGTGCCAGTGTCGGCGGTGCGTGAACAAATAGCGGAGAGAGAGTCCTCCGTGTGTCCGTCCAACTGCTCCGGACACGGTGTTTGTAACTCGGAAGGTAAACACATATATTACATCAGGTACCTACATTTTCTTGACTCGGTATGTTCACATTACTGAGGGTTGTGACCACGCAGCAAAATTTATTCGTTAAGGCAATAATTATCTTGGACCAAATCAGGGTGTTTCACAAATTCAGAAACTGAACGCTGAGTAAAGATGTCGAAACTGAGATATTTTTCCAAAAGGCAGCCAACCACTAATCCTTTTAAGTTTTGAAGAGTTCTACGATTGGCGTTACATTTTCGAGTTAAAATAATATTTATTTAATTTATGAAACACATATTTAAACAACCGGAATGAACCATTTAAGTATATTGTAAGAAATCATTTGATTTTTTTTAATGTGTAGTTTTTTAATGAATGATTGTTATTAATTGCAGGCCACTGTCACTGCGAGGTTGGTTTCGCGCCCCCGCTTTGCGCGGCGCCCGGCCCTGGAGGCTCTGTGGACTCCGGCCCGGCTTCAGATCCTAGCGGTGAGACAATTTTCAATTGCTACTTGTATTACACTCGGTAACTCACCACAAGCGACATCCTCCCAAGCGACACTGTGGCCAAAGGTGGAACATTCCTGCACTGGACTGAATTATAGGAATAGATATGACTTGTAATTTGTGGTGTTATCAATGAATAATTTGTATTTGAACGTGGCTCCCAAACAAGCGCACGTCTGTGATACTTGTTATGCTTATGAAGCGTCAATTATTATAAAAGATATTGTTATTATGTTACACATTTACATTAATTTTAACTTTATATTATTTTCTTAACATCATATTGGTTGGTAAATAAACCTGTATTGTTTCCTCCGCAGTGCAAAAGAACTTCATGATCGCGATGTACGTGATCTTCCTCGGCATCATCCCCTCCATCATCATCATCCTGCTCCTGCTGTACTACTCGCGCCACAACGTGCTGCTCTGGTGGAAGAGGCCCAGAAAGTCGTATGTACATCTCCTCTGCTGCGCCAACAGCGACTCTAAACTCACCAACAATATCACCAAGTTCCAATGCACCACCGCCTCGCTCAGGCAACTTGTCAATTTCAATAAAAGTACTGACTTTGGTAAAAGTAATGATGGTTTTAACAAAAGTAATGATGGTTTTAACAAAAGCAATATTGGTTTTAACAAAGGCGATGCGAAAGGTTCTATCGATATTAAATCTATAGACAAAGATAAACCTATATACGCTAATAGCTTTCAAATTGGTATCAAAACTATAGAATTAAACAAACCTGTATATAATGGTTCTCAAAACGGCATTAAAAATGTAGAAACTAACAAACCTATTAACATCAACACCAATAAATCTAAAGACAACAAAGTAGCTGTTCACAGGAATGTTAATATTGAGCCTAAAATGTTAACAAAACCTAACAAGAAAATTAGCAAAGAGGATATTCAAATAACTACTTTAGCTGTTAATAAGCCTAAACTAGCAGAGAAGCCTATAATAAAAACTAAACCTTCGCCTAAACTAGAAAATTCGGTTAAACCAAATGTAAGTCCAAAGCCAGACAGGTTCATAGTAAAACCGGCCGTAAGTCCAAAGCCGCAGAGGTCAAAGTCGCCCGTAGTGATCGTGAAGCAAGGGCTGGCGTCCACTACCAATGAAATGTTGAGTAAGGGACGACTGTATAATGTTGGTGCAGGTTATGTTAATCTGTGAGCATGTGTGTGTCTTTGTTTGTTTGTTTGACTTTATAATGTTGGGATTGGAAGGTATAGAAAGTTTCTAATTTGTTTTATGGTAAAAGTTCTATTTTGATGCTTATAACAATTTCAAAACTTTTAATTAAGTATGGTACTTATACCAACTTTAAAATATTTTTAAATAGTACCTATAACGAGTTTGAAACTGTTTATTGCTGTTTACAGATGCAGGGCAGATATTTTGCAATGTATGAAATTTAAAACCTGTTTCATGTTGCTTCCATCAAATTTAAAACATATTCGATATAGGTACATTTTTAACAAACTAAAAAACTTTCTATAACTTTTAGGGCTATAATAGTAAATACACATGTATAAAATGTATAGCACTGTGATATGTTTGTTTGTATTCACGCTTGCTAGTACTTAGATTAGTTAGTTATGTATTTTAATTAATTTTATTCTCTTACTTCATACTTTTCTGTCATAAGTATCTTTATTTCTTATAACTTATTCTTATATACTACGTCTATTCTAGTTATAATATCATAACGTATCGTCTTAATTATAAATCTGAAGCTATTTTATCATTATCTCACCATTTATAAACAAAATTATTATTATTTTGTTTTCATAATCATCATTGATTCAGGTTTGTAAATAAGTCGATCGACTACAACTCTTACTCTGTATAACATCAGTAATTGTAAATAGTTTACAAAATATAACACAATAAACTTTCTTCTTACTTATTCGCTTTCCTACATTATTTGAAATGTCATCCTTCCTTTACAATTTCCATTCTTTTTTCTACTGTGTAGAATAGATGCAAGTACTAATATTTAACATGTCATCTGTCCTAAGGAAACCCTTTACTTGAACTGCCAATTTTGTCTCATCTACAATTATTAATGTAGTACTAACATGCGTGCGCCTTCTTAGTTCAGATGACACGTTAAATTCAATGTGGTTTTTGCCGTGTCGAGGACGAATGAATAATACTTCTCATAACAGTTTACCTTACCACTGTTGTACGAAATATTTACCTAATTTGACAGTATAATCGCCGTAGATATAAAAACTAGTGCACTTCACTAATTTAACACCATAACTTGGATCGTAGGTGAGTGATTTAGCGTTGGGTTTTGCTTGGCATGTGCGGTGCATGGCATTTTGTAAACACCTATGTTGCATGTTAGCTTGCTTGTTTCGTTTGATTTTGTAATTTTTTTACTTAGTATCTTTGAAATTAAATAGTATATTTAACGATTGAATGATATGACGCAAAACAATTTAATTAATTTTAATTAAACCGATCAACAACAACATATTTAAACGGTCATGCAATGTATTTATAACTTTTTCAAGAAATACACTAAAAACAAATCTCTATAGGATATATAACAATAAGCAAACTGCAAATACTAACACACAACTTTGCACTTCAAATTCCTAACCTTACGTTTCTCCTCTACAGAGCTCCGTCACCAAAGAAAGCAAGTCTGCAACATCGCATCTCTCGCAGCGCCAGCAAGTTTGCCTCCAACTTCCAAAACAACTCCCAGAGCTCGAGCCAACCTGTCAACGTCCATACATTGTCTAACCCTGATGATATGAGCTCCAGTCTCCTCCGCTCCGACTCAGATAGAAGCCCAGCAGGTAATATCAACCCGTCTGTCAACTTCTTCGGAAATTTCAAAGGATTTTCTCTCACACCCATAGAGAAAACAGCTGAGGAGGAAGCCAAAAATTCCGCTGTTATACCAGTGAAGACCAATACAATAGATCGCAAAGTGAAGGATAATGTGCAGAATAAGAGCGCCAAAATCACGCCCGTTCACAGAAGCAGCAGCAATAGTCAAAGTATTGTCAATCAAGGGGTTTTGAAACCAGTTTTGCGAAGCGCTCCGCCATTACCAGTAGTACCTTCTACCACTAAAGGCAGTCCTACTACAAGTCCTTCTGTGAAAAGGACGAATAGCAATGTCCAGAATCGAATCAAAGCCTTAATCAGTTCGGAAAAGGATGAAAGTCCGTCGGCAAATCCGGCACCGAGACCAGTCATTTCAAGCCCCATTCTAGAAGCGTCTACGTGTACTGCAAAAGAATTAATATCTCCACTACAAGGGTCTAAAACTCTAGGGCCAGTTAGAGCTGCCCCAACAGTTCCTACGATTTCTCCAGATTTGCCTAAACGACCTCTGAGCATGCATTCAGGCAGTGTTCCTCAAAAACCTCTGCCAGAAGAACCCAAGAAAGTCAAAGAAGGCATATCTCTTAACAGAATCGCCTCGTTTCTAAAACACGATAAACCGAAAGAGAAAGAAAGGAATCCTGTTGAACGCAGTCATTCCTTGCCCAAAAATCCGAATAATCAAGTGAAAATCATTAAAAATGCCGACAAAGTTGCTTTGCGCAATCTACAAATATCGAATCCAATATTGCAGAAAGAAATCGATCTCCCTGTACATACAGTGCCGGTTGTATCCGACTCGGAAGATGGCGATGAAGGAAAGTCTTTTGTTAACAGAGCTCAAAGTATGCGAGCGCCGTCTTCTCAAAAACCAGTCCTACAAAGCTTCGGTTCTATGAGACAAGCGGCCGGCGCGCCGCGACCTTTGTCCATCGTAGGCAGACCTACCGCGCCCCCGCCACCACTGCCCAGCCAAGACCAAGACAAACTGGATGATAAAACAGACTACGTAGACTGCATAGAAGAGAAACAAGCCCCCTTAGCTCACATAGACGAAGAATCTGGCGACAATATCTACGCGATAATCGAAGAAAGTCCGATTAGAAACTCGAAACCTTTGCCGGGAGTTCCTTCCGTTATCAAGACGATACCTCAAGCGCCTCCCGAAGGCTACAACACTCCCAAAGTGATCCCATCCAACTCTGGAAGCAGCGAGTCTATGGGACTCTTGGGAGAAATAGTCGATGAAATACAAACACGCAACTTCGACTCGATATATTCAGCATCAACGCTGTTTAGAAAGAAGAAGGCAAAAGAAGAAAACAGAGACAGCACATACGTCAACTCTGAACATTATAAGACCCCAGAAAGTGTTTACAGTAATTCTGGAGCAAAATCAACTGCCTCTACCACCAGTAGTGGCTACCTGCACCCGTCAGCTGTCAATGTACCGACTCAGTTCAAAAAGGACGCAGAAAACAAAACAGACAACGAAAAAGCACCCCCGTCGCCCACGCTTAAAGGGCCAAATTCCAAAATACCAACATTCTCTCGCCAAGTGACACCGCCAGGTCTCAGAAACACGAGCTCTTTCAAAACCGTGCCGCCGTCTCCTAAAACAGTGACGAAGAATATGAACGCAAATGTTGCCAAGATATCAAACAGTCCAGATGTAGTCTCCAGCTGCACTTTACCAGAAACAAAGAATACAAAAGCTCCAGATGTGATAAACAATAACAAAGTACCAAACGAAGCTCCTCGAGTAACTTCTAAGCCTTCTGTTACAGCGAAACCTGACAACCGACCGCCTTTAAGACAGGCTCCTTCTGTAGAAAAGAAGCCGACGATAAAGAACGGTCCAGTGCTGAAACCAGTCAACTCTGCGTCGAGTTTATCGAACAAAACTGACAAAAATCCGCCTCTCAATCGTGCCAACTCAAAAGTAGATTCTGTCAAAGTCGTAGCAGACAATCTAAACAAGAACAAACCGAAGGTTGTTTCCAAACCATCCGTAACTGGCAAGCCTGAAACAAATCCTAAACCGACGGGCACTAAACTAACGGCCAAACCTTCGAATGTTGCCAGCCTACAACAGAAATTTGAAAATAGAAAGTCGTTGGGTAAAGAAATTACCACTGCAAAGAAATAATTTAAACATATGTTGTGATGAAGGTTCATAGTCGATGTTGACTTTGGCCTTTGCCAACAAATCACAGAGCAGAAAATGCTCGTGTGTCGGCTCTGATTGGTGCGTAGAGAGTGTAGAGATGTGGTGAAAAAATTATCGGAATTGCATTTCAATTCGACGTTTTTTAGTTTGTAGAAAGAAATCCAAACGGAAAAGGGATAAATAATGTTTTAGACGAATGATATACTTTTGAATAAGGCTACAATAAATATATAATGGTCATGTAAAAACTAGAGATTATTATGTGCAGCTATTTAATTGTAATTTCTAGTCCAATTAATTAGTTTTTGACGGCCATTTTACTGGAAGACGATAAGAAAGATCTGACTCGAAACAGGTGTTATTTAAATATACTTTGTCAAAATTAATTTTGAATAGATCTCATAAAGTAAACGAAAGAACAAAATGATATAATTTTGTGATAAATTTTCGAAAGTAAAATATGTTCTGAAGAATTAACATATTTTTGTTAACACAATGCCTTATGACGAGTGCTCATATTTTTATATGATACTTTATGTTGATGCATAATAAATTGAATGAACTATACAATTATTTAATTATTCATTATATTTGCGGGACAAAACTGGAGCTCAGAATGTTTGTGTGCGTAGAGAAATATAATTATACAAAAAGGTTCAGGCAACTTTTTTAGAAATCTATTTTACCTGTTTTAGTAGCAGATTGTTCACGTTGCTTACCATTAAGCTAGCAAATTGCATACTTTATAACTTTAAAAATATGTCTCAAAATTAAAAACCTACTTGGTAAAATCAGTTCTATGTCAATAAACCACTAAAATAAATAAAAAGAAACTTGAATTGATATTTAAAATTTAGCTAAAAATTTAGTACATATACAATTATTATTATAAAATTTGCATTTGATTCTCGTGACAAAAATTAGACTTATTTAATTATTTGATAATTTTGTAAATATATCTTGAATATTCCTCTAGTATATAGTTACTTATTATAATGTGAAGTGTCTTATAATGTTAGTGCATAATTTGTATTTTTATAAAGACTCCGATATAAACATTTAGATATTGTAAATATGTTAATTAAGCAACGTGTTGTGGATCGTTTGAAATATTTATAAATACTAAACGGTTTAATTAACAAACACTCTGCGTTTATAATAGCTATCTACTAATTAAATTCTTTGATCATGTTGTCGTAGATAAAAAGACAGTTTTGTGCTTCTTTTATCGGCATTTCCTTTTCTCGTTAAATTTTACAAACATTATGTATGTACATTTCACTTATATTTTTGTCTGTATTTTAATACTTCTATTATACTTTTTTCTTACGCTATATTTTTCCTTTATCTACTTATAAAATACTTTCCATATACTGTCATATTTGCTTTCATCAAAACAGGTGTTTGTTTTTGACCAGTTTAGTATCGAGTGGTTTGGTTTATATTCAAAGTTGTGGTGCTACCGAGTACAGATTGCTTACAAGCTGATATTTTTGTAATTCTACCGCGTGTTTTGTAACTGAATGCTTTAAATCATACTTTGATAATGTAACAGTACTTATGACAAACGAAAGTTGTATCTTCAACAAGTTTTTTTAGAAAAAAAAAATGGCTCTTAATCTGATACAGTTAACTAATTTGATGGTCTTAAACATAGCTGAAGTTTTATATAAGAATATTGACGTAAGAAAGACAGTTTTAGATCTGTTTAGTTAGAAAAGTATCAAAATAGGAGCCAGTATCTAAAACGGTCTGGAATTTTACGTTCTTTGAGTACCTATATCAAGTTGTTAGTAAGACTTATTTCTCATGATATTTTTTGATAATAAGTGTGTCTAATTTTTACAGTTTTATCATCAATATATAGGAACGCAAAATTCCAGCCAAAAGCCAATTCTAATCTATTAAAAAATAAATGATTGATTTTCGCAATAAATAATCTGATACCTTGAAATAAGTTTAAAACTGAATACGTCCATAGTTGAATAGTTACAAACACTGCCATAGTTCTGTACAAATATAAGGAAGGTGCTGTTTTGTCGCAAAGCTACCCGGGCATAATAAAGTTACTCATATTTAAACTATATTTCATTATTTAAAGCTTCATAGATTAGATTGTTAAGGTCACTCAAATAAAATAAATGTAAACATAGATACTGGTTACTTAAAGTAAAGTTACACTTAATAATTATAAAGGCATTTTAATTTTTATATTATCAAAATTTATTTGGCCAAAATATACAAGAAGGTATGAAAAAATGCATTTACCTAAAAGCTTAATTAACTTTACTTAAGGTACCAGAAAGGCAGTTACATTGTAAACAATAAATGTGAAAAAAAGAAAAATATTTTGCTACACAATTTTGTTGAATAGGTAAATCGAATCTTCAAAATCTCATATTATATAAAGCTAGTTGATTCATGTATCAAATATCATTTATATGTAACTAGCTTGATTGAAAGTACATTAATATAATGTGTAAATACTACCAAAGAGATTTGTTAAGTGTGTATCACAATTTTAGACAAGCGTGTGGACATTGTTATTTCAGGGGAATATTTAATAATACAACTATTCACATAACTTAGTATTTGTACGTAGATAAAGTAAAAATACTTCCTCTGAATGTTTCATTGGATTTGGATGGACAGTCCTTGACGAACGCGACTAAATATTATAAGTATAGTAAAGTCCGATCGCGATTCACGGTATTTCGAACGTAGATCTGTATATACCTGTCTCTGTTCCTCGACGTGTGTGCGAGCGTGACGGCAATATATTTCACGGTAACGACAGAGATAGATACAACATGAATGAATAATAAATTAATGTTCGTTATACAGGCCAACGACCGCAATGTTTCTTAAACTGCAGCCGGACTTTACGTGAAATGTGTTCTTCATAAAATAAAACTATGCTTCGCGCCTGCTTTGCTTGTCAAGGTTGTATAAGAGAGTGATTCTCCTAGATTAAACTAAATACATATTACTAGCTTTTATTTTATAGCAAGACTGTGAAATAAATATAAAATATACATGTAATATTTACCTATGGCACTTAATTTAGTATAAGATATGATTTTTCGAATTGTTAAATAAAATGATGGATCGACAAAATAATCCATTGAAAAATATATATCTAGTTTTATTTTTAAACATTTTTATTAGATATGGAATATAGCCAGTGCTGCAGTGTATAGGATAGAACTAAATCCATAATAGTTAAATACGACAGAGAAATAATATGCAAAATGCTTTACACTACAAAAAATAAGTTATATTGAATGTATAGTGGCGCACGACAGTAGCAAGTGACGGAACTAAAATAGGTATTATCACAGTACCCTAATAATGCTATTGCTAATACTACTTTTACTCCTAAACAACTAGTAGGTTTTTGGGAAGAATTAGTAAGTATATATATTTGAGACCTTGAATCTAGTTAATAATCTGAAACACACAACAGAATATAATATGTTGTTTCTGTTGCTAACACATGATGCTAAGTACAGTGAAACCAAAATGTATAAAAAGGGAACTAATTTCTTGTTTTTTAACACTAAGAATAAATTATGCATATCATCAAAAGTCATTATGTTTGTTATTGTTTACTTTTTACTATCCTCAGCAGAACAAATAATTAGTGAAACTAGTGATATAGATTTGATACTGTACATACATCCTACATAATATCTATACATACCATCTTATACCTACTAAGAGACTAAATGAAACACTTTACTGTACTTACAATACTTTATTTACTAAGAAAACTTGTATGAAATACGGAATAACAGTGCTATCCATCACACATGAGATGTCATTACTTAGATTCAGGGAGTAATTTGATTCATCTTTGGTATTTTACCAATTACTCCCATGAATCAGATCATTAGGTTTTATTTTTCAATAAATCAACTTTTTATAACAGTAAGTATTACAATAACTTTGAATAGTGTGATGGTGTGCACTGTAAATTTATTTAGACTTAAGATTAGGAATTATTTAGCCGAGGCGGTGGCGAGAGGGTTCCTTAGGACTAAGATCACGGAGTCACCACGGAGGAACATTTTAGATATGAATTTGTCTTTGTTTACAGCTTTGCCCTGGAACAATAAACATGTTTTTAAATAAAGGAAATTGTTTAAAGTATGTACAAAATAAAGAATAAAGCAAACACTTGTATCATGGGTACTAGATAATGGATATAATACATAAATTTTTGATTTTATAAATTCATAATTACTTGTGTCATGTGGGAATCAAAACTGCTACCCTGTATTAGAAGGCAGAGCCAATACCAACTAAGCTAACAGGCCAGTTGTGTATGTAAGTGCTAGAAGTCAAGTTGATTATGATCTTTACTATTTCCATCCTCATTCTTCACTATTTCCATTCCATTCTCTTCTTATTTGTACTCTTGTTTTTTATTGTGTGTCTATTTTAATGTTTCATGTGACAATAAATTTATTTTATTCTTATTCATTCATCCATATTACAGGTACAAGTTTGTTTATGCCGGCTAAGGTAAGTAAATGCCTTTTTGTAGAGGTTGATTAATGTGCATCATACAATACATAATGTAGGTAGTAATCAAAAACTAAAGAATAAAAAACTACAGGTAAACCACTGGCTGTAAATATAAGTAGACAAAAGGATTTCAGAAATTAACTGATAGGGATACTAATTAAATACGTTTTTAAATGTTTCTATAACAATGTTGCTAAGGCCATTGCAGTTACAATTCCCTAACATAACCTATATAATGTACATATATTTTATAAAATGTAAAGATCAGATTAGATGTATATAAAATTTATAGCTTACCTTCTTTCCTTTTCCTATTCTAGGTACTTCGGTCCACATCTCCTTTACATTTTCGAGAACCATGTTGCAATGTCGGTCGAATGCCTTCACTCGACCCAACAGCTTTTTGTTGTTACGGCAGTTGATTAGCACTTGTGTGTTGTTCTTCACGGACTGAGTGAGCACGGAGAGAGGACCTGTGCTGAATTCTTCTTCCTCAATCTTGGATAACTCTTCAAGAGTCATTTCCGAACGTGGTTTGGATGCTGATGCCGCCCTGAAAACATTACATTTGGATCAGTTTTCCACACACTTTCCGCGTTATGATAACGAATATAGTTTGCTGAACTTACATTGTGTATTCTAGAAGTTTTATACTACGTTATAACACGAAATAGAAGATTGAAATTGCGAAAAACAAGCAGAAAAAATGCAAAATGATTTCGCCCGCCGCCTCTCTTCGACTCGACGCCAATTTTTGACAGTTAACTTTTTTGTTTGTCTATGGGCTGGGCCCACAGTTTCTAAGTCATGAAGTTAAAGGTAGAGATGGAGGGAGCGCCGCTAATACCTATTTGATTCAAATACCTACACATTGCTATCCCACTCTGAGTGGTGGGAAGTCTCTTTCTATTAGGGTGACCCAACATGTATGCCTAAAAGCAGGATGCATCATAAATTAATCGTAATGACAATGAAACCATAATAGCTAACTGTATTTTTGTATATCTTTCCTAGATAAATCTGATTTTTATGATAAAATAGCTAACCCGGCAAACTTCGTTCCGCCTTACAATAGTAGGTATAGTATAGCAAAACAAAAATCTAGAGTAAATAGATATCTTCTAGGTAAGCGTGTTACATCCTAGGCTGCAGCGATGCTTAACATTAGGTAGGTTGTAGTCAAACGTAAACCTATCCCACGTAAAAAAACCCATTAGAACAAAAGCTAACAGCCCGAAAAATAGTAGAGCAAAGATTTTTTTTTTCTTTATCTGGGTACTATGATTATTATCTTTGAATATTGTGTCGGGGTCCAATCTATGACGTTATTTGGATTTATATTTATATCAGTTTACACCATAATAAATGTACAAAGAGAAATGTCAAAAATAATATAGTATTAAAAATATAATTCTGTATTTTTTTATGAAAACTACAGAACGGAAGCTTAATTTTTTTGTTTTGTTTTGTTTTGCATTAGGTAATTAACTCCTAAAATTTATAAGGGTAAGAATAAAGAAAAAACACAGTTGAGTAACATGTTTAGTTTTTCTATTCAAAGTACGAAGAAGCCAGCATCTAACTATAGGTACCTACATAATCTACAAATTATTTACAGAAAATAACTTATACATAAATTCACACTCAAGATTATATCAGGGTGTGAAAAGAGGGTATCTGTAGTTGCTTTGTTTATGGATTTGACTAAAGCTTTCGATTTTGTGGACCATAAAATTATAATAAACAAACTAGAGACTTACGGTATTAGAGGTAACGTCTTAGCTCTCATAGAGTCCTATCTTAGTGACCGATTTCAAAGAACACAAATAATTCAAGTTTGTCCTAAATCTAAGACAGAAATGAAGTATACTTCTGATGACAGTAAAGTTAAATGTGGTGTACCGCAAGGAAGCGTATTGGGACCATTACTTTTTATCTTGTACATAAATGACATGCCAAGCGTTATAAAACAACCTATGGTACTATTCGTTGACGATAGTACGGGTATATTTGTAGGAAATAAAAATGAACGTCCTGAAGAGGAAATAAACTTAGCTTTAAATAAAATTATAGAGTGGTTGACATGTAACAATTTATTGATTAACCTGACTAAAACCAATATCATGACATTTTATAAATACAGAAAATTGACATCAAAAATTAGTTATAAGGATATTGACATAGAAGAGACTGCTGTAACGAAGTTCCTAGGGCTGTATGTAGATTGTGAACTAAAATGGAATAAGCAAGCTGAAACATTATGCTCCAAACTGAGCAGATTCGCCTATGCATTGTCCAGGTTATCTAAGGTGGTGAACCAACAAGCTGTGCTTACGTCTTATCATGCGTTCGTGACGTCAACCCTACGGTACGGGGTAATATTTTGGGGGAATTGTACGAAAAGGGAGACTATTTTCCGTGCACAAAAAAAATGTATGAGGTCAGTATGTCATTTAAGACTAATGGATTCCTGTAAACCATACTTTTCAAAATTAAAAATATTACCATTCCCGTGTCTGTATATATTTGAAACTGCAATGTTTGTACGTAGAAACATGCACATGTTTGTTCTAGCAAAGGGTAAGAGACTGAAAAGCAAGATTTGTATCCCACGGCATAAAACGGCTCTGTTTAGGAAAAGTGTCTTAGGTATGGGACCTACAATCTATAATCACCTGCCAAAGTCGATTCGCGAATATGTAAATTTGACTGTATTTAGAAGAAAATTGGTTGATTTTTTACTATCTAAATGTTATTATAGTGTGAAATTATATTTAAATGATAAGATAACTAATTTGTGACATTAATTTAATTTATATAACTTTGACATTTCTTAAATTTTCTCTATACAAATAATCATTAACATGGAATTAAGTTTTTTATACCTATTATGTCTAATTTGCACACCAGTAATGGTTGAGATGTATGGTTCTAATATTTGATATTTTATCACCTACCATCATGTAAAATACTACATCTGGCAAATAAATAAATCTTTATCTTTTATCTTTATCTTACTCTTAATTTACCATTACATGTGCTATTACATAGGCATGTATTTACAAAAAATAATCAAATCCTTCAGTCCCAAGGGCCATGTCATTGTGATGTCATGTCGTTGTCTTGACTGGTCTGTAAGCTTAGTTGATAGTGGTTCTGCCTTCTAATCTAGGGGTTGCGGGTTTGATCCCCGCACGACACAAGTATTTACGAATTTTAAAATTTATAATTAAGTACTTGTGTTGAGTCTGGTCGTTTGTATGTATAATAAGTCTGTACTTACAAAGGAAAAATATAATATTGTATCCGTTATCTAGTACCCAGGACACAAGCGTTTGCTTAGTGTGGGGCTAGATGGCGCTGTGTGCACTGTCTCGGAATATTTATTTAATTATTGTAACATTGTAAGTATAGGTATGTTTGTTTGTTCGGGCGGAATCTCGGAACTAATTTTAAAATAGGTAGGTACTTAGATATCTTCAACCGATTGAGCTGAGATTTTGTATACACGTTTAGTTTGGATGACAATGTACGATAAGGTACGTGACGTCATTCTAAAACCAATATGGCAGATCATCCAAGATGGCAAAATAATTAATAATGCGCTTCTACAACATGGGATCAAATGAAAGGAAGCGTTGAGAACAACTCAATAAATAATGTTTTGTAACCAGACCGCATCTTAATTGGAAAATTATTTACAGGATAATAACGATATAAGATTACACGTGGCTAAAAAGTATAACTTTATGGAGTTTTTGTCTCTTTCCTCGTAAATGGGACAGTAAATTTTGTGAATGCGTTTTCAGATAGGCCCGCATTCGAATTTTCAAAAATTTACTCGCAATTTGCTTCATAATTATGGTTTCGTGTAGCTCGGAAACAGTAATTGAATCAGGGGCTGAATGGTCAAATAGTTGATGCATTATTGGTGAAAAATGCTGTGAAATGACGTTGAGCAGTTTGTCATGAATATTATTTGTATTGAGTTGGCTAGAGCTCACAGCTTGTCTATACACTTTATCGCTGTGTTTCACGACTTTGAAAGCTGAAGCAGATGGAAACAAAAGTTTTCCTCTGTTCACAAATGTTGTGAAACTCAGACATTTTTGTATGTCTATAAAATAGGGATGATCTTTTTGTATTTTGTCGCTTTCCGGAGTTAGTAGCATTTTTTGGCAATCGTTGCAAGAGATATGTACCACCACCTGCTTTACAATAAAACCGGTGATGTAGTAAAGGATATTTTCCTGGTATGCACTGATTTCTACCGAGTCTAAGTTACGAAACATTTCTTCTAGATTGTCTGAGGAATTTGGTTCGGTCGGAAGCTGTAGTAAGTTTGACGGTCGTTTATTAAAATCAAAGACATGTAAAGAGTCGAACCCAGTATCAATACAGTTCGCGTTAATAGAAGGCTGAATGGAATTTCGGAATAACATTTTTCTCATAATGTATCGGAATTCAAGAGCACTTGGGTTATCTTGTGCCCGACCACGAGCTCTGACACAAGAAAAAAATATTTCCAGGTTGTCCCGAGAACATTTAAATGTTAGAAAATATTTTAATGGGTACTCTTTTAATGTGCACAAATCATTGACTAACAATGAAAAACTTTTTATGTTAATTAAGAAACCCAGTGCAAAAGTTTTTCTTGGGTGGTCCAATATATTTTTACTATTTATTGACAATGATTTTAGGTAGTTTTCAGTTTCTTGGAATATTTGCTCCCAATAGTTTTTGTTCCTTAAAGACATCGGGGATTTATATTTTTTTCCAAAGGCTGATTTTGAATTCATTAAATCAAAAAGTCTATCGATTATATGCAAAAATTCTGTTGTTGCTTGACTGTTAGCAAAATCGGGATTCTTGCTAACCCTCAAAAAATCAATGGCATCTGCAACCGATGAGCTTAATACTTGTGCAGCCAATTTTACGTTCATTTTTTTATTTTTGAAATCTACATGTGAGCCACTCAATTTATTTGAAAATTTTAAACCTTCTTCATTTTGAACTTCATGCAATTTTTTAATGTACTTAAAAGAAATTTCTCCCGTCTCTGATACCATAGTGAAATCGGCAAGAACATTTCTGGCTAGTTTCAACATATGAGCTGGATCCAGTATGCAATATACAGTGGTTTGCCCATCTGGGTGTTGGAAGAATGGTCGAAAGTCATTTTTATCAAATGAACAACCCAAACATTCTAAAGCTTTAACATTAGATGGAGCGCCATCGCAGGTAGTTGATCTGACAGTTATGTTTATTTCAGCTAGCTGCAATATAGCTGTTTTTATCAGTTCTGACAGTAGTTCACCGGAGAGTGAATTTTGTATAAAGAAATACGCTATTGGACACTTGAATCGTTTGGCGTACGAAACTATCTGAAAAACCAGTGCTTCAGATGCTAATTTTTCAGGGTCGCTAACAGGAATGGGCCCTAAATCTATATATCCAAATACTTTGTCAAGTTTTTGGTCGTAAGCTAAATATTGTTTTAGTGACATTCCATCAAAAATTAATGCTACATTTTTCAAATATTGATTTTCTGCTAATTGTACTTGTGTTTTTAAATATTCAAACACTTCGGTTATAAAACCAACATTGCAATTAAATAAAGACAACGATCTCCTAAGTGTAGCGACATGTGGCAAAGCAGTAACACTCCTAATAAATTCATACGCTTTAGGCGAGTAGAAATGTAACGTCAGCGCGAACGCTTTTACCTCTTCGCTGTACCTAACGCCATGAGGGTTTGTGGGCGGTTTATTTAGTTCTTTACATAAATCACTAAAACGGCCCTGAATTATATTTTCAATTTCACTGTGATCAGTGTATTTTTTTACCACTGCGATTAATGATTCCATATTTTTAATACATTTATTTTGTTGAACCACTTTCTGCTTTAGAGCTAGTTAAAAGTCGGGAACGCACGAAAGTCTTTTTAAAAACTAATTAATTAAACACTACGTCTGTTCAGACTAAAGATTTTATTTAGACTGCCTTATTCTAACATGCAATCTTATTTTATACCTAACACCTAAGCCGAGCCTTATCGGCCGGATGCTGAGTTGGCGACATGTAACCTGATCCGCGTGGTACGAGGATCGTTGGGTGGTCTGCGAATGTTATGACCATTGTGTGCGAGTACCAGGAACATAACGCCTTCCCCCTCAGACTCGAAATTATCGGAAAAGGATTTTCCGAGAATTTCGGTTTACATACATACATTTTCTTATTCTATATCTTAAGACTATTGCTGCTTGCAATACCAGGTCCTGCTCGGAGGGGTTTGTAGAGGCAGCGAACTTATGCGAATAACATTCTTAACTTACAAGTAAAATCGGATTTTCATTTACATTTTCATGTTCAATTACAGGGGTTGAGGGTGTCTCATAGATTTTCCGGATATAAGGTATAATTTTTAACTGTAATGTGTATACAAAAAACACCAATAAGATTATATAGAGCACAATTGTGGCAATGCCAAGGTTTTTCACTTCACTTGAATTTTGAACACTTTTCACACTTTTCTTCAACATATAATTGAGGTGTTGCACGTCATCTAGGTTAACTCGTTGCAGGTTTATGGGTTCCATATTTTCCATTTTGTTTTCTGATAGATCAGGTAAGTTTACAATAGGTATGCGGTTATAAGATTTTCCCAATTCATGGAAACGGTTTGCACGGAGTCGCAGAGTGCCAATGGTGACATCGCATGGTTTCTGGATAGTGAGAATGTATGTACCTCTCAGTGGCTCCTGTATGACGTCGTCGCTGCATTGCTGCGTAAGCACCTTTTTAAATTTGGAGAAGATAATCCAAACGTTATCAGAGATTTTCTGTGTCTTTAATTCTTCTGTAATGACCTTGTGCTTACTACATTTTGGTAGATGTGCTCGGTATTTCATTAACTGTTCCACACAGGTTTCTGCGAAATAAGGCGCGATGCTGCTTTCAGAGCACAGGTAGGTACTCTTTGGCGGTTATCTCTTTACACTTTTGGGCAAGTGGGCGGTAGCTTTTCTCATCCTGGAGTAAATAGGGATATTCAGGAATTATGGTAAAGGTATCGGCGGTGGTATGGTTAAGCATGGGCAGTGGGTACAATTTATAATATACATAACATTCATTTTCAACTAATGGAACATCAATTATAAACCTAACATAACTGTCTTTAAGGTATGCTTTAACAGAGAATGTCTCTTCTAAATTTATTAGGTTTTGATTATTTACAGGATACATAAGCTTACCATATGTACTTATTTCTTTCAGCAATGTTATAATCTCTACAGAATCTATTACAGTTATGTGGAGTACGGACACTTTACTAAGGGCTAAAGCCGTCTCTACATCGCCGAGTTTAATGGAAATACCTAGTGCGGAAATTACTAATAAAGAGGTTGAATACATTTATAATATGGAAAGTTAGAAGTTCCTCGAAATTATCATGTGATCTTAGGTAAAATTCTATTTTATTAACTCTATCATTCAGAAGCTTTGTGTTTTCATTTACAATTTCACTTGAGTTTACGATGTGATCCAGCATTTCGATAATAATAGTGATTTTATTGGAAACGGCTTGCTCACGGGTTTGTGTGTCAGTTAATAATTGTTCGAAATGAATAGCGTCATCGTTATCTAGATTTCCTGTTATTACTTTGATCAAAGAACCTAGAGGGTTGATAAGACCTCGTTTTACGCGTTTGCTAGGTATCTACTAACTTCTGTAGTTTTTCTGTAGCCTCATCACGGATGTATTCAATTTGAGACTGAAAGTCTTTAAATTTAATCATGAGGGAGGAAACATTTTTAGAGGCTAATATAACCTTGTTACAAAACTTTGAATATTGTTGCGAATGAAATTGCAAGTCGGAGGAGATACCTGTTAAATCTATAGTTTTTATAATAGACCAACTATCGTACTGTAGCGAGGCGCGACCTTGCTTAACTGGGAGGAGGCCTGGATTTTCATTAATTTCTTGAAGTTGAAGGCCCTGGCTCTGGAGACCTTGGGCATGGACGCACGTCACCATCACCAGAAGGAAGCACCACCTGCGGAGGGCGTTTTACATTTTTAATTGGGACCTTGGTGTCTCTGTCCTTGATTTTTATGGGTACGACGTTTTGTTTAGCTTCGCCAGTTATTATAGCTTTTTGGTACCTAGGTTTATCCTTGGATTGTCTTTTGTTTACTGCCTTCGCATATAATGCCTGTCCTTCCGTGAACGGCGGTACTATTTCTCCACCGCGTTTATGCTTCACATTTTCTTTGTCTTTTCGCAGTTTTTCCGAGATGAATTTATATAATTCATTAGTTCGTTTCTTATGATCTTTTATCAGTTGTTGTTTATAAGCTTTGTCAAATTGTACGTCAAAAGAGGAATTTAATTCTGTGTGTCCAAATACAACTTCGAATGGTGTTAAATCTGTAGCGCTATGTATGGTATTATTGTATGCCATTATAGCATAGGTCATTATATTTGCTGCGTCTGTGTATTTCTTTTCGTATTTGGCTAGGCGATAAATTTCAATTATGGTGGAATGGAAACGCTCTACTATGCCGACAGAGTTCGGGTTATTTGGTGTAGTTATGTGCAGTGTTATTTTGTGTAATTGTGTAATTTCTCGGAGTAGGTCGTTATTAAATTCGGTACCGGGGTCGCAGCTAATTTTTCGCGGAATGCCATAGAAACTGAAGTATTTAAGGAGTGCTCTTACTACCTCGGGCGTTGACCGTGATGGTATCTCTATTGCCTGTGCTAGCTTGCTGAACGCGTCTACTATCGTGAGGTAGGATTTAGAGTCGATGGAGAATATATCCATGAATAATTCTTGGAATGGGGCATCCTGTGTTTCAGTGAGTTGTAATACTGGTTTGATTGGTTTTCGGTCATACTTGGCCATCCTGCATTGGTCGCACGAGTTAATTACTGCAGAGACCGTTTCTTGCATGTCGGGCCAATAATAAGATCGCTTTATTCTTTTAATTGTTTCTGTTATACCTCTGTGGCATGTTTTTCCTTCGTGTATTTTTTTGATTATCAATTTCTGCTCGTCTTCATTTTCAACGTTAATCACTCTCTCGGTGCATTCATGAAAATTGATAGTGCCTTGTTTGAACATGGAAATCACAACGTTGCTAAATTCTCGTCGGTGCTGTGTGGTCTCGAAGTAAACGAAGTATTTGTTCTTGGGTTTAATGTATTTTTTTAGGAATTCACATATAAGGTCTGGTTTGCCGTGAGGTAAGAAAACCTCTAGAATTTTTTGATGTTTCGTAGATATATCGGTTACTTGTAGTCCGTCAGTGAATTTTTGAAACACGAGTATTTGGTTTGGTTTTGTGTCCACAGCTTCATGTAATATAGGTATACCTAGAGATTCTAAGTCTCTGCCTGAATGAATCGTTTCTGTAGCGCTGGAACTTGTCTCCGATGGTACGAGACATTCGGGTTCCTTACTCAAAATTTGGTCTATGGAATCTGTGTCTGAGATAGTTATAGGACTGTTGGTTGCCGTTCTCTCTGAGTCGGATATAGATATGGTGTCAGATTGCTGAGAAGGATTATCTAGATTGACAATCATTGATATATCGTCAGGTTCTTCTGCTGTAGTCAATGCATTAAGTTTGAGACGTGATAGTGCGTCAGCATTTGCATTTAGTTGTCCATTTTTGTGTTTTATGTCAAAATCGTATTCTTGAAGTCGTAAACGCCAACGTGTTAACTTACTGCCCGGCTCTTTTAGTTGATATAGCCAGAGCAAGGGTTTGTGGTCGGTTACAATGTCAAATTTCCTTCCGTATAAGTACGGCCGGAAGTGTTTTGTGGCCCAAATTATTGCCAATAGCTCTCTCTCGATGGCACTGTACTTTCTTTCTGTGTCCGATAAAGTTCGACTGGCGTATGCAATAGGTCGGTCGGAGCCAATTGTCCCCTGGGATAACACGGCTCCTATTGCCACTTCCGAAGCGTCGGTGGTCAATATGAAGGGCTTGTTCATGTCCGGGTATTGAAGTATCGGGGCGTTGATTAACAGCTCTTTACACTTTTGAAAGGCTTCGATGTATTTTTCCGATTTTTCAAGAGTTTTTCCTTTCCTTAAACAAGCTGTTAACGGTTGTGTTATTTTTGAAAAATCTTTGATAAATCTTCGATAGTAGCCAATAAATCCCAGGAATCTTTTTATTTCTGTCTGAGTCTCTGGAATTGGGTAGTCAATCACCACTTGGATTTTGTCATTATTTGGTCGGAGTCCGTCTTTAGTTAGTGTGTGACCAAGATATTGAACTTCTCTCCGTAGGAATTCTGATTTGTTTTCTGATTTGACCTTGAGGTTGGTGAGTCTGAGCCTATCAAAGACTGCGCGTAACTTCTCCAGATGCTCGCGGAGTCCGTTAGAATATATAAGTATATCATCTAGATATACCAAACAGTGTATACCTTGCAGCCCTCTTAGTACGTTGTCCATGGCACGTTGGAAGGTTGCTGGGGCCGTTTTTAAGCCAAATGGCATGCGAAGGAATTCATAATGACCATTTTGGGTAGAAAACGCTGTCTTTTGTCTGTCCTCTTCTGCTATCTCGATCTGATGATAACCGGAAGCCAGATCCAGGGTTGTGAAATAATTGCTTTTACCTAATTTGTCGAAAAGGTCACAGATATTCGGTAGAGGGTAGCGATCGTCCGTCGTTATTTCGTTAAGGCGCCTATAATCGACTACCATTCGGTATTTCACTTGTCCGGAAGCGTCAAGCTTTTTAGGGACGAGGTGCACCGGAGCGCTCCAAGGTGAGTGTGATTCTTGTACCACGTCGTCCTTGAGCAGCTTTTCTACTTGATTTTTAATTTCTTCAGCTTGGGCTGGAGCCTGTCTATACGGCTTTATGTATATAGGGTTGTCGCTTGTTGTTCTGATTTGGTGTTTAACCTGATTCGTGAAGGTAAGGGGTAGGTCTTCACAGTAGAATATGTCTTTATATTCTATACATAAGTCATGTATAGCTTTTCTTTCTTCCGAGCTAAGGTGGTCTAAGCGTAGCTTTGCTAGGTTTTCCTTGAGTAGCTGATCAATTTCTACTTCAGTAGATTCTGTTATGTAATTCAGGTCGCATGCTATTACGTCATCGTCTCGGACTGGCCGTACAACAAAGGGTTTCTTTATAGTCATGCCTACTTCATTTTCAGATGCATTTTGAATAACTGTGGTGGCATAAAAATTTTCACACTTCACAATAGCGGCGGGCATCCTGACATTTTCACAAAATTGTTTGTATTCGATAATTGCATCTCCGTTTTCTACGGACACTGGTATCTTTACCCGGGTTTCTGACCTTGGTTCTAGGGTCACCGAATGATCCTTGTCATAATATATTGGGATGGTTGCGTTTTGTGTTTTGAAAGTTCTGTCGTCTAGATCAATTTTGGCTTTCAATTTAAGCATTAGGTCCCATCCAATGACTCCATCATATTTGGGGTCTACGTCGTATACGAAAAACTTGTGGTCCATTTCTTCGTTGAATTCTTTGAATAAGGGTATGTCCACCACATGATTATGTGAACTGGATGCGTGAGTACTTGTTACCTCGAAGGGTTCATTTCTTTTGTATTGCTGGTAATGAGTGTCTGCCTTCCTTGGGCTGATAAAACATCTGCTGCTTCCTGAGTCTAGCATAAATTTTGCATTTATATCGTTGAATTTTACATAGGGTAGTTTTCGGGTGGCGTCGTAGTTGAGCTCAATTACCTCGGGGTTTTGAGCTCAGGGTTAAGCAAAAATTTTCCACTGTATCGTCCTTGGTCTCTTCTTCATTGATTTGTTCTTCAGTGTATTCAACCATGGGGTCGTAATACAAGTTAGGGTCCTCATAGTAACCATAACCTTGTTCCTCATAATTAGGGTTGAAGTCGTCGGCCTGTTCCTGTGTTATGTTTATTTCATTCAGGGGTACCTGTCTTGGTTGTACCGTTCTCATGGTGACGTCACTGGTAAATGGCACTGGTGGTTTGTAGCCTTGATGTTGGGGTTGCTGGTAACCAAACTGTCCCGGTTGTGGACGAAAGCCTTGAGGCTGTGGCGGCCTGTATCCGAATTGTCCTGCTTGAGGGCGATACCCTCCTTGGTTAAATGGCTGACGTGGGCGGTACCCAAAGGGGGTCATTTGAGGTCGCGGTATGTTTGTTTGAGTTGGGAAATTTGGCTTGTAACCAAACTGCATAGGAGGTCTGTAATTATTGTTAATATTAAATGGAGGTCGGATAGGCTGTGGTCTGAATGCAATTGGGGCTTGATTAGGGATACCGAATTTGAATTGTTGTTGTTGCATTACCGGAAGAGGTGGAGGTTTTGGTACTGTCAAGTGCTGTAGCATTTTTGATCTTAATTGGTATTGATCCTGGAAGTTGACTTCCTCCAGGACATGTTTAAGGGCATCTTCTAGAGTTAGGGGTTGTTTCAGCCGAATCACCCTAACCATGTGTTCAGGTAGGTTGTAGAGAAAGACGTTCAAAGCCGTGTTATTATGAATTATTTTCTTCGCCTGTTTCACGTCTTCGCTATTTGCCGAATTTTGGTGAATTTTCGAAAATAATATTGCGCGCATGTCCTGCACACGTCCGCAGAAATCTAGATAGGACTCTCCGCTTTTCAATTTAAGGGATTCTAGTTCAAACGCTACTGACTCTTCACTACGCGGGTCTCCGAAATGTTGGATCAATAATGCCCTGAGGTCGTCATAACTTGTGAAGTCACCCCGCTCACTGATTAGGGCGGCAGCTTTTCCAACGAGTTTGCTGGTGAGACATTGCATAAGGAATTCATTTCTTTGGGTGGTACCTTGAAAGTACTGAATGACATACTCGCATTTTTTAAGGAAAAGCGTCAAAGTTTTAGTGTTGCCGTCGTAATCAGGGACCAGTTTTAACATGTCCCTAAGAAGGGGCGGTGCTATGGTAGCTGCTGTGGCTGCATCCACCATTTTTACAACTATCTATCACTATTCCTTCTAAATTAAAATATTTTATACTTAATTATAATTATCTGTGCAATTTTCGTCACAATTTACCTAATTTAACCTATTGCGCAATTTTAATCGCGTATATATCTAAATTAATCTATGTTGTGCAGTTTTAGTCACAGTTACCCTAAATTATCCTAAATTGTGCAATTTTAATCACAATATAACTAAATTTACTTAAATTGTGCAATTTCAATCACAATAAAATAGGCTTATACTAGAAAACAATTTTCGTGGATGGGGATGGGGTAAGCAGGAGGATTTTACTCCAGAGGATGCTACTCTATGTACTTACATGCCCAGCGCCATCGTAGTCCGCTTTAACAAATTTGTTTGGTTCGGGGATACCGGTGTCAGCTTCCGATGCTAGGGTGCTGGCACACTGCTGCCGCTCGAGGATCGCGGAATTCACGCGAATATTCACACGCGCTGGCTAGCAACTGATATCCGGCCCGGCTGCGCCAGTTAAAAGTCGGGAACGCACGAAAGTCTTTTTAAAAACTAATTAATTAAACACTACGTCTGTTCAGACTAAAGATTTTATTTAGACTGCCTTATTCTAACATGCAATCTTATTTTATACCTAACACCTAAGCCGAGCCTTATCGGCCGGATGCTGAGTTGGCGACATGTAACCTGATCCGCGTGGTACGAGGATCGTTGGGTGGTCTGCGAATGTTACGACCATTGTGTGCGAGTACCAGGAACATAACGAGCTTTATTTTGTTTATGTAGATTTTGTTCTGTTGTTGTTTTTACTTTAACTTGTACGCCAACTTCAATTTTTTTGACTGGTATGCTTGCCTCGTTGTAAATCTAAAAAAAATACATTATGTGTTAATAATAGTTTTTGAAAAGAGCATTAGTCGAATGAAATGATGGACTAAGTATTATATACACAAGAAAATTAACTGCAGTCTTAGCCAAAGGCAAGGAAAGGATTAATACATCTATACATATAATAAATGAAATGCTATATTTCAAAATTTAGTAAAAAGCGGACTGTCACATAATTATGGTAAACTCACAACCACTTTTCTCCCTACCAAGAGCAAACTTACCTGCTCAACACTCTCGAGATTTTCTACTGATTTCAGGCATTGCCTTTTCGGACTTGGTTTCTCAATTTCTTCAAGAGAATGTTTATTAACTTCACTCTTATCCTTCGAGGATGAAGGTGAAGCACCGATGGTTGCGGTAGCACTAATAATTATTTCTGCATCTTGAGGAGCTTTCAATCTCGCAGAATACGAAGTACTAGGCGACGTTACGATACTAGATGGTGCTTTACTCGGATCTTGTGATTGTCCTTCCTGAAAGCCAATTTTTATATTTTAGCAAAATTTCTTACTATAATGAGACTCCGGACGACAGTTTATAAAAATAGACCAGCGTTTAAACATAACTCACATGATGGGTAAGTTAATCATGGAATATAATTATATACCCGCCTATATATGCTTACCAAGACAAGCAATTTTTTACTCTTAACAGCCGGGTATTTGACCACACAAGCGACTCCGGCCTATGGTGGAGCATAACCGAAATGGAATGGAACTGGCTCTCAAACAAGACTGTTGAAACACGCCGTTAGGCGCTTAGTAACAGATTCTACACTTGAGGTGGTAGGTAGTTGGTCGGGTAAATTATATTACCACAAAGCTACCAGCTACTAGCTAGTGAACCAGCGGTATAAGCGTGCCCTCCAAAACACTAGTATGTTTTAATCTAATCCACACAACTAAAGGTACTAGTGTAATATGTGATAATTCTAACTTTGAACAAACTTTGAGATAAAAATCGTTTTTGTAGCTCAAGCTTTCAATCAATATATACCTGGCTAATTGATGATACATTATACTCCTCGGTCCCACTTCCATTGTAGTATGGTACAGCCGTTGCCTTCAATCTCTTACTTGGTAAGTCATAATCAGTTTCCTTGAAGTGTAGGCTACATATCCGAGCTCTTTCATAAAACTTGGATTTCAATACTGATTTCAAAACTGCTAACCACAAACTTCTTTGTACACTGTTTTTGGGAAATCTGAAAACAGAGCACAGTTTTACAATAGGAATAATAATAGCACAACATGTTATGACATTAAAAAGAGTCAATAAAATAACATATTTTCATGTATATTTTTTAGTGATTTAATTATTTTGTTACCTAACAGAGAACCTATATCTATGTAATAACTTTGTGATTTAGTGAATATGGCATACATAATACCTACGTGAGATATCCGCAAAAAAATATTTTATGGTCACCGTACTCCATTTTTAAGATTTATTAATAACTTCGATAAAACATTAAATATATGTGTTACAACAATTAGAATTCATTATATATGCTAATTTAGACTAGTTAAAGGCTTCATCACAGAAATAATCATAATGTTTTCGAGATATTTAAGTGAAATCGGTCGATAGACTTAGTGTTTATAAAAATCCAATTTAAGGACTTACGTGTGATAATTAATGTGTGTTCCTGGATACCACTCGCTTCCACAACCACGCACAATACATCGTTGCACCATTTTTCATACTTTAAAAGCTAATTTTTACGTTTAAAAGCGCGAGTCGACGAATGTTTGTTGTTTTTCGGCCATGACAGTTCAAATGACAGGCATTGTTTTGATGGCGGATAGATAAAGTGTTGCCGCATAAGGAAACGCCCAAAATATATGTAAATCTTTTGATATCCTCCAATTGCTAAATACACATTAGTAATTGTCTTCGTAATGATTTTCAATTATTTGTTTTAACATTTTTTAATAAAAATCTGCTAAAAAAATTGATTATAATATAAATCTGTATAGATTGTCTTCATAACTTATGGTCCTTCCTCCGAGAGTAGGTATTAGGAGTGTTTTCTCCATTTCTACCTTTATCTTCATGTTCTAAGTTGTTCTCGACTGCAGATTTTAATATATCATGTACCTACCAACATGACAGAAAAACCGGAAAAAATGAAGAAAGGACTGTACCGGAAATATTTTATTCATCTGTGAAGTGTGAATTAGTATTTTGTATTCGGTTCGTTATATCGTTACGTTACGACGTTAGCTTTGCTTTTATTATTTTTGGTTTGGGAATCCCTCGCAGTATTCAATTCGAGTTCATATTTCATAGACTTTTCTACTTTTGTCGAATTTTGTCTTTAGGCCGCAATCCACATGTTTCTGTACATTAATTGTTTATTTAAACAACAGTTTGAATCGAACTCGTCCATCAAATAATACTATTACCCTTTTTCGCGCTTATTACATTGTGTTGAAGCTTATACAAGGTAGGCTTGTTTTCCGTAATTTGAAACTTTTCACCATATTTATTTTATTGCCCACTATTTATATATCTACTTTATTCGATTTTCTTATCACATTTGTTTTACCGAAGTACTTGAGATAGGTATTATACCTTGGGGTGCGATGATCGGACTACCTTCACGTTGGGTATGCCCAACTAATTTCATCTCTCCATATGGGGATTTGGGGTTAGTTGGGGAAACCTGGTGCACCCCGTCCACAGGTTAGTAACTTCCACCTTCCGGTGGATCTTGCTAGCCTGTGTCCAAACGTTCGATCGAGTGGGGGCCCTCGCCTATACCTCCCCTTCGAGAGGGCTGGTTGTAGGGCCCGAGGCGAAGAGCTCGCCGCACCTCGCGGTGTAGGTGGAGCTGGGTGCTCTTTAAGAGCACCCGAGGTGGTCGCCGAGAGGCGAGAGGAGTTCGGAGTACCGGCCGAGTAGCGGCGACACGGGAACCGAACTCCGTGCGCAGAGGGCGCATTGGAGAAGGGCGGTCGCTTTGGCGTGCGACTGCCTGACTCCTGGGGGCTCTGGGTGGCAGGTCGGGGAACCTGTTGCCCTGGAATGAGTCCCCACAGGATGCATGACGTGTCCCGTGTTCTGACACGTCGTCCATTGAGGGTTGAGCTGAAGCTCCCCGAGGCGGGGCCCGTTACCGGGCCAGCATCACCAGGGCTGCGGATGTATGCATCGCGCTCTCGTGGCCCTGGACCAACGATGCGGAGATGGAACACCCCAGGTTTTTAGTGGGTATGCCGCCCTTATAGAGTGGGGCGGAGACTCCCACATAACCACCCGCCCTCCCCGGGGTTTTTTGGGTGGTACCTGTAATAGGTTTTCCTGGGCAACAAAAAAAAAAAAAAAAAAAAAAAAAAAAAAAAAAAAAAAAAAAGGTATTATACCTTCGCTTCGATCCTCTTTCGATTCCCAAGTTTTATTAACTACAACTTTGTTTATGTACCTAGTGTATTTCTTTGTTTTCAGATGCATTTCTTGTCTAAGCTCCATAAAAACTCGATCCTGACAGGATTTTTGGATAGTTATTGTTTAGTGTGCGACAATTATCTACGAACCGAGGATGAAGCGTTCACACACATGGACAAACCTATCCATAGGAAGAATATGGAACTGGCTGTGAAAGTTGATAAGTTTCTAGAAGACAGAATTGTTAAGGTATGATATGTAATAGTTTTTACAATTTATGCCTAAATTTATAATATTATATTCTTTTACAAAATACTATCATAAAGCTAAAACTAGATAGATTGAACTGGCCTGTCTCATTTAATGGCTTTTAAAATATAAATCATTTACTGTTGCCCATGTTTACTAATAATAAATGAATTGACACTCATTAGTATGAAGTAAGTACATAATTAATAACAACTATTGTTCTGATCACTGATAAGTCTTCTCTACCAGAAATCTTCATTATTCTTGTTCATTGTTTAACAGGTTAAAAAAGGATATTACTGCCCATTCTGCAATATCCTCCTGTCGACTACTACTAGAGTGAACATCCATATTGCTGATCCAACCCATATTGACAATAAAAGGTCTCAAATAACTCGTACTGGGGACACCATAATAGCATTTGATGAGGTGGCTATAACTCTAGACTCATGGCACGGCATCACAGATAACACATGTGTGGTTTGTAACACAGAGTTTGATGATGATGATGGCCATAGCAAGGACCACCTGCATGTGCTGAAACTTATACAGAATAAGTGTGAGTTTGGAGATAGATTTGTTTATAGAAAGGTGAGTTAATCATATGTATTGCTATTTTTTTGCTATTAAACTTATTTGGAAATGTTAAAATAGTAACAACTGGCAGGATTTCAACCTTTGTCACCTATGAATCCTTATCAATTAAGCTACAGCCTTGTACACTGGCAGGAGTGGCAGGTGTAAAAATCTACACACATTTCCAAGTCTTCAGACTAAGTAGGTAAACAATTTTATTGTGGTTTTGCCCTTATTTCTTTTGTCCTTCTTACCTTATAGCTATTATCATAAGATTTTATCATTGTATGGTAATGACATGATTAAACAAGTTTTATTGAACATTGCACTTAGTATTTGATTGAAGATGGTTACCAAGTACCTACAGTTACAGTTGTACTTGTGATAGAGCTTGTTCTTATGTAAATCACTAAAATAAAAATTATTTTGCATTTTCAGGTTGATGAAGACTCATTTTTTTGCTTAATTTGTGCTAGTGTCTTTGCCATTAACGAAAAGAGAGAACATCATGAAAGTACTGGTCACAAACACTTCTATAACACAGCCCGGGATCTTAAAAGGAAGTTACCACCTGTCACTCAAACTGAGATTAAAGTTACACCAAAACCTGCTACACTTCCAAATAACAATTTTACCAATGCTACTGATACTAAAATTGACATTAATAAGACTGAAAAACAAAATAAAGTGGCTCAATATGTAGATGATATTAATACAAAAACAGATTTCAAAAAGACTGAGGATATAGAAGTAAAGAAGGATGAAAATGGAAATACTAAATTATTTAATAAGCATAATGGTAAGCAATCGGTTCTGAAAGACAAACCCCAACCAATCTCTAACATAAATAATAATAATCAGGAGAAACCAGCTACAAATGGAGTTACAGTAAATGGTGTGAATGCAAAGAAAGCAGTCAACATTGATCCAGAACAAGATAATAAACGAAATTCTAACATACTAGACAGAGTGGAAGAGTTCCAAAAGAAAGGCATCAATATAGACTTTACATCGGAAAAAGCCCGGTGCAAGAAATGTTATGAAAACTTGCTGTTTGACACAATTGCTATTGAAAAACACATTGAGCAACACAATCCAACAAAAACTGTGAATGTAAAAACTGACTCAAAGAAAATAGATATTGCAACTGACAAACCACTAAAAAAATTGGATACCACACATCCTGTATCCAAAGCAAATGAGTCAAAGAAAACTGAAACTGAGAAGCAACCCAAGCAACTAGAGACCACACATGGTACTGGACCCAATAAAGAAATAAATCAAGATAATAAACTTAAAGTGGGAAAATCAAATGACAAGGAAACCAAAAAAGTCCACAATAACAATAAGAAAACTGTAACAGACAACCAAGCAAAGCAAGGAGAAGCAAATGGAAAAGCAGCCAAGAAAGTGGGGAACATGCATAATCAGACTAAAATTGTAACTAATGGTCAACAAACACAGAGAGAAGACATTGCAGTTGATAAACAACTGAAAAAAGATATTGAAAAATCTAAAAAAGTAGAAACCAAACCTGTTACAAACAATCTAGCAGAATTTGCTAAAGAACACCAAATGGTATTACTACCAAACGAGACATTCTGCCCTCTCTGTAGAGTCAGCACTGCATCAAATAAAGAAGCTATCACAGAGCATTCCAACCTAAACACTCACAAAGAAAATGCCAAGAATGAAACATTGGGCCTGCAGGTTGCTCTAGATTATGTGAAAAGTGTGGTTCGTATGGAATCAACATATAGTACTGACATAATATTGAATGAGAAGTATGTGTTGAGGCAGAACAGCTTCCATTGCATGGTGATGGATGAGGATGATGAAGAGCACTTCACATGTCTGCTGTGTGACGTGAGGGTGACAGTGGGGCAGGAGATGGTGGAACACATGAATACTCCGGAGCATGGAGACAAGCTCGGCCTCACACAAGTTGTTACGAGCCTGCCCGAGGAGTTTGTTAGAGAGGTAAGCTTTGTTTTTTACAATATAATTGGATAAAATAGACCATTTATCACTGTCCGAGGTTCAGGAACTTTTCTTAATTTAAAGTTAATTGAACAACATAAAAACAGTTTCTAGTTCATGCAATACTAATAGACACCATGTATAAATTTACCTATAACACAATATATTAATTGTATGACACTTTAATTACTTTGTGTCTGCTTAAAATGTCCCAGCCAATTTTGTACATAGTAGACTCAATCAAGCAGATACAATCACTAAGCAAGTGTGTGTAGTGCAGTGTCTGCTTTTCATTGTTTCAAATCCGGTCCTACACCATTGACTTGTATTTTCAAGTTGTGTGGATTTGCACTAACAGTGAAGGAAAACATTGTGAGGGAACTGACATGTTTGCAGACAAAATATCCAAGGACATGTGTCTTCCGTGGAAGGACCTGACCTCTATGATGTATCTGCCCAAGAAAACTCCCCTAACAAATGGTTACTGTGGAGGAGTCACGAGAAATACAACTGAAGAGATAGAGAGACTCAACCTTAACTTACTATACTATTTATGTATAACCAGTATCATTTCTCGTCCCCAGATACTCCCCGGCACATACCACTGTGGCGTGTGCAACGAGGTGTGTCCCTCGTGGCCCTCTATGTGTGGCCACCTGGCCTCCCTCGCGCACGCGTGCTGCCGCCGCCACGCCTGCCTCCTGCTGCAGCGGAGCCAGCCCGCCATCAAGACTGTCAACACACTGCGAGTCAGCAGCTTGAACGCTGTGCATTATGCATAGACTGTGAGACAAGTGATACAAGTGTGTAATGTGAGTGTAATGTGCACTAGCTTTGGTTAAACTTTCCAAAGTACCCAATCACGGGGGGGGTTGAGGGGGGAGGGGGGGGAAGGGGGTAAGCCCCCTCCCCCCCTCCCCCGCACGGAGATCAATAGTTTTCGAGATATGACCATTTTTGTATTTTGAGGTTAAGTACTACGATTTCACTATACGGGTACTTAACTACCTATTATATAATTTTTTTGGATTAAGACTAGGTGGAGTCGGGGTGCTCTGTGTCGGATCTGTCACCCATAATATCCTAATCTTTCTCGCTACGCTGGTTAGAGTGTACTTTACGGGACGCTAAACCTAACCAAACCTAACCCAACACTTGCACTACAACAGGACTTGGCTCCTCCTCGCTTCGCTCGTCGTCGCATGTGCGTGGTAGAAAGCAACCTAACGAACCTAATCTACCTTCTGTCACAGACAAGTGACTTCGAGTCCAACACTTGCACTACAACAGGACTTGGCTCCTCCTCGCTTCGCTCGTCGTCGCATGTGCGTGGTAGAAAGCAACCTAACGAACCTAATCTACCTTCTGTCACAGACAAGTGACTTCGAGTCCAACACTTGCACTACAACAGGTTAGGTTAGGTTTAGCGTCCCGTAAAGTACACCCCAACCCGCTACGCTCGCTCACTCGACCCCGCTATCCCCTTCTATTCTAACCTAACCTCAAGCATGCATCGAAGAAGAAAGAAAATTACTTGACACTGGCAAATACGCGAAAAGTGTGACGCCAATACTAAAAAAAACAATGGCGTCACGTTTCGTTCATCAAGTTACAAGTTACACACAAAATATTATTACTACGTAAAAATTTGCGATCAAATAATAAATAAAATTACGTATTATATGTATTTTTCATCAATATATACGTAATTGTGACAAAAACTAAACATTACATACACATTAGCAAATAAATATAATAGTTTGAAGAGTCACACGCTTGTATGTAATAGCAGTCCGTAAAACGAAACGCTAATGGCCGCCATAGTGTCAAGAAACTGTCAAAACGAAGGATTATTTTTCGATTTAAAAAATTAATATCTCGTAAACTAAGCATCTCTGTGCTAAAATATTTAACGTGTAGCCTTTTCTAAATATTATCTACTTGTAAAATAATTATGGACCTCCAACGCGATTGGGTACTTTGGAAAGTTGAGCCCTAGCTTTAGATAAAATGTATAAACAGAATATTGACCCAAATTAAGACTGTTCGTGAAGTGAGAGTTTAAAATAAGTATTATTATTTTAAACTCTCACTTGACAGTAAAGGTTAACTTGGGTAAAGGGTTTAGGTTTGGAATGAGAATTCGAGATTATTATTCAGTTTCTTGATTATTCTGCTACACATGGTTGGGGAACAGTATTGTTTAAGTTTTACTGATTTGCAGATAATAATCATCAACTTTGACTTTAATATTGAACCCTCTAGAAAAGTTAAGTTCTTGTCATTATATTATGCATAATATTAACAATACCATAGTATACTTAGAACTTAAAATCTGATATTACTCAGAAGACTAATGCTATTGACAACATCATAATGTTGTCAATAGCATTAGTTTTCTAGAGTAATATCAGATTTTAAGTTCTAAGTATACTATCTTAAAAACAAAAGCTTATCAAGATATTTTGTAAGTGAGCTCTACAATATATATAATAAGTAGTCACTTGCATATTGTATTGTAATATTAGTTGATTTGTTTACTCAGTGTTACATATTCCGATGGTGAAACCTTTTTGCCGGGAAAAGAATTCACCAATCATAGAAGTGCAAAATGATTTTGTGCTTTTTGATTGGCTATAAACATTCTTAGGAATAAGTGTTCACTCATGAAGTTAAAGGTAGAAATTTATCTTCATGTGTTCACTGATATAACTACATACATACTTAGTGTTTTATGTTTATGTCTCTAATAGTCAAGTTACTTTGTTTATATGACAAGTGTGGATGAAAACGTAAATAGATTTACTTAGATTATACATATGTATATAATAACACAACATATGTGATGGCTGGCTAAAAACAGTCTGTTTTCCAAAATGTATTAATTTTTTAACTTCATCTGCCTGTATTTATAAGCTCTACATTTTAATTTATCCTTTTTAGTGTAATTTCAAGATATACATATGTAGGTACTTATTGGAAACTTCCAAATTCGACTGATGTTACATATATGTGTTCAATTAAGTCTATTTTTTATTGACATTGGCGAGAATTTATTCAGCATAATCCACAGTGTAAAATTGTGCTGATTGTGATAGTTAATGGTGTTAATTAATTAACGCGCTATTATTAAACCCTCATTTTAATAATAGCCCAAATTTTAAAATAAAAAAAAATATTAGTCCAAAATATGCCATGCCTAGATACAATTAGATAAGATAAGCGAGATTAGAATGTATTTTTGTGATTTTACTTTTATTACTTTACCTTAACATAAACCTAAGTACAATCACTTGAAAAATATTACATATTAGGTACAATATTGTCTAATCAATAATGCATTATTGATTAGACAATATGTTATTAATTGTATTATGTTTCTATAAGAGTGTTGCATGTATACGAGATTTCTTTAGCATTTTTGCATGTTATGTTACTAAGAAAAAATAGTCGTTCTAAGTATAAGTACCAAGTCTGAAAGTATTCATTTGGTGGTAACTTTAATTTTATATAGAATTTGTTATACTTTACTGGTATTTTTAAGTTAAAAAATTGTGCTGTAACCTAACAACATATCCATACAAAGTAGGATCGAAATAAAGAGTTTTGTAGTTTTAACATAAAATATGTTTCATTACAAGACTTTTTTTCATGACAACTACAAACCATAAATCTTATACTCTCTAGAGGTGGTTTCTCTTTTTTCTGTTACCTACAATATTAGATGTACTATCTTTTGTAGTTTGTTTTCCTTTCTGTACATCAGTTTGTATGGAAAAGTCTTCTGAGCCCAAATTTAAATTTGGGTCACTGATAGATACATAAATGTTACAGGTATAATTATAAATGTAGTAAGTAAGACAGTTTGTTTTCAAACAATAGAAGTATTGGCTTTTTAACTGAATTTTTTCATTCAAGTGATTTAGGTAGGTATAGAAAAAGCTCAACCCAAATGTATATAGGTATTTATAGGCAGTCAAACGTAAGCTTGTCCTGTTAAAAATTATATAACTAAGACTTATTATTGAAAATATTTCCGCTGTGCGACTGGTAGGTATGAGTATTTGCTAAAGCTTCAGTGTCTCAAAAACTGAAACCAGTGAATTTCATGAAGAACCTCGTGAACTAGTGTATAAAAGTATCAATAGATGACGCCACTAGTCGAATTCGCCCGTTCAATAGCCTCAACCTCACACAGCGACCTTTCGTTTCGCGCCACAAATGCTACAATCGGACCGCGTCCACAACACGAAATTGTTTACAACGCATTCTCGTATCGATGCTCGCAGTGATTGCGCGCTCTACGCTCTCTTACACGCGATCAATTTACAAAATAATTCATCAAATAAAGTCTTTCATTCATCATCATCATTCATCCTCTTTGGTTTTGTTAGTGAGGAAAAAATGTGGACGATACTTTGAAATTGGAACTGCGTTTCGCGCTCCTTTTTTATTTACTTTTTAATTAGTGATGTGTATTTTGTGTTTGTGCAAGGGAACTTGAATCTTGATTTATCCTCGAGTACCTAGTGCAGTCACCAAGTTTATTCGACTAGGTAAGTATTAATGTAATTTTACTTTGATAAAAAATTGCGTAAACATGTAGAGAACAATTATTTTTAATCGATGTTTTTCTTTTCTAAAAAAAACCGGAAAGTTTATGATAATCTTGTTGTTTAATCCATTATTGTTAAGCGGGTTTGTTCAAGGTCTAATTTAATCGGTTTGTATTGTGTCTATCACTGACTGGTGTTAATTTAGCGTTAAATTGGGAATTCCCTAAAAAATGTTAGGTGACTTAGAATTTCCATTCTAAGTAATTGCAGGAAAATAGGCAGTTTTTTTCGAACTAATAACTTCTAAGTTCGATCGTTCACTTTACACTATTATATTATTCAACTTCATGTTCTATATTTCTATATACATACTTGTAATGCAACATTATGCATTTAAGAATTGCATAGCGAATAAATACTAGTTAAGCTTTTCACTAAACTAAGCAATTAGGTACGACAAGCTCATTTAAAAAAAAAGTGAGACACCATTCGTGCCATTTACTTTGCATGGAGTAGGTATCGGTTTACCTAATTTACCCAATATAATCGAGTAAATTACGTACCTAATAATATTAAATAATACGGCAATTCTAATTTCAATTTTAATTACTTAGGTTTAATGATTTGACTCAATTCAGGGGTTTTATAGCTAAATCGTGTTCATTATATTATGTACTTACTCTCCCTATTACACCCATTAATGTGTTCACTTTTAATACTTGAGTAACTTATACAGGACTATTTACTGCCTTAATAATACCCTGTCTACACGCTTGGCAAACACATGTCATTTGTCTAAGCACATGTCAAACACCCCACTCTACCAACAACGAGAGAGTTGGGCACTAGCCTAGCACTAGCATTAGGTATTAAAATAATAAATGTTAGGTATTAAGGAGTTAGGAACGTAGGAAGATTTTCAAATTTGATTGAATTTTATAGAAGATTCAGTGTTTTGGATGAAAAAAAAGCACCTCAAACGACGTTACTTTTGTAGAAATCGCATATTATATCGCAGCCACGGGCCTAAGTTTCGCTAAAGTAAACGTAGAAAGTGTTTTTTTTCCATTTTTTTTAAGGAGGGAAAGAAATTTATGTTTTTGTCGGAGGTATATATTGCTAGCAACCCAGTATACCCCTTAATATAATATTAAAGCAATATCCGGACTAATCTATAAGGCTTACTGAGAAAACTATGGCAGTTATAACCGCTAACACTTGATATGAAATTATAACCCTTACATGATTGAAATAGAATTGGTTTTTCATAAATAGGTTTATAGGTAAGCCGGTCTGTGTAAGTAACCGTAACAATTGAAATTACGGTATTGTGTTCTCTTCATATTAAATTGTTGTAAAGGTGTGTATAGATAAGTTTTGTTTATACTTATGTTTGTTTGTTAGTCCCCCTATATTAATTTCGAGACCCTATACTTACCCAAAAAATCACGATGATTCGTCGCTCCGTTTGCGGCGCAATAAACATACCACTTTTTTTTTCGCTTTTGTGTACCTAAGTAGTAGCAGTAGTAGTTAGGTACTCAAATAAGGTTTAAGCAAATAAATAATTAAAAACATCTCTCTCTCTCTCTCCCTGTCTTTCTTGAGTCGTATTCCTCATGACTGAGGGTCGTGACCGCAGAATTAATTTGTTAGGGGATTTTTCTTGGGCAGATACGTCGTGGTGGGCGCGCAGGGTTCCACGGATGACAACACGTCCTCGGATATTGTGGTCCTCAAAGATATCAGTTTCCTCACGATGTTTTCCTTCACCGTTAAGCAAATTAAAAACTTACATAGATAAAATTACATAATTGTAAGTAAGCTACAAAAGCATTTTAGCTAACCATCCATTTAAAAAGTATCTCACTTAGAAATCAATATAATAAACTACACCTGTGGTTTTATACTAGGATTGAGTAGTGGATTAACTGAGAAAAGGTCACACTTTCATAACACAGACTTAACTGATAATGTCTCATAAACCCACTATTTTCCTAATAAACTGCACGTATAAATAATTATGTCCTTTATGGAATGTCTGTCATCAGTATCAAAGCTTGGCTTATTATACTTAGTCGTATGATAATCTATCTATACCACAGTCTATACATATAAGAAAGCTGAAGAGGGTCAAAATTCTGTACTTAGAAGATAAAAAAAAACTATTTGGGTAAACTTTAAATCGATAACTAAACACGTTTCAGCAGTTTTATATTTTTGTCTATTTCTACGGTTATCAGTTTATCTATTTATTTAATAATAATAATAACTTTTTATTGCAGACACTGAGATCCATATCACACACAATCATAAACAGAGAATATATACAATATTATATATAGAGGTACATTTTAAGTTGCAATTGCTACCCACGTTCATATGTTGCAGACAGCAGCTGCCGGTCCATAAGGCTTCTGACAATCTTATTTTTACACGCTCATCACGTAAAAACGGCTGAAGGGATCATCATGATTGCTAGTATGTAGGTAGTATAAGGTCTTATAAGTGTCATAGTCATACAAAGTTTGAAACAATTTATATATTATTTAACTGTGAGCCTGTATATTAACACAAACTATAGTTTCGATGACCAAGTAGGTACTATAAATAATAGTAGCTACTTAAGTAGGTATTATTTACACTTATAAATCTTTCATCCAACCCAATTATCTCAAAGTAAAATTGCTGCAAAACTTGTGGACGGTTATAAATATAATACGACGATAGCATTAAGACAGGAAATATTTCTGGCTCAATTAGACATACCTAAGTACCTACATATCAGACAAGTACATATGTATGTGTATATGTATGTACTCGTATTGTATGTCATAAAGTTGTCACGATAGCAGATAAAGCGAGAAATGCTGAGCAACCTTGGCAAAGGCCAAGATGTGGTATTGAAGATTGTACTGCAATCGTGTTGTATGTACATATCTAAGCTATTTTATAGTGTCTGTATGTCTGTATGCACGGTATGTACCTACCTTATACCTACTTCTGTCCACAATTGAAAATCATACTTATTTCTTGTAGATGTACTGTTTTTGAAATCAAAACCTGCACTCCTGCTTAAAATGCACAGAAAAGGAAATAAATAAATAAAAATATTTTTTTTCATTGGCTGTGAAAATTTAACAGTTTCTGATAACTGCTTCTTGACTCGGCTTCCTTGCAGAATACATAATTAGGGCGTTTTTTTAGGGTAGTTATAAACCCTTTGGGTACAGAATACTAAAAAGATCATATTTGACCCAAAATCGAAATCTTGAATCACACATTTGGGTAATTCCACAGTAATTCTGATAATATCAAACATCACCTGTGGCGTATGGAATGAAAAAGCAACAAGTGACTCAAGATCGACCGGAACATTCGAGCTAGCAAGGCAAACGATATTAACAATATAAACTATATAAAATACTACGATTTAAACGATAATTTACACTATAATAGTATTTATTAGCAGTTACTTGTTACATATTACAGGTGTTTTATTGTGCTTATATGTAGAGTTTATTCCGCGTGATGCCAAGAATTCGCCATTATTGTAAGGACGTTCCGGATATCTCTACAACTATTGTATATATTATAAACGCTATTCTGTTTATCACATAATTCATGAATTTATTCGTTTAAAATCTCTATATCATTAAAATTTAACAGGTCTCACCTCATATATTCTGAAGCGAGTGTGGCTTAGCGGTTCCAGTGTCTGCTTTTTATCCAAACGTACCCTGGTTACAATCTGGCCATACACCAATGACGTGTGTGTTCAAGTTAGATATGTGTGGATTTGCACTCGCTTAACAGTGAACGAAAACATCGTGAGGAAACCGACATGTTTGAGGACCACAATATCCAAGGACGTGTCTTCCGTGGAAGGAGCTGGGCGCCCACCACGATGTATCGGCCCAAGAAAACTTACCTAATGAATTAATTCTGCGGGGGAGCCATGACCCTCAGTCATGAGGAATACGACTCAAGAGAGAGTAAGACCCTAAATCTTGATTGGTTAGTAACTAAATTGAATTAAAAATGCACAATTATTCTTGTTAGTAGGTTGGTAGGTATTTGCAATCATTAAAGTTATTAGGTACCTACATAAGCACATGAATTTACCCACGACTTTAATAAGTATAACTACTTTAAATAACAACATTTGTTGCTTACGTTTGTGGAATATGATAAGCTTGTCAGTAAAATGTTAGTACTGTTCGAAACGAAAACAATAAATTCATCAAAGATAAGAAATTTAAAGAATTTAATTTCAATTTTACAATAGAAAAGTATATAAGTATTACATCTGTTATCTAGTACCCACGACACAAGCGTTTGCGTAGTGTGGGGCTAGATGGCGCTGTGTGCAATGTCCCGGAATATGTATGTATGTATGTATCTATTTATTGTTAGTCCTTAAAATATATGATTCTAAAAAAATCTCCGCCCTGTAGGTGGTTGGGCGTTGTTTGCCATGCGTGTGGACGGGGCACCCACTAAAAGGCAAAAGTAAGGCCGGGTTTGTATTTATGTTTGTTTATTCTTCATGATTCAATGACTGAATAGATTTAGACAAAATTAGGTATGGACGTAGCTTAGCCACTTTTACCCCGGAGTTATGTGGTAAAACCAAGAGTCACCACTAGTCTTATGTAAACCAATCTCTCTCTCTCTCGCTCTACCAAAAACAAGAGAGTGTACAGAGCGTTGGCAGTCATTCAAATTAAACCTTGACCATGGCCTTTCATGGTGTTGGTAGAGTTTGCTGTTGGACAGCGTAGCAAACTCTGACTATTACCACATGACTTGTTCTATAGCAGCTCGTATTATTGTAATTCTACAATTACAAATTACAACAATGCTTGCAATCGATGAAGATTGCCTCCAATTACACATTTACCGGTTTCAAGTAGTTCTGTCCGATCTGCGAGATCCAGTAAACGGTCGTTAGCCAATTGTAGATATTTATGTTTGTTTGCTGGGGGGCTTTATATAACGAATGGAGTACGTGAAATAGTGCACATTGCGTGACATTGTACAGAAGTCTTTGATTCAAACCGATTTACTTCAATCAAATGGGATCTATCCTACGTCTCATTTCATTGAAGTAAAATTGAAGGAAATTAGCCTATTAAGTAATATTATGTCCAATTCAAATGAATACTTACACAAATTACAATATCTCGTAAATTTTAATAAATCACTTGTATGATAAATGAACATAAGACAACTACCTTCGCAAAACAGTGGTAGATACAGCAGTACCTACACACACTTATTGCAACAGAAGCAATTTTTTTTTTGGGTGGACCTCCATAAAATCTCATACGACTAGGTATACACGTATGATGTTTACATTTTTTACCACACCTATGACCTACCGTTAAATAAGTAGGTGTATGCTAACCAGGTTAACTACAATATAGTGCATATACCTAGTTAATAAGAAGTAAACAGGCCACTCCTTGCATTGTGCGTGCTCTTACGACCGTGAAAGGATCCTCTATGATGGTATGTCGTTGGATTACAAGAATTACTGCTAACGCATATGGTCTCGTTTATTTATTGTATATACGTTTATAAAAGCCAAACAACTCAGGTTCTACCATACTTAAGACACCGAACATATAATAAGAGTTACGAGTTACCATAATCTTGCGATCTTCAATGAAACGAATCTATGCTTAGATACTATATACTAGGACTGAAAATATATTGATTTAGTTTTTTTGTTCAAAGCTCATATAGTCACACTCCACGCATATGGAACGTATAAAGGGAGGCCTATACGTGCCTATACCCAACGGTGGGATGAAGAGGGCTGTAGATGATGACGAGGATTCATTTACTTGGCCAGCAGTCTACTAACACAAAAGACTGTGGTCGAAAATAGAGAACGAGTATCTTCTATATATCTACAAAAATAATAATTTACTAGTAGTCGCCCGCGCCTTCGCTCGCATTATTTCAGGATAAAAAGTAACCTATGACACTCCTAAGACCGCATACTACTGCAGAGAGACAGAGAAACAGACAAAATTTCTAGAAATTGTTGGAACGTGTTCTGTTATCAATTCGAAGTAGGTATCTCTAAACAATTTTATATATCTTTAATGTTCAGACTTCCGACCCTCTTCAGCAAATAAAAATATATTTATTCAATAATAAGAAACAATATTTACACATATTAACACTAATAGAACTAAAAAAGAGTATTTACATCTAAACTAAATTTAAACAATCTACATGTGGTATGGAACCAAGAACGCTGGCTGCATTCCCACGCTGGATTGCTATAGAAATCCTTTGCGCAAGGAACCAGCCAGCGTTCTTGTCTCTAGTGATGTCAATCAACTCTATTATATTATATGTATAGAAGATTTATACTTGTAGGTAAATTGATTCGATCGTTTCTCATGGTAGGTAACTAATAAATCTAATGTCAGTCTCGAGACTTTATACCTATGAAATACTTAGGTACTCTAAGTACTTATTTCCTAGGTAGGTACTAGTCACGTGGGGTTAAAGTAGCTTCCGCTATTACAACTGAATAAATAATATTACCTACTTTTATGGTGATATTTAGCATTTTAATCTGGTAACGAGAATTTTCAAAGCACTCTAGAGGTCTCTGACACTGCATATTAGACGAGCATCTGGGAACTGAAGCGTTCAGATGGAAATGCTATTTTTGGTCACCCATCCAATGACTGACCGTGTGAACCCTGTTACTTGCTATAGAAAGTCTTATCAATCATTGAAGATAGTCTTAAGTGTTACTAGCCTTGTTCTCTCATAATAAAACAATAATCCATGTCTCAGAGGAAATTAATGGAGACGACAAATCATAGTAAAGGTCCTTTCTTACTAGATGAAGGTCATGGCGCCTTGGTAACACTTTATTTGTTACTTCTTCTTCTTATCGAATGAGAGTGGCCAACTCTGGTGTCGAGTGTTTATCAAGCCGCCTTAAGGGCCTCTGGCATGGCTTAACGACTGACCTACTAGACAAACAGCCGGACCTGCACTTACTTATAATTATGGAGTTATAAACTCATTTAGCGTCAAAGTTTCAAACAAAACAATGGTGTTTAAAAGCTTTTGTGAAGCGGGTCTTAGTTATTTCATTATCTTAGGGAACCGTGCAAGTTTCATCAAAATCGGTTCAGTGGTTTTAGTTTTGAGATATGTAATGGTTAAATTATAATGTTTCTACAAATCCCATTTCACAATACATGATAAACGCGGAAATGTACCTATTTCACCATAAACTCTAGAGTTAGTAATTGGCTGGATATAATAAAAAGGCAACGCTTGTGAAGTGCTTAGATCACTCTACCCTTATAAAGTATCCTGCCTCGTCTAACTTACTTCCGCCAGCTTTGTCTAGCCTTGTTTCTTATACTTAACATAATATAGTACTTATACAAAGGGTTTAACTTATACTCAGGTAAGGGACTATACCACAGGTCATAACTAACATAATACTTACATATATTACACTAGAAGTTGCCTGCGGCTTCCTCGCGTTGTACTCGAGACCTTTGAATATTCAAATTGAGACCAATATAGTAGACAATGTCACCCCAGTGCTCTATATAATACCTACCGTCATTTCACCAAAATCACCAGGATCCGTCGCTTCGTTACCGCGTGAATAAGGAACGAGCAGTAGATCAACTTTTTAAATTATACAGTTTTGATTTGATATGCAGTAACATGTTTTTATCCCAAATTAAGGCAGATGCTTCAAAATCCCTTAGCGTCTTAGATCTTAACTTCTCAGTCTACCTAGTTTACAGATACTAGACTATTTATACATATAATAAAGCTGAAGAGGGTCAAAAATCTGTACCTAGATCACATATTAAAAAAATTGAGTACACTCTAAAACACGTTTCAGCAGTTTTTATAATTTTTGTCTGTTTATTTACACGCTAATCCCGCAAAAACGTAAAAGGTAGTATGAAGTCTTAGGAGTGTCATAGGCTACTTTTTATCCTGAAATAATGCTAGCGAAGCCGCAGACGTCCACTAGTTGAAATAATAAACTATGTGACTAGACTAGTATATTATGAGTAGGTACAGTTAATTCGGGGGTGACTCCGCTGACGTCGAGTCACGCGTCAAAGGTCCACGTGAAGCGACGTATACTACACGTGTACAGCGCTGGACGAATGAAGCAATAATATACTATTGTTTATGTACCTACCTATTCATACTTTGTAATATTCAAAGCGAAAGCACAGAATACAGAATGGCGATAGCAAGAAGTTCGAATCACAGTGGCCAGCTCTGGTGTAAGTAAGAGTAAAGCGAGAGTGAATCGGTCCTTACTATAAGTACGCTTCATCCTAGACCGTAATGATCCCTTACTATCAGGTGGAATTATGGTAAAAAACAATAACATCTCATAATCTGGAAAAAGGAAACGTTAATTTTGTACCTAGGTGGCAATGGTGACACTTTGACAGCATTGTTTTTCTTTGCTGACTATCAGGCAAATTATGGTCAAGCGCAAACCTATTTCGTTTGTAAAACTTTGGATATAAATTTCAAAAAACTTTATACTTCTTATCCCCATTAGCTTGTTTCCACTGGTGGTGCTAAAATAAATACGTTTCAAATTCTTACAAAGTATGGTATCAGTACTTCTTATACATAAGTACTATCACAGAATAGATGTAAGTACTATCGGTATATGAACCATTAAAACAAATTTTAAATACAATAAAAGTACCTTTGTAATAATTAATGACAAGCATTTAAATCACAATGCATCTCTGAAACTATTGTTCAAGTTGTAAATTATCTGTGACCAAATTTTTTGAGTAATAATTAATTTATTATTTGGTTTCTATATAAGTAACTGACTAATTTGTCAGTTTAAACTAATTCTAACGTGTGGGATTTCTTTGGGTAAAACGAGTATTTTTTTCTTTTAAATACCTAGGAAGTACCAATGTCTAATTGATTTCCAATTAATACTTAATTAATTAGTTTTCAAAGTCACGTAGGCACACGAATCATTAATTGATTCCCATTAGAAAACAATTACATATTATAACATTCCTTATTAGCACAATTATTTCGGTGACCTAATTTTATTACGAGAATAGCTCAACTGTAATTTAATCACATTATTTAGTTAACGTAATCGGAAATAACAATGAGTTGGCGCCACCTCCTTTTAATAATAATATTAAACTAAAAAAACAGATTCTCTTATATGAAAAAATTGTACCTACATAGTATTTTTGTTACGCGTGTGTTCAATCAGTCAATATTTATGTCTTAATTTGTGGATCAACTATTTTAATTAGGTAAGCACTGTAGAGAGTAATTATTATGTTTAGCAGTATAAACGACTAACAAAGAATGTTGCATGATATTTATTTTCTTAAATAGTACTGTCTATTAAGCCGATATTAAAAAAGGAAAAAAAAAATCACCATGTAAACTATCTAATGCATTGGCTACCGTACAAGAGCAATATATCACACTGCCAAGTTGTCAACTTCGCTTCGTAGTAGCCTTGCTCTTGACCATAGACAACATAGTCCAGGAACATCTAAACAGCAGGCGCCGAATAGCATCCAAATTTATCATGGAACTATTCTATAAAATCAACGAGCACATGCATTGCGTGATATTTATACATTAACTAACGTTTTGTCCACGTTGTTTCGGTTCAAAAGTAGCTTACATAGTATAGTATGTCAATCTTGGCACTATATTACTATCTCATTACATTATCAAAAATCACGGTAATCCGTCCTTACATTGCCTACCGTGATATATATACAAACAGAACAACAAACACGTTTTAGCTTTGGAATAATTACGTGCTACTAGTAGAGTCGCGTCGCGCCGCTGTGGCTCAGCTAGTACAAACAATGGTATGTGATTACCAATATTGGAATATTATTGGCAAAAAATATGTTAGGTATATAAATTATATTCCAAAGCCGGATGATATTAAAAAGTTTGAAGAAAACATCTGGGCAAGAACAGCGCACGACAGGCATTATTGGCGTAAGTGGGAGGAGGCTTATGCCCTGCATGTGGGTCTCAATAAGCTGAGGATCATAATGTATGTATTGTTTTAATGGGTAATCTTTATTTTGTTTTAGTAAGCAAAACTATAATTTATATACATACATATACAATGAGGTGTCTATTGGCTAACAGACTGCTGTTCGCAGAATATCGCTCAGTTAGCACGAGACTTATTAGTAAACAAGGCGAGCTGACCGCGCGCCGCTCGCTAGAATCTACTTCCGTGTGTGTAATTGATTGTTCTACAACTCTTGATGCAGTCTGTTTTATTGCATTCGTTTTATCGCGTGTCGAGGTTAGCACTTATACAAGAATTTAATTAAAACAAGTAGAAATTAAAAGAATAATGAAATTTTATATTTTTACTAATTTTTCTCAGCGCCTATTATTATGTCTCTTCCGGGAACGCGTAGATGCCTATATTGTACAGATATATCTCTATACTACTAAACTGATTTTGATAAAACTTGCATAGTACCTAATGTAGTACGTAACAATCATATCGATATCAGTTATCGTACAGCTTTGAATTTCCGTGAAATCTATGGACAATATACAAACATCGGCAAATTATTTCGCACACATGTTCAAAACCTTAAAAATATCGAATACGGATCAAATGGATATCCTCCTTTTTAGAAGAAGTCTGTTGATAGCAGTCGTTATTGTATTTGCTAAACTGAGATTATATCGACTTTGTATCGATGTACATCATAAAATTGTACTTACCTGTAACCTTATTTCAAAATTAGCGCAAATTATTATTTAAATATTTTACGAAGATTTCTAGTTTTTAAGTTCAACCGTGATTAAGAAACTAATTACCTAATAATAAATAATCTTTTATGTCTGTTTATTCGGTGATTGAAAAACAATTATTTTATTTATTGTCACTTTACGTCCGTCTTCTTTACTTCCTACATCAGAAGTCACGCATCCTTCCTTCTGCTCGGTTCTGTCTAAGTTAACTTGTATGTGTATTGCTATAGAGATGAAATTAAGTTGGTATTAAGTTGGATTCAAGTTGACATGCTCAAGGTGAGGTAAGTTGAGTTAAGTTGACCTACATGACAATGTCACGGTCAGCCGGGTAGGTAAGGGAAATATTGTGCACTTGTTTGTTAACTGTTTTCGTTTGCACTTATTTCAAATAGAGATTTTTTACTTGAGATTGGTGTTATGATCATTATATTGACATCAAAATTAAGTATAAAGGAGTTACTTCATCTGTTGTGTTTTCTTTTTATATACCTAAATAATAAAATACACAGTAAAATAATAATATAGAGTGGCTTTATGAATATAACATCGATTATTTTCTAAATAATAAAAACCTGGCCAGTTTAAAATATACACAATTATATATATATCATAAAAGTAATTTGATGAAGACAAAGAAAAATAAGTTGAGTAGGTAACTCCCACTGTCTCTACATTCATATGTATGCAGGTATGCATACCCACTATCAGATAAATCAAAAAGGAAATTTCCGAGATTACTAATTGGTTCAGTTGGACAATGTTGGATTATATCTGTGTTCAAAATATCTTTAATGACCCCAATTGCTAGTTGCTAGATTGCAATCAGGTGATTTCTATATTTAGCTAGGTAGAGTCTTGTTTTTTGTTCATAAATAATAAAATTACAATTGAATGACGAGAATTGTGACAAAAAATGGACAATTACCTATTAGCTTATTTTAGTATACCTAGATCATACAATCTAGCTACTACATAGATATATTATGCATAAGTGCTTGTCGTTATCATTACCTCTTGAGATTTCAAAAGCATTATAAAGAATAGCTGGTTTTTTGTACGGACAGTTTTAAAATTGCTAGGTATGTATCGTTTGCCTAGTGACGAATCGTGATTTGGACATGGGGCATGATACATTTATGTTTAAGTTAACTTCAATAGTAAATGATAATGAGACTCTATGTATTTGTTTAAACAATTTTAAAAGAAAATGGGTAAGGATGGTGTATTGTAGACTATTTTACCGTTAAGTTAACTTAAAGAGAGTTATCAAGGAGTAAGTAATCCAAGCACGAACATACCAATTAATTCATTAGATATAAAATGTAGATTAATGTATTCCTCAACTCCTATTGACTTATCAAACCATCTATCCAGGTATTTTAACCACAAATAAAGAACTAATGCATAATGCAGTTCGACTGAATACCATCCAATACGTGTTATTATACGTCAACAATTTTCCAATAACAACCGTATGCCTCCATGACGTCACGAACTGGGTCAACCTTTACGAGCGCAGACGTGTCTATCCCGCAAGGATGAGATACTCGCGGTAACTGGGTTTATATGCTTTGTAGCAGTATGGACTGTTTAGGTTACTTTATTTCTTAGACTACTGCGTTTCAAAAGATCAGGTAGTCAATGCCTTACTTAAAAATTTGTATGTATAACAAAGCAGGACAAAAACAGTAGCCCGTATTACTTCAGGACCGTGCGTAGAAATGTCATAAATGCAGACAAATTGTAGCATTTATCAGTTATTCAGCTGCAAGGACAATTTATACAACCACTACTTACGGTTTTCTGTTTCAAGAAGTGCAAGAAGTGAAGATGTACATCGAAGCTTAAGTAATGACTTTGCAATGAGGCATTTAATAGAAAAATAAATTCGGGATCTTATTACAACAAGTAGAATGACCACAGAGCCAGCTGCAAAATTTCCGCCAAACACGCGTTGTATATAAGAATCTAAATATATAGAACTCAAAGGTGAGCCAAAAGCCCAAACCACTCAACGGATCGGGCTGAAATTTGACATGCAGGTAGATGTTATGACGTAGGCATCCGCTAAGAATGGATTTTCGGAAATGCTACCTACCTACCTAGGGGTGAAATAGGGGATGCAAGTTTTACTTCTTAATGCGAGCAAAGCCGCGAGCATCGACTGCGACTAGTACCTCATACATACATGCAAACACTTCCATACTGCAGTTATACAAGATTTCAATATTCACGTAGTCGGAGCACACGCTGACATTCCTGTCGGTTAGTCGAGTAATAAACTGGAAGAGCGCAGGAACTGCGAGCTGGTACCTACTATCCTTGTGGACATCGTAAATAGTGGCTTCATGGCACTGTAAAACTAACGCATTATATGACCCCATAGAAAGGGGATGAAGTTTTTATGGCGGATAGATTGTGGGGTTTCTTTTTGTATGACCTTGGTTGATGTTTAATAATGTTACAGTCTAAGATGTAAGAAGAAATCGCTTTACTAATTATTGGACTCACCTGTCGAACTGTCTTACTATAGAGTTTTACTTTTTTTATAATATTTTCGGTATCTTGGATAGTTTTACTTACGAATAACTTAAAAAATTGTGGATGTTAAAAACAAGAACTCATAATCGTTTTCTTTGTTATCAATGATATCGGAGGCTTCTTGTAGGTAGGATAGCTCTTTATAAAACGTATAAGCTTATCAACATAATCTTTTGACTCCAAATCATAAGTCGGTCGAGACTTATAACGATAATTACTAGCTATTACAAAGCAAACAAATGTCTAATTTAAGCACAACTAATAACTTCTCTATTAATTTGTACGTAACTAAATATTTATACTAAGGAACATGAAATATTCAGCTTCATTCCCCGAACACTGACGAGACCTAGTTAATCATTCTGTCGAAGGAAAATAATTCCCTCGAGGGAAAATGTTTTGTCCAGACTTGTTCGGTCTTTAGCGTTATTCTATTTCACTATAATATAAAGTATCTTGATAAACAATATGTTTTGAATTACAGACAATCTCAATCTTTATTACTCATGCAGGTTTTCGAAGTATAAAGTTTTTATAACATATATGGTTGTTGTTCAACTTCTGCCGAAAGAATCATTTGCAAGTTAGGTAAGTATTGAAATAGAGACAAACTAGAGACAACAATTTGTCTCTAGTTATATTTTTTTGGAAATTTGTATGTGTGCAAGTATGAATAAATAAATAAATGAAATACATGTTCTGGCCTTAATTGGGAATGTCCATTTATTTTTATTTGATATAATCTCAAAACCATTTCGAGGAATAAGATTATTGATCACTACCTATAATTTAATTTCATATTTCTAGATAATCTAGAGGTAACTTCAGATTTCATTCAATGACTGTCTAGTATCTAAACGAGCAAAAAAAAATCTCTTTGCGGCGGGAAAACTGTAACCCTGCAATTCAGGATCCTAGTGATAACTAGTGTGGGGCTCAGTGTTCTACCAACATTATCAGTGCAGTGCAGTGTGTAAATATTAAAATTCAAATTCAAAATATATATTGCGGAATATAGGTTTTTGAGCAATAAATCAACAAATATAAATGGCAAATAGTATATTAGACTAGTCGTGGGCCTCATCTGAACTTGGCGAAGGCCTTGTCAGCGACGCACCGGTCTATGGCCTCGATCAGGTCGACGGTCTCCTGGTGGCAGGTCTCCGCGGTGTACTCCTTCTCCGCGATGCGCTTCTGGCAATCGCGCAGGATCAGGAAGTACTTGCGGGTGTCGCAGTTTTCTGCAAGGGCGTGGACTGGTAAAAACTAAAGCCAGAGTTGCGAAAGAATAGGTTTTAAGAAGATTGCCTATTAGTGTAATTATGCAATCAAATAGTGATATGCAGTAGGTATAATCATTCAAACACGATGTGACGCTGTTTTTGTGTAAGTACGACAGTGGTTAAATACTTGTGCTTAAACCGCCTTTTCGGTGTCCGATATAGCTTAACGACTGCATTAAGTTGTGTAGACTGCATTAACACTCCATTACACGCGCGGGGCTCAAAAGTGCCCCAACCAAGATTTTTTGCTTATTATTAATTAAATATGTGAAGCATGATCTTGAGACGTTGAGTAGCTGACGCTAGTGTCCTTGGTATGCGTTTAGTGACACGTCGACTGCGTTGGTGGAAGGACGTTCGCTGGGCAATTATTTAAGTGCTGCCGTGGCACATTTGTGCCCCACGCGTGAAACTACGGGACTATTGTACGTACAACGGAGGTAAGTTGTTTTAGTTATTTTATGCAATTTATCAATAAGTTTTGGTGTAAAGTTGTTTATAATTTTATTTGTCGTTTTGATTATATACATATTTTGTTTATTTTAGGTACTACCATAAATAAAAATGGATAGAATGGACTCTCAAATACTTGAGTGGCTTCAGGAGTCTGACGAGGAAGAAGAAGGTGGTGCAGGAGACCTGTTTAGTAGTGAGGATGAAGAAGACCACTGTATAGAAGAGTTACATGACTCTCAGTCAGAGCAAGAAAATGATGAAGAAGACCAGATAGCACGAAATTCTGCAGCCTCAGAAATCACCACCCCCCTGCCACAGTCACTGACGTCAGACAGTTCAGATGACGATGCACCTTTATCTGATTTACGGACCTATAAAACAAAATCAGGTTTTGAGTGGAAGTCTGCACCATTTAGAAACAGCGTTCGAACACAAGCCTCTAACATTCGTACGCGTATTTGCGGGCCAAAAAACGAAGCTTTGGCTTGTAAGACTTCAAAATCATGTTTTGATCTGTTTATAGACAATGAGACGATAGACATCATTACAAAATGTACTAACATATACATCGATAAGATAAAAGTAAATTATCAACGACAAAGGGATGCAAAAAATACTGACTGTGGCGAAATAACAGCTCTAATTGGAATGCTTGTTATGATGGGTGTTGAAAAAAGTGGAAGAAGAATAATAAAAGACTTTTGGGATAATAAGTATGGAACCGCAGTTGACGCAATCAATCTCACCATGTCACAAAATAGATTTACCTTCTTGCTAAAATGTCTTCGTTTTGATGATGTCAATACCCGAGATAGTCGAAGAGAAACTGACAAACTTGCACCCATTAGACAAATATTCGATATTTTTGTAAAAAACTTGCAAAAATATTACACGCCGAGCGAATATCTCACCCTTGATGAACAGCTTGTGGCATTTAGAGGGCGATGCGGTTTTCGTATGTTTATACCTAATAAACCAGATAAATACGGTTTAAAACTGTTTGCCTTAGTAGACGTTCAGTTTCCGTATGCATATAATTTGGAAATATACGCTGGAGTCCAACCCACAGGACCTTTTCAAGTGTCCAATAAGGTGCCAGATATAGTTCATAGGATGCTAAAACTTCTTGAAAATATGGGAAGCAATGTAACTATGGACAACTGGTTCACAAGCATACCATTGCTACTGGAACTAGAAAAAAAGAAGATTACGGCCATAGGAACCCTAAAATCGAACAAACCTGATATTCCGCAAAAATTTAAAACATCTAAAGACAGACCCATCAATGACGCATTGTTCGGTTTCCAGAAGAAGTGCACTTTAGTGTCATATGTGCCAAAACCCAAAAAAGTAGTATTAGTAGCATCTACTATGCACAATGATGATAGGATTGATCCTAATACTGGCGACGCGAGAAAACCCGAAATGATTACGGAATATAACAGAACCAAGTGTGGTGTTGACGTATTGGACAAAATGTGCAAGCATTTCAGCGTAGCACGAAATAGCCGACGATGGCCGTTGACCATATTTTTTGATATAATAAACATAGCTGGAATAAATGGCATGATAATTGACGCTATGGTCAATCACAATTACAAGCGCATACCTCGACGCAACTACTTGCGCTCTGTTGCTATAGAATACCTAAAACCACAAATGCAACGGAGATTGTATTCTAAAACGATTCCTAGAAATATAAAAGAACGAAGCATGCTATTTTTAGGTATCAATGAAAACGATTTGACACCCCAGGATAACAATATCCCGCGCAAAAGAACCAAGACGGCCAGATGTCATTACTGTGGAAGGGCCAAAGATCGATCGACCAGAACAGCATGCCAAAAATGCTATAAGCCGATATGTAATGAACATAAATATAGTATATGTATCCAGTGCTATGACCAAAATATAAAAAATCTCGACCAGGCACCTAATGACGACTAAAATTATAATTCTTAATTAAGTATGTCTTTTTTTGTTGTTTCCTGAGGTTATGGTAAAAATGTTTTTTTTTTATGTTTGAGTGTAAAAGAGTGAAATTTTTTATTTGTATTTTATGCATCAATAAAGACTGATTACGTATGAAAAAACTTTTTGTTCTTTTTACTATTCCAATAGGAAAAAAAAATTAATTTCCTTGGGGCACTTTTGAGCCCCGCGCGTGTTATCACGGGATCTCTGAAGGCGCGTGAAACGGAGTGTTAAAGGCGTGAAGTTAAAAATATATATATGTTACGGTAAATGTGGATAATCGGGAATTATGCATAATTCCCGGGAATTATGCATAATTCCCAACGCACACGGTAAATGTAGTGAATTATCCATATTTACCGGTAATTATATATATTTACCATACCCCTTTGGTAAATGTAGAAAATAATGAAATCAAACTTCAGAATCAATATATTATTAGAATAAATACATGTACAAATAAAATAAATAAATCGCACGAGTAGAGGATCAAGAGCTCAAACCTCCTGTTTGGTGTTTGGTTGCCAAAACATAAAATAAAAATAATAAAGTAAAGTAGAGTAGAGTAGAGTGGAGTGGAGTGGAGTGGAGTGGAGTGGAGTGGAGTGGAGTGGAGTGGAGTGGAGTGGAGTGGAGTGGAGTGGAGTGGAGTGGAGTGGAGTGGAGTGGAGTGGAGTGGAGTGGAGTGGAGTGGAGTGGAGTGGAGTGGAGTGGAGTGGAGTGGAGTGGAGTGGAGTGGAGTGGAGTGGAGTGGAGTGGAGTGGAGTGGAGTGGAGTGGAGTGGAGTGGAGTGGAGTGGAGTGGAGTGGAGTGGAGTGGAGTGGAGTGGAGTAAAGTAAAGAAGAAACCAGTTTGCTTTCGCCTTAAAGACCGACAATTTATAATTCAGTGCGGTGCCTCCTTGCCTGTTTTGTTTTTTGCCATGTTTGATTTTATTATTTACTACATTTACCAAAGGCGTATGGTTATTATGTATAATTACCGGTAAATGTGATTAATTCGAATGTTTTCCTCACTTTTACCAAGAGCACTGGTAATTATGCATAATTCCCGCATTATCCACATTCGCCGCAACATATACATCTATCATGATGATAACGTCTATCTTTGAATTAAACTTCACGCCCTTCACTCGCCCAACGTCTCACTATAATAAAACAAAATATGATTGTAAAACTATCTTACTGGTCATGCAAACTCCCCTTTCATGGGTCAACTGGTCCTTGGACTCCTGCAACAAACAGTATCAGCTACAATCAACCTCCTTAATTAGCTCCGAAATGAACTGACAACGGTCACCCAGAGTCGCATCAAATCGGTTACAGGCAGTTATTAATTGATTTTATTAGTTTGATGATCTGATGCCTTGCAGTTTAAGAAAGGTCGCAGTTTTATTTTTTAAAGATATCGTGAGAAAGTAGGTATCAAGTGATGAGTTATAAAAGTCTGAACCGTCTGCAAAGTTTCAGATTTAGAGTTTTGAAAAGAAATTACTTTTCACTTGTATTGAAATATACCAACTTATAGTAAATTGATTTTACTATAAGTTGGTATGTATATTTCAATACAACACAGTAAAATCAATGATTTGTTGTACGTTACATATGAAAGTTCTAACAATCTCTCTATAGGTTGCATGCAAGGACAGCTTCCCTACGTTAAACGTGTCACGCGACTTACGGAAGCACCTCTTTGTCTGTCTTACAGTAATCCGTATTGACTAACTTCAGTCACATCTTCTTATCAAATGAGAGTGGCCGACTTTGGTGTCGACAGTTTATCAAGCCGCCTTAAATGGCTTCTGAAATGGCTTATTAACTACTGCCGTACTAGAAAAACATCCGGGACCTACTATTTAACTTCGGTCACATAAGATTATCCCTGTAATTCATTCTGCGGCCCCGTCATCATAGGCACAGAATAACTAAACTAAACTAGTAAACTGCGAACATAGTGTACATATAGGTATAATTTTGGTAATTTGAAACATCATCAAATTCAGTCACGTTTTGAAGTCTGCTGTTTCAAAATTAAGACCATGAATACACGTGAGGTTAATCACAATTGATTGATTCGCAATTCATTTGATGATTTCACTTGTGTCCCGGATGGATCAATAAATTGGGAATCAGAGGCCGCTGTGCTATATTTGTCTTTTTTCTGTTTTTAAGAGAGAAAAAAATTACGTAGGAGATGAAAGCGGTATTCTTTCGTAAATGCTCATCTTCTAAGCATTCTGTCATATCACTTAATCTATTTTAATAAAAAATAATACCTAAATAAAAAAATCGTTTAGATACATTTGCTCTAATTCATTTTGATTTTTTCTCAACAAACCTAATAAACCTAAACCTAACTAAACCAAACTGAACATAATATTATTTATTCTTCGTCAACACAAATACGAAATAAATATGCCCGACAGCTTACATAAAATACATAAAGGACCACTTTCAGCCATGTTAATCCTGTAACATAATTCTCAAACCAAAATGGCTTCTTTGAATTACGTAGAAAATTGTTTTCGAAGAGCACCTACTTTACTACGGAATAAATTATAAGTTTCAGTCTGAATTTTAGGCGAAGCGGTCGGTGGTCGTGTAACGTAGCTCTATATGAAGTATAAAAGACTTTAGGCTAAAATTTTGTAATTAATACGCGTTTAGGTATACCTACATAGAAATCCTACACAGTCAAAATATAATGTCAGAAACATTAACGAAGGGAAGTTTGAATTTGAGATTTAATTACATTTATGACTTCTGTATCCTACAGAAGTACCTACTACATTATGTAGGTAATTACAGATAGGTATGTATGTCTAAAATGAGAAGCAAAGAGATTTAAATTAAGGTTTATACATATTTGATTGATACATATATATATGTACCTAGTTAGAGATATAAATGTGTTGTGTTACGAGTGGTGATGTAAATTGTAAGTAATAATACCACATTCCGCAAATTATTAATAAAAGTACCTAGGTATATCAAAATATTATTGCCTTAATTGTTTTATGAGTAACTGTGCGAAGTCTTCTATGACCTAAAAGATCTTACAAAACCAAATAGATTATGTAAAATGTCAAGAACAATTTAATTAATCTTAGCTAGACCCACTGGGGTCCTAAGCGATGGGTCTAACACGAAACAATACAGAATAAAACAAAAAGACATACCTAATTTAATTTGTTACAAAAACTCACATCACACGTCTATTGGCAAATATTTTCCGAGATGAAATAATAACAACCAATATTATCCTCGTATTTACGTCAAAAACAAACATCTTCCTAATAGTAAATGTCAAGTAGCGCGAACGAAAATCCTTGAATTCCACCCACTGTCATTACTTGAGTAAAGATGTTTTTCCGAGAAAACCGTAAACCAAATAACTAGGTACATATTTAATTGTAAAAAAAAACAATTAGGTATAGTAGACATTTGTTATTTCATTCATACAAAATTGCATAAAAAATATTCAAGTTAGCGATAGTAACTAGGTATAGACTAGAGTTACTTAGTTGGTCCCTTCTTATCTAAACAAATAGGAGTGGTTCGACCAACGGTAGCATCTATAACTCTGAACCACGATTAACCAAATCAGAAAAAACCTAAAGGTGGTTTAAAAGCACTAGACCCTAGAGTTGACCACTCTCATTCGATAAGAATTTATCTAGAGCGGTCTTTAGTAACAAAATATGTAAGTAGCCAACATATTTTATATTTGTTCTAAATATTGCTAACATAAAATATAAATATTAACCCTGGCTATGATTTGCTTCTTACATTAGTACACTGCTATGATAAATAAACCTTCGTAGAGTTCGTAGTAAGCCTATTATGCTCACTACAAGAACAAAAATAAACGCAGTGATACAAAACAATCACAACCGGCAGGATTCGAACCTGCGTTATCTTAGTGCGGGTTTAGAACTTGCCAAAATAACGTAGTGGTAGGTCAGACTGTGATCAGATCTTACATTATTATGATATGCTTGGTGGCCGAAAAATAAAGTTATGCGAAAGACAACATATACCTAACATGATAAAGTGTATGTATATAGGGTGACTGTAAGTTGGTTTTTTCATTTTTTTCCTAATTGTTCCAGTACAACTGCACAATGATGGCGACAACAACAATGGTAGTGTCGCCGCTGGCCGCTCAGCCGTCTCCCAAGAACAAGCGGCGCCTCTTCGCGGAGGCAAGGCAGAGCAGTCTGCAAAAACTGAGCATTATCTTCGACCATGGAAATAAGAATGGTGAGTCCTTTAAAATAATATGAAAAACTTATCGTACCGGGTCATACATATCCTCCGACATTTTTGATCTAGTATTTGATCCCTCGTACTCTAAAAAAAATAACAATAAACTGAAAATATCCAATCACAAACTATTCTCGCAAAACACAGGTGACAGTTTTTGAAACTTGAAACACGTTTGAATGAAACCGCCGGAAATACCGCACGTGGTCTTCAATAACGATTAAAATTTTTATGACACGGGTAAAGAAATAAAATAAACACTATGTCCATATTATTTATTATACTGTTTATTACTACATTTGTTTTGAAAATGTCATACGTTATTATTTACTACAGCTGAAAAGTTTATCAATATAATCTTGTAACGTCGGTAAAGTTACATTCTTGGGGTTATAGCTTTGGGTCAATTATAACAGATGGCAGCACTCGTGACGGCGAAGTTTGTGTTGTTTTTGCAAAACATCTGTCACTTTTGATATAACTAGTACAAAATATTGCCAGCTTTCAGCGATACTGCTAAAGTAGTAGAAAAAAAAAGTCATATGTTGCAAAATAGTAAATCATTATATTGCAAATAACAATATCGAATAAAAAAAAATACATGACATGTTATAATGAATTCACAGGGTTAATAAAATTAAAATCAGATAGCAATAAATATTGTTTCACATATCGTATCATCAGGTAAGTAGGTAGGTATATATTATGTATATTTTTTTTCAATTTACGTTTCCAAAAAATAATTCATATAGGTACCTATTAGCTATATTTTTATCCATAGCAAATCTGAATAATTTTATCAAGCAAAGTATTGAAAACGGCAACGTATTTGAAAGGGAGAGAAGATTTGAAGTCTAATTATTGAGCTGGTGGTACATACATTTTTGTTCTTTTTTGCAACGTCATGGGAGTTTGTTAGAAAATAATCAAATTAGTATGGCAACTTTATGTTCTGCAGTAATAATTTCTATGTATTTCTGAGCGCCATTGCTTTTTACCGATCTAATGTTGAAATGTTTTTAATCCGTTTTCATCGGTAAATCTGTGTGATGTTTTAGTAAAACATTAAAGTGATTGTGTACTAAAACTATCAAACTTCATAAAGTGTTTGTGCTGGGCTTTGTCATGGCCGGTAAGTGGTGACTTTTTGCGCCCGCTAGTCAAGGGCGAAATCGGAATCGGGAATCGCAATAATTCGAAGATGTTTTATCGTTCGAACTCCGACGGTAAATGCAATGATATTGTCCTTAGTTTGGTTTTTAGTAACTCACTGTTTACATTCCTGCTGTACGGAAAGCTTGGTTTGATGTTTGGTTATCACTTACGCCGATAGTTTTTTAACCTTTTGTCTTCCAATTTTTCGCTGTTACGTTATAGCTGCATTGTGTAAACAGCTCTCGTGACGCTCTCGAGCGTTTCTTTAGTGGACTAATCAATTACTAACACACATAACAGCGAGTGTCAATAAAACAGTTTGTTAGATCAGATGATTGTGAGACTCGCCAGTTTGTAACGATTCTACTGCAAATGTTACAAGTTCTTGCAAACTTACTGTATTTTACGATTATACCGACCAATGGACACCAGTAATATTTGTTTACAAACCGAATATAACGTTTTTAATATGAGGTTACATGCAGGTGACTCTTAGAGTAGATCAGCAATTGTGTACATGTAGTTTTCATGGTCAATAATTGTGCGACCAGTGAATCACATCAATTCGTTCAATTAGTTTGATTCTGGTCTATTTTTATAAGGCACCATCATTGAGAGATATTTGAGACAGTATGCTGTGAGATTGTGTACCAGTGTTGTTAAATTTAGAGGCATTTTTCACCAAAAAATATTAACTGGCGTCTGAAGATGCGCATCATGAGAGGTAGGTTTACAATCAGTGTTTTATTTACAAAATTTGATTAATTTGAACACTGCATACCATACTTTCTACTGTTGATTACTTACAAGAAGTTTGTGTTAAATATTCATAGCTTATTTACATATCTGGATGATAAAAAATACATTACTGAATTGTATATAACACATGACACATTCTTAAAGATGTAAGTATATATTCTATGATATACGTGTTATAGGCATCCACTAATATACCAAGACTCTTGATTAAGAGGGGGCCTAATGCCAGCAAAACGCAAACAGAGGTATTTTCGATGACACTCTTTGATGCTAAGAAACATAAAAATTGCAACAAAAAAATAATGGGATATGGGTTTAATCCCAAAGAAGTGGAATAGTCATATAGAATTTTGAAAATAGGTTGGAGCTTTTCACAAAAAAAAAACTACAAATGCCAAAGAAAAAATCTATTTTTATTCATTTACTCGAAATTATCAGTGATGACCCCGCATTATTTTTTATGTATAAAATAGCTACAATTATGTTTTAGTGGACTCATCAGTTACTTCTTTAATTTGATGTACAACTTTTGAGAAATTAAATAAAACTTGGTCAAAAATATTTTGAATGTCGCCATATTCCAATATTTTTTCGTTGCAATTTTTATGTTTCTTAGCATCAAAGAGCAGCATCGAAAATACCTCTGTTTGTGTTTTGCTGGCATTAGGCCCCCTCTTAAAGTGACAGCTTCATTGATAATCTCTTGTGCATACAGTATCTTGCTAAAATGTAACTTGCATCACATTGTTGTTAATATACTTACTTTCCATGCTATTCCCAGCTTATTTCAATATTAGGATTGATTGTTGATTTGGGCCATATATAGATTCCATTTAATAATAATGCTAATTAAGTTTATCTTTACAGAGTTAGGGGAAAGTTTTGTAAATTTTACTTGCTACACTAGTAACTCTCGAGATAAATTCACTGTAGCCTTTATAGTCTTAAAATACAGGCTTTATCTAATGTGGAGAGAAATTAGTACAGAAAAATTAATAAATCCCTATGAAACCTATAAAGAACTACAATACAACAATGTTCCTTTGTTATGTCACATTAAAATAGGGGAGAAAACCTATAAATAAGTAATATACTGCAAATAAAATGTGGAAATAGTTTACCCTTGCCCTATTGCCTTGGCTGTGGCCTCGGTAGGTATTGCATTCCTTCTGCTGTAATGGGACATGCAATAAAACTTCCTGACATGGATTTAAATAGTATTTCATGTCTATAATGATCACATTGTTAGTGTTTTTGTGATCTTTATTGTTTACTAATCAATTGCTGTTGACAATATTCTGAAACAGCTAACACTTGGTGTCTAGAACAACAATCAGTTTGATTTTCCCATAAAATCAATTTGTATACCTTTGCTTTTTTTGGCTGAAAATAAACCATCATGCTACCACATAGAAACTGATTTCATGAGAAAAACTTACATTTATTGTTGTTCCATAAACTGGGAGTTGGTGTTCCTTTCCTCTATAAAAGACTAAAGTACAAGAGTATCAAATAATATTTTTTTGGATATTCTAATATACACAGAAAGTCTTTTTATTTTTTAATTGTACTTTTTTGTAACCCTTTCACTGTAAAACACAATATATAGATATAATAGAGGTAGCCACTACACTATCCATATTATATAGCTGATATCAACACAAACAAGCACTGAATGGAGGAAGTGTCCTGCAAGGGCACATTTTACAAATTCTTCTGTTGTGTCAGGGAACAATCTAGTACTTGGTTGCAAGCCAAATCAGTCCCCAGTGCTCACTTGCACAGAATATAACATATACCCAACAAATCTAGGTGTTGTTTGAATATAAAACACTTGGACACTGAGATACATGCCTAATAGGTAAGTATTATACTTTTTTATGTTAGAGACGAATAATCAAAGTACAAAAAACCATAAATACAAAAATACATATAGACTTAATATGTTTTGCTTTTTTAACTTTTTTATATAAGTTCTTACATAATATTAACAATTCTTTATAAATGTAGGTGAATAAGTTTGATAGAATAGAATTGTAGCAACATTAAATTTCAGTAAAGAAAGTATACTCTAGTTTTGCTAGTAAAAATATACTTAGATTTATTGAAATGATAAAAATGTAATAAATTGTACTTAAATAAATAAAATAAATAAATAAATATTTCAGGACATATCACACAGCGCCATCTAGCCCCATACTAAGCTTACGCTTGTATCATGGATACTAGATAACGGATATAATACATATATACTTTTCTTTTGTAAATACATACTTATTATACATAGAAACGACCAGACTCAACACAAATAATTACACATTTAAATGTTCGTAATTATTTGTGTCATGCGGGAATCGAACCCACACCCCTAGATTAGAAGGCAGAGCCACTACCAGCTAAGCTAACAGAGCAGTTATTAAATGTTATTAGTGCCAGAGGAAAACAATAAAATTATATTTAGGATATAATTTATGTCCTTATATGAAATCAGTGTGTTAATGGGGTAAGCTTCATCAATCAATATAATAAATAAATAAATAATCCAGGACAATAATATAATATAACAATAGTAAATAGTGAGTTCAGCATACAATACAATACAAAAAATTAGCCAAATAGATCTCAAACAGCAAACAGGATATTAGAAATGGATACAAATATAATTTAGAGAAACAGAGCCCCAGTTAACACTAGAAATTCCTTCCTATATAGGTATGATACAAATAGTTAAAATCTATGTTATACAGTGGTAATAAACTTATCTCAAAATAGCACAATAAATCTCTGTAAGGGTCAGCAGATAAAACCCTACTGACATAAAATTAAACTAGCACTGTCTTATTTATATAGCAGAATGACTTTTATACCAGCTACTTATAACATAATGCCAGGAACACAATATAATGGTGTCCATTTGACATGTAGGCCTTTTGTTTTAACACCCATTGTTTGACAAGGAGCCCACAAAGCCTCAAAAGGTGGGTGTAGTATTTCATTTACAGTATACAAGCTCAGGATATCCATTGTACATGAGCCCATCTTGAATTACAAATGTCAACCCAACAAACTGGTTTGAAAAACCAACTTTTAATTGTCATTCCAATTTCAGTCATGTACAAGATGTGTTGTGCCCAGTTTTTGCTCAAAAATACCTCATAGAGTACTATTTTTATTTGTTGTAAAATGTGCACTGATGTTCATTTACTCTGCCTTGCTAAGATTAAGTGCATATAGTGGTGTTTTTAATTTACAATGTTGAAGAAGAAAGAAGTGCCGTGGTATTCTAACCACAGGTTGCGGATACAAGATAATTTTACTAATTGGAGACATCACTCGTGCCGTTTGCATTGGAACACTACTTGTGATTGTATGTACAAAGCATTCATTCTGATTTTAACCAAATAGGACATGTTAGTACTCATAATTTTAGAAAATGTATGCAGTAGGCACTTAAATAAAATAAAACTACGTAAATTTATATTGTAAGTCTGTGAACCTTTCAGGTGGAAATTAGTGAGTCACTAATTTCCACCTGAAAGGTTCACAGACAAACATTTGTAGCATATAGTGTCACTAATAGTGACACTATATGCTACAAATGTTTGTCTAGTTTAGCAACTATTGTAACATCTTAGCACCTAGTTTCTCAGACCAATCAATCAATATAAATTCATTTGCATAATTTTACTGTCTTCAGATAAGAATCACTAGATTTTGTGTATCTGTAAAATATTATAACTACCTACTTTTACCAATGATTACATTACAATACATGCATTCATTATGTACTTATCATAAAGTTATAAAACTCTGGTTTCTGTTTCTCGCAAACTACAATCCATTAGGCAATACAGTGGCAAAACTGAACATTATTTATTAGAACATATTTCTTTGCTACAAATATTATAAAAATCACAAAATTTTCTCCTGGGCTATACATATAATTGAATCAGAAGTGTTTTTACACCACTACAGATTTGTTTTGCAAATTTCCCAATTTATTAGGCATATTTTAAATGCTGTTAACAGTACCTACACATTTTTTTCATTTAGGCTGTTTCAATGAAACTAAGATAATTTAATCCATGGCATGGTATTTTACTGTAATTTTTTAACTTGTGTATTTTGTAGTAATGTATAGTTATATATTTTTTTAAACAAGTTTGATCAGTCTCTAAACCTCATATTTGTAACTTAATTAATCTTAAAATGCATGCAAATCCAGTTTCAATTAATAATTGTTTGGGATTAACCTAATTTCGAAGTTTGATTACATATTTTAATTTAGTATAAGTACCTAGTCAGGTCATAAATTCTGTCATATGTTTAATATAAAATAATTGAAACAACTTTATTCTTTATGTAACCATTTATATACCAAAATGAACTTAACAAAACATAGATTCTTATGACAATAAAGTTTATTCAAAATGACCTCCGTGATTTTGAATACAGGCCTTCAATCTGCACGACCAGTCGTCTATCGCTGCACGAACGAGGTCCATGTCAATATCGGCGGCTGCCTTAATCAAGGATGTCTTGAGTGACTCCAAATTGGGATGAGGCTTTGAGCACGCCTTTTCCTCCAAGTGTTGCCATATCTTGTAATCTAACGGATTCAAATCTGGACTGGAGGAGGGCCAGTCTTCGTGCCGGATGAAGTCGATTTCACGCGCCGCCAGCCAGTCTTGTGTGCTCTTCGCTCTATGAGCTGGCGCCGAATCTTGTTGGAATACCCAGTGCTTGTTATTGAACATGATATGAGAAACAGGTTCCACAAGGTTCGTCAGGACTGTATTTTGATACACAACTGCATTCGTTTTTACACCTTTCTCACAAAAATGTACCTCTGTTAAGCCCCAATAAGAAACTTCCAACCATACCATGAGCGAGGATGGAAAATGACCTCGTTGGACACGCGGAATACGTTTGCTCGCTTCTTCACTTCTGTGTGCGTACACCTTATCATTTTGTTTGTTGTAGCTCTTCTACGGTAAAAATTTTTTCATCCGAAAAAGAATTTCCCGGTATTTTTCCCCGCGTACCGCTTCAACAAAGCTCGGCATCTCTTCAGTCTCAGGTCCATTAGACGAGCATTCAAACGATGTCCTGTTTTTCTTCGATATGCCCGAAGCCGTAAGTCTTTATTTAACACCCTTTTCACCGTGGTTCTGCTTAACCCCATCTGAAGGGCCAACAGTTTCTGCTTACGTTTGGGATTTCTTTGAATTCGCGCCTTCACAGCTTTTATCACTGCTGGAGTCCTAACAGACCGAGGGTGACCACTTCTTGACCTGTCATCTACACTAGTCTTCATTGTATCGTTTGATGGTACGATAAACGAATCTTTTGGTTATATTCAAATTTTTCAGTATGTCAAAAATTTGAATTGGCGCGTAACCGCAACGATGCAATGCAATAACTGCAACACGGTCTTCTTTAAGCGTCCACTCCATATTTAAAAATGAGTAAAATTCTAAAAAGTATACATTTTTATTTTCATGAACAATTCGAAATTCGAATTCAATAAACTTTTTTGTGGCCAGCATGCTAAAAGAAGAGTTTTAACTGTGTGACAATACTTATGACCTGACTAGGTACATGTATTTAAGTTTCTATGTACTTTTTTGTCAAAAAATAAAATTTCATAATTTTGGATCTGATTAAACATTGTATACAATACAATACAATACATTTATTGATAATTCCATTATTACACTAAGTTATTTAGTTTAGTTAGTTATTATAACAATAAGTCAATTACTTCATTGCCATACATTTAATTCAGCCTATCCCATGACAGGTCATAGAAATGTAGGTCTCTTACAAATGTGGCAGGTTGCCATTATACCATCAATTAATGAGGTAGGTTGTCAACATACAAAAAACTCTGGGAGCACCTGGATTGGATGTGTGCAAGACCCCAGTCTTATGGCGTACTAGAAGAAAGACCTATGCTCAGCAGTGGCCGATAACAGACTGACGACAATGATGAGCCTATCTCTAATATTTATGAACCGGTGGTAGTAGCCAGCAAACCTTTATGCTGTCTTGAACTGCCTATTATTTCATTTTCCGTAGTCATGACAGGTATCTTGTCAGCAACAAATAGATATATTAACGATAGATATAGATTATAGATAGCTAACTAATACTTATTGCAAGATTGCAACACAAATGCCATATATATCGCGAGCGGTCTCTTCCAGGCAAATACAGATGTACAACTTGTATTGTTGCAGGCAATGGTGGTGAGACATCGTGGTGTTTCAGCCAAGTGAAGGGCACGCTGGAGGATGACGTGACGGAGGCGGACCTCATCTCCTGCGTGGAGTTCAACCACGACGGCGAGCTGCTCGCCACCGGGGACAAAGGCGGCCGGGTCGTTATATTTCAGGTAAGAAGCAACCTTTGCCAAGTCACTGTTCATACAGGCTTTTTCACTTGACACTATCCTTACAAAACATCCATGTGAGCCAAGTTGGACTTTGGTATTTAAACAGATTACTGTTGTAGAGATTTATTTTAGGATGGAGGAGTGACCAAACAACAAGAAACAATGTGATTTATGTACATTTATTATATTAAAGCGCTACTTGTATATATGTGAGATTTTAAGTAACCTATGTTTGTAGTAATTATCTTCATACGAAATTTCGTCTAAATAGGTTTATACAATCTTTCGCCTTAATAATAGCGACGAGGAGCCAAGATAGATTACAAGTAGAAGCCCACAGAAGCGTCTGTATGTAATTGCTATTTTCCAATCACTTATCCAAGTACTAACCACGTTGCCATTTAACTTTACCTATCGCGTACGACTATCCCACTCAGCTCAGCTACGGGCGCTTCTATAACAATGTAAACGCCCGTGCCTGCAGTTACATACTGCTTCCTACATCCGTAGTAGTTTGGCCTAAAACGTCAGCACTACGGGCGCAGTCACGCGAGCCGCATGACCGAATGTTAAAATGGCTGTCACGGCCGAACTATTACGAGCTGCACTTTATAGTGCAGGAAGATGCAGTTTTTATAGTCTGGTTTTAAGACATGTGATGGAATAGAAGTTTTCTTCGTTCAGCATACATTGCTAGATCAGCCATCAGGCTAGAAAAGTCATCAAATGGCGAAAAGTTGCATTTAGAATCTGAATTTCATGGTGTGTCGGGATAACTCGCTAAATATTCCCGTCTGAAGCAATGCATCTGTCCCACGGGGCGGTTTGAAATCTCGTCTACAATCACGCTATTCTCACGACCAAGCTGTCATCGCAGTGGCAACATTTTCATATTTGTTTGTTGATGGATTATTTCTTTAATAAATATCTAAAGTACAACAAACCATGCTAAATGCACAACTTCTATCCTCACAAAACAGCGCCACTTTCTTTGATGGCCTGCTCGAAAGTTTTCCAACATGATTTTTTTTCTTTAACAAGGTTTGCACTTGACCATAATATGATAACTTCCACAAAAGGTTTCCAAAAATTTTTTTTTACAAGTAAGGACCATAAATCTCCTGATGATAAGCAATAATTTTCAACAATGTTTGCGTATGTGACAATCCCTGTGTTGCGTCGCATCGCAGTTGTGTGCGAGATACCTTTACGAGTACACCATATTAATAATTTTCCTATAAAATCCGTTTCGTGTTTCCGCAGAGAGACCCGGCGTCGAAGCAGTGCGTGCCCAAGAAGGGCGAGTACAACGTGTACTCTACGTTCCAGTCGCACGAGCCGGAGTTCGACTACCTCAAGTCGCTGGAGATCGAGGAGAAGATCAACAAGATCCGGTGGCTCAAGAGGAAGAACCAGGCGCACTTCCTGCTCTCCACCAATGATAAGACTATCAAACTATGGAAGGTATGTCTATTCACACTAGTATGGATTTCAACTTGACCTTAAATGATCGGTAAACAAAACAGGCTGCAGATAAACAATAAAGAATATTTGTTGTCTAAGATATGTATCTAGGGGTTGCGGGTTCGATTTCCGCGTGACACAAGTATTTATAAACTTTCAATTTATAATTACTTGTGTTGAGTCTGGTCGTTTGTATGTATGATAAGTATGTATTTACAAAAGAAAAGTATATGAGTATTATATCCGTTATCTAGTACCTACGACACAAGCGTTTGCTTAGTGTGGGGCTAAATGGCGCTGTGTGCAATATCCCGGAATATTTTATTTAGAATATTGTTGTTGGCAGGTGTCGGAGCGCGACAAGCGCGTGACGGGGTACAACACGCGCGAGGAGGGCGGGCGCGCGCGCGACCCGGCGCGCATTACGGCGCTGCGCGTGCCCACCGTGCGACCCGCCGAGCTCATGGTGGAGGCCTCGCCCAGGTATACACATAATATCTACACATATAATAAAGCTCACGAGGTTCAAAAATCTATGCATAGAAGAAATTCCGCAAAAAAATCTAATTCCTTTATTTATCCTTTCAACGTGTGCGTACATTTCTATTTACATTTGTATTGCTGTTTGTATTGCAGTTTGTGTTGTACGCTGAGGGTTTTCTGTACACTATACTAGATATCTTTCGACACTGTATTATGATGTTCAGTTTCCCCGCGCCAAAACTTCAGCCTCTTTTGCATATAAATGTTTGAGTATACTTTAAATCTATAACAGAACACTTTGTAGAAGTTTTGTCTTCACATAATAATGGCTGTACGGAGATCTTTATGATTATTGGTGTAGGTAGTATGAGGTCCTCGAAGTGACATTGACTATGTGATGCAGATGTGTGTCTAGTACACACATCCGCACACACACACACACACACACACACACACACAAACATATTACGGATATAATATGTCCTTACTTATATGGGCGGCTCCATTGCTCCACTGACAGCCAGATGCTAGGATAAATCAATTTTAATATGCCCTTAAAATGTCGTCATTTTGGAATTCTTTTATTGGTGTTCTTTTATTCGTTTACTAGTGTGAGATTATAGCTTTATCTTATCAACACACATTCTTGTAGGCCTAGAGAATCGTCATCGTTCCACTAACTCATCAATGATTTACCCTATTTCATTTCTTATCATATCAGATATTGTATTGATAATATTAAAATAAGTTACGTATCAGTGATGACGCGGAATGCTTCAATTTATTTATTGTGTGCTAATAAAAAATCTGATAAAACATAATTAAATTTCGCAACTCGATGCACGGCATATCGAGTGTTTAATAATTTGCTCGATAAAAAGTACCTACTGATTATCTTTTATTTATTAAAATCTCGAGTGTCGTTGACTTTATATAGATATGACCGATAATATGGTTATTAAATTTCATATCTCTGTTCCACTTCCGATTTATATTCAAATAAGTATAATTTTTTCGTTAAGGCATATTGTATGATTACATACCTATTATTATGTTTGACATGATTTTAATAACAAAATTTTTCATTATGTTATTAATAAAACTTGACATTGTAACTTCTAAAATTTTATTAAAACTAAATGTTATAAATTCAATTTGACGAGATTTTGTAATTTGTGTAGCATATTCTATGATATTAGTACTTATACCTATGTTACAACTTTACATTATCAATAAAGATTCTTTATCTTTTATCTTATCATACTTTTACAGATCACAACATTGTTCTTTCTTTTTACAAAAGATTTTAGACAGAAAAATTATAGGCATATAAATAATCATACAAGCTTGTGAGATATTTGAGCTCAAACAATATGAGCGTTGTGCTTTGATTGAAATGCGGAATTAATTTTGCGTATCAAGCGTATAGTAAGATAAGATAAGATATGTCTTTAATGCACACCAAAGAAATTACAATATAAAAAGAAATATAAAAACTAATTTAATGCACATTGGGCGGCCTTATCGCCTTAGGCGATTTCTTCCAGGCAACCTTTGGATGGACAGGATTTAGAATCTTAAATAGGCGGTGTACAAGAATACGTAAAATAAATATATAAGTAAAAGAACACAATACAAACTCAGATAGTAGCAGGTTTGATCCCGGTCTAATAAAAATCAACGTCCGAAAAAAAGCTGGCTGGTTAAAATCCCATTGTAAATCATCATTATCATTAGGGTTCCGTACCTCAAAAGGAAAAAACGGAACCCTTATAGGATCACTTTGTTGTCCGTCTGTCCGTCCGTCCGTCCGTCTGTCAAGACACTTTTTCTCAGGAACGCGTAGAGGTATGAAGCTGAAATTTATATCAATTACTCAGGTCTACTGTCCCTTGAAGCTGTGAAAAAATCAAACTTCTAAGCCAACGCAATCAAAAGATACAGCCATTTATGCCGCAAATTTTCGACACTTGCAAGGGAATCAAAACCTACAGGGTGCTTCCCGTGAACTCAGAATCTTGAAATTTGGTACGAAGCAACGTCTTATAGCATAGATAAAGGAAAAATTACGAAAACCATAAATTTTTAGTTACATCACAAAATATTTTTTTTGTCTTAAATTTATGCTCCTCCATCTTTCCCCATTGTAATGTTATGAATTTCATTTTGCAATAAAAATACCATAGTTATGACTCGATTGTCGTAATGAACGAACTTTGTAAACCTTGCAGGTTTGTACGGAACCCTCGGTGCGCGAGTCCGACTCGCACTTGGCCGGTTTTTTTTTTATTCTAACTGGCCTAGTCACATTTGCTTGATATAAACATAAAAAGCTTTTGAAGCCATGTAGCGAAGCCAACATTATATTTTCCCTGTTAACTTTACTCATTTATTTACATAAAATTTTTAGCCTTTATCATTATTATAATTAATGATATTAAACTACAGATGCTATCTGCTCAATAAATTCAATACGAGTATCTTGTGCGCACTCCATTGCTAATTAACGTTTATTTCGCGTATGTAAATCAAGCGCGACCCAATTTGAACGTTATTGCGTACGTAATAAAGATCAAGCGACGGCTATAAATATTTGTTATCTGTTTGTGACGTAGGCAGAGTTGATTGTGCACGGACGGGGCTTGCGAGGTGACATTACATGCTGTACACTCGTCTCACAGACAATAGGAAAAGAATGGACATGAAATACCTACGAAAAAAACGTGCATACCTAACGTGAGCCTGGCACAAAGATGGCGGCTTGCCGTAGGGATGCGCGCATTATAATATCGATAGTTGAATTGCACGGTGTTTGCAGAATTGAAAATTGTCGAAAATGAGTTTCGGTTACATTTCTTCAGTTTTATTTACGTGGAAATGCGACCTATAAAAACGCACACGCTCAGTGACATTTTATTTATGGCAGGGCACGTGGATACTGTACTGATGCCACTGCAATTTAATGAACATCCTCTTTATTCTGTACTTGTACATGTTCATAATAAAAAGAATTTTACTATGGTATGTTTATCCCATTAATTACTCCCAGTTTCCACCGCTGCGATCACGAATAAAAACTGCAGCCTTGTGATAGCCGTGTACCTATGTCTTACCTGTGGGCGTAGTATGCGACCGAAATTGGAATTAAGATTGAGTTTCGTGCGGACTGCCACTTACTGCGGCTCGTGCCGGGGCATATGTATAGGAGCCTTGAGTATCACTATTACTGATCAGCATACCACGCCTTCAATACCAACACGGTCTTTAAGTAATTAGTTACCAAAGAAAAGAATAAATAAATAGGTACTTACTAAATACAGATTTTTTTCTCGTTTTGCAGAGTATACTTAATTTTATTAATTACTTAATACTTTATTTATACAACTTGGCACGATCATTCATAATAAAACGAAAATTACCATTTCACACAGGTTTATTAAAAACTATACTTAATAGTTGTAAAACTGTAAAATTTGTATTTTTTAAATACAAAGGATATGTTTCAAATCGTGTTTCAAATAAGACCATGTTGAGCCCTCAATGACAGTCATTTTCAAGTTGTAAATAAAAATACAAATATACACATTAATCAACTATGAGCATGTTGAACCCTCAATCACAGTCATTTTCAAGTTCTAAAAATACAAACTATATACAAATATAGGTACACAATAATCAAATAAGAGCATATCGGACCCTAATAAAATTGCCAGTAATTTACTCATTACGGAATAATATGATTTTGTTAAAGTAATTGCGAAACGAAATCTTTTCTGTGGTCTTCTTACCATAGTATTTAAACCTCAGATCCATGTAAGTTTGGACTATAGATTTAATAAGTAAAAGTCTGTGGGTCGTGTCATGTTCGGAATTCGATTTCAACAAATTGGATTCATCAAAATGTTCCATGAAAAATCGAAATGCATGCAGATAATACTGTTCAGACCGAAGCTGCTTTTGAAAAATACCTTTAAGGATTTTTTCAATTTTAATCAGAATATTCGTCACGTCTTTTGACGGGTAAACCAATCCACCCCTATTTTTCAGAGTTATTAAGCTTTTTTGGTAGGCATGTGCATCTCCAAATAACAAATTTGCGCAAATATCACATTTTACAGAGCGAGCCAACTTTCTAGACATGAAACCGGCAATATAAGTAACTACGCTTTCGGAGTAGTTGGGTAAGTTATTGTACATGCAGTGTATAAATTCTTCGAACAACTCACTATCATCCTCTGGCAATTCAACAAATGAATTCCTTTCTGTTAGTTCGTTTATGGCCGTGACTGGGTTTGTCTTACTAGAGCAGGTTAATATGTTAATTTTCTCTAGAGGAACGCAGTTGCCAATGCCCGCATCCCTAATTTCAGCTCTTATTAACAATCTTTTAAAAGCGGCCCTAAATTGAACCGCATTAGGGTTATTATTAAAGCCACCTCGAGCTCGGATGGCAGAAAAAAACAACTCGAGGTGGTCCTGGCTGACCTTGTACAGTGGCAGGTACTGTAAAAGTTTGGTACCGGCAATCAAATATTTATACAGTTGAATTGCACTGATCATGTCCACAATAAGTCCTACAAAGCCTGTTCTTCTTCTGGAATCGACGAGTTTCTGCCCAGATGGCAGTATCAGATTCTGAAGGTAGGTTGTGGCACCTTCGAATAAAGCTTCTACCAGACCAACATTTCCCGAAAATATAGCCTTTATCCACCCCGGTGGTCTAATTGATCGGCTGTTTAAGACATCAAAAACGCTGTTTATTAACCTAATGAAGTTAATTGTGCCTTCACCTCCTTGAAATTCCGGGATTTTTAAATCAGCACAATGCTCCAAGGCATCTGCCACCGAGTCGCTAAGAAGCTGCGTGGCAAGTCGTACCTTCATTTTTTGTTTTTGATATTGTATGTGGGCCTTTGTTAATTTTGTGGCCATGTGCAGTCCTGCGGCTTCCTGCAAATTTAGTAGATGTTCCAGGTAGATGTAATCTATTTTCCTGCCATGCATATCGTAAAACACCCTCAATTCACCGAAAGCATTTCGGACTAGTTTGATAGCATGACAGGGATCAATAAAAGCGTGTATGATGCTGTTACTGTAAGTAAATGTTACCTGGCCTGAATTGAAATCACAGCCTAATGCTGAAAACATGCTTAAATTTGCAGCTGGACCATCGCAGGTCAAGCTCACAACTTTGACGCCGACTTCTTCACATTTATGGATGCATGTTTTAACTAGTACTGCTTTTTGTTCCCCAGACAAAGCCGTTATGAAAAAGTATCCCACAGGTAACTTCCAACTACCGTTTATACAGGTCAGCAGTAACACAAGACACTCATTGGCTACTTCTAATGAGTCCATATCGCAATCAATCCCAACGTTAACTCGTCCATAATAGGTTTTAGTTTGAGGATCCCAGCAAAGAGACTTTCTAATAGCCATTTCATCCAAAACCATAGCACATATCACTGGCATTTCACTTGTTTGAACTTTGTTTCAAAGCATTAAAAGCCTCTGTACAAAACCCAGGTTCAGCGTTTACATTCTGATACCACCTACTTAAAGTTCTTGGATGTGGCAAACAGGAACTGTACGTACGACGAACAAAGTTATAGGCCTTTGGAGATAAAAAGTGGAGTGTCAGTGCAAATTTTCGAATTTCTTCGCTGTATTGTCTTTCCAAAGGCATTCCTACCGATTTCGCAATTTGCCTTTTTAGAAAGTCTTTGGGGCCTGCGCACTGCTCCAACACAGCCGCATGATCATCATTCACATAATTATTGTCTTTTAAATCTTTCATTACAGTTTTAAAATCTGCTATTTTCTTACTCTGTCTTCTCACTTTTTCATTTAATCTTTTAATTTTTTTTTTCTGATTTTCACATTTTAATTTTTGAATAATTTCAAGCGCTTTATCCTGAAACAAAGAAAAAAACACATTGACTTCTAGTTTTTTGCAACTTCGTACAAGTTTTTTGGCCTAAATTATTTTAAATTACCAGTTATGCTGCCCGCAGTACCTATAGTAACATAAAATAGAAGACTTACATCTGAATAGCTAGAAGTGCTGCAGGTAGGCTCCCCTTCCAGTGCTTTGTGAGAAACAAATTGATGTTCCTGGCATTCATTAAATTGGGCTGGTAACTGTAAAGCAAAATAACAATAATTTTTAATATTGAGTGTGTTTGTTTTTAAAAATCAAGATTGTATGATAAGTACCTTAAGGAACATAATTATTATGAAATATTACACTTACACCTGCATAGTTAGAAGTGCTGCAGACAGGTTTCTGTTCCAACACCCTGCGAGAAACAGATTGTAGTTCCTCAAACTTGTCAAATTGCGCTGGTATCTACACAAAAAAAAACCTTATATGTTTAATAATATTTACATTGCCAATTTAATCACTAACACATGCACACATTTGTATAACTTGCATTTTAACACAGGTACATTTATCTATTTTGTTCTATGTACATTTAAATCTGAAACTTTTTATCAGTATTTCAACAATATAGAATTACTGCTGCTGACATGATTCTCGTCCCTTGTCATCAACTGGTTTAGTTCGATTACTTTGTCAGTAAGTAGGTAAACACTATAAACTTATCTGGTCTATTTTCAAAACTTACCAACAACTCACTTGAAGGTAAAGCATCATCGCGCAGTCTTGTTACATTTAAAGTTCGGTTCAAACATTTGTCTTCAAAATGCAGGGAACAAATAAAAATATGTTTGGTTGTAGTATTCAAATTTTCAATACCAAGTATATCCAGCCACTGTTCTTTTCTTTCTTTACATGTTGGCAATCTAAAATCAAATAAAAGAAATCGAGTTTAGATAATATTCACCTGTCGCTAAGTTATCGATACATTGAAAATGCCGTACCGCAACTCTATTTACTATGACGAATGATTTTCTTAAATAATCGCCTAATATTATTAGTAAAACAGTAAATGAATAGAGAAAAGCACGTTTATCTTTATAAACTTTCCCACAAACAGCAAAATATTTTAAAATAATAGAAAAGACAAGATATTTTGAATGAATTCGTTTACTTACCTGTGCAACGTTATTTTGGGATGTTTTGTGTTGCTTTTCATGCGGCAGCCTAACACACTGCACCTACCCATAATAAATGCAGTATTTTGCAAGTTCACACACTATAAACAAGCACAATTTTCGCTTAATATCACTAAATTTTCTTCAAAACTCTGTAATAAACAAGTTACGATGACAACTGATGTACTTGTTGTTGGCTGTGATAAAACATGGCGACCGGCCGCAGTGATACATTTTGTGACGTCATCAGCCATTGATAAAACTACTGTTGTGCTCTTTTACATTATGATTGCCCTCATAAGATAAAAAGAGATGCCGATATGTCAGTAACTACTGTTTGTTATGCCGAGTCCTTTCTTTCTTCTTTAGTCTGAGACTCGTCTCTACAGATGACAATTATACTGCATCAGATGTTTGACATATACTTTTACATTCTACACGTAGGAAATGATTGAGAGTTTATTCGAGCTAGTTATTATCGAGACAGTCTCTATCTCGAGACTATCTCAAAGTTTGTTTCACTAACCATTTACATATTTACTGGCTGTATTTTATTTTGTAAAAGTATTCTTATTAGTAATGAACGTAGACAGTAAATTGACGTACATAATCCAGCCAGAATAACCAGCAACATTTTTTTTATATGGCTCAGAAAATATTAGAACGAGTTGGCCATGGCGGCAATATGGCCGATTAAAAGCTCTTTGGTTTTAAATCTTTTGCAATTGCTGTTAATACCGGTCGGAATACCGGTTTCTTGTGTTTCCACGTAATTTTGACATAACATCAGGCTTAGATAATAAGATAAAGTCTGTGGTTTGCTATCAAGATAAAATGGTTTGTTGTGACTAGCGGCTAGAGCTCTTATGATCTCATTGTTTTTGTAACAATCAGAGCTTATGTTTACTTCCAAAATCTTCCATTTTACACAAAATTTGTGTAGATTGATTATCCGTTATCTAGTACCCACGACACAAGCGTTTTCTTAGTGTGGGGCTAGATGGCGCTGTGTGCAATGTCCCGGAATATTCGTTTATTTATTGATAGAATTGCAGTCTTCATATCGACTGAGAGTTGAACACTCTGGTGCAACGAGTTCATCAAGCCTACTTTATGTGCCTCTGACATGGCTTGTAGTACAGTCTACAGTTATAAGGCAGGATATTACAAAGGAACAGATATTATGCTCAATATTCGAGTATAGAATTGCATGTGCGGATACCGCTTTAGGTGACATGGTGAACATGGTGGTGGTAAGGGTAAGCACGCTTTATCTTAGGCCTTAGCTTATCATGAGGCAAACTATTCTCAAGTGCAAACACGTTTTATTTAAAAAAATCCTGCCCTCAATCAACTACAGTACTGCTTATGGCCTCGCCAAATGCAGCGAGAAAATAAGTAAAAACTAAGCTTAACACTCGCTTCTTGTGTATTCCAGACGGATATTCGCGAACGCGCACACGTACCACATAAACTCGATCTCTCTGAACTCGGACCAGGAGACGTACCTGTCCGCGGACGACCTGCGCGTCAACCTGTGGCACCTCGAGATCACCGACCAGAGCTTCAACATCGTCGACATCAAGCCCGCCAACATGGAGGAGCTCACCGAGGTAACTACTTACTGAGTGTCACTCCCCCGCAGAATTTATTGGGGAGCTATCTTGGCTAGTAACATTGCTGGACCTTCACATCCTTCCACGAAAGATGCAAGTGCTGGGATTTTGTGATCCTCATCTGATGCAGTCGAGGTTGCGGCCCACGGCTTCCATGTCATCGACATAAAGCTATTACGGTACAGGTTTCTAAAAACCGCACGAAAAGGTACGTTTCTGCTTACATTATACATAGCACTAACCTGTGGAACTCTCTGCGACACTCCCTGTTACAATTAAACTACAATCTTGCGATTATAAAATCCAGATATAACTGGTTCTTATTCTGGACTAGCACACTCCATATTGGACCACAATTGCCTATCACCAGAAAATTACGACCACATGTCATTCTGTTCGTATAAAAAATACTTATAAGCTATATGAAACATATTGTAACATGTTATTTCTCTCGTTTCCAGGTTATAACGGCGGCAGAGTTCCATCCGACTGAATGCAATCTCTTTGTATATTCTAGTAGTAAGGGTGAGTACATAATACTTTATTTTACAAACATATAGATTTCAGTTAGTATGTTTCAGCCATACCTATATTTCTGTACATAAACAGAGGAATTATCAAAATTTCTTCATCAAAAACTAAACTTTTTTTCCATATTGCGATGTTTTAGCGTCCTTATATTCTTCCGATCAAACCGATATTTAACAGGACGGACGGTTCAATAGGCGATGAAAGTAGTTAGTTTAATATTTGAATCAGATTATAATTAATATCATGATCATCCCGCTATCGCCCACTGCTGAGCATAGGCCTCTCTTCTTGTACGCCACTCGACCCAGTCCTGCGCAGATTGAATCCAGGTGCTCCCGGTTGTTGTAATGAATATATCCTAGATAATGAAGTGCTATGTTTCTCCTTATAATCTATCAGTACCTAATATAGTTAGCTAGCTATTAATATATGTACACACATTATATAATATCCCCCCCGCCAGGTACAATAAGGCTATGCGACATGCGCGCGGCGGCGCTGTGCGACCGCCACGCCAAGCTGTTCGAGGAGCCGGAGGAGCCGCACGCGCGCTCCTTCTTCTCGGAGATCATCTCCAGCATCAGCGACGTCAAGCTGAGCAACACTGGCAGGTATGTGTACAACGAGGGCGGAGGAGTGCAGTGACCTGGCCCTCGGAACCCGTCCTTGCCGGGTTGAAAAGACAATGTGGGGGAGGTTTTAGTCGGTAGTGTCTATAGCTCGACATACCCCGATGCCCCCTATCGAAAAAGTGCACTTTGGAGTGCTCCGTAGTGTTACCCACGTCAACTGGGAATAAAGTAGCCTATGTGCTAATCAAAGGTTTTATCTACCTCCATCCATCGGTTCAAGTTTTTGAGAGCAAACAAGGAACATACGCAAACTTTACTTTAACACTTTAATAATATATGTGTGACAGACATAACAGTTATTTATTTTTATTATATTTAAAATAGCTATGTGTATGTCATGTTTATTTCTACATAACATACCCATGACATGTCATAAATGTTCTAGAGTATTTATGTAATCCAATGAGTTGCAATTGATAATGCAATATGTAGTTGTATTGTGTGCCTGCAGATACATGATGTCGCGCGACTACCTGGGGCTGAAGGTGTGGGACCTGCGCATGGAGTCCAAGCCGGTGGAGTCGTACCCCGTGCACGAGTACCTGCGCTCCAAGCTGTGCTCGCTGTACGAGAACGACTGCATCTTCGACAAGTTCGAGTGCTGCTGGAGCGGGGACGACCAGCGCCTCATGACCGGCTCTTACAACGGCTTCTTTAGGTGACTTACTTGTAGTGGCGCGTCCATAGACGGAGTCATCGACGAATGTGTTATGACCGAATCGTACAATGGATTCTATTACATACCATGTTTTGGGTCTTGCGAGCGTTGGATAGATCCATGGCTTTGTTTAAGATTGCCTTTCTATATGACTAGGTTACTATACTATGTTCTTTTGACGTAATAGCGGCTACTATGATACATTCAAAAGCATTCGACGCAAAAAACAGGAAATTGTTATGTACACTGTCAGGTGAACGTAATTACCTAATCCAAATCAGTTCTGCCATTTGAGTGAGGAAAACATAGAAACACAGTGTTAACAATGATGTGGTGACCCGCGTGTGTGTGTGTTGCAGGATATTCGAGCGGTCGCTGGGCGGCGCGCGGCGCGGCGAGCTCACGCTGGAGGCGTCGCGCGAGGCGGCGCAGCGGCCGCGCCAGCCGCTGCGCGCGCGCAAGGTGGCCGCCACCGCCAAGAGGAAGAAGGTACGCACCACGCACTTACACTCATTACTCAGCACTGGGAGCCAACACTCCCAGAAGAATTTTATTATGTGTAAGAAAATATTATTTACATCTCTCATGTTCGGTAAGTAGGTCCTTATTACCCCCAAATGGGGCTTGTAAGTAACCAATTAGCGCCCTAGGGTAATAATGTAGCTAGAAAAGCCCTAGGGCGGTAAGTAATTAAAAAAAAACTTTTCGCTCTTTCAAAAAGTTCAAATAGTAGACAAAGGAGGTCGCTTCGCTATTCAAACTCAAACTCGAACTTCTTCGTATGAGTATGTCATCAATTTTAAATATCGAACGGCGATGCTCAATTTCGTTCCTGACAAAAACAGATGAGAAAAGGCGGGAATAGAAAACTTTAATTTTAAATGTTGTTTGTTTTTGGGATTTTTTTATAAATACGTGCTAATTAGAAAAAATACATGAGTTCTGCAAGTGATGACGATATATTATGTAACCTCCACTCCTGATTCAACGAAAATGGAAGCTGAAGTAGCAATTAACAATATTTTGCTTGAAAGTTCTGAAGAGAGATATTTGAAAACTTACGACGAGTTCATGAATTGGCGAAATGAAAAACGAGTAAGTTCTGATTTTGTCCGTGACCAGCAAATATCACAATCGCAAACTTTTAACATAACTACCCATAAAACACATGTCCCCAAAAATTTTAAAATTGTTGTATTATTACAGTAGCAAGGCCAAGTATCTTCTTCATTCTTTTCAGTGGCAACAAAGACTCGTTATCTCTCTATCTTTAATCTGTACCTATGGATGAACTCCAGACCCACGCATTAATATATAAATAAAAAACATTCATTGCTCTCTTCTCCAGGACGAAATAAGCGTGGACTGCCTCGACTTCAACAAGAAGATCCTGCACACGGCGTGGCATCCGCACGAGAGCATCATCGCGGTGGCGGCCACCAACAACCTCTTCATCTTCCAGGACAAGTTCTAGCACCCCCACCACCAGCACTGCTCGCTGACCGCGCCAGGCGCCCCGGGGGCGTGTTGTTATACTGCTTTACAGTTTGTGGGATCCTAGTTTGGAAGGTTGGAAATGAAACGCCATTCGTAGGATATTGGTAACTAAATGATCGATTAAACCGCTTGCAGGACGATATTTAAACGCTTTGAAACAAGTATCTCAAATAATTTTTAATGTGTTGTACAATCGTGGCTGAAAGTATCCACTAAATGTCACTAAGGTCATTGCAACTCGGCGAAATTGCCTTATTTTACAAGTAATTGAAGTGTTTGTCATATAATCCCTTGGAATTTGGTAATTTTGGCGGATTAGTCATTGGTCAAAGTATATATGGTTGGCGTTTCATTTTCAAGCGATACCTTTTCGGATTTGTGAAACACTTGCACAGATGAGGGCTGTTTTGGTAATTGATTCCACACGAAATAGTGATGATGTAGTTACATGTGAAATTGTTTGCTAGAGCGGTCTAGCATGTTAGTTATATTCGGACTTCTGAGGATTGTTTTGGTGATTGTCTATATCAAAAGGATGTTTCAATACCAGCTATATCTGTTTTGCAGCTACACTTGCAACTTTTGCCCGCAGAATATTAATCTCCGTATGTCTGGAAATGTCTAGCTGGCTTTGGTAAATAAAAACTCTCCAGAACATAATTAGTAAAATGTTTGTGCTCAATTTCTAAACGTTACTTTTATGCTCACAATCATTCTCAATATTGCCAAGCAAGTCTTTCTACCCTGATTTCTATTGATAAAATACCTTCAGTAAATAAAATCTTTCCCATTCCATTCTAACTGGGTTACTAAAGGAAGGTACAATTATAGAAATAATCAGGGTTCTTGAAATTTTAAATTCAACTTAAATTCTCCCATTCATGAAAGCTATCTTTGTGTTTAGTCTTCAACTGTTTGCTCTTCAAATGTTATAATTTGTGTTCCGAATGGTTACTAAAACTGCAAAGTTGTAAAAATATAAACTAGTGTGTGTTTCCCCTCTTGGCTCGGTCGGTCAGTCAGTCAGTCGGCACTAACTTAATGTTAACTTGGCTGTAGTCAGCTGTCAGTACACTTCAAGCAAACTTTGAGCTTTCGGAAGTTCGCGTGACGAGCTTTGATAACTTGAATTAATTAATACATATTCTTCTTTCAAGTTGATCGATTGTGTCGAAATCGCTTTATTTCCAAGCTGACAAAAATTGCTACTTTTGTGTAGTAACATGATATTATCCATCTAATTTACTTAAAAAAACAGTGATTAACTAATCAGTTGTTAATTCATTGATATTTTTGTGAGTGAGGTGGTGCATGACGATAATAATGTCCTGCAGTTTTGAAATCAACTGCAGAGATATTTTGAGTGCCTCGATAGAGGAAGTGACTGTCGTTTTATGTACAGATACTTCGTTACTTTTAGGTCGGAATAGAAGTTTCTTAACGAATAAACTCGGATTGCCGTGACATATAGCTGGAACCTATAATTTAACGTGTCATTCAGGACCGGTTGCGTCTAATACCTTTCTTTTCAAACAAGAATAGATAATTTAAAATACCCAAAATATGTAGTTTAAAAATATCAAAGTGGCGCAGTAATAATAGCTTTAATGACAGACTGGTACTGACAGCTAACGTCCGCCATTTTGTTAATGCAACTTGGTGTTGTGTTGTATGGGAGTCATACAAACTATTATATTAAACAAGACTTAGAAAACTGCAAGACAGAAATATACACTCTATAGTTTGCTAAAAAAAAATTGCCAGTACTTTTTTGTAAGTATTGTTATCGAGCTAAGAGCACCCCAGTGATTTCCGCTTCCATACATTTTGTATGACTGTCATACAACTGTCTGCCATACAAACTAGATAGGTAGGAATATAAGTAACGTTTAACTATCTGATATGAATTATACGCTTGTCACAGTTAAGGTTCTAAGCGATATAAGTATTTATTGTTTTATAATGATAAAAGAGCGCGTTTGTTGGACGCTCGAACTTATCCCATAGGTTTGAGATTAGTTAGGTATATCTAATGTGTCAACACACGACTGAAGCAGACATGCGCGGCGCTCGTTCACATGTGTGACATCTACTACGAACTATATACGATTGATTCACTGTATTAAGAAACCCACAATTGAGAACATACTCCTTTTTGTAGTCAGTTAAAATATGAACATGGCACCATTATTTGAGAGTCAGTTATGTTTCAGTACAGGTATGCTCCACCTCCGGCCACAGCGTCGCCTGTGCGAGTGTTGTTTCAGTACAACTAGTGTTCAAATGCCTGTCTGGGTAAAAATACTCTTGCAGGGTCCCGTAAAAAACATTTTGGTATAATATAATCATTACAAGACTGGTTTCATACATTTGAACAGAGTGCCGCTAAAAGATTGGTATTAGAAAAACTCGATTTAAGTCGTGAAATATCAGAGAATTGTCCATAGTGTAGAAGTAAGTATTCAATATCAACAAGAGAATGAATACTATAAACTCCACCGCCATTCATTATTTGGTGATTTACGTGTATTATATTATTGGATATAACTTTTCTTACATTTTAGATGGCAAGGTAGTATTCAAAAATTTTAAAACTTATAGCCCAAATCTTGATCAAATTTGACGATTCTAATCTGATTCTGTTGAAGGTAACATTGCGGGGAATTATCAGGATTTGCATTTCAAAAACTCGGGGTAATATTTACAGGTTCATACCGACAATATTTATTACATTGCCACTAAGTAATTGCCGGTTCATTGGTTTTGTCCAAAAAATGGAATACAACGTAAATTAACACGATTTTCATCAAACACCACACATACGTAAAGTAAATTGTAAAAAATGCGGCGCCGGTGTAGCGGCGCTCGGGCCTTACCTGTATGAAACGATACTTTGTTGATGATTACTTTATTTATTTATTTTATGTACACTTTTTTAAGTATTTGTGATTGGGTTTTTTACTTATGAATATGCGCGATTCTCTTCGAGTAATAACGCTGTGAAAAAGTATTTGCTCCACAAAATTAAAATGAAAAATTTAAAACGATATTGTTGGCAATTTCAAAAGAATAAGTATAAGTAAAGTGAAAAATATTTCTCGGGATCATGCCTCTAAACTAAAATAATAGAAAGCAACAATTCAGGGATGTTATAATTGTCACATCTAAGATTATTAAATTAGAAATTGAAAGTCTTTAATTTTAGGTAACAAGAGTAGATCGCGCTATTCCACCAGACTAGGCATACTTGGGGCAAACAATACTTATAAAAAATGAAATTTCAATTGTGATTTTAGTTCTCTTACGTATTAATAAGTGAAAGCTTGAACACAGTGTGTTTAATTCATAGAGTTGAATAATATAGTGTAAATATGACAAGGGAGCCCGCGCGGGAGGGAGGGAGAGGAGCGCGTCACAACATGTATTAACTACAATTAATGTACAGAATTATATTATATATATATATTTGTACTTGTATAGCTATTCGAAATTATGTTTTCCATACGGATATTGAGATGAGGTGTTTTTGTAATAACCCTTTTTTAGCTGTGAAGCGTTAACTTTGTTTTTTTCGTATTGTTTAAACTAGACAGTGCTCAATGAGGTCGCTTCTGTAAGGTGCAGTAGTCTGGGCGATATTTGTATGAAAATATGTTTTATGGTATAAATACTAATGGTAAATATATGATTTGGTCGAGTGTCACGTGACTTGGTGTTAGTTCACACACCTATAGCTGCATGTAGCGCCACGCGCCGCACTACCCACGTGCGCGTGTTCCCTCCAGTACTGCACGTTACAGAGTCCACAGAGTTAACGCGTGCTTTAATCTAATCAGGCATTTCCATATGTTTACGAACAATCTCTGTTATAATTACCTTTTTTACAACGTTTACTATGAAAACTAGATATTGTAAGGAGCTTTAGTTTTCATAGACAAACTTTTGATAATGTTGATCGATTTTGTAAAATAGGCGTTCGTGTTAAGTTTTTAGTTACGTTCTTTTTTTTCTCATGTTTTTTGTAAGGGGTCGTGTCAATTCCTCGTACCTTTGAAAGCGCCGCAAACTTGAAGCAAACGTAATTAAGTAAGTGAAAACGTGTGATAATTAAATAATGCCTTGCAGCTTCACACCTTTACTTGTAAGTACAAACAAATCGCTTATAAGAGGTGTGTTCGTGTACAATAATTGCTTGAGAAGCAATGCCTAGTTGTAGGAATTGACTGTCCCCTAGATATATCAATGTAAAAATATCGAAATGTTATAGCGTAACGGAGTGAGCGGCGAGTGAACGACGAGCGGACAAGTGAACGATGGAGTGAACGAGAGAGTGAACGAGTTAGTCTAAGTCTAGATATAGTTAGGCAAAAAAATCTGCTCGCGAACAGACAACCTTTTTTTTTCCTGTATTGTGGGATCAACAGAGTCGCTTGAAATTGTGATATGTCGTCGCGGCCAACCTGTCGCTTGTGGTCGTGTCGCCGCGTGTTGTGTGGTCGGGGCCGCGGCACAACGAATGTGGCGCCATCTGCCCGCGCACCAACACATGTAGGAGCGAGATAATATATGTACGTACATTATAACGAGTGCTTTTTGATAATAGGTACTTTATTGAAGCCAAATGCAATGGTTTTTCAAGAGCTTAATATGATGGACTCAGAAAGTAAATCAACTGTTGGTTTATCAGCGACTTGATTTGTAATTTCTCTGACAGAATAACATGAATTGTGGATACTCGCTCCTATGTGTTTATATCGCCTTGTTTTATAAGAAAGCAAATGATCAAATACGTTCTAGAATCAATTTTGTTAAAAATAATGTTCAATAGAAAAAGCGAATGATTATGAAAAAGATCTCATATTTTGTATACTTGAGTCGCTTTTTCCATGCTTTTGTTGTATTAATTTTCTGTGAAACTAAATTATTCTGTGTAATATCTGTCACAAAAAGAATTGTATTCAATGTTCTAAAATGAAAGCAATATAAGATGTCTATCATTAGATTTTTTTGTGAAAATACAGCAGTACTCTTGGCAAAAGTTTTAGTATTTTTTGTGACAAGATTGAATACACGGATTCTGGTAATGAGTTGGCATTCTCTAACAGTGGGGTTGTATATTAAAATCAATACTATTTCAGCTTTAGTAGAAACCCTACTTATAAAAAGATGATTTATATATCAACAACTGAATAAGTTTTGTCTTTTTGTCTAAACTGAATTATCACTGAACGAACTAGTCAGTGAAAGATTGAATTGTACAATGTTGCTATACAGTTGTGGAATCGCAGATTTTTTGTAAGTTTCATATTTCAGAATGCTAACTTTTTACCTGAAAAAGAAATGATTTTTAATTGTAAATTTCCGTTTGAGTACGCAATGTGCCATGTGGGCGAGCGGTGCCGGGCGGCGCGGTTGTGTTGTTGTTGAATCCAAAATATTTCCTATAATATAAATTTTTATATCTGACTTCTGGTGTTTTATTGTAGGCCGGCTTTGGTTTACCCTGAGTTACTTAGGTATTTTATCTAGTTAGGCTTATATGAGACTATGACCCTATTACTATCAGGCTTAGAATAAAAATAAAAACGCAGTAACGCGGTGTTAAAACCTACTTCTACGCAGAGGTGATACCTACGTAAATGATATTTTTGTAGAAATAATTATTAAAAATACAGATTATTTTCATATAAAAGTTTATTAATATAAATACCCTCATCACATGGTTGAAATCACGACTACGGCAATACAAATATATTCATGAAATTCTAGTGCTTTTACATAAAAGTATTTTTGAAATATTAATCAACCTCGGTAAATTTATTCAAAACTTGCTTTGTTTAGGTGAATATAGTAATTATTTAATTATTCACTCTTTATATGACATTCCATAATACCCAGCAGTAGCAAACTTGATAAACAGTAATATTACAATATTCGTTTTATTTTATTGTATTGTCTCACGCATTCATCTCAATTAAAATGAAATTTACATCATATTTCTCTACCAGTTATACCATGACAACTTTCCAGTTATATAATATTACTACAAAAATGCAATTAATATAAAAGCACTGGATTTCTACAACATAGTAATGCCTGAGTCTCGAAGAATCACCTTAGTCTAAGCTATTTACAATACCCACAGAGCTAGGCTCCAAATTACAAGTCTAGACTAAAACTAATTCAGACATTTCTAAAATAAAGTAAAAATACAAAACATAAAATGCAATTCACATGGACAAAAGGTTCCCATAAGTAAATAATTACTTACTTTTCATTTATTTACCTTTATGGAAGGTCATAAATATTTAATAGAATTATAAGTAGGTACTGAAACTTTTATACAGTTTATTAGATAGAAGCTAAGTATGTCCATTTCTTTTAAAAATAGTAATTTCAATACCACCAAGAACTTTTCTGGACCAAACCTAGCCGCCTACTGAAATAACAAATTCAGGATATTATTATACCTATATCTATATAGGTACCTTTTACGAACTTCATTCGCATTTGTCTCATTTAAACTAAATTTGAAAATCTAAAATTTGCTAAAACTATGCTATTTTTCCCACATGGAAGACACAGAAAAAATATACTGAAGGTGATATTGGAATTAAAATACACATTTGATCCACAACTAGCTTTCCTATCATCTATGCTATTGTCCATACACTTCTCACTTTATTTCCTTTCACCAGAAATGTTTTTGTCCCGATAATCATCGAAAGTACTGTCGTTTAGTACCTGCAAATGTATATTATTGCTTATTCGTAATGGAAATAACTACTTAACACATTTTTCCATTACATTATGCTACATACATAGGTACATATTATATTTATCGGTAAAAAATACCTATAGGTAATAAAGACAAAGTAAATGTAGTGGTACATAGTGAACTATTAAAGTCGAAATAAGTTTAATGTCCCTTTACTGTCACTTCCAAGACCCTATACTACCATCATACCCAACATCACAATGATCCGTCACTTGAACTAGAAACAATTAGACCAACAATTTTTTATATAATATGTAATAACACTTTCACTAGAGTACAGTCAAATCACCCGTGAAACTTGTATACGGGTTACTGTACTGGTTACTAAAACACAACCTTTCAAGGTCAGCTTAAGTTCGTAAAGCAACCAATCTTGTCTGTACCAGTAACCTTTTTTTACTGATATGATAACATAATCTTCATAACCCTAGCAGAAGTATAAAGAACTAGCTCTTCTTTAGCTTCAGTCTCAAGTACACGAGAGCCAGGGTGAAGAATATCCACCCGATGGTGACGAGGAAGCCATGGTAGACACCGGGGTCTGCCAGCGAGGAGCCCTTCTCCAGGATGTCTCGCAGGGACCTGGCCGGGATCGTGAAGGGCAGCATCAGGGCGAAGATGCGGAGACCGGTCGACATGCCTTCTAAGGGCCAGAGGATACCTGGGGAGAAGAGGTACCGTTGTTAGTTTGTTTTTTTAAGTCTTAATCCACACCATAGGTACCTTGAGGTTTTATTTAAAAACTTTTTGTTATAAGCTGTACCTGCGGCGTTACACACATTTAGTAAATTGGTTTTGACAAATAAAGTTCACAAAGAAGCTTTGAGTACAAAATCTTTCTATTCGGTCCATTTCTCATCATATTATTTTCGGCAATATTACATAGCGCCAGTTTTGAAGTCATTAACTTAAACTTTCATTGGAATATAAGCGAAAATAATCACGGCCGTTAGGATTCGAACCGGCGTATTTCTGATTACCAGTCAGAACGTCTGAAACCTCTCGGTTACGGTCTACTAACTGCCAGGCGTGAATATCCACACTAATTTCCAAACACTTTAGACTAACAAACTTGACAAAATAAGTCGAATAACATTAGGTAAACGTAAGAACTTACCACAGAGTAAGATCATAGGATAGAAGCTGCCAGTAGACACGAAGAAGGACACAGTATGACTCGAACAGTACACCGACAGCAGGAACCCGTAGCACATGCCGGAGAGACCTTGCAGGCAGAGCAGGACGGCCACGAGCCACGTGGAGCCCTGCGAGGGGATGCCGTAGCCCAGGAACGCCAGGGACATCATCTCTATTGTCTGTTGAACAAATAACATTTGATAAGTGAGTTTACGCAACGGAAGCAGGTGCAGGTCGCAGATTAGTACGGGGCAACCATGGGCCGGCAAAAATGGGATTCTCTTATGGAGGAGGCTAAAAGCCTCTGGGTTTCAACTCTATAGGAGTAAGGACCTGTGTTTTGATAATTTTCATGTTTGTTATATCGATGTTAGAAAACTACGCGACGCACTAAGAGTTATGAGTTAAAACGATAAGAAGTCACGCGCGCTTTCTACTTCTGTTGGCAAGTCAACAGTTCTGTGTTTGGATGCCACGGCGAGACAAGTGGTTGTGGACAGGGAAAGTTCACTAATTTTACCCTGAGTCATCATCATCATCCACAGTCCTAAGACTTCCACTGCTAGGTATAGGCCTCCATTTGTATGGCTGCGTCGGTCCTGTGCAGACAGCGCACGATTATTTCTTTTAAACGTTTGTAACATGTCCCAATAAATGTCATTTATTCTTATTTGACGTCAGTAAGTGTATCAGTCCAGTAGGTACCTGCATGACGATGATGGCAGACTGCAGCGCGATGTGCACGTTGAGCATCTCCCTGGGCTTGACGCCGGCCACCGCGCTGCGCTCCCACACGCCCTCCAGCCGGTCCGTGATCAGCAGCGTCGACGTCACCACCGCCGGCAGGAAGAATATTATACTGACGAATAAGTCAAATAATAAATAAATCTTCCGTGACATTGCACACAGCGCCATCTAACCCCACACTAAGCAAACGCTTGTGTCGTGGGTACTAGATAACGGATATACTTTACTACTTTTCTTTACTTACTTTTAATACTTATATCTATACTTTTCTTTTGTATTTTTTTAACGGGTTTGCACTTGGCCATAGTTTACCTGATAGCAAGCAAAGGCTATGGCCTAACATGGAGCGTGCTTACCCGATAAGAACCGATTCACTCTCGCTTTGAAGATCGCTGGATTATAGTGCGTGGGGAACAGAGAGTCAGGCAGGGATTATACACATAAACGATCAGACTAACACAAGTAATTATAAATTTTAAATCATAAATACTTGTGTCACACGGGAATCGAACCCGCAACCCCTCGATGAGAAGGCAGAGCCACTACCAACTAAGCTAACAGGTCAGTCAAATAAGTCAATGGTCAAGTTAGATAAACAGGGGCAGATCGATGATGTTCGGAGGACAACTACGTTCGTTCGTTTGTACGGTCAAGAACGAACGAAGGCAATAACACCAATTTCTTCCTGCTGACGTGTTCTGCAGGTTAGCGTCAGATCATCGTAAACTATCACGTAGCAGGTTATACTGGGGAATACATGGATAGTAATCTAGTAACATATGACGACCGCCTGATGTTCCGATGACATCATGACCGCGTAGAAAGGAAGACTTATTCTACTGCCCTCTCAGACAAGAGGCGTATTTTAGTGAGCGTAGCGACACTCGCTTATGGAAAAGACAGACCAATGTATGGGAGTGACGAAATATTTCCCCCCGCGGAGCGCGTCGCGAGGTCAAACCTATACATTGCTCTTTCTATTCCATAATTGAGCAACAGTACGCTCACTAAAATACGCCTCTTGTCTAAGGGGGCTGAGGGATGTTTTCTGGTGACCGGATGGAAATATTAAGAAATGAGCAAAGTTTAACTAAAACCAAAGATTGACTCACGTGATTAGAATGCCGGGGGCCATGTAAGTAGTCATCTGCGCCTCGCGCTCGCCGTAGATTGGCTCGTGGAAGTTCACCGGAATCTGTAGAGAGGAAGCTTAGCTGAATATTCTTAGAAGAAATTGTAGTGTTTTGGAACTTTAGCTTCATATCAGATCAAAAAATAGCAACGTACAATCCAGTCTTACATAGTACAAAGATTTCAGTTATATCACATCGATACACACATACACAGATACACACATACATGTATACATTCCTTGCCATTTAGTGTCTTTTTACTTAAAAAATATTATTTTATAAGTTTATTACCTATTGTAATATTTCCAGTACCTAAGAATTTCTAGATATTTTTAGTTGCCAGAAAAATGAATTTATGAATTCGTGTCTCTGACAAGTTATTGGTAAGTAGGTAAATAGAAATAACTTACATAATTAAATACTTAAAAATATAAATAATTTTAATGATGGAATCATGAATCAGATATTACCTTTAATGTATGAATACAGTAGCTCCATTCTGAAACTCTTTACATAATAGCAGCAGATGTGTAAATACAAGAAATTATTATACATATACACAATATAAATAATAGTACATAGAGCTTAACAAAATAGGTGAAAATATGAAATTATATACACAGCAGTTACGAGTAGGTGTTTTGGGTTGTTTATATTTCAATTATATTATACCTATATTTATTCAGCATTAATATTATTTCCTGATAATAAATTGATCATGCGAAGCGATGGCATAATTAGAATACAGTATTATGAAATAACCTGAGATCATCTTTATAGTAGAAAAATTATATATATATTATTATATATAATTTTATAGCGTGCAAGTGGAAGTGGAGTTAGCGGAGTGAACTGCCGTTTCGCAATACAGGACCGAAAAGGACCTAGCGCGCGCGGGGTATAGTGTCTGGACTCAAGAACTGAACTCACTCGTTTACAAATTGTTCTGGAGGTTTGTAAGAATAAATAATCAATCAACATTGTGACTTGAATATGATATTATGAACAGAGTATATAATGCTTTTATTAACTATTCTTTGTATTAAATTCATGTTAACCGACAAAAATGTTTTTTTTTTTATATTATAGGCTCACGCTTACTACAACTTGCCAACGTTATAATCTATGATCTAGCGCGCTTGCCTAGAAGAAACCGGTTGACTCTCGACTTGAAGACCGACAAATTATAGCTCAAGGGGAATAGAGTTTCGGGCAAGGAGCATGCATTTGCATGTAATAATTAAATATTCGCGAACTGTTTTGGCATTAGCGTCCTATATAGCCAGTATAAGAGTAGGTACAGTGGGATTGCTTGACTCCATCTGAAAGTAATGCCCCAGTATACCTGGACCAAGTTCTCAGGTCGGCCGCAGGCTTGCATGGTGCGCTTCGTGAACGCCTCGTACGCCTTGACGAGGGTGCTCTTCAGGAAGTACGAGATTTGGTGGTCTGGAAACAAATGGAAATATAAGTTACATATAGAAGTCTGAATTTCGGGTACGTTACCCACTGTTTAGTAAATTTCTAGAATAGGTTTTTAATGTGTGTAATGGAAAAATGACTATTTAATTTAATTTATGAAAGGGGAACTCCCACTCTTACTAAAACGCAAATTTGTCGACATTCATCTTTAACCACTGTTTCATGTGTATTTCAACTTGACTTGCCCTCGTTCTTCCCACATTTTGTTATTTTTATGCACTAATATTTATAGCATTGGGACTGATTTTGGTACGGTTTATAAGTTTTTTGTAATTGACTTTGGCCGTTTTGATTATTATTATAGGTAAATAAATAGTAATAAATAAGTGAAATATTGTTTTTTTTATTTGTGGATAGAGAGAGTAAGAGACACTACTGTCTCTTTACTTTAGTCTTTCTTAAGAAGTTTTTCAACATTCCAGCAAGCCACCTGGCAGGGACAAAGTGGTGTAGAAATGTAGTGTGTCTGCAAACAGCACCAAGCCTCGTGCCTTTTCTGGGTAAAACTTTCCTCCGCAATGTTTTATGTTTCCCTACTACTGGTGGTACTCACTGGTCATATCCAGCCACACGCTGACACTGCTGTCCGCCAACACGTCGTCCTCTACCTCCCCCTCTGCCACCCTGTGCTGCATGGCGCTGCTGAAGTTCCGCCTGAAGTGTATGGCGCCGTACACCTGCCCAGTGAGAACTGCTTGCTTCGCTTCTTCCGTTGTGTTGTAGTTGTCCTGGAATAGAAAAGTTTTGATTAGTATATTTCATTGTTTTGTGGTATAATCTAGCTTTCCAAGCATGCTTCATATTTGCCCAGTATTGGTTTAGACGCCTAGTCATTATTTTTTGACCGACTTCAAAAAAGGAGGTTATCAAATCTTAATAAATAATAATAATAAAAATGTTTGTTGGACACACGAATTCTGAAAGTTTTTTTGTAACTTCATTCCGCGTTCGGTTGGCGCTGCGATCGCACGCACCCACTCAACTTGTCTCCACGTCGTCGCAGTTTGTATAGAACTAGTGATGGGCATTAGTCGATCGATTAACTATCGATAATGTCCCAACCAACGTTGGACAAATACCTGAAGGATCCTGGATCTAACCCCTTCGTAGCTGTTGGGAAAAGATCCAGGGAGGAAACCACCCCTCCCGAGAAATCGAAGCAACCGAAGAAATTTCTTGGTAACCAAAGGATGAAACCAAAGAATCCAGAGACCTCCACCAGCAACCGGTTCGATATTCTTCCGGTTGAAGAACCTATTCAGGAATTGTTCCTGAACGCCAGCAAGAAAAAAATGGCCAATAACATCCCGCCTATCGTGATCGAGCTAACTGCTGATTGGACTCACCAGAAGGTAAGAGATACACTCGAAAAGTACGTAAAAGACTTTCATATTCAGCACCGAGGCCGTAGAATTGTGAGAGTTCAGGTTTACTCGGCTAAAAACCATCAGGGACTGCGTGAAAACCTTGTTAAAGAAAACCTGGCTTTTCACACTTTCACTAGAAAGGATGAAAAACTCCCAAAAGCTGTTGTTAAAGGCTTACCACGATGTGTCCTCGATAGAATACCCAAAGAATTAGAAGACTTGGGGTTTGCAAATGCAACGGTGACTGAGCTCAAAACCTTGCATCCTTCTGACTGCCCACCAGTTATTGTGCATCTCCCAAGCGGAACTAACATGTCAAGATTCAAACAAATTAGATACTTATCTAGCTGTGTTGTAACGATAGAGCGCTTCAAGCCAAGCAAAAAAGTAGGAACACAGTGTTTCCGATGTCAAGGTTTCGGACACGCATCTAGAAACTGCAACCGACTGCCACGATGCGTAAAATGCGCCCTCTTGCACCCTACTTGGGAGTGCCCAAAAAAGGATCGCGAAGAACCAGCGAGATGCTGCAACTGCAACGAGAGCCACCCTGCTAATTTTGGACAATGTCAGGAACGCCAAAAATATCTGAAACGCATTGAATCAAAGCGTTTAACGATTCCCAAAGCGGCACCACAGGTAGCTCCTCGTCCAGTAATAACTGGCACCAAATCCTGGGCACAAGTCGCCTCAAATGCGAAAAGAGCACCACCTGCAAGCAATTCACATCAGATTGCAGTTAACTTGGAACCAAGAAAACCAGAAAACTCGGCTGCAGGTACTCAAAGAAACCTTAACATGAAACAGACAACTCTTCACCCAGAGCCCGCAAACGAGAAATCCGCTATGGATTTCGAAACAATTGAAATGCTGGAGATCCTCAAGACGATGCAGTCACTTAAAGAAGACTTCAAGAAATGTAAGACTTTCATGGAAAAAGTCGTTTTAATATTTAGTCACTTGGGACATTATGTGTAGTTGCAAAGAACTTCGCGTATTGTATTGGAACGCTGATGGCGTCCATGGCAAGCAGCGTGAACTAGCAGATTTAGCAGTAAGCAAACTTAAAGCTGACGTCATTGCACTTTGCGAAACAAGGTTGACTAAAAATCTTGTCCTTAGGCTCCCTGGTTACGCTTGCTACCGCGCAGACAAGCGTTGTGATAATACCGGCCAAGGTGTTGCTCTTCTTGTTAGAGCTGACCTAACACATAGTTTATTGCCCATGCTTCCTACTCATGAACTTGAAACCATAGGTGTCTCGTTAGTCGTTAACAATGCCAAAATTAACATTTACTCGCTGTACCAATCCCCCAATAAAGCAATCGTACCAAAAGATTTCGATATCCTTATGTCTTCAGGGATGCAAGTGCTGGCTATGGGTGATACTAACAGCAAGCATATCTTATGGTCACCCGGTAAAGGTAATAGTCGTAGTAAAACCCTTTTTGAACATATGGTTTCTAACGACTATGTCATTTATGCCCCTCGTGACTTAACACTCTTTCCATACTGCGATGATCACGCACCTTCTATCCCTGATATAGTACTTTCGAAAAATGTTGACTCGCCTGTTGAAATAACCACCATACCAGCCCTAAGTTCTAACCATTTTCCAGTTTATGCTAGATTTGACATGTCACCCCAACGTAATCCCATAGAAAAACTTAACTACGCCAAAGCTGATTGGACAAAATTTCGTAAACTACTTAACAATAACATAAACCTATCTGTCAAAACTTACCTATCTGTAGCCGAAGTTGATAACGCTATTCTCAATCTTCACCGGGTGCTCATTGAATCTAGGGATGCATGTGTACCCATTATGACCTTAAAACCTTGGTCCACCACTGCCTTACCGAGACGCATCAAACGGCTTATCCGCAAAAAGAACCGACTACAGAGATATCTTGCTGCAGAAACAAACGTTTATGTTCGTAAAGCATTACGAATTAGCATTAACACTATTAAGGTAGAAATAAAATTATCTATCCAGCAGTATGATGATACCGTTTGGAATGCAAAATTGAGGCGTGTTGACAACCCAAGCGCTGATATATGGCGGCTGGTTAAGTCATTACGGACTAGTGACCAGCCCACTATACCAGCTTTAAAAAAGGTAAATGGGTCCCTAACCACAGCTCAAAATGAGCAATGTGAGGTATTAGCCAACGCCTTCCTCAATAACATGTTACTCACCAAGGATTGGAACAGCTGCGTTACGACTAATGTCAATCAAACTCTGTCAAATTTAGATAATTACCCAAGTTACGATAGTTCTTTACTTGTTAGACCAGCTGAAATTAAAATAGTCATTGTTTCCCTAAAACCACGTAAAGCCCCCGGACCTGATGAAATTTCTAACATTCTTTTAAAAAATATTCCTCAGAAGTGCTTAATACTCATAACAAAAGTTTTTAACGCGTGCCTTACTTTAAACTACTTTCCATCTGCATGGAAATTAGCTAAAGTAATAGCAATACATAAACCAGGAAAGGATACCACAGACCCCACATCCTATCGGCCTATCAGCCTCTTACCTTGTCTGGGAAAGTTATTCGAGAAAATTCTCTATAGGCGCCTGTCACGTGCATCTACCAACCTGCTTATTAATGAGCAATTTGGCTTCCGCCAAAGTCACTCGACAGTGCAGCAGTTAGCCAGAGTAGCGGAGTCCGTGTCACATGACCTGAACCTGAAAAAAACAACTGGAATGTTGCTATTAGATTTAGAAAAGGCGTTCGACACCGTTTGGCACAAGGCCCTTATTTTTAAGCTCTTGACACTAAATATACCCATACCTCTAGTAAAAATCATAAGATCCTACTTACTTGACAGAAGCTTCCAAGTTCACATCAAAAATAATGTGTCAGATTTCAAACCAGTTCCCGCAGGCGTGCCTCAAGGCTCCATTTTGGGGCCGTATTTATTCTTGATCTACTTGAACGACATACCCAAGCAGCCTCGCACCCAATTGGCCTGTTTCGCCGATGACACGGCGTGCTATACGTCGTGCGCGGACACTGACATCGTAATAAGCCGTCTCCAACTTGCTATTGAGCTCCTAATGGAGTACTTCACTAAATGGAAGCTTAAAATTAACGAAGCTAAGACTGAAGCTATCCTTTTTACGAGGAAACGTACCTTACCAACACGCAGCCTAAAAATTGGTAACTACTGCATCCCATGGAGTCGATCAGTAAAGTACCTCGGGACTGTCCTCGATAATAAACTTAATTGGTCAATAAATACTTCCAAACTTCATTTAAAAGGCATCAAAGCCATCAATGCTTTAATCCCTCTCTTAAATAGACGTTCTCGACTGAGCAGTCGCACTAAACTTAGAATATACTGCACCCTAGTCCGGCCCTGTATTACCTACGCATGTCCTGTGTGGGGCAACACTTGTAAAAGTAATATCGATAAATTGCAATTGATTCAAAACAAAGCTATTAAATATGCCTTCAGCACTCCATTCCGCACGAACTTACAAAAACTTCACCGACAAATTAGATTACCACGTATAGACGCTTATGTCTATAAACTATCTGAAAAGTTTTATTTGCATACAAACCCTATCAACGATAACCCACTTATCAATAATATTGGTAAAAGTCGAGTCAACAATATCGCATATATCGATAAATATCATCGATATAAACTCCCGCATCACTATTTCTTATCTGAATGACAAACTGACATAAAAAAAGATTAGGCTGCGTCTCGTAGCATAGGCGGTAGCGATCTGACGGCCGCGGGGCGCGAGCGCCCGACCTCTCTCGTGTTACACTCGGTATCGCGTGGGGACGGGACTCGCGCGTCGCCGCGTCGGCCCGCTGGCGCCTATGACTGTGACCAATACACGATTGAAACTGGTTTCGCGCTGCTTGCTGCGGACGGCCACTCGGCGAGTAATATTCATATCTACCGTCTTTTAGGCATTATTTTATTATTGTAAACAATTCTAACCGTAAGTTATTAATAGCCAAGCTATAACTAAAGCTTGCTAAGTCTAAGATTAAGGTCGTTATATTGTAAACTGCATTTTATTAAACATAATATTTCTGTAACTTAACTCCAACATGTTATAAGTTTATGCATAAGTAGTGACTTGATAAACAATAATGTAAATATTAATTGAACGTTACTAGGATTAATACTTACACTAGTAATTGTACATAGTCTAATTATTATTATTGAATAAAGATATTTTGAAATTGAAATTGAATTGAGTAGGAATATGTTAAAGAACACATTGTGAAGAAACCGATGTTTAAGGATCGCAATATTCATGACCATTTTGTCTTTCGTGGAAGTAGCTGGGCGACCACAAACTACGATATACCTACTTGTTCGAGAATACCTCCCCAATGTATCAAATATAATATTAGTATACTACCTTGGTATCCTAGCTTGAAAACTATTCTGGAGGTTTTTTTAAAATTGAGAATTAGCTCCAAGACCGAGGAGAGAAGCGAAGCGTAAAACAGTTGCGATGCAATAATTAAATTCTGGATAACCGAGATACAGGTCGCGGCCTAGTTCGGGGTCCGTTGATAAATTATTGGGAAGCACACAAAACAAAACCAATTAATTCCAAATATTTTGTGTCATATGTACATTTTTGTCAACAAAGAATCAATTGATTAATTGAAATAGAAACCCAAGACTTATCATATCACTATCATGGTTATGCGCAGTCAAGTCACCAGCTTCAGGACTCAAAAGTCCTACGTCCTCCCTACCTGGAACAAGTTCTTCCTCTCCATCTCCTCCACGAACCAGCAGCTTAGCATGAACAGGTCGCACGTGTCGTCCTCTTGCAGGGTTGTGTACGGCAAGCTGTGGTTGCGGCAGATGTTCAACCCAACTGGAAGAAGGTGGAAATCATGGTGTTTTGATGTGGAATGTAAATTCGAATAAGTAAAAGTAAGTAAAAGTAAAAGTAAAAATATGTTTATTAACTATTTGAAAAACTTAACCTATACTTATATATTACAATTCATATTTGGTTATTATCTAAACTATGTTACAATTTTTAAATGGATCATGAATATATGTGGGTAGGTACGTTAACCGTTAATAGTAACCAACAGTTTTCCACTCTTATTAGTCTCTCTCTATCTAGGGTATATAAAACAAACCAGGGTCTTAATATTTTAACAAGAATTTTATTCTGATGTTACGACATGCAAAAATATTGTCGATCAAAGTTAAATAGTTTCATTTAGTGTGTGTTTAACTGTGTTTGCTGTACATTACATCAGCCGTACATTTATTATCAAAAAAGTAGAGAAACACTGAGAATAACTACTGGCAGCCCCATTATTTTCAACTATTTTTGGACAACTTTTGACTTAACTAATGCTATTGCATAAATAATTAGTAACTTACAGGGTGAGAAAGCAGCTTCATCATTAACTACAGCTACATGCAGGTCCGTGGGGTCGTGGCCGATTGCTGAGAAGAAAGCCACCACTTGGATGATGGGGAACATTATGGAGAATATTAGACCTCTGGAACAATCACATACATGTAAGTAGGTAAGTATGTATGAATGTAGTGAGCTGGTTTTATAAGTTTTTAAACCACCTATGGGGTCTTTGAATCCAGATTGTTGCTACATTCCTCGGTCCTATTGGGATGCCTTGTTGGATGAAATAACAACGAGTTGCTATGGTTTGATACGAGTGGACTGTATATTTGACTTGTGTTGCGCGTGCGGTACGATAGACGGACAATGTCGTTCTCTTGGCGCGCGGGCTGCCCCCTGTCGTTGTTGGCGGGAACCTCTCTCGTTGGTCGACCTGTCCCGCCGTTATGTTGGTAGTGGGATGTGACGCTCCATCACAGATCTTTGTAGTCAAATGGATGACATGCTATAAATTAACGGTTGCTGTGCCAAAACAACTAGCCGGAACCTACAATTTTACACGAAGCGTTGTATGAGCTATTTTATTCTATTTTTCATTATAAATTAACATTAATATGGCAATGATTTTATTTTAAATATTGCAATATTAAGTGAATACTTACCCCGGATGCCTGGAGAATTGCTGTATACTCTTAATAAACACAGCCTTATATCTAGATTTCGCTAATTGTTTGCAGTCTTTTCGTTTCTCTTCTTTTTTTGTCAGCACCTGAAATAATCAAATCAATTAAATAAAAAAATAAAATATTTTCAAGCCAAAGAATATCTATGTGGTGAGGTGTTCACAAGGCTCCACTCTTAGACCTTGTTTCTTTATAGATAATCTGCTATGTACATGTACAAAGGCTTACATCAGTGCTGCTGGTGACGACGTTGAAGTCCTCGCGGGACTGGTAGTGGGTGTCAGTGGCCACGCTGGTCATGCTGCCCGCCGGGATCACGTCCGGGGACACGGAGGGGAGCGCTGGAAGAGGCATGGTTCTTTTATTAATACTACATACTTTTATCAACGACATATGAGTCCGTACGCGCACATTGAAGATTCTCTTTAGACCCTAGTGCTTAATGAAAGGCTCTAATGACTGTTAGTGGCAATGAACCACTCTTTCAGCTGTGTCTACTAGGCCTAATTTTAGTGCCATAAGATCGATGACCTTATCGAGAGGTCAAACAAACCATTAAAACGGGAAGAATTAACAACACACACTAACCCGCAAACTTTTGTTCAATTCAATTCATTTATTTATAAGCACAATATGGGTTGGTGAAATGATCTTAAAATATAACAGTATGGGCTCCATATTGCAGCCTCACGGCGTGTATTTGTGATAACTTACATATTATCTATTATTTTATAGCATTTTATTTTTATTTGGCATTTTTTTTTATTGTTCCAGCATTGTGATAGTACAAAATTCCAAGAGAGCTCCTCTAACACATTGATTGTGTATTACGCCCCCCAGTAATGAGGAGTGCTCACCAGGTCTCCTCGGCCGGGGCGGCAGCTCGTGCTGTCTGAGCGCCAGCTTGAGGAAGGCCTCCTCCAGCGTGTTGCACTCGAACCTGCGCAGGATCTCCTCGGGGGAGTCCTCCGCCAGCAGCTGCCCGTCGCGGAGGAGGCCGATCTGTAAGGAGGTACAATAGATATTAGATATAGTCATCATCATCATCTGTAGTCCCGCCCACTGTGTCGACCCACTACTGCTGAGTATATTCATACTCATAGCTATCCACTGCTGGGTACATTGTACACATTCATAGCTATCTATATCCAGGGATCTTTAAATCTAGAGCAGCTATACTCAAAGTGTGTTCCGCGGAACCCTAGGGTTTCGCGATACCCCTATAGGGGTTCCGCAAGAATTTGAAATAATATGACTAAACACCACTCTCTGGTCGAACGTTTTGACTTCGCCCGTTTTTTGTTTATCAAAGCCGCCGACTCGAGTAGGCGATTGCAAAGTGGTGGTAAAGTAGGTAAAATTATGAAGTGTTGGTTACATTGTACTTTTATTATGCTTGTTAATACACTTGTAAAAACTGTTGTTTTATTGTAGGGTCAAGTATTTTGCTTTCCAAAAGGGTTCCGTCACCAAAAAGTTTGAGAACCGCTGATCTAGAGTTATTAGGTAACATCTATAAGTGTTACATTATAGGCTGCAGCACGCCTGATCTGTGTGTTAAAAAAGTAAGTCCGTAAGTTAAGAGAGCTAAATTGTATTTTTATTTTATTTTTTCTGTTTGTTTGATAACTTTATGGTCATTATAAAAGTTAAAACAATCCGACTGAAGAATAATAATGGAAAATTGTGAACCATAAAAACGCCACAATGTTATAATTACAAAGTTATCTGATTAGTATCTATTAGAACTTGAAGGCTTGCGTGCAACAGTAGGTGTGTTAAGTATACTTACTTACAGCCTTGAAGTAAGGACCAAGTAGGACGGACCAATGTAGTATTGTGTTAGAAGTTACGAAAATATAGATACTGGCACAGACTAAAGACAGTGGTATTAGTCTAGCGTTTTACATTATTATAAGGAAAACTAAGTAATTATTATGTATCACCCCATGTTGTAAAAAACAACCACTTTTAAACGATCTCTGATTTGGCTTCTAGCCTTGATTTAATACAAAATAAAGAACGAAATAAGAGAATTAAAATAATCATGAAAAATCGGTACAAATAAAAAAATGACTAATATAAAAATACCGCATCGCTTTCACACCTTACGAATTTAATAATTCTCTAGTATAATACAATACTAGTTCGTTTTTAGGGTTCCGTACCTCAAAAGGAAAAAACGGAACCCTTATAGGATCACTTTGTTGTCCGTCTGTCCGTCCGTCCGTCCGTCCGTCTGTCAAGACCCTTTTTCTCAGGAACGCGTAGAGGTATGAAGCTGAAATTTATATCAATTACTCAGGTCTACTGTCCCTTGAAGCTGTGAAAAAATCAAACTTCTAAGCCAACGCAATCAAAAGATACAGCCATTTATGCTGCAAATTTTCGACACTTGCAAGGGAATCAAAACCTACAGGGTGCTTCCCGTGAACTCAGAATCTTGAAATTTGGTACGAAGCAACGTCTTATAGCATAGATAAAGGAAAAATTACGAAAACCATAAATTATTAGTTACATCACAAAATATTAAACCTTGCAGGTTTGTACGGAACCCTCGGTGCGCGAGTCCGACTCGCACTTGGCCGGTTTTTTTTACTTGAGATAAGCTCACGCTTGACTACAACTTGCCTGATGTTACGCAACGTTATAATTAAATATAATTAAAAAATAAATAAATATGATGTATTAATTAATTAAATAATTGAATTTATTTCACTAACCTTATGTGCCTGTTTAGTTTCGTCGATGTAGTGCGTGGTGATGATGACGGTGGTGCCCGCCCTCGCCTGCTCCGACAGGAACTCCCATATTCTGACAAACAAACATTATGTTAATATTACGTGTCGACAAATCATACAAGCTATTGTAATATAAAAATTAAAAAATAGTATAGGAAAGTATTATTCATATTTATAAGATATTATTATATTTTAATAAGAGCCTGTGTTGTCCCATTGTTGGGTAATAGGCCTCCCCCTACCATCTTTCCACTTATGTATAGGTCTGCCTATTGCTATTGCATTCCAGTCTGGCTGGTGTTTATCCAGGTTTAAAACAAGAAAATTATATACACATGTAAGTATTATAACCGTTATCTAGTTCTAGTACCCACGACAAGCGTTTGCTTAGTGTGGGGCTAGATGGCGCTGTGTGCAATGTCCCGCAATATCTATCTTTTCTACCAATATTAGTTAAGACACCAGCCAAATCAACTGATTAATATGTTAAACATTGAAGTATACCAATTTTTGTTTCATTAAAAAACGCAGATCAGTTGACTGGATGATAGTATTCTGTGCAAAACCAACCACATATAATTTATAGTTTGAAGTTTTATAGAAAAATCAGTTTTCATACAGTTTTTTTCACAAATACTATACAAATTTAATGTTAGTTTTCTAGAGGCAAGTTCTTTTTTTATTTACTACAATATAAAGTTCTATTAAATGTATTTTTTTACTCTTACAATATTTTGTATGAAATGCAGTCTGGTGAGTGCACCTTAACACAGTTTCTGTGGGAATGTTTGCACAAGTTATGTAATGGATTAGATGTGTGGAAACACTGTGACATGTGAGAATGTTTTTTAAACATACAGAGAAGGCGCATTCTTGTACTTGTGGACGCCCGCGGCTTCGCTCGCATTACATCAGGATAAAAAGTAGCCTAGGCACTCCTAAGACCTCATACTACCCACATACCAACAATCATGCTGATCCGTGCAGCCGTTTATGAGTGATGAGCGTTTAAATAAACAGAGACACAGATTAACAGACAAAAATTGTAGAAATTGCTGGAACGTGTTCTGCTATCAATTCAAAGTATGTGAAAACTTTTTTTTAATATCTTTGATGTTCAGACTTTCGTCCCTCTTCAGCTTTATCATATGTATACATAATCGTACATAATTTTATGGAAGGTGATTGATTTGTCGCGAATTGCCCATAACAATTTGAATTAAAACTTTATTGATAGGTGAACTACAGGCTCTATTAAAAAGTTATTCCATAAAGTAATCATAAATAGTGAGATCGTTTATTTTTGTACATTTTAACTTCTAAAGATTGCAACTAGTAACCAATTAAAAAATCAAGAGTTATTAAATCACTCTAAAATTAGTTCGTAAAAAACTGGCAAGCTAAGATGCCGAGAGTTTTTAAACCGTTCTAAGGGCTATAGACTTGATCCAACAACAGCTATAGATAATATATGTGATAAGGTATAATGTAAAGGTACTTGAAGGACTTAGGGTTAAGATTTCGTAATTCCTGCATTATCTGAGAAAATGATCTGCGATGTGCGTCTTCTCAGTGAAGTAGGTAGCCTAGGTAGGAGGTGCAAATAATAATGACCAATTAGCGATGCACGCGATGTTGAGTAACTACCATTGTCTGAACTTACTTGTAGCGAAGGGCACGGTGCTAGCAGTGTGGACAGGGTGTGGAAGACAATGGGATACAAAAAAATAAAACAATAGTTAGGTAATTCCATAACAACTGAGTGATGCACTAGCTTTTGACTAAACCCATTTTCAAACAATCTTCATGGAAAATTGTCTTAAAAAATTCAAAGTCGGTCCTTCGATACAAATATGATAGGTTTGTTTGTACTAGCCGGAGGAGGTAGGCATTTATTTGTATTCTCTGTTCACAACCCAAAAAAATAATTAATTACTACCTAATAAGTTCACGGCATGAGTTAACTAAAATGATAAAATCAATGCAGTCCAGTGTTTCCATTATTGTATATTATTATTTTGTATTATAGGTACAAAGGAAGAAGATTGATTGATTGAAATACTACTAAATTTTCCGCTACATATTTCTTATAATTCCATTTTGTACACTACACCCTTACTGTTTCCCGCCTGTACTGTGTACCGCGGAGAATGAATCGTATTTGTATTTAATTTAGCGACTACAATGGCCGACACATTGTGAGCCAAATCGATAACGATGTGGGACTGGAACCACACGACTGACTGGAAATTGCACTTGCGTGATACACACATGGATGTATGTAAGTATAGCCGGAATAGTTGTGACCTATACGTCTTGTGAATATATTTGTTACGTTTAATTTCATCCATCAGTTCAGCCGTTTCAGCGAAAAGAAGAAATAAACATACGCGCATGTACAAACTTGCGTGTTTATACATTTTATTAGGATGGCGTGGGGCAGGGTTGCGCTGGGCTACAACTCGCCTGGTGGTGACAAATGTTGCTGTTTTTGGTCTGAAACTGGATAAATAAGGAGAGATACGACCAGCATTTAAAATAGTATACAATAAATTATTTTAAATTTTACCTTTTCTCAGCTAAGTAAAAAAAAACCTTCAGGTATTGAAATGGTACACATGGTACAAATAAATAACTTGTAATTTATGTAACAATCTTATGATTTCTTCAGTTACTTTAGCTTTACATTTCCCATTTATTCAATTCGTTCTTTTACGCAGTGTAAAAACTCTTAAGCCCACATTGGCTTGTTGAATACAATTACCGATTAGTATTTATTAGTAGTACTCTATATCTAAAAGAGAAAGAGAGAGAGGAGGCCTATACTCCCCGCCGCTGCGTTGTGGAACTCCGCAGGGAGTCAGGCAGCTAGCTCCCTGGTCCCCACGAACAGTAATCCAGCGATCTTTAAAGCGAGAGTGAACCGGTTCTTTTGGGTAAGCACGATCCATCTTAGATCACAGTACTTACCATCAGGCCAACTATGGTCAAACCTGGTAAGTTATAATGCAAGCTGTGCTTAACTTCGACATGTGACACAATCTGCTATTAACCTATTATGTCTGTTATAATTTTATTGTAGGTAAGTACTATTCTGATTACAAATGTTGAGCCTTAATAAATAAATCGATAAAAAAGTGAGCAATGGATAGACAAGGGCTTATAATGATGACTGTATAACAGCAATAGACATAAACTGTGACGTCCCATCAACTCCGAGAGGAGCGTGCGCCGGAGCAATGAGGCTCTGCTTCGATGCACAACATTTACATGGAAATGGGACAGATACAAGAAATAATAGTGGGACATTTAACACATTTATTATAAGTTGAAATCAGCGCTACGAAGATATCATGAAAATCTTTGAAAATTTAGTTTCAATAATTCAACATATTTTTACTTTTTACTTAAATTACACTACACTTAAATTTTAGACTTCATTATAAACATACGAGGTCATGTTCCAAATAATGGACTAATCAAAATTGTCTCCTCAATCAATGAGTGATTCCAGTGACATTTAGAGATAAAACTACTAACCAGCTTAGACCACCTGGCATGTAAAGAAGTCGTTGAACTAAGCGTGTGCTTTAAATAACATATATATAATATCATGCACATACATTAAAATAAGTATATCAAGCACAGAGCGAATAATTATAATCATTTATATTAGTTTTTGCATATTATGATGAAAATTAAATATCAAGTTATTAAAAGCTGTTCATTACGCAACTTAGAGGTGTTCCAAAATTATTTTTATATAATTATATATTAGGTTTTAATTAAAAATGACAATACAAGGCACAAAAACATTTTACGTTGCTTTTGAAAAAAAAAATCTTTAGCAAACCCATATTTGTTATGTTTAAAGCTATTTAAGAGATTAATTAACTTACTATTTCAACTGCAACTAGTAATAAAATAGAGGTGTAAAACTAAAAACCTAAAATTAAAATAACTCATAAACTAACAATAAATAAAATACCAATTTAATTAACTTTTCATTAAATTGTAAAATAAATTACCAAATTTTCCAAGCTTAGCTTAAGCTTATTATATTTATATAATATAGCTAGAAATGAAATATAGACAATATAAAATGTATAATATGTATACAGTTTTTTGTGAATTCACAATAACTTATACATATTTGATTTTACAAGATACATGAAACAGTCATGAGATATATTTGTAATTAATAAGACTAATGATAAATAAAAACCGGCCAAGTGCGAGTCGGACTCGCGCACCGAGGGTTCCGTACAAACCTGCAACGTTAAATATTTTGTGATGTAACTAAAAATTTATGGTTTTCGTAATTTTTCCTTTATCTGTGCTATAAGACGTTGCTTCGTACCAAATTTCAAGATTCTGAGTTCACGGGAAGCACCCTGTAGGTTTTGATTCCCTTGCAAGTGTCGAAAATTTGCGGCATAAATGGCTGTATCTTTTGATTGCGTTGGCTTAGAAGTTTGATTTTTTCACAGCTTCAAAGGACAGTAGACCTGAGTAATTGATATAAATTTCAGCTTCATACCTCTACGCGTTCCTGAGAAAAAGGGTCTTGACAGACGGACGGACGGACGGACAGACGGACAACAAAGTGATCCTATAAGGGTTCCGTTTTTTCCTTTTGAGGTACGGAACCCTAAAAATCAAGTATTTTATCACCACCGGTAATATTTCCATAACCCGTTGTTTTTTTATTGCAAGATTTCTTTGATACCTACTTAATAAAGTAGGTATAGGTGATTGGCGAAATTTATTCTAAATATAGAATAAATTTCGCCAATCAAAGTTGTTTAAAATTAATTATCATGGTATTTAAATACCAAACTAGTTCAACTAGTTCACTAGACTTACATTTAAATTGACTAAACTAGTGTTACATGAAAAAAACCCGTGTATTATATATTTGGTTAGTACAGCTAGATAACATCGTATGATACATTCTGGAATATGTATATCTATTTATATCACCTTTTAGTTATAAATTAAAAAAAGCTCTTTCACTGCACTGTGCTGTGGTAGTCATTTCATAGTAAACATTTTCCTTACATTTTTTATCCTTCAATGCAATTGAGTAGTTCTTGCACATTACTTTATGACAAACATCTTATTTGGAAGTTATCAAACATGTATTATGAAAAATATAACAAAGAAAGAACGAAAGAATAAGGAGAAGGAAAAGTAAATGTACCGGCTAACCGATTTTAAACACAAAAGTGTGTGAAAAATAACATGACACATAGGGTTTTCGAAGGAAAATTCAGTTATTCTCATGCAAATGCCATCATCGGTGAATGGATGTAAAACCCAAGCCTACAATATAATTTTATCACATTTGTGTATCAGATCTATTACGAGGATAAAACAAGAATTATGTTGCAGGCAGTGATCTGCGCTTCAAATGTAGTCGTAAAACTTGTTTATTTTTTTAATTATACCTACACGCGTATTCATATAAGCTATGCTACTTTCATGTTCCAATATCCTTAAATGTGCAAACATGACTGCATAAGGAAAATTTCATGATACCAGTGATGATACTTTATAATAGGTTTTTACCTATGAAATTGCCGTTTTTTTCTTACATTTTAATCTGTTTGTAACTTTTACGTACAGCTATATTTTTCCAAATACAATTTTTATTGTATCAATTGTTGAATTATGTACCTTTTAGATAAAAAAAAATGTATTAAATGTATAGTTTTCAATGACTTCCCTATAAGTAATATGCACTAGATATTACTTATAGGGAAGTCATTGAAAACACCTCTTTGAATGTGTCGTCGGTTTCACTACTTTAACTAGGTATATTTTTATCATATATGTACTCTGGCTCAATAACAATAATTTAGAGATAAATATTGACAAAACCAAATTTATGTATTTTAGACTTAAACACAATGAATGATACGGCTAATCTGGACATAGACTATAACGGACAGAAAGTAGAAGAAACCAATATGACACGATTCTTAGGCATCAATATTGACAACAAATTGGGTTGGAAGTATCATATTGAAGTTGTATGCAATCGGCTGCACCAAGCAGCGTATGCTTTGTATCAGATGCGTAAGGTAGTGAGCGAAAACACGATGTTAACTGCATACCATGGTCATGCTGCCTCAATCCTACGATATGGCATTATTTTTTGGGGCTACTCGACAAAAGAATTAAACTCAAAAGCGCTACTGGCGCAGAAACGTTGTATTCGCGCTATATGCGGCCTGAAAAAAACACAGTCATGTAAAAATCATTTTAGTAGATTAAAATTACTCACCGTCCCCGGAATATATATAAGTGAAGTTGCCATGTTCATAAAAACAAACCCTGACCTTTTCAAAATGACTGAAACGGGTAGTAGACGTGAGGGAATGATATATGCCCACAATAGAAGAACAGCCTCCTATAATAGAAGTGTGTTTGGTATTGCTCCTCTAATATACAACAAAATACCCATTGACATTAGATCACAAACCAATGTTAATATATTTAAAAGACAACTCAACGACTTTCTTGTAGGCAAAGCATATTATACGGTAGATGAATTTATTTCGGACAAAGATTTAGGTATTGATATAAGACTTTAATGATTGTAACATATAATTGACTGAATGCTCTGAATAAATTACCAGCTGAAATTTGCGATTGTGAAAATGTTATAAAATTTAAAAAACAATCTTAATGTTCTAAATGAAAGATTTCTTTTGTATTTTTTATATTTTTATTTTGTTGTCTGTAAATTGCGTGCCCTATGGGTGGGAGTATAGAGGTCCATTATGTAATATTTTAACAACTGTGTAACCTATATTCCGCAATATATATTTTGAATTTGAATTTGAATCTGTTTTTGAGAAATTGATATACGCAGTGCATAGCTTTTTTTCCATCTAACTATAGTTATCAATTGCATCTAAATCTGTTCAGACATTTCCATACAAACATTAAAAATGTTTGTATAAAAATATATTTTTTCTCAATTTCGTCATACAAATCGGCAATTTCATAGGTAAAGACCTAATATACTGTTCTATAATTTATATACAAAGTTTATTTCTGGACGGCTTGGTTGATCATATAACACATTAAATTAAATTCCAGCTGTATTACCACAGTATGGCTGTCGTTAAGCCATGTTAAATACTCCTGAGACGGTTTGTAAACTCTCGATATCATTACTGGCTTTCTCTAACAAAGACGGACATGTAATTAAGTATTTAGCAATGTGCATTAGCAAAAGGAAAACAGTATTCAAGTTGATTTTGTAAAAAAAAATGTTATGCCCTAAACTTCCTAGCAGGGTCGTACATAATTTTTTTTTGAATTATTTCTAAAATTGTTAGATTGTACTGCATTAATAAATAAATAAATAACATAATTCTCTCTAACTGAAACTCTGGAGAAATATATAGTGTTATTCCGCTGCGACTGCTCCTTAACCGACTTCAAACAACAAACTTGATGGTTTTTAGGTGTGTTCCTCCATATACCACCGCCACACCTCACCTCCTAACCAACGTAACCTCCGTGGATCTCAAGATCCAGAGTTTCAGTTACAAAATAGATTTCCGTAAAGTAACGCCTGATTCAATATCTTACCTCTCTCTAAGCACAGGGTCCAGCCCCACGGTGGGTTCATCCAGTATCAGCAGCTCCGGCTCGTGCACCAACGCCGCCGCCAGCGACACGCGCCTCTGCTGCCCGCCTGAGCAGTTTTTGATGAGCTTCCCTCCACTGGGCAGCTCGAGCAGGTTGCTGAGGAAGTCGAATCTCTCCACCATCTGCTTAGTCTTCATGCCGTAAATACGGGCGAAGTAGAATACGGCGTCGCGGACTGAGAACTCGCCTACTAAGGCTATGTCCTGGAAATAAAATAGATGGTTGTTAACACTAAATGAAGTCCTTTATACTAAATTCGAATGAAATATGTCTCATCTCATAGTCATAGTCATTTATTTGTGAATTGTAAAGGACACACTTACACAAACAAGATACAAACAGATCATACGTAAACACACACACATACATATCATATGTAATCGAAATTAAATGCTAATTTTAATCTGTAATTAAATTTTAATTTCAATAAATCATGTCAAGCAGTATGTATGCATAGTCAATGTAAAACACTGGAAGAACCAACGACAGTAATAATATGTCATTGGGAAGAACCCTGTCTATTAGTGCCATTAGTTCTTCTTATTTAATATAACACCAGTATTCTATAACACGCCGTATTTATAAACTCCTCTTGTTCAAGAACGTCAACTATCACCACACTCGTTTACGCACCGTTTTATTATTATAGAAGGTATGCTACCCCACCTGTGGCATGTACCCGACCCTGGCGCCGGGCACGCCGCTGCCCTTCTCCCCGGGCGTGCCGCCCAGCACCCACACGCGGCCCGAGTCCAGGTGCCGCCGCCCCACGATGCACGACAGCAGCGTCGTCTTGCCGCACCCGGATGGGCCCAGGAGACCGTATCTGGGGAGAGAACACATGTATTAGACAAACATTTTATTGATAATTTGATGAATTATAAGTCAATGAAAGGAAAAAAATACAATAAAATTTCTATGAAATAATCATAATCCGAAATAATCAAATTACAAAATTATTTTCAGGCAATTGTATTCATTATAAAAATTTCGCAATTAACATTCGTCTATTAATACTGGAATAGCATTCTTTTTCACTTAGTCAAGGATCAAATGTAAAATCGGTCGCTAACCGCCTAATGGTGTTTTCTGGTTGTCTCTTCTGAGAGCCAGTTGCAATCCTGTACTTGCATGCTCTGGTACACCTTGAGCCTCATTTTTTTTAATTAACTTTTTTAAATGTTATTAATGAAATTATGTGCAATGAGCCACAGTGAACAAGTAGTCAAATGCCTGACTACAGTGTAAATAAAAAATGAATTTTAAAGCATGAATATGCATGGCGGTAGATTTTAGGGATTTAAAAAATATTCATTCTGTGCTTAATGTAGAAGGGTATAATTTAAACAGTGACATACAAAATATTCCAATGCTAGGAATATCACCCAATTATTACAACCAACAGTACCCTAATAAACAGTACAGTTGATTGTCAAGCTAGCAATATCAGGTATCCAGGTCAAATGACCAGAAAGCCAATCTATTGTCGTCAGGTCAACGTCTGCCGGGGTTGAACGCGCGGTCAAGGATAACCAGCCAAGAGAGCTCTTGCTAGTTGGTTGATTTTTGACTTTCTGTTGATGATGGATGTGTATACTGCTCAGTGATCGTGGATCGGTGCTAGACTATAATATTATGTTATGAGTGATAAACACTTGTTTTTTAACGCAGTAGTATTTCAATTACTGTGTTAAATGTTTGATTGAACCCTCTCTGATCTTCTAGACAGTTCTAACAAGTCTGCCGTTATTGAATGAGAGAAGCAAAGAGACATTTGATTATCACAGCCAACATGGATCAATTGACAACTTAACTAATATAACAGCATAGTAATTAATTAGTAACTTTATTGATTTTAAAGCAATTTCTTAAAAAGCATTCTAAATAATATCGTTGTTTTCCAATATAAATTATATTGGTGTCAACCAAATTTAACTATTCTCTATATTTGGCGAACCAGAGTAATGACTCTAGTCTAAAGAATGTATAAATTATATAATGTTGACACCTGAAATAAATTATAATATTACGAGTATAGTAGTTATGGATGGAGCAATGGATTGATACGTTTGAATGCCAGCAAATGAGCGAATATTGCATAATTATATCTTTCGATAGAACATAATAGCGCAGACATGTTGCAACTTATTAAATTTTGAATATGGCATCTCTTTGAGAAGTTTAAGACTTATTGAAATTTAAGAAACCTGTTCCTGAATGAATCAGTTCTACCGGGGAGTGTCATGACCTTTCATAATCAGGAAGACTACTGAGGCGAACCTTGCGTCGAGTTTCTGTATCCTCCTGGATCGTTAACTCACATGATGACTCATTCACAGTCATACTACTTATTATACACTAGTGGGTGCTCGCGGCTTTTCTCGCATTAAGAAGTAAAACTTGCATCCCCTATTTCACCCCTTTAAAAGTGGTATTTCCAAAAATCCTTTCTTAGCGGATGCCCAATCCGTCCAGTGGATTGGGCAGTGCGTTGTTAGATCACTATATCAGTCAGTCACCTTTAAGTTTTATACATTTAGATATTGTAGTCTGCGGGGAGTCGCGACCCTCAGTAAGGAGGAAAACTCACATGATGCCCCTCTCCACGGTCATGTCGAGGTCCTGCAGCACGGTGAGCGCGCCATACTGCTTGTTGGCTCGCTCCACGCGCACCGCCAGCGCCATCTTGTGACCGTCCATACTGCCCTAACACGCCGACATTATCTGGGGACAAACGAACATCGTTTTTAAACAGAGTATACATAAATATAAAACAAAATCTGTTCGAAACGAAACGTTGAAGTAGAAACCAGAACTCACATACTAAAATCAAATGTTGCCAAGTCAATTTCAATAAATTATTTTTTTCATTTAAATAAATAAACCAAAGGATATTCCGTATAACCGCTACGGGTGACTCGTGTTGGGTGACTAGTGTTGGGTGACTAGTGTTGGGTGACTAGTGTTGGGTGACTAGTGTTGGGTGACTAGTGTTGGGTGACTCGTGTTGGGTGACTAGAGCTGATAAAACTAAACAATATGACTTACTTTATTTGAACAATGATATTTAGTTATCAAGTGCCGTCAATTTTATAGATGACGTGCAATCAATCTAAACATTTGAATAGGTACGTAGTTTAGGTATATCTTCTTGTTTTTTGCAATAATATAGACCAAGCTATGACGCACTTGTTCTTTTGTAAGACTAATATTGACAAAAGCTCTTCAAAAGATGTCATGATGTTATAAAAAGTTCAAAGCTATTAAGTTCAGGAAAACTTATAGGATGGTTTGGTAAAATCTTTAAAGGTTGCTTGATTGGCTGTAGAGGAAGTGTGTAATTACATGACACATAAAGTTCCATAATCTCAACGCTGTCCTTAATATGAAGGTAGAAGCAAAGCGCTTCGTGAGAGTCTTTGGTTCGTCCACCATAAACCGGTGACGCCCCGCTGACTTCCAGCTTGTTCGACGGTGGGATGGAGACGGAGGAATTATGCTGTGAAGATCCGATGATGATTTTTCCAAATTCACTTTTGTTTAAGTTTCCATTTCATTTTGAGTCTAGTTCTAAGGTAAATTTAGTTGTTTTATCTCTGTTAACAAGTTTAACATCACTGTACGCGTTAACTTATGAGACCATAGTGCACTTAATAAGCAAACTGTCATTGAAATCTCGAAGAGCACTTGAAAACAACGTCTGACGATAACGTATATAAGTACTTCAATAACCAAATAAGGTAGGAATCGACTTCTTACGTATGCAGGTACATACACAACTGATATTTACTTTAATCTCAATACGAATAACTGACGGGCAAAGTTCGCGATCTTTCGCGACAAGAATACTTGTTCTTTATGTTGGCAGATGGAAACAATTGTACATATTTTATTTTACATTTTGGTAATATAAAACTTTATCTTAGGAGGTTAGGCTCGCGCCGGGAATCTAACACACGTGAGAGGCCGGAAGTGTATAATTGCCTTCCGGCTGAGATCACTAACACCAGCAGTGACAGCATATTTAAAAATAAGTTAAAGAACTGGCTCGTTTTACAATCTTTTTACACGATTGACGAATTTTTAAACACCAATAAAAGAAGCTACCTAAACATTAATGGTAGAATATGTGTGAAATAAGTGATATTATTATATTTTAAATCACAATAATTATTATTATAATTATTTTAAATTGACATGTAATTGTACAAATTATTAATAAATTGTTTATCTGTTTATCTGTTTATCTGTTTGTGTAATATTTAATTAAGCCTGGGAACTAACCATGATGTAATTGCTCATAAGAACTCGCTTAATGATTTAATTCAACCAGGGAGTCACGACCCTCCGCAATTAAAAAAAAAAACGATTAAAGAAGGATAAACAAAAATGTTGTGTTTTATTATGTGTGTGTATGTAACTCAGAAACGTGACGTCGCAAAAATTTTGGTGATTGCATGATGCAATTGACTATTTAGTATTTAAACAACAAAAATACAGTGTAAAACCTTGTTTATAAAACCTTATATTAATTACGTTCCAAAACCAACATACCTAAGATTTTAAAAGAATATTTTTTTCAAAATCCCGTCAAGATAAGTAAAGTTTTGAATATAATGATTGTAAATCCATACGTTTTAACAAGGTACGTAAGTAAAATTTCACATTTTATGTTGGCATTTACGTTTTTATCATATCTAACTAACGAGAAGGCAATAAAATCGAACTGTCTACTTTAATTCACATGATTATCACACAAAATTGATGTCCCTTACTCTGAATTACGTTGTTTTAGTGTATTTTTCAGGCTATACGTTTTTCTTTGATAAAAAGTTACCCCTCTGCAATGTTCAATGCATCTTTAGAAGTGGGTCGAAGCCATCGCAAGACAGGCTCGCGCCGGCGGATTGGCCCACTGAACTCAATTCACACACACAAACAAACTTTAATATAACCCTACTTTATATTTCATATTTTTTATATTTTTTTTATATACATCATATACAAAATGGCGTCAGAATACAGTATAATAGGAGTAGGTCAAAACATTTTTTTTTACATTTTACAAGTTAAAGTATAGTTTTTATATAACGTCGTTTTAATACCTATAGGTATAATGCTGGAAATGCTGACCACATTAACACTGATATGAATGCTGATATATTGAGACATAAAAACGACGTATATTTTATCATATTTTCTATTCTACTGTAAAATATAATTATTCCATAACAGACTGTGTAATAAATGTTAAATTTATTTTGTGCCTGGTTCACGTACAAACTAAATAAAAGCTGTGACCAAAATTCAGTATTACACGGCTATGTAAACAAATTAAATCATAACTTGACTTATTGACTCGGCGTAATATCGCAGAGACCATGGAAAATCGTCGCAGATGGTAACTAATTGATTTTTTATCGACTTACTTATAAAAAATCCTTCATTTCCTAAATATATGTGCAGCAAAATCACTTGTTGATTCAATGATAACAAGTGATTTTGCTGCACATATATTTAGGAATTCATACCTAAAAGTTAGAAACGGTGCCTTATTACTAAGCCCTCCGTCTGTCCGTCCGTCTGTCTGTCATCAGGTTGTTTCTCATAAAATTACTTATTATAGGAATAAAGCAAAAATATATTTTTACAAATCAGTTTAAACAACTACAGAATAAATCATGGTTATACATTTTATTGTCCTTTTTCACTCGATTTTAGAACTATCATCGTCAGTAAAGACAACGTTTTACTATTTTACCCTATCAATTTTTTTTATGAAGCTGGCAAGCTGTGTTATTTTGATGACACGTTGTACGTCTAAGACGAAGACTAGCCTACGGACGGACAGACAACATGCAATATGAGTGTGCAATGTTTGTAGACGCTGCTTGTCCATGTTGCGTGTTTATGTTGTATTGAATAACATGTGTAATAGACGTTTAGTTCACGGTGGGATTAGGTACTTATTAGTACTTGCCTGGCTAGTTTTCCCTTGTTGTTTTTTTTGGAAAAAACTGTCATAAGTGCGTATAAACTTTATAAATTGTATTACAATGAAATTTAAATTATGTAAACGCTAGGATTAAATTCAGATTGGCTCTATACAAATGAATCTATTCATTAAATAGAGCTGAAGAGAGTCGAAGGTCTGAACATAAAAGTAATTTAAAAAAAAAGTTTGGAGATACCTACTTGTACCTACGAATTGAAAACAAAACACGTTCCAACAAAATAACGTTACAGGATGTTGTCTACTAATACATGTATTATTCATATCCATTTAAAATTGACAAATACACTATCTATCAATTAATTACTACAATAACTCATTGTAAACCGATGAGCGTATTATCGTGAGTATTCAATGTCAACAATGTGATTAATAAAAGAATGCAATTTATATTCAAAGAATAACTTTAACCTTTTGACTGTGAATATATTGACTAAAATTTCAACAGTTAAGCTTATTGATCGAGTTATTACTAACCGAATACAAAAAAAGAAGGTTATCAAGTCTTCTGAATGTTCCTTTTTTTTGTGAAATGTCATCTGAAAGTTTCTTTTTTTTTGTTCGACACAAATTCGGTGACGTGGTTCGGTGGTTTATATAATGATGTTTAAATTAGTAATTATTATTTACATTATCTAAAAATGTAGTAGAATAATTCGCGTTAGTATACATAGATATCTTATTAAGTAAACACAATCATATATGTAAATAGTTTTCTTACTAGCGATGCCCCGGCCTATGTGCTACACAAGGTCTAACCTATCTCCTAAAATACCAAAATACATAATATGATCATAACAGATAAACATTTTATTAATAATTTGTTCGAGTTACATGTCATGAATGATTATTATTAAATTAGAGATACAATCTAAATACACATGTACTCAACTTATTAATACATACTTAAGTAGTTAGTTAGTTTCCAGGGGTCTTCAAATCTAGAGTTAATAGGTATCTTCTAGGTAAGCGTGCTACATCCTAGGCTGCAGCAATGCTTAACATCAGGCAGGCTGTAGTCAAACATAAACCTATTCCATGTAAAAAAAAGTTAAATGTCAATTTTAAATTACAATTCCATCAAAAAGATTCACATACGATATGTTCACATTGCATATCAGTGCAGCCGTTTGGGCATGAAATAGGAATAAACATTTACACACGATATTATACATATATTAGGGAGATATTTGTCTCAATTAAAACGTTCAAGTTAATTCCAGGTTTTAATTTGTAAAACACACAGAACTGTGGGAAACTGTAACTCTGTGTCTATGTTTATATTAGGTTGTATGCCATAAGTTCAGGGAATAAATCATTTTGTATTTTGTTTTGTAACCTCAGACTATTCTAAACTCTACTACTACGTACTTAGACTGCTCGTCTTGATATTCGATATCGTAAAGTATATAATACGAGATATAATGCAATAACAAATATTACGGCAGCTGCCTGCAAGTGTTGAAACCTGCGTTATGTCATCGACCTCGGCCACAAGCTGACCTTTACGACCTTATGACATTATATTGTTGACCTTTTTAATTTTCGCGACAATGACTAATATTGGGAAATAAACTTTATTGAATTAATGGATAAATATATTATTTTTGATTAATACATTGATTTGTTAAATCTAAAGAAGTAATAATGACTTTTATATTCTTAAGTTTTACATACTTACATATTTGACATAAGTATTATTAATTGCTATCAATATATCTGAAGTTTATTCGAAGTCGGGGGTTTTGAGTTATAAATACTCAAAACCTCCGACTTCGGATTAAATTATATTATTTTAATCCTATCAGAGACAAAATATTTGGTAATTATAAAAATATATTCAGATATATTGATAGCAATTAATAATATGTCAAATATGTAATATATTTATAATATTTGCAAATGAACAACACGATTTATGGTTTTTAGTAAATAAGGAAAAGCATTCAAATGATGTTTGATTGGTACATTTGTATTTGCACAAAATTTGCGGAACTATTTATCATTTAGTGACGCCCACGTCACAATACATATATTTCACGATGTAAAGTAAACACACGGTAATAATCAAACATTCCTGCAATACATTTATTTGATATATTTAAATGTGCAAAAAAAGTTCCTAAGACCCGCACGAAACGGTACGCTTCTACCTTTATTGTTCGTACTGCAAGGTTGTGGAACTATCTGCCTGACTCTCTGTTCCCCACGCACTATTATAATCCAGCGATCCTCAAAGCGAGAGTGAATCGGCTCTTATCGGGTAAGCACGCTCCATCTTAGGTCATAGCCTTTGCTTGCTATCAGGTAAACTATGGTCAAGTGCAAACCCGTTCAAGTTAAAAAATAAAAATAAATGTGCTTGTTAAGTTTAGTTTTGACAGCTTTATTTGACTGACAGTTCTTTCCAGTAAAATCTGCTTACAAGTGTTGCTTATCATCAGACAAATTTTGTTTAGTTGCAAACCCATTTTAATAAACAAAAATATAATTTTGCTTATATGTAGTTTGGATTCGCGCCTGAATGAAATCTATTTGCAAAGTAGATTCTGTACATTGTTAGCTATATTAGCATATTGAATACAATAATATAGTATGTGTGTGTAGACCCCAGTTCAAACTTACTTTCACTTCACCACAAAAAATTTGAATCTGTAAAAGTGAAAAAGTTGTTAAAAAAAACAACCTGATTCAACAACTGTACTGAACTGTGTAACACTGTCGGTATCACAAAATAATCCTTAATCAATTTAAGTACAATTTAGACTATTGCTTATTACAAAACATAAACAAATAAATAAATAAAAAAAAACATCTCAACATTACTTTGGTGTCTTTGAAATTTATAGACAAATTCATTTCTTCCTAGATTTACACATTAGAATCGTAATAAATTATCATTAAATACCAACAATATCCCATCACACATAGAACTAATAACCTCGTCAATAAAGTCAGATAAAAAACAAACCCCAAACAAGCTACATTCGTCATCCTGCGCGCCCAACACACTGCGCGCTCAACCCACCGTATCAGCGTGTCCTTCACAGTTCATACTTTCTCTCACCTACTTCTTCGCCTTGCTCTGAGAATGCATCTCACTGGATGAATGTGTGACTCAACGCGGGTTTTAGTAGTAGGCTCATGACATAAATACTGTATTTTTAATCAAGTTCACATATGGAGAACCTCAATTTTATTCTTCTGAATGTTTTTGTGGTTATATTACGCTATGTATTAATCAATTTTGATAGTTCTATTTGTTATTGTTTATTTTTCAGCTAAAGTAGCGAACCCGGACCAAGGTTCCTGCTGGTCTTGATTATTTTCGCTAATTTCCAAATAAGCTAATAAATTTTTACTTTGATTTGAGTCTTTGTCGCTGAGCAACCTCTTGGTCTTAAAAACATTGTTTTGTCAATTTGTCATAGTGCAGCGTAAGCTGTAACGGAGGCTTTTAAGGCGGTTTAAAAACTATCGACACAAGTGCCATTCGAAATCCACTGTTCTTTACAAAAGTTGGTGGACCCACGACGAAAATTATATTAATATTCATTAATTCATATACAATATAATATATAATTATGTATTCCCGAACCATTTGTTTAATTTTAATTAAGTAAGTATTATAGATGTTACATTGATGTGTTTTTGATTTGAATTAATAAAGTACCTAGGTATGTGAAAATTGTAACCAGACAATAATTCTTGTGGTATCATAAGACCTAGTGGTACCAAATTTGTGTTAATTTCATTTAATTATCTTATCTATTATGCATTGAAACTTAAAAAAATATATACATATGTATATATAATCAGAAGTATTTTAAAACACTTACAGGGTTAGCAAAAAGTGAATGCACCTATTTATATTTATACGTAAGAGTGTCGTATATTTCAAAAGGGGCTATAGATCGATTAAGTAGGTTCCGTAAAAACTTTTCTTTTGAAAAATACGTTTTTATATAGCCAAGAAACGACAAAGCGTATGTTACGATTCTAAATTTGAATTAATCATTAGAGTCTTCTACACAAAAATTCGCTCAAATTACTTCAAGTTATATTCCTTCCCTGTTTCTCTTTCTTATAAACCCTGTATAACGTACAACTTTGACATTCTTCAAGTTCAACCGACAGAAATACCTACTTTATTCTTTCATACATTACGTACATTACAATTGCATTTATTTCTGAAGGTTTCCTTAACTTTTGAGTATAATTTATTTTTGACAACTATGACATTGCAAGTTTGGTCGCAATAAGTTGATCACATTGCTGTATAGGTCAAGTGGGAGTAACATTGGTTTAATTCGATAATGATTTCAATAATTACAGCTGATTTTGTATTGAGGAAGTATAATCGAATACGAGCTTTTTAATACGAACTATGGCAGATAAAGCTTGTTATCCTACTATCACACTAATATTGTTAAAGACAAAGGTTTAACTAAAGTTAAACTTTTGTCTTTAACAATACTACTGTGATGTGGTTCTAGTATAAATACTAGAACCAAAGTAAACTTATAGTACGTACGTATATTATAAACTCGTGGACGCCCGCGGCTTCCCTCGTATTATTTCAGAATAAAAATTAGTCTATGACACTTTTTAGACCTCATATTATTATTATTACTACCTAGCCAAAAGCCACATTGATCCGTTCAGCCGTTTTTGCGTGGTGAGCTTTTACATTAACAGAGATTTATAGACAAAGATTCTAGATCATTAGATTATTAGATTGATATGATTATCAATTCAAAGTATTGGAAAATATATTTTTTAAAACATGTTTAATGTTCAGACTTTCAACCCTCTCCAGCTTTATTATATGTATAGATTTGAATATTACATAAAATAAAAGTTCTTTAAGTTCTCAATTAAGACGCTAGCTTTAATTTCTATGTTTTTTGTATTGTTTTTTATATGTGGTGTTTGATAAAGTATTTATCTATCTTTATTTTCAGGCAATAGACCCATTTCAAATTACAAAAAATACAACGCGCAACATAATATTTAATCTCATAATAACGCAGATCAACACGCCGAAATAAATAAGATAAAGGAAATAACGTCCATATAATCGTCTGTACTCGGCTTAACTTTTCCCCGTCCGCTGCGCTTGTGCATGTTTTCTAATCAGCGAATCAGAGCGCGACATCTTGTGCAGACTGGTACCGACTATTGTTGTAGTTGTAGATACTAATCTAGTGGAATTATTGCTAATTGGATTACAAAAGTGTAGGAGTTCATATTTAAGTATGTGGATGAATTATTTTTGGGATGTTTTTTGCTCTTGCTGTAGGTTGAAAGATAACATAGTTATTAGTTAAGAAACTATATTATATATAATAAGTATATGAAGAACTAGAAAGTCAAAAATATACTAGTATTTGTAAAATTTGGAGGGACCTCGGCTTCCAGCACTCATGCTTCAAGTTTTGTGATGATTCGATGGAAAAGTTAAGATCCACAGTAATTAGACAAAGCTGAGAAGAATGAATGTATTAGATATTAAAAGTAAAAACAAATACTATGAGAAGAATTTTGACGGTAAATTGGCAAATCTAAATAGATGTACTGTAAAAACTCGTATAAAAAGCTAAAGCTCGTTAGTAAAAAAACAGGAAAATGACACATACAACGATAGTTTACTAATACCTCAGCTTATGTAAATCCAGCCGACTCTGGTGACTGATGCACCAGGGTTCCATAATATAAAACATGCGCACATTCTTAGAAGACTGCCACTCTCACACAATGACTAAGTACCTATACATGTATGTGCCTATATACATATCTAGATATATCTAGGTTAGGACGATGACCTGAGCCAAATGAGCCTGCGAGCAATATTTTACAAATAACGGGAGGTGGCACTTTACGCCTGCCTTATGTAGATACATATGAGTCTCTTGAGATATTTTGTAGATACGTGAAAACTATGCAAACTTTTCCGGAAAAAGCATTGCTTTCAGCTTTAAGGAGTGAATAAAATTATCATCGACGTATTTCAGAAATATTATGTATATAATATCAATAATCCTGTTTTTTTTAATGAAAAGTGACCGTTATTATCAATTTGATTAATATAGCAAGTAATAAAAACAAGATTTCAATTGATTAACAACACAAATGTCATGGATTGGAGCTACGAATATTTTGCTACAGACTGAAACATAATATTCATAATGCCTAGTCAGCATACTGGCGCTAATCTTTTTGCGCGTGAAACTCGTAACATACAGTTAGACAGTAAATGACAGACTATACTAAACTGTCATTTCCTCCACTTACTACGATTATGGTCCACAACGCACGGTCGCCAGCTTTCACCACTAATCTATGGATACCATGCGATGGACAGATGACACGTTATGTAAGGTTAGGTATTGAAATGCGATTGTAATCTCAATTGTATAACTGATTAATTAATCACTGCGTATAATTGATGCAATACAATTATAACTACTTCTAAATATCGCGTCCAAAATGCTTCTTCATTATATCACACTTCTTGCACACAAAGCTCAGTTACGTTACTGTAGTATCCATTTTATTATTCTTAGTTCTAAGAATAGTTAATAAGTACTAGCTGTGCCTGCGACTTCGTCCGCGTGGAATAGTTATTTTGGGCATCATATTTATTTTAAATTATAGCTTTTACCCACGACTTGAACCGTTTTCGCAGTGCACGCAACTGAAGCCCTCAAAGATGAATAATTTTCCCCGTTTTTTCCACATTTTCCATTGTTTCTTCGCTCCTATTAGTTGAAGCGTGATGTTATATAGCCTAAAGCCTTTCTCGATAAATGGTATTTTCAACACAAAAAGAATTTTTCAATTCGCACCAGTAGTTCCTGAGATTAGCGCGTTCAAACAAACAAACAAACTCTTCAGTTTTATAATATTAGTATAGATAATTTGATTAGATCTTATTCATCTATGGCTGAAGCGGCCTTAGCGCAGTTAGCGGAGGTATTCTCTTGCGATTATACCAGTGTTGAGTAATTGTAGGCGCGGCCAGTCTTTGCATGGGTGTTTAAATAGTGGTGTCCCATTTGGTTATTCTTTGGTTCGATTAAATTGTAGATCTGTCTGTCAGAGGCACTAGAGAAGTTTTAAAACTGTCGACATCAAAGTTGGCCACTCTCATATGATCTTATTTAGTTATCTGTTACTCTGTATATATGCTAGTTTGTTCCAGGCTGCATTTCTTGTCTAGAAGTATCATTCATATCTTAACAAGAAATGCGGCCTGGGGGCCTCTGACACGACTTAATAAATACCAAACAGACGAGACATGCTCTGTGACGTTATAACGTAACCTAAGCTTATTCCTTTTGGGCATATTTGATCTATGTCACTTCGAGACGGTACAAAGCTTTTAAGACTTGTTATAAAAACATAACCTATTACAAAACGTATTATTGTATAAATATTACATTAAATTATATAACCCAAATCTGGTTTTCTGAACTTAATTACTTACACGAGTGCGGAACTCCAAAATAAAAGTCCATAAGAGGTCATATACTATATATATATCCAACCTAGAGTATATCTAAAAGCCTTGATTATCAGGTTTTTTTAATCTAGCTATAAGGTCAAATTTTTAATTGATTTAAAATTGGCATTGCCATGACTTACTTGTTTGGTAATTAAACTGATATTCTAAATTATTGCTCATCATTATCATAATTTTGACAGGTTGCGAAAGATGATCGAAATCGAACTGGCTGCTTTAAGAAACGGAGATTATAAAATTACCTACGAGTATATGTATGTAATATTCTGGAAAGTTGCTTTTAGTGATGATTTGTTTGAACTTGGACAATTTGTTATTCATATGTAACTACTAGCTGTGCCCGCGACTTCGTCCGCGTGGAATAGTTATTTTGCGCATATATTTTTTTTTGTAAACAACCTCTTCAGCTTTATAAATTATAGCTGTTAACCACGACTTGAACCATTTTCGCAGAGCACGCAACGGAAGCCCTCAAAGATGAATATTTTTCCCCGTTTTTCCAGATTTTCAATTGATTCTTCGCTCCTATTAGTTGCGGCGTGATGTTATACCTATAGCCTAAAGCCTTCCTTGGTAAATGGTCTATTCAACACAAAAATATTTTTTCAATTCGCACCAGTAGTTCCTGAGATTAGCGCGTTCAAACAAACAAACAAACTCTTCAGCTTTATAATATTAGTATCTATAGATTACGGTTTTTACTCACGTGTAATTTCATGTATGTTGTTTACGCGTTTCGGGTGTTATGATAAAACTATATTATGTAGTTTTAATATTGATATGAATGTTTCACAAAAAAATTAATACTAAAATTTGTTAAATATAAAACAAACCCATTGATATTCGAAAAGCCACCGTGATCATGCGATCATTCTTGAAGTGATTTATTAAATTACACAACAAACTTACATATCGTTAACTGATATTATTATTTGAATGGTATAAAATGTGCTTTTTACATATTTTCTTTATGTTGTTGCTAACGAGTACTTAATGATTAAATATTCAAATAAGAATTAATTTGGCAAAAATTTTAATATCCTGTTAATTATTGTACTTTAGATGCTGCACATAAAAACATATTATTATGTTATTATACAATCTTACAGTTTTTGCCAAAAGGTGTTTAATAATCATTATTCTATTGTAGCAATTATAATGTTTATTATCTTCGCTGGTTGTGGAACGTGATATCTTATAACTAAGCAGAAACTATATAAATATATAAACTTGAATCTATCATTGAGGTTGCAAATTTTGGTAGTAAATAAGTTTGTATGAGAGTGCGCAACTCTGGAGTCGAGCGTTTTCAAACTGCTTTAGTGGCTTCTGACGTGGTTAGCAATTGATAACGAATTTAACGTCTTATCCAACCCACGGAAGCGCACAAAATGGAATGTCACTTCAGTACTCTGATGGACAGCCAGAACCTACAATTTAACTTGTCGTCCAACTCACAGAAGCGGCAATATATCGTGTGTATCATATAAGAGTAAGCACTTTTCAACTTGGTCGTATAAGTTGAGTAGCAGTTTAATATTATATTTACAGACTATGTTTATTTTGATAAATATTTTTCAAGCTACTATAAAAGAATGAGATTGTATGCGTGAATTAAAAAAACCTTATATTAAGATGTATCACTTTATCACTGCACGACGTCAAATATGATGAACTTCATATCAAACATTTATTTTTTTGTTTTATTATATCATGGCAAACCCTTCCCTTAACGCAAACTACAATAAATTATTCGTATTTAATTTTGTCGAAAAAAACGTCACGCGCAAACGTTTCATTGAAAGTAAAATTTGTTCGAGGAAAATATATTTATTAAGATTTTAAATTTCTAAATCGACGACTAGCAAGCAATAGACGTTGTTATAAAAGTGACAGTCATATCAACAAAAAAATTCACTTATTTTTAGTCATTACGATTTTGATTGGGACAAAACCTTCGCAAAATCATTTATTCTGAGGTTTTGACCGAATTATTCTTGAGCAGATACATATGTATGTATGTACATCGAGGTGGGTGCCCAGGCCCTTCCACGAATGACACTGTCCTCAGATTTTTATGTTCCTCAAACAAACAATTTCACTGTGATATTTTCCTTGATTGTTGAGCGAGGGAAAACCCACACATTACTTGAAAGACAAGTATTTTAGGATCGGGGTTGAACCAGGGGTCGACATAAACACACAATATTATAAAGGTGAAAGTTTGTGCGTATGTTAGTAACGCTCTTAGAAGTATAACTACATCAGACATACATACATATACATTATTTTATTTTATTAGAATTAATTAATATTGAATTAAGTCATGGAATCCTGAAATTTTACCAATATCATGTTTATCTGCGCATAGCAGAACCGTTTTGAATTAAATTTGGTACGGAAATAGATCAAACCCTGGACTAACACCTAGACTACGTTTTATCCCGAATCGACGCGAGTAACACCGCGGGAGGCTGCTAGTATGAATCATATAAACAGACGTTGTTCTACCAAGACTCGCTTTATTAAAAGAAAGTTGGAGGATGTGAAATGTCTGAATTTCAATTAAAATATGCGACGCGATCTCGACGTATCATTGTGAGTTTTATTTTCACGTTTATTGTAGAGCTCTCTCTCTTTCACCCGTTTCATGCACATTCTGATTGTTATCTTCAAGTTGCTGTCATTTTGAAGTTTCCCTAATTAGACCTTAGATTTGTGTAAGAGTAGTGTTTTCAATAACTTTTTAATTAATCTAATAACGCCTTCTTTTGGTTAATTTACATTTAATGTCATTTTATGATCGAAAAGTTTAGATTTTAGAGCGTAAGATAAAACAAAAGTATCCAAACTCACACACACATATATACTATCGTAAATAATCAGCTTGTCGCTGTAATATGATTATATTACTTATACTATATTGCGCCAAATTTAATTTGGAACTTTCACTTTGACTCCTCATTTCCTTTTATAGGCAACTGTGAAATGTATAAAATGTCTAAAACAAGAAAACGCCTCATCAAATAGAAAGTAACAATCATAAAATCATAAAAAAATATTTCCCACTACTCTAACCCCCTACCGCCCGAGCGAGCATGTCGTCAGCTACGAATTCATTTCTGCGTACATTGAGTTGCAAAATGTCATTTAATTTGACCCACTTGCAGTTTTTTGACATCGAGAGGTGAGAAGCAACGAGAGCAGTCCAAGGCCACCTTATATAACTTGATGGAATGCTTATTATAACTGAGAGTTAAGAATGAATGGATATAATAGTATACAGACTCTTAATTACCTAACGAAGTTTACTAGCAGCGCTTCGTTTTGTTACAACAAATATTTTAAAAAATATTTTTTCTTATAGGTACTTCCCAATAAGCATTAGACCAGTTTATCATCCAAGCCGCACTATAGTCGAGGATCATCCTTATATGTACTGGAATGTAAATAGCTCTTAAAATCAGGCAGGCTGTAGTCAAACGCAAGCAAATTTCGTGTTAAAACAATAAAAGTTCATACTACCACACGTGTTTATTTATTTATTATTAGTCTACAAAACAGGCACTTAGCTAAAACACAAATTCAAAAATACACATAATATAATAGAATATTAAAAATGACGAGCACTTAAAGCCCTCTTGGAGCAGACCTGTCTGGCAATTTTAAGATAATTACTTACAGAATACACAAATACATGTGTTATCAACAAAGAGAAGTCTCTCACATGTATAGTCGTTGTAATTGAACAGGTTTGGGCGAGATGTTGAACAATGTTTGCATTGGACGGCGATAGCGTGATGTTGGGTATTAGGGCGAGCACCTTGAACTGAGTTATATAACTAGTCGGTGACTGATAGACAGGTTTGGGAAACTTATAATTTGACATGAATTATTAACTTAAGGATTTAACTGATTTTTGCTCATTTTGACACTAGCATCGCCACGTGGAATAGATTTTACTAATTTTTGACACTGCGGCAACTTCTGTTGTAATTTATATATAAACGCTCGTCTATTTCGTAATCGCTGTTTGATTGTGATTAAGAAACAAGAATACATATACTCTCATAAACCGTCACATTTATAATATCTGTGGTACGTGCTTACTTACCTATTTTTCTTTAGTCAAATAAATATGTATTTGTGTATGTATATAATACTATTGTACATACTACGGCTGCAGCAAGCGCGTTGAAGTCTTTTGTATGAGTGAAAGTACGCACGTGTCGACGCAGACAGTATATTTCTATTCATTGATGTATAAACGTATTTTGCAATTCCTAGCTCTCTGTAATATTTGTAAGTAGTTAAGATAATGTTTTACTGTAATAATAACATTTTAATAAAAGAAATATGTGTTAATCGGTTTGTTTGTACTAGTTGTTTTCTTTTATATATATCACAGTCGAGTTGAACAATAATAATCCATTTTGGTTTAGAAATAGTTTAGTTTCTAAAATCAATAGATACTATTTATTTTTGCAAAAAATATGCTTAAGACTTATTTAAAAGCAGGAACATAGCCATCACCACAATTAACGTCTCACTTAACACTATTAATTATCAATTAACAAAACAAACGAAGGAAGTACCTCTTCTTCCTGCCACGTATGGCCTCAGCCAATACGTGCGTATCACTACGTATTGTACGTATTGATACGTACATGTACAGTGTATATACTTCCGTCCACCAAATATCCATTGTCCATTGTCTGTGTGTTGGCAGCTACGAGGATCTTGTGACGTTTTTGAATTAATGTCATGGAGTTGTCGTATGTAAGAATCTTTCTTTGCATTTTTGATGTAAACTTACTAGCAATGGGTCTACATATTGTATGTGTTTTGTAATTATGAGTTTTCTATCTATGTAGTGGATGCACGAATATAACTTTCAAGATCTTGTAGTTATTCCAAATAAAAAATCATGATGATTTGCCTCTCAATTGTGGAGTAAAACTAAACAAACATACATTTTTATACAAGGTATGGTCATATTTTGTTTCATTCATGTCTCATGTTTTTAATTATTGAAATAATAAAAAAAACAGTGTAAGTAATTAAGTAAAGAAATTGTAGCGGTAGGTACGATACTTTTGCAAATACAGGATTCAGAAGTACCTCTCGGACTCAATAATACACTTACTGCATCTATTATGTACACTAAAGTTTAGTCAAAATTTTATGTTTACAGAAAGGAGTCTTGAAAAGTAAACTGACTTAATCATAAGTAGGTGCCCAAGGTTTCATTCGTTTTAATTTTGGATAAAGAGTAGCTATGTCAGTGTCAGAACCCTATGCTAACACCATATTAAAAATCACAATGATCGTTTCCTCTGTTGTAGCACCTTTGGTTTCAATGTATATCACTACACCATGCGCTTATCATCACTAAACATGTTCAGTAACTAGTAACAGTAGTATACCTTAACTAAAATTTAAATTTGTGCGCATTGTTTTGCACTATATGTCATCTCGTGATGATGTTTATTCAGCGATGAATTTTAATGCAAATAACACAGCACTTTGGTCACTCGTTCTGAGACGCTTCATACATAATGCAGTACATACGATGCCGTGATGAATCAACTTCTCTTTTAAGAATTTAAGAAGCAATAAGATTTGGTTTGTTTTAAGAGGAAACTTTATCTAAAAGTTCACAAACAAACTTTACAAGCAGAAGAATGTGATATTTCTGAAATATCATTAAGCTAGATATGTCGATCCATTTTGCCAAAAGAATGGTTGAATTTGAAGAAAAATATTTCCTTAAAGTTGTTTTAATAATTTTGTCAACAAGTAAAGAAGACAATATTTAAGTAAGTAGCTGTTGTTAACCCTTGATGATATTTATTTCATTTGTAACATTCATATTTGGTGTATTTACCATTTTGAATTTGGCGGTCATTTTAGCTTTCTTATATTAGTATGGTATCACCGTCTTACTTCATTTATCTCATCACTAAAAGTCGATAGAGTTTTTAGTCGATGGCGACCCTCGATTTTACCGATTTTGGCGAATATGACGTCCCCTCACTAGCATATCGACGTGGACGTGACAGGTGGAGGTGGATAGTTTAGATATCAAAAAAAAAAAGGTCGGAATAAAAAGCGTGGAGCAGCGGTTCAGAGCCTCTTTCTCCGATCGGCGGTCGTCCGCATTAAACACCTTGCAGCAGTAGACGACTGCTGGTGAAAATCACCACGCGGAGGAGCCTGTTGCAAGAGGAGCCAGGACGAGGGACTCCGCCGCCGCCATACCATCCGAACTGACGTGGCTCCCAGGCATTTCACGCCTGTTCCTGTTGGCCCGCGCTTTCATATTCTACGAACAACCCCAGATTAATACTGGTGAGTCGTTTTTCCTACATTTAGTGCGGTATTACTCGAGTTGTGTTCCGATTGCATGTCAAGCAATCTCGCCATTCCGTAGGGCATACTAAACGGCCTTCTCGTCATCGGCGCGTCCGAACCCTGTCGGGACGGCCCGTGACGTGATCATGCAGGACGTGGCACGAGCTCTGAGCACGCGCGCATGATCAGCGCGTGCATGCGTGCCGCCACGTAGTAGCCCCGGCCTGAAGTTCCAGCGACACGTGGCCTTTTTGGCATTCCGTGCACGGTGCTAGCCACGTGTTTCCATCTTTCTTTTCGCCTGACCCCTTCTTGTGCTTGCCTCATTTTTCTAATTGTATCCCTTTCTCGATTCCAGGGGTTGTTCTCGGGGGCTAGACCTCAAGAAGGAGGCTTCCTTTTTGAACTTCCTCTTCGACGGTCATACGCCGGTCCCGCCGAGGGCTGGACTGCGTCGCGATTCCCCGCTGCCGCTGATCGCCTGCCTGAGTCGGAAAGCTGGCGCCGCAACCCGCCAGCCTCTGGTTCGCGCCGGCTAATTCCTGCGCCACGTGGCGATTCAGCCCAGTGGTAACGCTCCACCCTCACGGTACCGTAAAGCAATTATTCATTCATAGCCTCCGGGTTAATTTAATATGCGATTGGGTCATACCATAGTCACTAGTGTAAAAAACCAACCAATTTTAACAATCTTAATTTCCAAGGTTCACCTCGCTGAGCGATCCCTATAGGTCTGTTCCATATGTAACTTAGTCGGTAACTGGTACCCTAAGTACTTAGCAGTTTGTGAATTTAAATACTGTAATCTGTTACTCCGGATCCTTCCGAGCCGATGTATCTTAACTTAATTTATTGAATATTTCTTAATGTGTTTAAATACTGTAATCTGTTACTCCGGATCCTTCCGAGCCGATGTATCTTAACTTAATTTATTGAATATTTCTTAATGTGTTTAAATACTGTAATCTGTTACTCCGGATCCTTCCGAGCCGATGTATCTTAACTTAATTTATTGAATATTTCTTAATGTGTTTAAATACTGTAATCTGTTACTCCGGATCCTTCCGAGCCGAAGTATCTTAACTTAATTTATTGAATTTCAATGGTATACAACTATTTCCCATCTACCTGAATTTGTAAAACTTACTTGTGCATTACCCGCTATTTTAAAATAAAACTACCATGTAATGTGTCTCTCTTCGTTTTATTTGGGTCATGCCACATAGGTCTAAGTAGGGAAAAAGTTTTGTAACACATTGCTCAGTCTATAAGTGGTCATCTAAACTCTGCAAGTGGCAGTCCCCGGTGTACATTGCGTATGTCCAAGGGCAAGTTGCGCGAAAGCACGTGACGAGGATAAAGCTGGTGGCACACAGAGCTTATATTTAAGTATATATTTTTTATACTAGACAGTAAAATATTTGACTACTAGTTCACCACAAACGGGACCCAGATAAGCAATTACTCAATTTTTATCCAATTCTGACTATATCACATACACACAGGTCGAATAGTTAGCTTTCTTTTTTAAGAAGTCGGTCATAAAACAGTGGATAAGTTTTATTAATGTTCAATGTTCATCTACATTTAATTATGTTTTCTTGCCAAGTTCCAAAAGTGTGAGTAATTTACACCACGGCCGCATGAACAAAATCCAATAAAAAACATTAATATTAAAATTGCAACTCAAACATTAAGAACTTATTTAAAGTTACGTCAAGTTGACGACCAAAGTACATTAATGACGTATAACAAACTTACACTTAACACCACCAATGTGTCCACACCTTAATAAATTCAAGGTTAATTTCACTCATACGGCTCGGGAATACCAAACTGCACATTACTAACTTAACTGCCACTTATTCTGTGACTTAAATAACTTAACCACCACCTAACTACACACTAACTTGCATGTATTCTGTGTGTTGTCATAGAAACTGCTCGGTAAGCTGTGGACTCTAAATAGCTGTAGTTTGGAATACGGAATGTCACATTATTGAAGACGTTTTGGCATCTACTAAGTATGATACCTATTTGCAAAGACTTTAGGTTTTTTGGACGCGTAATTGTCGGACATATGTCAAATAAACATATTCAACAATCCAGCTGTAAGCATCACAAGATCGTCATTGTTTTGCATTAATCTTTCATTTATTTTTGGCGGCTTCAATTGCTTTGTTATGTTTTGGTACACAATTTAGCTAATTACACTTTTCATAATCGATATATGTACTATTATTTTGAGTATGAAAGTATACCCAAAATAAGGATATCGTTTTATTCCGTTGCAGGGCGAAAGAGAAATAAATATCATGACAGTTTACGCTTTTAGGTAACGATATGATTTGATGTTGATTTTTCTATCGCCGTGATAGTTTCAAATACGGTACACCAAACGACTTGTCTAAACAATATTATAGGTGTTTGGGTTGAATTATCTATGTTTCTTTCAATAGTAACTGCTATTTGATCTGTGATTAAGTTCGCAATGTGATTTTCGTAACGATTGAATGGCCGAGTGACGAAAATATAGTTGAAGGACAATGACACATCAGCAGGTAATTGTCTACTATATTTGTAGGTATAGGTTATAGATATAGGTTCTTTGAAATGTAAAACAGAACTTTTTTATAGGTTGAAGCTATGTAGGGCATGGATTCTTTAAATAAAAATAATGGTTAAAGTATTTCGTGGAACACTAAAAGATCGTAAAATACACACAATAGAGTTCCTAGAAATCATTCTGTATTATAAGAAGCTGATATGGTTTCCACTAAATATCAAGCTATTGATTAACTCATATTTGAAAGGCGTCCCAAAATCGAATCATGCTTATGCTGGAAATTTTCATCCAATTCAATGAATACTGCTCTTATGTAGGAAAAACAAACAGACATTCTAGAAGCTGTTTTACATTACAATGTCTCAATCTTATTATAGATCAAATTAATTTTACTTTGACAGGAACACATCCACTAAGTATACACTAAGTATTCGATTGTTAGACTACAAGTAAGTACACATGCAATTTGATAGTAATGACAAACGATATGCACTGTCAACCCTTCAATACAAGTACAGTACTAGCAATGTTTGTTTGTTTGTTCTGATAGAAATTAATAACAGTGAACTTGTAAACTAAACCTATCAGATATCAAATGCCTGATGATGATTCTTCTTCTCATCGTATGAGAGTGGCTGACTCTGGTGTCGAGAGTTTATCAAGCCGCCCGAATGGCCTGTGACATGGCTTAACGACTGCCTAACTAGACTAACCGCCAGGGACCAACAATTTAACGTGTCATCCGACCCACGGAAGCATCCAAAATGGAATACCACTTTCGGTCACCCATCCGCATACTGACCGCGTCGACAGTTGCTTAACATTTTTTTTACAAGGAACGGTCTTGCACACTACCGTAATTCGCCTGATGGTAAGCAATCATTACGGTCTAGGATGGAACGTGCTTACCCAGTAGGAACCGATTCACTCTCGCTTTGAAGATCGCAAGGTTTCATGGCAATCGCAACCGATTGTCTCCGCTAACTGAGCTACGGATGCTGATGATGATGAACACCAGTGCAGTAAATCCATAGAAGCATGGTGGCGCGTCGCTCCGTGTCTTGCATGCCAACCAAGCAGCTAGCTTCCCGGACTGTAGGTTTGTGGGTTTACCATGAGGTGCGCCATTTTATATTTAGTTAAACTAGTTAAGTTACTATGTATATATCTAGTGTGGCACGGGAATGCATCTGATCTGCACTATGTTTTTTAGAATTTGAAGTTTCCCGTTTTGATCCCAGCTTTAGATCAATGTTTCTTTAAAATAATACATATATTCGAATGTGCATTTAGAGTAAGAAAACATACATGTTTGAGGAGCACTATATGTCACAATACTAAGTAATTAGGTATATGACTCAAAAAAGATTAAGATGTGTTATCTCAGACACAAATAAGTCAATAACAATATTTGTAAATTTTAGCTACGTTATAGTTCTATTTTATATATATGTACCCACTAAGCAATTGAATCGTTGTTTTATACGTGTGGGAGTTATAATAATTAAACATATAAAATTGTATCTCATTAACTCTTAATTATATTATATGTATTAAGAACAGGTTAGTCATATTTCAGCTTTTTTAGCTATCGTAAAACCTACATAGTTAAGAATATTTATTTAAATCATATCCGTATGTATATTCAAATATACCAAACTAGTGAAGCAAGTAAGCTTTGATATTTTTAACTTAGGCGTTAGACTTGTTTCATGGAAATCGTAGCAAAATATCACGTACATACGACCTTTTACACGCACTGAAAAATTAGGAAATAATGCATGGTGAATATTTTTTTTACACATCACACAGCGCTAACTAGCCCCATACTAAGCTTACGCTTGTGTCATAAGTACTAGGTAACGGATATAATACATATATACTTTTCTTTAGTAAATACATACATTCATACATATAAACGACCAGACTCAACTCAAGTAATTATACATTTTAAAGTTCATAAACACTTGTGCATACAATTACAATATATAATTATTTGTATAGATTTAGGAGCTTGTTATGAACTACTTAAAATCTAGTTTTAAAAGTAATATTAATAAATCAGACTGGATTTTTCATTGTGGGTTTGGGCTAATGATAATAATGCTGCAATGACAATATTAAGTATATCGAACAAGTTTGACAAAAAAGTAACTTAACCCTTGAATAAACCAGTAAAACTCATACTACCTAGGTTAATTAAATTTATTACATATCCTATATTAACAGATGTATGATAGCTATTTATTAAATTGTTTAATCAATTAAAAAAAAAACAGATTGATATAAATTTCGTTATTGATTAGCAATTTCTCGTTGAAATAATCACACTCATTTGTTTTAATTTAAATGTCCATAAGTCGTTGAATAAACGATATTGTATGTATTTTATAGGTCTCTCTCTGTTTAGTCGTATTTTCTCATGACTGATGGTCGTGACTCCCCCGCAGAATTATTTCGTTAGCGGAGTTTTCTTGTGCAGATACATCGTGGGGGGCGCCCAGGTCCTTCCACGGAAGACACAATATGTCATCGGATATTGTGGTCCGCAAACATGTCGGTTTCCACACGATATTTTCCTTCACCGCTAAGCGAGTGCAAATCCAAACATAACTTGAAAATACAAGCCATTGGTGTAGGACAGCATTCGAACCACAACCACCATTATTTTATAGGCTAGTTATTCATAATAATTTAAATTCATAATAAAATGCCATAAAACGCTAATGACCGATATCTTTCCTTAAAAATATTTAGTTGTATCCTGCACAGCTAGTCAACATGGTCTTCTTATTCTCAGCTGGCGCGTTCTTTAGCATAGTGACGAATCGCATTGTCAAGTTGATATCGGTCTAAGTGATTAGCATGGGTGGCCAAATTTATAGACAACTTACTTATCTGGATTTAGATCGGGACGAGGAACGGATGACACACTATATTGTAGGTCCTGGCTTTAAAAACACAAAAAATCACTGATCTCTTTAATTATTAGAATTAAAACGATTTATGTCATATGTACATCTCTTTGGGAAGTATGGATTTTTTAGAAACGTTCTTTAGTTAGTGGAGAATTCATTTTTAAATGACAAACACATATATTTACAAAATTGTATATCTATAGGCATTCAAATAAAAAATTAGTTTGTTCAAACGTAATTAAAATTTGTTATTTTTACAATAGTAGGTATATGTGCGTATTTGCGGTATTTCATATTTTCATTCATTTTATTTCATCACATAAAAACTTTTTCACATAATTAGTAAGAAAAAAGTTTTATGACTACCATATAAGTACTCACATACATAATATACAAGTTACGAAATATGTTTTTAGGATATTATGAATCGCCCTAGTTAATTAATTTGTTCAGCAGCCGCTTAGCCATATTAAAAGGCGTTTCAAAAACTATCAACTCCAGAGATGACCACTCACAAACGACAAGAAGTGGGATATAGGCAGCACAACACGTAACTAAATGTTACTCAACCAGGAACTAAATGTAGGAAGATGTATCTATCTGTAAGAAGTACGGATGTTGGTATAATATATAATGCACAGGCACTAATGTTGTGTGTCGATTAACCACGATCTATGTTGTTAGTGCTAGCATTGATGGAATCACAATTCCATTTGCGATTTATTGTATAGATGTCAAAGTGGTTCTATGTATGATTCACTTTGCAAAGAACTAACACCGTGCTAATCCACTAACAAAACATTACATTTGTTGTCAAATAAATGTAATTTTGATTCGATTTTGATGTTTTCTGGCTTATAAAAATGATGGAATGTATAGAATGGCTGGTGTTAGTTGAAAGATCTTTGTTAAAGTAACTCACTCAAGATATCGTTTATAGTTTCCAAGAAAACCGTGGACAATCAAACATTCATTGAATTTATTAAATTAAAACTCAAATTTATACTTTCCTATATCAATCACATACTTTTAAGTTGAAATCCTTTTTTAAGTTTGAAAAGTATAAAAAGTTAGGCAATAACGTAAAACAGAAACCACTTTAAAGTTCGCGGTATTCTTATATTTAGTTTCTTGTTATTTTTGTTCATGACACATACTATGGTTAACATTTACATTCCACGGTGTTTTAATATCCCATAACTTGCAAATGCTTACTAAAAATTCGCAAAGTTCATTCCTAGGTCAAACTTCTGGTGAGTCCTCGAGGTCATTTACTTGACAAATATTAACTTGCTAATTGGATGAAACGTCTATTTGCTCGCAAAGGACACGTTTATGTTGTGTGTTTGGTGAGACTACACGTGAGACTATATTTAATAATTTGATCATGCATTACATGTACGTCATAAGAACGAATCTCTATTCCCCTTGAACTATAATTTGTCGGTCTTCAAGTCGAGAGTAAACCGGTTTCTTCTAGGCAAGCGCGCTACATCGTAGACTATAACGTTGCTTAACATCAGGCAAGTTGTAGTCAAGCGTAAGCCTATTTCATGTTAAAAAAAAAAGAAAAAAAAAGTAGGTATCCTCTTCTTAGTAAGGGAGTGGTTAACTTAAGTGTCAAGAGCTTGAAACTTTGATTTTATCTGACGATTTTTTTCCCATCCACGAAAACACACTTTTTTAACAGTGAAGTTTCACCAAAATCCGTTGCGCTATTTTTAATATGGTACATACTATAAAGATACCGAGTGTGTAAAGCCTGAAAGTCGTAATCAAATGACCACTTCTTCTAAATTACCACTTGTTTTTTGCGCGGTCATCCATCCAACATCTGGCCGCGGCGGCAGTTGCTTAACTTTGGCAAGCGCGAATGAACACTTGAACTCAGAGAATGTCTATATGAGCACGAGCATTGACCGGTTTGTTTCACAAGTTCTTCTTATGTATAATCTTGTTGTGAAACGACACACATAATACCTGTGTTTGAAGATGACTACATTTTTAGTTTGCTAGAGTCAAGTAGACTTTTAGGGAAGTGTTGACTAAATCGTTGATTGTCCATTTTAGTAGAGGCATATTATATACTAGTGGGTGCTCGCGGCTTCGCTCGCATAACTTGCATCCCCTACTTCATCCCTTTAAAAGTGACATTTCCAAAAATCCTTTCTTAGCGGATGCCTACGTCATAACATCTACCTTCATTCCAAATTTCAGCCCAACCTGTCCAGTAGTTTGGGCTGTGCGTTGATAGATCACTATATCAGTCAGTCAGTCAGTCACCATTGAGTTTTATACATATAGATGTTCTAAAGATATATATACGTTGCAGTTTTGATCACGAAGTCGCTTATGCGAGTACCGCTTCCTTTGCTGATCAAATGAATAAATATTCAGGTCATTTCACACAGCGCCACCTAGTCCCGCACCAAGCAAACGCTTGTGATTGGGTACTAGATAACGGATATAATACTTAATTACATTTTTTTATATATGTACATTAATATGTATAAAGAAACAACCAGACTCAAATATCTGATTGTCCATTGTAAGAATATATCATTGCATGCAAGCAAACCTGTAGATTTCTCGAAAATAATAGAACAATGAAAACTATGAACAAACACTGCACTGAGAACAACACGATCTTTTTTATAAGTGTGGGTGTGAATAATCTTATTAATTATATTATTTATTAGCCTACATTTTTCTCAAATAAAAATATTCACTGATATTAATTGCGTTACTGATCTCATGTATTTACAGTGTGTATTTTTTCAGAATTCATATATTATTTATAAGTAAACTTGTTTTAAGTGATTTTTTATAAATTTTACAGTGAATATAAGAGTACATTTTGCATGAAAAGTTAATCAGAAAACACGTAAGCAAAACCACGGTTCAACAAATTACTCTGAGCTGTAAAACGCTGTAAAACCGTAGGCCTACAAAACTACAAGTTATTCCAGTCTACATTTAGGTCCGTTTACATACTTTGTAGCAATGTGGTTTTTTGCAAAGTTTTACTTTTTCTGAGCAACTAAAGAGGCTATCTTATTGACTGCAATGAAAACTAGTGTAGCTTTGTGATAGACTAGCATAGCTCATTAAATAAACTATGTATAGGCCCCTCGGGCAGTTTAAAAACTCCACGCTAGAGATCACTTACTTACTTACTTATAAAAATAATAACTGTTAAACAACTTTTCCTTCTTAGCGAATGAGAGTGGTCAGTGGCCAACTCTGGTGTCGATCGTGTATCAAAGAAAAATTAAGCAATGTTTATCTAACCGTTACTTTTGATCATTAATATTTTTAATAACTTTTTATTTCAGAAGTAGTAGTATGCACTACTGACATTTAGTTTCTTAACATCTGCGAGAATCAAACGGGCATCTGTTGCAAGCGCGGCGGCCGGGCCGCCACGCAGCCGCCGTGTTTCTGTAATTTGTCTTATGTAAGCGATAAAAAAACCTAGAACTTGTAACTTTAGCAATTAATGGACTATCGTCGTTTTGTAAGTAGGTTACATGGTGTGTGTAACCTTAACTGTGAGTTGCTTTGAACCACGCCGCTTGTACTGTAACTTACTAATAAGCATAACATGCTAATTTAATTTAGAGTAGGTAGGTCTATCGTTTTGCGATGCTTCTTTTTAGCGTAAGGTTAAAATATAATGAAACGTTTATCGAAATATGAGTACATTTGAGAGAAATTTAGTTTCAGTATTTCTGTATTGGAGGAAAAACTAATGATTTGATTTGAACGAAATATGTTTTCACTAATGTTTGATGTTATATATAATTGTCAGAAAGGAGTAATATGTTTGTATGTTTTATATGTAGATTAAGATTTTATATCATTGTTGGCAATCTTCTTGACAAAGTTTAATACATTTTTTTGTAGATATTTGTGATGAAAGTGGCATGATGCATAACGTGTTGAATTTGTTAGAGTAATATTTTATTTCTTTCATTTCAGCTACAAAATTGATTAGTTTAGCTTAAAATATCAGTCTTGTTTACATATTTTAAAATCAAGGTAACAGAACAGAAAATCTAGAAAAATCTGTACACAATATTGTGAAATTGGTTTAGGTTCTTTTATTATATCAGTTGTTGTGAAAAATAAGCTGAAATTTTTAAATGCGTAATTCATTTGTATATATGTACATACCTGTATATATATATAAATGAACAAATGTCACTGTCAATGTCGCGCCTGTGGCGCCGTCCTCCTGTCAAAACTCATTCTTTTCTTGTGTGCGGGCGTCGCAACATCATAAATTTCGTTGAATTTTACTATTTGAATTTTTCGTGGAAAAAAGTGTTTATTTCATGTGTTCAAGTGGTAAATTAGGAAAAGGAGCATCGGAATTTTAAAATAACGTCGAAAATTCGACGTTTGGTACAAAAACTAAGCAATTCATCAACCAGCTCGAAGGATAAAGGTTAGTGCAACTACTAACTTACCAAAGCAATCTTACTGCATCTATTCATCATCGATTTTAATTTTCTTGGTATAATCTTACATATTTTATAAAACTATACCGAATAGATCGTAAATGTAGATTTTTTTTCAACAAATGTTATAACGGTCTCTTTATGAAATACCCACATTTTTGTCATGTAGGTAGATCGGAAACATGACTTTTCTAGCAATGTTTCTGTAACGATCTTTTTTCGATAAACCGACATATTTATTGTTTTTGTTACAAATACAACACAACAAAATATGAATGTATTTATTGCCATTTTCTTACATACATGTTCTACAGTTTATTCAATGTAGAAAGAACTACATTTTCTAACCTATAACGGTTATTTTGTTTGTGATCTATATTTATTTGAGCACGGTTGATAACAAACTAGTCTAGTGGCATATCGGGATTATGTACAATGACTTTAAAAGTGTACTCCTTCATAGCAAATTAGCAAATGTTCAATTTAGTGGAATACAATATACCTACCTGTTTATATTTATATATATACAGGTATGTATATACAAATCAATTACGCACACAGTATGTTTTTCCATTTAAAAATTTCAGCTTATTTTTCACAACAACTGATATAATAAAAGAGTAGGTAGGAGTAGGGTGGGTAGGAGTAGGCTCGTTATTGTACACCCCGTCTAGTCTTTTTTATATATTTTCCTCTCCATCCTACGGTTGCCTGGAAGAGATCGCTTTTAGCAATAAGGCCGCCATTTGTGGCATTAGTTTTAATTATTTGTTTTTCCGGTGAGTGTTATGTTTTTATGTGTGTCCAATAAAGCATCAATCTATATATCTATATATCATTGGTATTTATTAATGGCCAGTTTTATTCCAATCCAGAAATATTGTTTGGCAAGACTTTTGGATCGCTCTATTTTTTTAGATTTCTATTTTCTATATAGAATGATATTATTATTCTTAAATTATATTGAATACTCGTGGCCCGGGGCGTGCTTTATCTACTCGTATAATGATTGCTAGAACTTGTTTGTTTCGCAAATTTTGAGGCTTATATCGATTGTACGGCAATCAGCAAATTTATTGAGGTTGTATTTATTACTGCTTATAATTACAGCACGTTGTAAAATTGGCAAATAGGTATACAATAGCATTACCGTACAAACATTGAATTAATTTAAGAGGTTTGGTGGAGTTTTTTATTGTCGCGTCTACCTTTTGCAAGAAATAATGATCTACCTATACCTATGTTAACTTATTATATTTTAACTCAATGTAAAATTGTATTATTGTCCACGGATTGTTTTTATTATATAAAGATATAAACCTTTTTAAATAAGGTAGGTAAGTATTTTAACTCATACCAAAATTAGCATCATTTTGGTTGTCCAACTATGTTTTTTAGTGAAAATCACTCACCTTTCAAAATGAAAAAATAAAAAACCGCCTTGCTTTCTTGTATCACTTACACTTGAACTTTAATTTTCAATTGTCAAATTTTTAATGTATTCGTATTTTAACACGGAAAAAAATATCACTTATTGAAACAAATGTCAAAAAATACTAAAAAGTTTTTATGGAAATATAATTCCAAAGGAGTTCTAGTTTGCAAATAAAAGTAACAAAAGAAGGTTTTAATCTCCAATAAAAAGATTAGTTCTCGCGAGTGACAGTTCGATGTTTCGTAAATAGAACGCTAGGATTTGAGAGCGTGTCGTTTGTTTCGGTCGCGAGCTTGTACTGGCTGTAGGCGCTACATCGCTCTCTCTCGCAGCGCGAGGAGAGGTAGGAACGTGTAGATGCGGCAAGGATACGTTAATACAATTTTATTGATAATTAATTTTTCAGGTATTTTTTTGAAGTCACTGTGGTTATCGTGATCGTTTTTGTGTTTTCATCTATTTCCTTGCCCAGATGCTGATTATTGGAAATCTGAGAAAAAGCATGCAATTGCTATATCTGATCTGATAATTCTATTTATATTTTAGTTTTTCTGTCATTTCTATAAACGTATTTTATTCGCATTATAGTGTGAATAATCACATTAGATTGAAAACAATATTGCATTTTATGATTAGATTTGATATTTGTTCACAAGGATTTGACTGAATAGTTACATAAATTTCATTTGTTTGTGGAACAATCATAATTAAATCTTTAATTCTGTGTTTAATTGCGGTTTACGGCAATAAAATAATATTGTTTAGATTGATTTATACAGGGTACCACTATTTTTAATTATTATAAGAAGAAACTTAATAATAACTATTTATTGTGAGTATTTCAAGCTAGATCAAATTTCAAAGTGGTACTCATTTTTTAATAGTTTTAAATGTATTTTTTAAACTGTGCTGAGTTTTCAGCGAATAAGTAATAATATGCACTATTTTAATGGCACTATAAAGAAGTAACCACCGTACTATGCGGTTTCCGGATACCAAGCACTAACAATTTATTGAGCAAGCAAACTTATACTAACTCAAGTGAACATCTACATATATTTTTGTACATTAATATTATAATACATAGTATTATTTTTAGCATTTTAAGAAAACAAATGGAATGAATGGATGGATGAAGTTTTAATCATATTAGTAGCTTAATAAAATGGTAATATTTATGACATGTTACATACTGAATTCAAAGTAATTATATGATCAATTAATTTGAAATTAGTCTCAAAGCACGTTGTGATTTAGGTTTATTTGTATAAACAAACTATTAGCATATTTTTTCTATATAAACATAATGAAAGACACAAATCAGGTAATATATTTTGGTGATAAGGCCAATATAGAGACAAAGTATTTGAAAATCGAAACTTAAAAAGCTAGTCTAGATCCAGACTATCAGAATCATCCAGTTTTGGTCTTAATTATTCTTAGATATGCGACTAATTTTATAAAAGTCGAGTACATGCTTATAATATAATTAATCATTTACCTAATATGTAACATTTCTGTATTAACTCTTTCAAGTTTGGGCAGTTAGAAGAATAAAATTATGAGATTACTCGGCAACCAAATTAAACTATGTCGGAGTAAACCCATAGTGAACTACTTGTATTATAATTGTTTTAAGAATCATTTAGCACGACTTCTGTTTGCGGAGCTATTGACGAGCTTCAAGAGTAATAAAAGACGAGAATAAGTATTTATTGACACATGTCTCAGATGTTGAATACAAACTCTATATGGAAACCGCCATAAGTGGCTTCTTACAAAGTTATTTGTTATACAATATGTACTGAATTGAATATATTATAGTTAGCGTTATGGTCTGGAAAAATGGATTTGTATCTGTCTATTTGTTATCTAGAACATCTTAACGAAAGCATAGGGTTACAAAAAAATATTGCCAAAGTTTACCCAAAGTTTGTGAACAGTATAAACAAACAATACGAAAAATAATAAATTACCGCGAATGATAATAACAGTTTGTATTAAAATTAATTAAACCACATTATTTTCTTTTTTACAAAACGTTAAAATGGTAATAAATTGCTTTAGAATTAATAAGAAGTTAGTATCATTTACAGATACTGATACTACATATGCTAGATGGCGCTGTGTGCATGTTCCGGAATATATATATATATTGAGCCCTGTCTAACCATCCCAAGCTCTGCAGTAGTGCGCGTGACGTCACAACAGATACCTTTCTCTGGTCAGACATCGGACCGCAATGCTCCATGTAGATTGTAGAGCAATATCATTACAATACTGGCTGACGAGTGTTTTGTTTTATTGCAGACGTTTAATTTGATGAATGTATGTAGGGCTCTTTTGTTTTATAATTCTTCTTCTTCTATGATTGCGGTGTGAAATAAATTAACGTGTAAAACTATTGCTTTTTATTGTAATGAATATCTTCTTCTTATCGAATGAGTGGCCAACTGTGGTGTCCTCAGTTTATCAAGCCGCCCTAAGGGTCTCTGACATGGCTTGTTTTATGATTGTTTTTCTTATAATTTATTTATTTGATTGTTTTTTGAGCTCTAATAAATGTACTAAGTTAGGTTGTATTCGTCTGAAAACGGACTACTCTGGTGACGAGAGTTTTCTAACTATCCGGGTCTTTTATTCATCTTCATTTCCAGTCGAATCGATTGATAATATTAACAATTAAATACACAAATTATTTGGCTGAAGGTGGTACAGTTGTACAAACACTATAAATAGGGTGGTACAGTTGTACAAACACTATAAATAGGGTGGTACAGTTGTACAAACACTATAAATAGGGTGGTACACTTGTACAAACACTATAAATAGGGTGGTACACTTGTACAAACACTATTATTTTTCAAATGTAGGCCATTAATTTGCATTACATCTATTTCTTTAGATAATATCGGGAAACTATTTTATATATCTACATTAGTAAGAGATTCCATATAAACTGAATACTTCTGAATATATAAAACTCATAGGAGACTGACTGACTGACTGTCATTGTGATCTATCAACACACAGCCCAAACCACTGGACGGATCGGGCTGAAATTTGGCATGCAGGTAGATGTTATGACGTAGGCATCTGCTAAGAAAAAATTTTTGGAAATGCCCCTTTTAAAGGGGTTAATTAGGGGATGCAAGTTTTACTTCTTAATGCGAGAGAAGCCGCGAGCACCCATCAGTTTAAGATATGAACCAAAAAGTTTAATGTTTTTTTCTTTGTTGACCATAAAAAAGTGTGATACATATTATGTACATTATTGTAAACTACAATGACATTAGATGACATTAGCTACGTTTTTGGCTGCGCACGATAAGTGAATTAAGCCGGCTGCAAAAAAACTCTTTCATTATTGCTGATGTGCTAAATACCTAATGTTCTAAGTCATTAATCAAACAGACAACACATTATGTGGTCGGATGAAACTATTCAAGGCCAGCTCTTTGTGGCATAATATTAACTCATATGAAGATTTGTCACGGTCGTGTCGTTTAATAGGTGCGACTGTTTTGAGTTTAAGTATGTTGTTATTAAAGTACTGTATTTCCTTTTTATAATAAAGGTGTTAGTCATTTCATGTTAAGTAGTGAACTCTAGTATCAAAGACAAGGAGTAAATTAGTTTGAGATTCATAAAAGGCTCCACGTAGAAGTAAATATCACTATGCGGACACCCATCATAATACTGGCCGCAACAACTAAAAGCTAAAACGGTTTATTCATGATCAAGGATGCTACAAATCTTATTACTACTCTCTCTTGAGTCGTATTTACTCATGACTGAGGGTCGTGACTCCCCCGCAGAATTAATTCGTTAGAGCAGTTCTCTTGTGCAGATACATCGTGGGGGGCGCCCAGGTCCTTCCACGGAAGACACGTGTCCTCGGATATTGTGGTCCTCAAACATGTCGGTTTCCTCACCATGTTTTCCTTCACCGTTAAGCAAAAGCAAATCCACACATAACTTGAAAATACAAGTCATTGGTGTAGGGCCGGATTCGAACCAGGGTGCGTCTGAATAAAAAGCAGACACTGGAACCACTGAGCCACACTCGCTTATATCTACTCATACGCTTTCAAATTAAAAAAAACGCACCTGGTGTACATAGTTTTTAAATGTCATACAACTGGAATCTATTATCTAACGAGTTACCTAATCCACGTAACGTATGTAAATATTATGTCTTTTTGATACGACCACCCATCCAAGAACTGACCACGACGGTAGGTGCTTTGGTATAGTCGAAAATAACGTGGCACACTAACTTTTTTATTCTTGTGACTTTTCGCACCAGTTTAGAGCACTATGTCTATATATTGTACAACAACTTTTAAACGCATTTAGCTATATTTTACAAGCCATTTTATCGCTAAGGATCGTTGTGCTATTAGGTATAAGAAGCACCCCTAGGGCGCTTCAAGGAAGAAGGTAGCGGAAGCAATCGCATGCGATTACAAATGTTAAGTGAAGGTCGACGCGGTCAGTCCTTGGATGGGTGACGGACAAGTGGAATTTCATTTTTGGTGCTTCCGTGGGTCGGATGACACGGTTAATTTTAGGTTCCGGCTATTTGTCTAGTACGGCAGTCGTTAAGCCATGACATAGACTCTTAGGGCGGCTTGATAAACTCTCGACACTAGAGTTGGCCACTCTCATTCGCACTTTTCATTCATGAGAAGAAGATTGCGTACTACTATTTAGTCTTAAAAGAAGTATCACACAAACACACACATCACACATGTGATGATCACACACATGTTTACATAGCTCGCATGTTATGATATTATATACTTGATGCAATCATTACATAACGCATCTCAAACAGCGAGCCTGTTGAAATATTACTTTTACTGACCGTTACCTTGGCTTAGTGGTATAGTTTGACAGTTTTTTAACCGCCTTAAAGGCCTCTGAAATGACAAAAATAAGTAAGTAAATATGGGAGTGGTCAACCCTGGTGTCAAGAGTTTTCAAAGCGCCCTAAGGGCCTCTGATTTAGCTTAAGAACTACCGAACGCCAAACAGCCAGAACCTACAATTTAAAGGAAGCATCCAAAATGATTTGCCACTTTTTGAACACCCATCCAATGAAATCTGTAGGCACGAGAATAATAATATTATTTTGAAAAAAGGTTGTTTTTCTGGAACAAAATAATATTAAGTAACGTCTGTCTCTGTACCTAACCAACTGATGATAAAATCATTATTATATTGTTTATGTTAACAAAAATATAATTATTCCAACAGCTGCTCAGATAAGTATTTTTCTGAATTACAGTAAAAATCATTTTTATTTTTACACATAATTATGACCAGATTTGTATTTTTTATACGTTTTCGTAAATTTGTTACAAAACCTGTCCTAGTGGAGCACAAAAACGTGAGCCTTATACAGACTTACTAGTAACTTAAAGCGACTGTGATTCGGTGGTTAAAGCGTTTGCTTTGCATTCTGATGCACCTCGGTTTGAATCTGGCTCTATATTTTTTATTAGTTAATTTACTTTCTTCTTATAATGAAGAAAAATATCACGAATATGTCTTCCCTGGAAGGATTTGTGCACCCGCCATGATGTAAGTATGTACTTGTCTATGGAAAATTCCACAATATCAATTCTGTGGGGGAGTCTATTCTAGGTAAAGAGAAAAAAAATATTTTAACTTTTCACAGGGCCGTAGATTACATATAACAATATACATAATAACAATGAATAATGGTTTCTAACTACTCTTAAAAAACCCTGTATAAATATTAGATGTTAAAACGTGAATTTTATGGTAATAATAGTTTGAGGTAAAAACCCTCATAACTGAGGAATTTAATAGTTACTTAATTTATTCGCACATGGTTTTTATCAGGTTTTAGCAAGTTTTGCGTGGGCGATCTGAGATAACGAACCACGATGAGAAGAAATTAGTGATGTTATTTATAACTAGTTAAAGCCCACGGCTTCGCTCGCAATATTTCATGATAAAAAGTAGCCTACGACACTCCTTAGACCGCATGCTACCTACATACATACCAAAAATCATGTAGATCTGATCAGCTGTTTTTGCGTCATAAGCGTTTCATTACACAGAGACACAGATAGACAAACATTTTTTTTAGAAATTGTTAAAATTAGTTCTGCTATCAATTTGAAGTAGGAACATATCTCCAAACGTTTGCTTAATAACTTCAAATAGATATACGTATATAAGCTTTATGTTACTAACGAAATATAGTAAGTAGGTAATAAATCCTACCTAATGAAGCATCAATATGGTAGTGGTTCAGTGATGAATGATATCAAGACCGGTTTAACCATTCCATATTAGGGAAAGGATGTCTTTTGGTGTTTTTTTCATTATTGTCTACAAATAAAATGTAGTAGGTAGTAAAATATACAATAATTAACTAACATAGTAGAAATGAGAAATTTATAACTACACCTTTTTTAAAAAATGCGGTAAACGTCATTTGAAAATATTCGATGCTATTTTCTTATTTTATTTTAACAGAAAATTGATCTGCCATCTTGTGGAATTTTCCGGAACTAAAACAAATAAATCAGTCGTATTTGTTAACCTCGTCTTGGCTGAATAATAAAAGAGGGGTCACTGTGCGGCTTGAGGCTGTTGAAGTGGTTCCGAATAACATTCATAGATGGCGTGTGCAGCAAAGAGGCTTTAATTTGAAGGCTTTAGTTATGTTGTAGTTCTTAAAATAAGAACAGATGGCGCTAATTAAAAGGATTAGGAAGTTTAATTAAAAGTTAAAATATTAAGTATACTCACTGAATCAATTTTGAATTGTATGTACTATTGTGATTACAAATGTTAACCTTTTAGAAAATAAATTGAAGTTGCTTTCGGAAAATATTCACAGATTGGGTTATCTAAATTCACACATTGCATACACCATACTTAAATCTTGCCTTATTGTACCAAAATTTACTTACGCTTTAAGAGCTTGCCCAATCTGGAAACATTTAGATGTTTTACAAGACTTAGATACCACGCTAAAAACAGCATTGGAAAAAAATCTAAATTTGAACCTCGCATCGAACTCTTGGACACAAGCAACTTTACCTATTAGAACGGGTGGTATCGGCATTCGCAAAATTTCTAGTGTTGCACTTCCTGCCTTTCTGTCTTCTGTGCATGGCGTATCTCAACTTTGTTCATCTATTTTGAAATCATCGTCAGTTGAGATAAATTGTGCGGCAGAGGCAGTGAGAGAGTGGACATCTCTCTGTACCAATGTTGACATCCCTAAGGAACCATTCTGCCAAAAACTTTGGGATGCTCCATTGGTACAGAAGCAATTTAACTCTTTAAAACAAAATTTAATAGATGACAACGATCGCGCAAGGCTTCAAGCAGTGTCTCAACACGAATCTGGCCAATGGCTACATGCCCTCCCTTCTGCCAACCTCGGTACACTTTTCGACAATGGCAGTTTCAGAATCGCTATCGGCTTGCGAATTGGAGCTGCTATTGTCGAACAACACAGTTGCACATGTGGTAGCGATGTCGATAGGAAGGGCCTCCACGGACTTTCATGCCTTCGCAGTGCAGGCAGATTCTCCCGCCACGGCTCGCTGAATGATATAGTGAGACGGGCACTTGCCACTGTCAACGTACCATCAGTTCTTGAACCGATTGGCATGGTCCGTGACGATGGTAAGCGCCCCGATGGCCTCACACTGATTCCCTGGGAGCGGGGAAAAGCTCTTGTATGGGACGCAACTTGCGTCGATACACTAGCTCCTTCTCGCCTCAGTGGAACAGTACAAGCGGCAGGAGCCGCGGCGGACGCAGCAGAAGAAGCCAAGCGGCGAAAATATACATCATTATCGACTGATTATATTTTCGTACCGCTTGGCTTCGAAACTTTTGGTCCGTGGGGTAAAAGCACGAAGTCTTTTATAAAAAAAATTAAATAAAATCTTGATTGACATCACTAGAGACAAGAACGCTGGCTGGTTCCTTGCGCAAAGGATTTCTATAGCAATCCAGCGTGGGAATGCAGCCAGCGTTCTTGGCTCCATACCACATGTAGATTGTTTAAATTTAGTTTAAATGTAAATACTCTTTTTTAGTTCTATTAGTGTTAATATGTGTAAATATTGTTTCTTATTATTTTAATAAATACCTTTTATAAATAAATAAATTTTCCATTAGAAATTGATTTGACTACAGCATGTCTGATGTTAAGCATTGCTGCAGCCTAGGGTGTAACACGCTTACCTAGAAGATACATATTAACGATGACCGGATTTGGATTTGGATTGTAGTTCGCAGGAAACATAGCTTGCCGTATTTTCTTGTACCAATCTGATTAGCTACCACCGTCGAAACCATCCACAAAATATTAAGAGCCTTCTTTGAAAGCCAGTTGCATTCCAGTACACTAAAAAGGACTATAAAATACGCATTGTCTATACAGCTCAAAGCCTTCCTCATTCGATCTTAAATATGATTCTTCCTTGTAAAGTAAAATATGTTCACAATAGTATCTCATCATTATACAGAGGGGTCATTGCCAGTAACGCGAGAGCAAGTCGCTATTAAATATTGTTGTCTAGGATTTTTTGTACGATTATGTTGTATCCGGATATGAATTGTAAAACTATTGTTTTTAGTATTGTAGCGTCGAGGATAGGCCATAAAATCAAGGTGGTATTTTTGCTTGATTTTTAGTTTCTAAAGATATTAATTGATTGTAAAGTCATCAAAAAAGTTTAGGCTTTTTTGTAAGATTATGTAAATATGTTTTATTAATAGTTGTATTTTGTAGGACTTAGTGTAATTAAAATAAAACAGGAACTAAAGCTTATACCTATATTTATTTAGATCGGTACAGTCACAGACAATATATACAAATCTTTTTTAAGAATTATAATAAACTGAGAGTCCAATTACGACTATACACAGCGTTATAATCGTTGTAGCGTTATAGCGTTACAAATCCTATACGTAATCTTATGTTATACAGCCTCCTTTATCCCAATGTATAGGCCTCTCTTTGTACATCACATATAACAATACACAACACAAACCTTTACAAAAAACACCCATATTTTTTCTTCCGCACATCTAATTTATCCGCTGCATAAAATATTTATCTTTATTTACCCAAATCCACTAAATATGCTATCCACGTTTGTCGGCCAAATGGCGCATCTACCGGCCTGCGAGCCTTCGACGGGAAATAGGTTCTAATCTATTGTGACGTCACAGACAGACTAAATGATTATTTGATGTTAGAACTCATAATTGTGATGCATTCGAAATTGGGATTTATCGTGACGTCGACAGGTTGGTTAATGACTTTGAATTGATGAAATAAATTGATATCATATAAATCTAAATGATTTATTTTATTGAGTACTATTGGAAGATCGCGGCTTCGCTCGCATTAAAAAGTAAAACTTGCATCCTCTATTTCATTTCTTTTACAGTAGCATTTCCAAAAATCCTTTCTTAGCGGTTCCTACGTCATAACATCTAAATAATCTACCAACATGCCAAATTTCAGCCCCATCCGCCCAGTGGTTTGGGCTGTGCGTTGATAGATCACTACGTCAGTCAGTCAGTCACCTTTGAGTTTCACAAACCTACATAAGTATTTGGTTTGAATGGAATCTTTTACTTTTGTATGTATATGAAATAGTTTCCCGATATTATCTATAGAAATATATGCAATGCAAATAAATGGCCTACATTTGTAAGATAATAGTGTTTGTAGAACTGTATAACCTTAGCCAAATAATTTGTGTATTTAATTGTAATTATTAATAGCTCGACTGGAAATGAGGATGAAGAAGAGGCTCGGATGGTTAAAAAACTCTCGTCACCAGAGTAGCCCGTTTTCAAACGAATACGAACTGAGTGAGTACTTAGAAACTTACGTTTAAGTGTTACATTATTATTGGTATACAATTATTTCTTAGCATTTTGTATGCCCTAGCCAGTAAAGCATCTATCTGAAGCGACACCCGCACTGGCGACACAAAGACAAAGGAATATAAATGTCTAACTTTTATAAGCATTAAAATGAAGTGCCACATTATGATATTAGGTGCTTCATTATAAATAACTGGCACCTGAATCAATTTGTGTATGCTATAATTGACTTCCGTATAAGGTCGTTTATGGATCATTAAGAGTAGGTAATGGTTAGTACCTACATGTTATAATACTTAACGATATGATCTTGCAAGTGGTTCAACTATCTAGTAAATGTTAACGTCTTCAGTATTTTAACCATGTTTGTTCCATTTTCATGGCTTTACGAAGTATAGGATAACCAAGAATTTTGGTAAGAAGGTAAATGAAAGTAAAGGGAGTCACTAGTTCCGTACAAAAAAAAAAATGTTTTTAATTAGTTCAGAGTCTTAATTACATTCAAAATATCATCAAATTCTATGCAGTTACTTCAGTTTAATTGAGTTGAGATCACCCCTTACTTAATATGCATATTATATAGTAATAATATTTTACTAAGACCTTGAAAACCACTCGATACCAGAGTTGGCCACTCTCATACAATGAAAAGTAGATTTCACCTTATATATTACAATTAAATTCAAAACATGTATTCGCAGAATCAAGAATAATTTGAACTTGGGCTTATATTGGACCATTTTACAAAAACAAACGGTTTAACAATTCCTAAATCTCTAAATGAGTTAGGTCACACATAGCTGTCAGCTCCATTATTGTACCTGCGGAATTAACTTCTCATATTCACTTATATTCTGATTTACCTCGTGCCCTAAATCTGTAGAATATACTTTATTTTCTTCTTGTTTCCAGGGAATTGAATTAAATGCTTTTCATAGCGTACTATGCGTGCCAAATAAGAATAGGATCGCGTTTGCTGCCAACTTCACACGATAACTGTCAAAATAGTACTGCCAGCAAAAAAAGCATAATATTTTTTTTATTATTCATATTGTGCAATAATTTATTGTTCATAGATTAAGATAAAGATTAATAAGGTAATATTAATAATTATTGTATGATAATTATATTCATTTAAAAATACTATACTTGAATTTGATTAATGAATAATATTTGAAAAATTAATTCTATAGGTATGAACATATATTACATAGTTAATGCTATTAATATTATTATATATAATGTTTTTTCTTTCAAATCCTACTCATTTATAATAATAATTAACTAGTAGCGCTACACGGTCTCACCCGCGTTAATCCAGGATTAAAGTTTAATCCGGGATAAAAAGTACCCCATGTTTGTCAAGGTGAATGTAGGATTCCAATGGTGAAAGAATTTTTCAAATCGGTCCAGTAGTTTCGGAGCCTATTAAATTCAAACAAACAAACAAACAAATAAATCTTTCGAATCTTTCCTCTTTATAATATTAAGTGTAAAAAAAATCTTTTACATTTTACGCCAAATCTACATCATATTTGGCGTAAAATGTATAAGATTTGCCAAAAAAACATACATTAAAGATTCAAACGGAATAAAAATTATGTAACTATTTTTTGCACACCATACACTTTGGGTATTAAGTTGGCGCGTATTGCTGAACAAAATGGCGTCTTGACAGTCCTATTCTTATTTGGCACGCATAGTAGAATGGCTCATATACGTACATATATATGTATACGCGTATAACGCGTTTACGTTTGACTACAGCTTGCCTGATGTTAAGCATTGCTGCAGCCTAGGGTGAAACATGTTTACCTAGAAGATACCTCTCTCTTTCTCTTTGAGTCGTATTTCCTCATGACTGAGGGTCGTGACTCCCCCGCAGAATTAATTCGTTAGAGGAGTTTTCTTGGGCAGATACATCGTGGTGGGCGCCCAGGTCCTTCCACGGAAGACGCATGTCCTCGGATATTGTGGTCCTCAAACTTGTCGGTTTCCTCACGATGTTTTCCTTCACCGCTAAGCGAGTGCAAATCTACACATAACTTGAAAATACAAGTCATTGGTGTAGGGCGGATTCGAACGAAGATACCTATTAACTCAATTATTAACCTTGGATGGGTGACCAAAATGTGGCATTCTAACCCTTCTATGGGTTGGAAATTGTTGGTCCGACTGTCCAGTCATAGTCATAGAGAGACAGAGATAAGAGAGAGAACATAATATACCAGGAAGTCATAGTACTGTAGTTGCTAAGCCATGCGCACTTATGGTGTTTGGAAAACTCTGACGCGAGAGTTAAATAATAATAAATGTTTCGGGACATTGCATGCAGCGCCCTCTAGCCCCACACTAAGCATACGCTTGTGTGCTGGCCAAAAACTGCTACTAACACAGTCATTCCTGTAAGAATCTATTTAATTCTATTTTTTCATCTTGAAACCATTCTATCCAAACCTCCTTCGTCAAACAATAAATCCTCCTGCTCCCATATTTTATGAGCAATTTGACGGCGGCCATCTTGGTAATGACAATGCCCCGGGTCCAGCTATTCCAGGATACGAGATTTATTAAGGAGCTCCCGAGGGATCTGTCCCGGAACATGGATACTTCATTGTGGAAACTTTGGTATAGATATTTAGGTAGATATAGTTTATTGTTTTTTATTGGGTATATGCACAAATAGGCACTATTTTTAAACTAGAACTAGACGCCTGATGTTAAGCAACGTTATATAGATCGTAGACAATATAGCGCGCTTGCCTAGAAGAAACCGTTTCACTCTCGACTTGAAGACTGATAATTATTATAGTTCGAGGGGAATAGAAATTCTGGCAAGGAGTTCCACAGTTTGGCTGTTCGCACGATGAAATTTGAAGCAAAACGCTTGGTGCGAGTCTTTGGTACGTCAACTGTATATCGTTGCCTTTTTGCACTGAATTGGCTGTAGTAGATAGTTTATTGTCTTTTTTTTCACATCTTGTCTTAGAATAGACTCAAGTTAAAGAGAAATTTTGTAATTATATGAGTGTGTGTATTTTCCTTAAGATCAAAATGTAGGACCAGTTTAAATTTTATATGGATTAGATCCTAGATTACGACATATATTAATATTTATCCTGGATTAACATGAATAAATAGATTTGTCTGTAATTAGTAGACTTACAATCACACTATGATATAATTTCTGCCATAATGCATGCCCTTTAAACTGCAGTTCATTATAATTTGCTGGTTTTAAGTTTTACCACTTTTTAAATGCGATGTCAATTAGGTAGGTATTGCACAATAGCGACGGAATATCGTTAATTATGGAAACTTAGGGGAAGTCAGTTACCTTTATTTGGTACCACAGTTACAAACTAAACAACCAGACAAGCTAGTCATAAACTTGATAGTAAGCACCATTCTTAATTGCTTATTTAATAACACGAGCAACAAAATTGTATGAAACCGAATAAATACCAAGTACGCAAGCTCGGCGCCAGAACAACAGGCAATATTACAAAATATCTAGATACTAAGAATAACATCCATGCAATCAAATTCTGAGGTTGTAAACTTGGCAAATCCACGAAATATGTTTTACAGACTCATACTTACACTTTCGTCAAGATAAAATAGCTTCTAGGGTTTATTAGATAAGGTTGATATTAGTTGAGCAGTTTTCTACCTGAAGGTAAGCAAGTTCGAAAGAGCTGCGCGTGAGCATGTTTCAAGTTCAGTGTTATGCCAGCGTTCGAGTAGTTCGAACGCATATCTTTACAATTTTAAAAATACCGCGTTCTTTTTGAAATTCAAACGGTTTTGAATTTGGAAGTGTTTAGTGGAGTGTAGTGTGTATGTGGTCGTTACTATTTTAACAGAAGGTAATGTTTTTATTTTTTTAGTTTTTTTCTTGTCTTTGTTTGTGATTGTATTTTTCCAGAAGATTTTTTGTTTCCTATAATTTAATCAGACAGAGATTCAAATCGCATTGTATGTTTATAACGTCTGCACAATTACTCGGAGGTATAAACAAAACAATAGGTTTGAAACCTCTTTAATTATCCTACAAAAACCTATCGTACAAGTATAAGACCTTCCATTGATTGTTTGACCGTCAGGATTTAGGGTTCCTTACAAAGAAGATGGAATCGAGACCCTTTTGCTATGACTTAGGCACTTAACTGGACTTTTTGTTAGGACTTAGGACTCATGAAGTGGAGTAACAAGACAGTGCACATCTCTACATAATGATGTGATTCTACAACAAACATTACATCAGAAAAAACATATTTTAACACTCTTAAACCACAAAACCAAAGACCAACATGGACGGGTTGTCACGCGAAGCTTTTTTTGGTGTTTTGTGTTTTAATAAAAGTATTTTATTCTTATTCAAAACGTGACTTTAAAAACAATGTACACACACAGCACGGAACCCGTCAACCACGTGTTCGACTCGCACTTGACCAAATTAAAATTATTTAAGTTATTTTAATCGGCGCATTAACATATTTAACAAACACAGTAGTCGGGTGGGTCGAAATTCTCGGCCATTTCGCTAAAGACGGCCGCTGGTTGCAAACGTTGCAACAAACATATTATCACGGTTACGATGCATCTAGCCGTAATTGCCTCGCCGTACTACGGTCTTCATTGCTGTGAAGAAACGATTGCAACCTGAAAAATATCTTCTTTCGCAAAGTTTTTTTTGTGTGGTTTGTTTGCTCTGACATTTATCGCCTTTTTCAATAATACTATCGATTATTAATCGATTAAGTTAAACACTACATAAAGTAAAATAGTACATTGAAGTAAAATAAAACTCGTTTTATAAATATTTCAAGGAGCAATCTCTTTCAGGTAACTTTTTGAGCAAGCAGATATTTCATTGGTTGCTTGGTACAATATTTCCTTTCAGAAAACATATAATATAAGAAGTACATAAGACATGTTCATATTATGTATAATTATGTAATTCAAGCCTACCACATCTACGTTTGCGAGACGCCAACCATATTATTATGTGTAATACTTATATACGTCATGAAATTACATGTAAAGGTATATGATACACATGTCAGATGCAATTTTCAAGGCGAAATTGTATAATATGTTTTTCTAGATCTGCTTTTTCTAGTTTTTTTTTTACCGGAATGGAGCGAGAGATTGTTATAAGTGTTGGCAAGGAAGTCATTTTTATTTTTTTTTATTCCCATACCAACAATCATAACCATCTATCTGATATAATTTTAGACTAACAGCATCTGAAAACTAATTGCTAACAGTTATCATACAAATAATAATTGCCTGTAAGAGATAGCTTTCAGCGATAAGACCACCGCTTGTGGCACTAGTTTGAAATCTATTTTTTTATTATGTTAAGTGTCAATAATGCTAATACAGAGTTTCTCTATCTATCTAATAATATAATGGTAAAAAATCTTTTAATGCCGGATTATCACAGGTAGCACCGCGGAACTACGCTAGTTGAAATCAAAATTATATCAAACTAAAATACCTACTATTCACACTTGAGTAGATAAAGGTGCGTGTCCGGCAAATACCTTAAACTTCCAAACTGGTTTTAGATCCAGTTTATTAATAAACAACGCTCAACAATTTTTATTCAAACTTCTTGCTTTATAAAATTAAATCAATTTATTAAAAGGGTAAACAATTATATCAGATGTGAAGATTTAGCTTAATGTGCACACTTCTGTTTCCAGTTTAAAGGGCATTACTTGAAAACTTGATTATTTCATTTCCGGTTATTTTTATAACTGGAGCTTTATTAATTATTATTAAACTACTTATCAGTGGGTGGCTGCGGTTCATAAAAAAATCTTTGATAAACACACACTACAGACAAAAGATATAAAGAATAATAGTAACTTATGTCACTCTCAGGACTATCCTACTACTTTACGAAAAATCACTATGACATCACTACAGAACAAACAAACCGACAAAGAAACTTTCTTAATTTAAAATATCGGTGTGATATTATTCAGTAGGAAAATAAATAAGATTCTTCAAAAAATATTTCCGGCAGGCTCATTTGGGAGCCTGATTTCAGCAGTTGGTGGTTTGTAGCATGTTGTACCTTGGAACACAGTATTGTATGTGTGAGACGACCTATAGGTCTAAAGACTAACCCTCACGTGTACCTAAAAAATATGTGTTTAGATTATGCCCAGTAAAAAAGAAAAAGATTTAGAAATTGATTTGTTCTTCTTATTATAGTTATATTCTTCGTTCTGTTCTTGTTGTTAAAATAAGTCATGAAAACACAAAAACACAGTCAAATAATATTATTAATCATAATAATAAAGCGGTTTTGTGTATTAATAATGGTTTCAGCTCCCTCATTACTGGCGAGCATTCAGCAAACAGATATAAATTCAGATTATCATTTGTACAAATAAGTCAATTATTATTTGAATGATTTATATGGGTTCGCGTTTACGTAAAATTAATATAATATTGCTGAAATAGAAACGGCTTTATTTCTTGTTATTATTGTAGTGATTACGATAATACGATTATCTTAGAAACTATTAATTGAATTAGACAACTTGAGCGATTTAATTCGTGTTTGGGTCATATTGGCAGCAAACTAAAATGATTGTAGCTTATAATATAAAGCCATTATAAACAAATAAATTTATTTGCTTCGCGTATTTGTGGCTGAACAGTTTTATGTGATATTGTATTGGGAATCGAGTATCCTAAAATTTGTATACGCTGAACAGTGAAAGAAAACATCCTCTAAAGAAAACCGATAAGTAAAATAATCACAAAATCAGTGGATATCTGTTTTGCACCTGTCTTTCGTGGAAGGTCCTGGGCGCCCATTACGATATATTTGCACCCGTAAATGATTTCTGTACAACAATAATGAGATACGACTCAAGGCACCGAAGGTTCTAATATTTTTTAAATAAAAAAAAAAAACATGAAAAAAATGCACATGTAATTCGCGTAGTACATATAGACGTACATACGTGGTATTACGTAGATACTGAGATCAGTTCGTGTCAAGGCGAGAATATTTCCTGGCTGTCATCAGTTTTACATCTTGCGATGGAGAATTAATGACGGTGGCATGCAGTAGTCGAGGTTAGCAGGAATCGATTAGTGGTGGGGTGAAATAAATATTGTTTTGAGTGAAATAAAAAAAATGTAACTGAATTAACGTTGAATATAGTTTATTGTATCAAACATATTACAAACATATAGATACAGACTACAGTGGTGCTCAACATCAGGCAGACAGTAGTCAAACTTAGGCATTTTCCGTGTAAAAAAAAGCAATACAATCGAAAAATTTGGCTCACGCATTAAGATACATAATGAAGGTCAAAATGTATCTGATTACAACTAACTATATGTATGTGCTCGTACATACAGATTAAATTGATAACTTCCTTTTTTTTTAAAAAAAGGAAGTTAATAATTATTAAATCTATTATCATATTACCTAACGTAGTATATTATTGAATTTTACTCGCATGAGTGCTTTCGCTAAACAATATCTATTCTAGTAGAGAAAAAATAAAAATGACTATTACTACAGAAAAAATAATGAGCATACAAAAAATAATAAGCAATTAAATCAAACTATCTTTATGATGCCATAAGGTATATAGGCTGTAACTTGTAAGTTAAAAAAGAAAGACGTCATTCACCCCGACCTATAACATAAAATATGTATGAACATTAGTCTCTGTAAATGCTTCCATAACGCAAAGGTCGCTCGGTATGAAGCGTTAGCAAGTTTTTGTTAATTTACAATCATAATAATAGCTATTCCATCGTGTTTCCAAACACGTGACTGAGGACTTATACAAATTACTTGTAGAGGTCAAAAATGTGAAGAAAAAATAAGTTACGTTTCATTTTAAGTAATGTTTAAGCTTTATTTGTACATATTTAAATAAGTTAAAATAAAAAATAATTCCTATGGGCGGATTGATAATTCTTGACACCAGAGTTAACCTCTCTCATACGTAACGTAACGTACTAAGCGTAGTAACTTTTAAAAAAGTCAAAACTCAATCATACAAAAGAGAAATAGAGATTGTTTTCGTACAATAAACCACAAATGTCAATAAAATAATAATTACAAGTATGTAAAAGTCAAAAATAATGAGTGTTTTTCCAAATTAAGAGTTGAACAATTCACTAAATGTCATTTCCCTGTATTTAAGGCAGAGATAACAATCAAAACAATTTAGTTAAAGGAAGTTGGATTTAATGAGGATATTTTAACAAAGTGGTCAAGATCTGATAAAAGTTTAAAGAGTGTAGTAAAATATTAACATATTTTTTTCAAAGTACGCATATTTTTTTAATACAATTATGTTATGTTCGGTAAGCTTTGGTTTTTCGCAAAGTTTTTATCACAGAAATCTAAATAAACGGGTACCTGTTTATTTAGATTTCTGTGGTTTTTATAAAGTTATTGGTGGAGCGACTTGAATCCATTATTTAGGTTCTATGTATATTAATTACTTTCTACGCATTATATTTCAATTTCATAATTACACCCCTTTCAAATGGACCGCTTATTGCCTACCTACTGGTGTAAATCAATGAGTTTGGTACATTCGTTCGCGTGCCCAGCGAGAGATGGCGCCAGCAGTCTCAAAAAGCTGCTACGCCTTGTCTCCCCTTGGCCCCGCATTCGTCTTTGTTCCATCGGTGTGGTCAAGATTATATCATGACCCCGGTGACCCGCGAAAATAAGAAGAATAAATTAGACTTGGTGACCAGAGAGACTTTATGGTACAGTGTGTACCGAATTACATATAGTTGGTGCCACCTTGTGTCTGTGAAGTGTTGACTCTGCAGAACCCGGACCCTCGTCCAGGTTTCACGTTAGACGCCAGAAGGACGCCAGGAAATCATTGCCGTGTTCTGTGCACCGGCTCAGAGGTTTGTACCGTAGGGGCATTAATTAAGCAGTCTGTTTTGTTTTCTTATTTTTTTACTGCACCCATTGTGGTATTCTCGCGCTGGAGTCAGGTTATTTACACGCCACTCCATTTTATGGTCCTATACGAGCAAGGATATTGAATCCAGTTTCCAGGATTCACGTATTAATTGGTGAATTCTATATTTCAAAACGCTTAACTTTGTAAGGTTCACGTAATTTTGGTGAATTCTTATCGCCATTTGTAACACGCATTCCGCATCCCGCTATACAATTTTACGTAATTATTGGTAAATTTAATTAATAATACTATTCTACCCTCGCTCCTATATGGCTGTCAATGCTGGCCTCTGACCAAACAAATAGTAGACAAAATTGCCGTATTTCAGAGAGCCACAGAACGCTCTCTCCTAAACATAAAACTGAGGGACAGAGTTCGGAACGAAGACATAAGAAAGAAAACTAAATTAACCGATGCGATAGAGTCACTCTGTCGGCTGAAGTGGAAATGGGCGGGCCATGTCGCACGGTCCACCGATGGTCGATGGAGTGAAAGAATACTTCACTGGTACCCGGCGGAAGACCAAAGATCCAGAGGTAGACCACGAAGACGGTGGCGAGACGATATTGTTGAGGCAGTGGGCAGTACCTGGACAAGACAAGCACAAGACCGAAGACACTGGCAGCGCATGGAGGAGGCCTATGCTCAAATTTGGGTGCCCAATAAAACATTAAAAGAAATTGAAATTTGATATTAACTAATAATGCTTTACTAACTTAGAATCAATAACTCCTGAATGTTACTTAAGTTGGGAAATAAATGGCTTTATTTATTTATTTATTGGTAAATTTTGTGCGGAAACGCTCGGGACCTACGTATATTTGGTAGAAATTCCCTTATTACAATTTGATTAATTGCATACTTGGCGATTACCATAGTAGTAACAGATAATTCATTTCATATTACTCAGTCAAATAATTTGTATGAACTACCCGCATTTTAGTTAAATATAATCCCGCTCCACTATTACACCGCGCCTTGTCACAACGTTTAGATATTGCATCATCTCGCATTCTTTATATTTTGAGGGTAGATATATATTTACCTAGTTTGAATTATTCTGTCATTAACATCAATTTATATTGAACGCAATCATGACGGATAGTGATTCAGATAATGAGATCATGTTGGTTCTTTTGAATCACAAGAAAGAATATTTATATCAACGCGTTAGTCGTATTTATTCTGCCTCGAAAAAGATCGATTACTTTGATCCATCCTCACGTACCAACGAAAACTTCATGGCTGAGACAGAGACAATAGATGAATTAAGAAATAAATTCAAGTCAATTATTGATAAAATGAATAAAATTAATTTACAATTGAAACCTGGATTTACTCCTGACTATGCATGTCTCGAATCTTTTGAAAATTTGTATACGCGAATCAAACGCATACGTAATAAAATAACCTGTCCTGAGGTGCATTCACATGAGTCTAGTAACTCGACTGAGCCTACTGTGAAATTAGAACCATTGGTAGTTCCTAGTTTCGATGGAAGCCCATCGAATTGGAATATTTATTATCAGTCATTTATAGCTAACATTCATTCAAATAAAAATCTTTCGAACTCGCAAAAGGTACAATATTTAGTATCGAAACTTACTCACGAAGCACAGAAATTCACCGCCGGTATTATTCCTTCAGGTGAAACATACAACATTTTGTGGGATAGTTTAGTTAAAATGTACCAAGATAAACGCGCATTAGCTTCTTTTTATCTGAAAAACATATTCGACTTGCAACCTTGCTCGCACAATGCAAACGCGCTCGATTTGTTTATCAGTAAATATGCTGCGTCGATATCGGCACTCAAGGAACTAGAAATAACAGATCTGACTGAATTTATTCTACTTCAATGCGCATTGAGAAAAATGGGTTCTTAAACTAGCATTTGAACTTTCTGTTCGTAGTGTAGAAATACCTACAACGAATCAGCTAATTGGTTTCGTACAAGATCAGGCTAAGATTTTAGAATTGTCTAATCCGCACAGCTCGTCATATGATCGGAGGACGTCTGCGATTCCGCCTGCACGATCGTGCGCAAATAATAGAAAACTAGTGAAGTCGGTACAACAACACACGACTCGTGTGTTGGTGACAAATGGACTTCGGATTCGTGGTGGATCTCCCGCAGCTGTGATTCCTCCGTCTGCCGCACCGCGCGCCGCCCACAATCGACCGTGCTGTTCCTTATGTTCTGGGGTACACAATCATTTGTATGAATGTGCCAAGTTTGTTGACATGCCGGACGCAACATCTCGATACGTTTTTGCGAGATCTAACAATGCTTGCGTCGATTGTTTGAGTCTTTTGCATAAATTGCATAGTTGTAGAAGTGAGTCAGTCTGTCGAGTACAGATCCAGTCCAGTATATTAATATATTAATTACTCCAGTATATTAATTACTTTCTAAGGTTTTGTAGAACTCACGTATTTGTATTATAAATAGTTTTGGATTTTACCTACCAGAAACTCATATCCCACCTACATTACATAACAAAAACCTTAATAAACCTTGAAATAAATCTGCTAAAAATAACCAATTTCATCCTAACCATGGTGAGTTTCCGATTCCATAAAATTACCTTACAATGGCTCCAATTACCGTCAAATAAGGAAATTTCAATGGAGATGGAAACTGTAAGAAATTGCGTGATTGCAGGCGAGGTTGACATGAACTTGAGAATCTACAAGACTAGTATTTTTTTAAGTATATAAATAAGTACTGGAACTTATTTTGCGTCGCGTTAAATACATGAATTTTTTTATAATAAATACACGGCCAAAATTCGCTTAAGACAATCAGTGAGGAAATTGTGAGTCATTTTATTTATTAATAAATGTCCCGGAATATTTATTTATTTATATTTTAATAATAATTTAAGCATTTCTTCATCAAAGTTTATTAATTGCAGCAATAATGTATAGGTATATCTACTAACTTAATATCTGTACTAAGGTCATAATGTAATTATGGTAAGAGATCCTTTGATTTATACAAGTCGTAAATCATCACTATATTTCCTTGAGTTTAACTAACGATTAAAATTAATAACTTATTTTGCTTAAGTACAGGTTTAGAGGTTTAGAGGGTCTTTGACATCGGATCGTGTTTTAGAGCTAAGTACAAAATTAATTTGAATTCTGTACAAAATAACCCGAGTTTCACAAATTAAGAACTTAAAATTTATCCTAATTAGAAAGTGTTTTTTTTTTACCACACTTGACACAATTATCTAATCGCAGATGTTTGAAAAGGAAATAAAAAGATGTATTAGTTAGATGTAACTACATATTACTTGTGTATTTTGTAGTATTAGTTAGATGTAACTACATATTACTTGTGTATTTTGTAGTATTAGTTAGATGTAACTACATATTACTTGTGTATTTTGTAGTATTAGTTAGATGTAACTACATATTACTTGTGTATTTTGTAGTATTAGTTAGATGTAACTACATATTACTTGTGTATTTTGTAGTATTATTTGGCTTATTAACAGACACAGCAAGTAAATCAGGGTTAGAACATGATTCCGAAAAGTCCTTTTTTATAAAGCATAATATATACAAAGAATTATCACAATTATCTTTTAAAACTTTATTCTCTGACGTTAAAGCATACATGAAACGTTTACAGCCATAAAGTTGTTGCTACAAGCTACAAGTAACAACAAAAAATATACGCAAAAATTATTGACGCAACGTATTAAAGACTTTGATTGACATCTACTAGGGGCGTTTCGTAAACAGGAAAATCAATTAAATAAGAGACTGCGTTAATGTTTGCTTAACTTTGGTAATTCAGAACGAATACCTCAATCTGTTGATTAACGTGCGCTTCCATTCCATTGAAAATTGTACAGTGGCGCTTAACATCAGGCCGGCTGTAATCAAACGTTAGCCTATTCCATGTTAAAAAAATATTGATGCGATGATTTAGATAATCTGGTGTTCAAATGTCTGATTTTCTTTCGTAAAAAAACATTGTGTATCTTAGCAAATATGAAGTAAATCTATTACATAATGCTTTATACGTTAATTTATTAATTATATCTTATAATAAGACTTACAAATATTAAAAGGTTGTCTCAACGCTTAATTAAAAACCTGGTTCCACGAACATTTTTGTACAAACAGTATTAATATTTAAATTTGTAGCTAACCTTACAATATGATGGTAGATAAATGAACAAAGTCACCTTTGTGGAAGTTCATTTACTCATACGAATAAATATTCTAATGCTAAAAATATGAAATGGACACATATCGAATACAGCTATGTATGTGTATTCGTTTTTTCTTGGAATTTTGTATCTTGTTTGTTTTTTTTTGTATCTTGGAACCCACGTCTAAGTACTTGCCAAAAAGAGGTTCCCCAACGAATTGATTTTGCGGAGGAGTCATAACTCCCAGTAATGAAGAACAGTAGTACGTTTGTTTCCTTGGTACCTTATTACAGAGGTCGTAGCCTTAATCCCGGTGTCCCTTGAACTATAATCTATCACACAGACGAGATAATGGGTTTCTTCCGAGACACGCATTAGAATTTGAAAATAAATTAAATACAGAGTAGATGTTTAATCACATTTTTTTATAGATTTTAATTATTTAAAATTTGTTACTGCAGTCCAATGTTCACAAGAAGTGTAATACTTCGCTTGCTTAATACGTATATAAAATCATTTCGGAGGCGTTCATTCATATTCATAAAAGTCCTTTGCCATCAAAGAATCTCAAATTCCGCGCAAAATCCGGTACGTTTTAAACAGAAATAAATATTTAAATATCTATATTTGCATACCTTATCTTTAAAAATACCGACAAGAACTTCAAGTTCCTATGATGTACGAAATTCACAGTATTTATTATATTTGGTAAGATAAAGCCTTTTAATCTTTTATAATTACTTAGGACTGTTTATAATAATCATACTTAGTTAAAACTAATTAAAATTTAAGCAGTTACAAGTACTCAAAACAATAGCTAAGTAAGTACTAATCTTTTAATTTACATCAAAAGCGTAATTCAACGAAAACTATATGACATTCAAGTATGTGTACTTTTGTTCTTTGTTAATAAAGGAAATAGTTTAAATAAATGGTTTTATATCTCACGCAGAATATAACAGTTTAAAATAAACGTGATAAGATCTGTCTACATGTTTATAAAAATACCTTTTAGCTCGCATTTTGACACGTATGTGCTAATTCTGCCAACACACAAGTTACGCCATAAGTATAACTTTATTACACTTCAAAATTAAAGTTTATGTTACTGTTTTTTTGTTCGTTAACTATGTTTCAATTTTATAGATACGATTGGTATTTTAAGGCTTGTTTATAATAACGTAGTAAAGTAAAGTTTATTTTACGTGTTAAATAAATTCACGACTTTGTCGTTGGTAGATTTGACTATAAAATATTAAAGAAATTATATTGCTTGTTTTGAAAATTTGGATTTTCCACTATTTCGGCCTGCTAGAGTCAAAGTCTATAAATGTATGTGATTAATTCTAAAGCGGAAAGTGTTTAAAAACGTATTACGAGTAAGACATTACAGTGTATCACAACCTTTAGCCAAAATATTTTTAACATAATATTTTTTGTTTAGCTTCGGTTAGCATTTTTTGTAAATATACGCAACAAACATCCATTTTGAATTTGGCAGGAAATTGCGCGAACATGATTGTGGTTTCCTGCGTACAGAGGCCATGTATGTACAGGGTTACATACATGTATACTAAGATTATAATATATAATGCCCCGTAGGGGTTCACATAAAATATGAATGAATGTAAGATATGGTATAGCAGTGACTCTAAATCTATTTTTTTACCTATTTATACATTTAAAATAAGTGTGCTTTCATAATACTACTTACTTTATTTTTAAAACTATAAAACAATGCAACATCAAGGGTTGATTTTATGAGCCATTGAGAAATACACAAAAAGATACTATAAATAAGCATCTCCATACATAAATAAGCATCTCCATACATAAATAAGCATCTCCATACATAATGTACATATTTTTCAAAAGAAACGTCGTTTTGATACTTTAATCAAATCAAACCAAATCAAAATTTAATTTATTGTTAGTGGCACACAAAAGAAAACAATGTACAATGTAGACAATCTTTGATTCTTCTTTTATTCTCTGAAATAAATAAGCTAATTTAAAGAGTCTTGAGCACGTAAACCAGCCGTGATTGATACCCACTAGTCCATAATTTATATTTTACCAATGACCGATATTTCCAAATAAATCTGCCTTTAATTAGTATTTGGCCTCACTGCGCTGGAAACTTGGAAGGTTGATTCCATAAACAATAAAAATGTGATTCACATGTTTCTAAGAATATAAATTCACAAAATAATAAAGTATCGAATTGAGAATAATTTATTTTATAATAAGTCCCTCCTGTTTGATTAATATTTCCTCATAACTACGGGTTGTGACTCCTCCAGCAGAATAATTTCGAATAATCCTCTCTGTTCCCAACGCACTATAATCCAGCGATCTTCAAAGCGAGAGTCATTCGGTTCTCATCGAGTAAGCATCTTAGGTCACAGCTTTTGCTTACCAACAGGCAAACTATGGCCTAGTGCAAACCAGCTTTAGTTTAAAAAATAGTTCATAGAGGGGGTTAATCTTGTGGGTAAGGTACACCGTAGTAGGCGCCCTTAGTAGGTCCTTCCTCGGACGACCATGGATTTTATGGTTCTTAAACATGATCCAGTACTTTTTGTCACCTATGGCAACTCAAAATTTAATTTAATCTAATCAGCTTTTAGTGTTACTTGACAGATTTACTGTTTCTGGTACTATACATAATTATTATTTTGTCAAGTGTTTAAATAATGCTTTTGTGTACTTAAGTATACCAAAACTTAGCTAAGTGTAACTTTACTAAAGTGGTGTACCACACCATAAAGTTATGAGTCATTAAGTTTGTTTGTTTGTGGTTTTATGTACTTAAAGGGCTTGAAATGATACGTCATAGCATAGATTGTTAAGCTTTGTCAGAGGCCCTGGGGCGTTTTGAAAAGACTTAAATCCAAAGTTGGCATGTGTATGAACTGGGCATACATGCAAAGTTGTATAGTTATCATATAATGTGCAAAACAAGAATGTGTTATAATATATTATGTAGATATTTAGGAATTAGTGAAATAAAAAAAATGTCACATACACCCGGGTCAAATTAACAACTTCTTTTAAGTCTTTGTTTTAGAAGTCAGTTAAAAAGGTTATTCATAGTCCAAAGTACAATTTTCACACCAAAATGTCGAGAAAAAATCTGCAGCGTCACCTACAAGAACCAAGGTCCGCAAAAGTGGAAAAACCTCCGCCTGGTGTTATGGCGTCAGAGCAGTCAGACGCAAGGCTCCGGAAACCGGTCCACTGACGTACATACAACCTGTAATACTCTGATCAGGTTGGTATTTAGGCAGTTTTTTTAGTTGCCTTTTAGCCATGTTCCCAAATTATGGTCTCGATGTATTTGTTTGAGTACCGAAGTGACTGTAGAACAGCTTTCGGAGATATTTGAATGCGATTACCAATGCTATGTTGACGTGGTTAGTCCTTGGATGGGTGACCAAAAATGGCTGTTCAATTAAATCCAATATTATGGGACCTGGATTTGTTAAATTATTAAGCATTTTTTAATCTATATCAGAGATTTATAGACCCCTAGGGTACTGAGCAAACTGTCGACGTTGGCCACTATCATCTACTAGTTAATAGGTGTGTTCATGTAGACTGGGCAATCCTAGTATCAGAGTCCACTAGTGAATCAATAAACTACTTAATAACTCACCTCCTATTGCAGTAATCTACGAACCTCTAAAATCCGTTCACATTGTGTGGAGACTGACTCAGTTCAAATTCCGGTTAAATTTTGTAACGCAGCCTTCGCTCCGCAAACATCGCGATATGTACCAATATTTGTGGCGCGATCGAGACTATGTTATATGCATATTTGTTGTATATGTAGTGAGTTTGTTTTATGTGCATTCGTCTCTGTTTTATACTGACTTCTACAAAATAAGTTGTTCTTACCTTTTTACATTGGACAATATATAAAAAACGGTACATGCGAACTGTTGGCCAAATGATATGTCAATTTTCATATTCATCAGGGCATATGGACAATGAAATAATACAAAACTAAGTATTTAATGATAATGCAAAAGAGTTTTAATAAAATACATAATTTAAAGATATTTTAAATAAAAACATACAATTTTATTTTACCCATAAATATCTCTTTTCTGTCATCATCACATATAGCCAGTATTGGAATGACGATCAGGAAAATCCTAAAAATCATTTTTCTAGTAAACCAATAATAACGCTTGTTAGCAGATTATTCGGCTATTCTCAGAAACTACCAACTTTACAACTAGTATACACCTGCTTGACGCATACCTGAGATCGCTAATAACATATGTACTCATTTTAGTAGATAACGTTTAAGTTTTAAGTCATACTATTTTATCGAATTCCGAATAAATCAAATAGATTACTTGGGCTTGGGGAGATTGTACTTCTCTTTTATTCAAATTGATAGATACCTAAATACAAACAAAAGTGCACTCATAAATTTATTGAATATCATACAAAAAAAAACCGATTTTAACATTTTCATTAACGTACAAGTCATGTCAGAGGCCCTTCGCGCAACTTGATAAACACTCGACACCAGGCTTGGCCAATCGCATTAGATAAAAAGAAGATAAACGTACGTCATAATGAAATTATGAAATCTGTTAAAAATGGAGCCTACCGCATCTTCCGTCTCTTCTTCATCGTTATATCGGAAGTCAGCTTATTATAAAAATCTAAATTCATTTATTCAGTTAGTGAAAACATGAGATCTTAAAGTATAATAACAAAAATAGTTCCACTAGTTCCTACCCTATAAGGGTTTACTAACATTTCCTAAATATCTATTACATTACAATTATTGTCCAAATTATTAAACTAAATTAATACATTATACATGTTAATTATTGTTAGGTACATTATTTAATTATTCTATATTATATAATGTCAAATATATTTAAACTAAGTCTGTTAAAAATACGTCAACTCTGTAGTATGCTTTTCCCATAAAGAACTTATAAAGCAACTTTTTAAATATACCAATGTTTTCCTCACTTTTTATCTCTCCTGCCAACTTATTATATATTTTAGGAGCTAGACAGCTTATACTATCTGCATGTATGCTGTGTGAGCATGTTCACTATGAAGTCTACCCTCATGTCTACTACTCTCTGCTAATTTTGATTTCATTGTTAATTTTAATTTTGTTAATTCCTTATTAATTGGACTAGTTCATTATAAAAACAATAACTAAGGCAAAGAGTAAGAAATAACAAAATTCGGATATGTTTGATTCAGGTCCACACCTTTTTTATAATTATACAAAAACCGTTAGATAAATATTGTGTATGGATAAAAAAATCGGATAACAATCGAATAGAAAAAGTTAAAAACATATTTCAATACCACGTTGTACACATATTGGCACTAAGTCGAAGGAGACGTTGCTATCATTGATCTTGCTTCTCTCTGCCACGTGATATCATGTCAAACATGCTTGTGACTGGGCTGCGAGCAGATATGGATATCATTGATTGACGTGCTATTCATACTAGTGTATCATCATCATCATCATCTTCAAATTAGTTTAAAATGCAAAAAATGGCTATGGCATGCCACATACACCATAATAAAAATATTGAGTAAAATCTACATGACTGGTTTACATGGTATTTAATAAATCGCTTTTACGCTTTGATAAATCTTCTAAGCAAGAGTGTAGCTGTTATCAAGTCAGCACGCTACATCTGGAACTATGTGTTACTTATTATCTTGAGCCTAGTTTGTGATCAAGTGTAAACGTTTAAAAGCGAGTGTGGCTCAGTGGTTCCAGTGTCTGCTTTTCATCCAGACGCACCCTGGTTCAAATCCAGCCCCACACCAATGACTTGTAATTTCAAGTTATTTGTGGATTTGCACTCGCTTAACGGTGAAGGAAAACATCGTGAGAAAACCGACGATGATTGACAATGTCCGTGGACATGCGACTTCCGTGGAAGGACCTGGGCGCCCACCACGATGTATCTGCCCAAGAAAACTCCCCTAACGAATCAATTCTGCGGGGGAGTCACGACCCTCAGTCATGAGGAAATACGACTCAAAGAGAGAGACCTTACTATCTAGGCATAAAAAAATGAAGTCAAATAAATGATTCGCGACAGAAAGCCTTGAAGATAATAGTTTGGCCACTTGTTGCGGTTTGTCAATCATGTTTATATGATTGCTCTGTGAGGTTGCCATCACTCGCCTTGCCGGCAAATGTCAAGTTCATTTTGTAACGTGCACTTTTGACACCAACTTGCTGCTGGATACATTTAGGTTTACTTGTGAAGAGATGAAGATGATTATGTTGGTCTTTAATATTAAAAAATATCATTCTGTCATTAAAACTAGTAGGTCTATAAATGTAATAAATTATTACTTAAAAGTTTTGCGTTTATAAGCATACATTTCATACATGAAATGCATACAACAATATATAAAGATTTAATAGAAACAATAGAATAATATCAAAATTACTTTATTGACAGTACATTTTATGAGACGTTAAAATAATTTCTATACATGATACCTTTTTTTCTTCTCGTATCATTTCTAAAAAGAGTTTTTGACGGTTTGTGAGTATCTGTGTATGTCTGTTGCTAATACACCATAGAGTAATATTAATAATACACACTCCAACGACTCGACAAGTTTGATCAAATATCATACTTTAATAGATTCACTCAAGTTAGATTCACTTTATTATGGTAACATATTAGAATTGAATTAATAAACCTCCTTTCATATTCCAGAACACAAGTTAGTTTTTCATTTTCTTTTTTTAAAATAATAAGTTGTCGTGCTAATCCTCTAATAATAAAATGCTAATTTACATTACGTTATTATTACAGGATTAGGACGAGTACCTACGCGGTAAGTCACGAGTTTAGCAAATAAAAATACATTTTTTTAATTTGAAATTTAGACAAATTAAAAATTACCCGACCAACTGAAGCGGCAATTGCACAAACCACATCACTATAAAAGCTGTGGAGTATTTTTGTAATTGAATGAAACTGGCACCTCAACGAGACTGCCATAACACACACACACATAAATTAAATGTTTTTCAGTAAGATTGTAGTTATGAATAAAATCGTATCAAAACACTTGCATCTTACGTGTTGTGTTTGATTGTATTAAATTGTATTACATAATACATTTGCCCACAGTTGGTGTAATGTTAATAAAGTCAAGTATTACATTGTTTACTCACTTTATAAGTACTTACATGTAATCTGTTACGGTTTACTTACTCAGCTAACTTGGAAGCATAGACACAGGAATTCAGAGACGTCTCATTAGACATCTAACTACTTTAATGTAAATTAAACTTTTATTGGAAAATAAGCGAAAATAATCACGACCGGCAGGATTCGAACCTTAACTTTCGAACTTACTTTAATGTAGTTTGGAGCAGGCACAGATGATAATCAATGAATGATATCAAATATTATCAATCACATACAGAGTTATTTTGCGCTTAAAAACAGATAGGTTTGTCATTGTACTACGTATGAATGTAATGTATTATAAAAAAAAAGTAATTTAATTTTTTTATAAAAGCACGAAGTCTTTTATAAAAAAAAGGTTGAATGACATCACTAGAGACAAGAACGCTGGCTGGTTCCTTGCGTAAAGGATTTCTATAGCAATCCAGCGTGGGAATGCAGCCAGCGTTCTTGGCTCCATACCACATGTGGATGTTTTATTAGTTTATATATGTGTATAACATATATTGTCTATTATTACTGAATAAAATGTATTGTTTAAAATAATGTTATTTTAAATAAATAAACAACATGATCATCTCAGTATAATGTATTACCATTATTATTGCATTACAATTTTTTTTTGTAACAGCATAATATAAATTGGGTACAAAGCTATTGTCTGAGAATAACTACGAAAACATGATAATCTGTCGTTGAGTTATGATGTAAGAGGGCATCAAACAGACACACCTTAAAGAAAGCTGAGATAATGGGTAGTCTATTGCGTATATAGCCGTTATCTGAAACTAAGTTAGTAATAAGTGGGTTAATGTTTCAAGGCTGCTACCTCTCTTCTTGTAAATTAACTTGCATCACATCACATCACACGATATCAGAAGAAAGTCTAGTTTTAGTGCTGCCATGGAGCGACGGGTCATCGTGATTCTTAATGCAGAGATAGTATAGGGTCGAAATAGGGACATAGACACAACAAGGCAGGGGAAGCTACAGATAGGTAACCACTCGTCTAGAATATTTGTCTGATATTTGGGCCAAGTTTCTAAGCGATCCCATTTTTCTTTTTCGTACTGCGAAATTATGGGACTACCTGTTCCCCGCGAACTATATAATCTAGCGATCTTAAAAGCGACTGTAAATCGCTCCACCCTAGACCACAATGATAGCTTACCATCAGGCAAATAAATTATTGTCAAGTGCAAATCCATAAATTGTAAAAAAAAAAACTCCTCTGTACGTCCGTGGCTCCCGCAGTTAGTATTTATTTGACGAATGGCTCATTAACCAGACAAGTTTGATGGATGCGAGTTGTTTATTGTCGTGTGGCAGTATTTGTGGCAGGTAGGACGACACGTCACACCGCATCGGGATTATGAGAGGGGTAGGGAAAAAAGAAGACAGATTTACTGAAAAAAAAGTACATACACAATCTCATACCTAAATTTTTAGCTGACGTCTTATAAAATAATTAAATCTGCGTTTTTATTGCGGTGAGGTATGCTTTTATTACGCTTGAGTAAGTTTTTAGTTAAGATAGTAGATAGTTTAGGTTGTTTTATTTGTAATTTTATTTTATCTAGTAACTTTTTTTGTGTGAGATAGGTTTGTGTTTAACTACAGCTTTTTAAATTTTTTTTCTGATTTAACCGCGTATTTTTGTCATGTAGTACCCAAAAATATGTGTTGAAAAGATATAAGTGAATGTATTTTCGATACCATCTCAAAGATCAATTCCGTCAATATTTCAACAGCTGAATAAAGACCTCGACACAATAATTCTGCGACGGGAAGTCGTTTTGCTGAATATTGTCTTACTGTTGATTAATGGGTAATTCATAAATACTTAATAATGATATACCATATACGAGTTTAACGAGATGACGTGTAATCATGTCATTTTATAGTAAACCTGAAAGTTTGGTGTCAAGGTGGATCTGTCATTAATATTATGCGTGACCCTCTGAGGTGCATCTTCGTGAAATTATTTCTTGTGGATTTTATTAATTTATTACATTGTAGAACCATTACTACCGAAAATTTATCAAGGGTCAGTATTACTGATTGAAAGTCAAATAACTAAAGAATTCAAAGGCGTTTAAACTTATATCATAATCTTGAAGGTAGGTCTGATATGAGACCTCTAGCTCCCTACAAACATTATGTCAATGTTCGTACAAATTTAGAAACATTTTACTGTAGGTTAACTAATATTTATACATCAAATTCGTTACCATTAATTAATATGACAAGTATTTTTTTCTTTTGGAATCATAAACTGTTCATAAAACTTTTCTCACTTATGACAGAAGAAGAAGATATCCGTGACCGACATTTTTATAGTTTTATTCTCTTCAAGCCTTTTCCGTTTCGAGTTAAAACGAGAAGAACTAAAGGCTGAATTAATTATGTTAATAAAGCTAGGCTTCTTTAGGAAGCTGCGAGGACAAGACCTTTTTTATAGGTGTCTTATAATATTATTTTGGTGATGAGCATAATTTGGTGTGAAGCAGATTGTGACGACATTTTGTTGCATTTTGATAATACATATGTATATGGTACATATAGTATACAGATGGAGGCATACGTTTGAGTTTTTGATGGTTGTGTTACATATGTATTATTTTATTATGTATTTGATCTTGTATAAAGAACATTTCTCAACGTTTTAATGTAGCAAAAACCAAGCTGAAAGTAATAACTTTGAAATTGACTGAAAATGATTGTAGATTTTTACTGTAGCCTAGTTAATAGTAATAAGTGACACTTTGCCTAAAGCTTAGATACTAGTTTGAAACAATTTATTTTTTATCTATAGATACACTTCTTTAATATAGATAGATTAACAAATTGGGCTAATATGAAGTTAGCTTTAAGATCAAACCTTCAAGCATATAAACCAACTAATAAAAATACTAAAAATTTGTTGCTGAGACAAGTCCTTGTAACCGGATTGTATTCTGATTGGAACATACTACCTATAAGGTCCGTACTTGCGTCAATGACTTTTATACGATCTCGCCTGATCTTGGAACTAATTAGAATTTTAATTTTATATTTTTACTCTTTTTAACAGCTTTGTATTCATTAACACGGCAAATGGTAAAAGTCAAATAAAAAAATATTTAAAACACTTTTCTTACTTCAGAACTTACTTTACTCACAATAGGTATATCTATGAACTTTTTAATTAACAACCCTTTTTCTACTTCATCGAATAATTACGTTTTGCTGTAGTTGGATAATTATAATTATGGTAATTAAGATACAAGCCATGGCAAAGACCATACTTTTCCATAACACAAGGTCTCCTGCCAAAAAACTTGTAAAACGTGAGTCAAAGTTACAAAACCTACTCACGTGTGTATTTTGCAATTATTTAAATTTACATTTTGATTTATTCACTGCAAGATTGTCTAGGAAATGTGAAGAGGAAATAATTACCTACTACTATATTATTATGTTTTCGTAGCATATTTTGATTAGTGGAGGTAATTATTCTATGAGTACCCCCGGGGGCCTCTGACATGGTGTAATATCTATTGTATTTGTATTGCAATAGTTCAAATCAAATCAAATCAAATATACTTTATTGTACACCAAATAAAAAAGAACATATTTAACATAAAGGTGGAAGGTAACCAGGGACATTGGGCGACCTTATCACTAAAGTGATCTCTTCCAGGTAACCTAGTTTGGACAACACTAGAGGAAATCCGTAAAGCTGGCGTACTTAACACAATATTAAATAATTTAAAAATAAAACACAATAACAAATATAACATTCAAAGTAAACAATATACAAACATACCTACTTACACACAAAACTACATATTATTGATATTTAAAGGAAATATATACATTGAAGGAAATCACACAAAAATAAAAGAAATCAGAACATATTTCAAGTAAAAAGACTTACACACACCAACTAACATCACAAAGTAGAAATGTAATGATTAAAAACCAAGCTCTGTAATATGGGCAAGGATTTAGCCTGCTTGATATTAAGAGGCAGGTCATTCCACAAGCGAACAGCTTGCACAGTGAAAGAGGAGTGATAGTAGAGATTGGGATGGCTAAACTCAGGAAATTTCAAGTGAAGGAAACGAGAAGAGCGCTGAGAATCGGAATGGGAGGCAGTGACAAAGGAAAGCCTTTCTTTTAGGTACAGAGGAGTGTAAGGATTGAAGAGGATTTTGTACAAGAGTGAGAGGATGTGTGCATTACGGCGAAGACGGATTGGTAACCATTTGAGCTTTTTTCGAAACTCAGAAATGTGGTCATATTTACGTAAACCAAATATAAACCTAATGCAGAAATTTTGAAGACGCTCGAGTTTAACGACAAACAAAACAGACAGAGAACAGACAGACAGAGAGTTATGACAAACAAGAACCTAATTAATTGATGGAACCTAATTTGATTTATTCTTCTTCTTATCTCATTTTACACGTATCAAACAAATATTATCTATGTATTTTATTATTTTCATAGTAATTGTTTTAATTATAACCTAAAATATTATCTCAATCGTTTCTGTTCTTTATGTTTTTCTGGCGGATTGACATAGTTTTGTTACTTTATTCCACTGCTGGGTATAGGCCTCTCTTTGCATGTTAAAACTGCTTCAATCTTATGTTGATCTCGTTAAAATATTATGTCGGACGTCTTAGATTGGTTTGAAAATTCTTTGCAATTAAAAGAGATCGCCTTCAGCGAAAAGGTCGTTATTTGTGGCACTATTTTAAATTTATTTTGATATGATTGTTTTGCATTGGTATTGTTTGTTTTACATTAATCTTATAATGTATCGCTGCAGGTGTAGGTCATAGTTTCGGTCCGCGGAGCGCTGAACGCATGAAATGTATACAGTGAACAAACGTACATACATACTCGTACATAGATACACAAACTATACCTACTCTTAATATACAGACAGATAGGAGTAATTAACTATGGAGTGATTGGTTGGTGCAAGGGATGGTTAGAGTTTATATTTAGAACTTAGTTAAAAATTAAGGGCTTTGGAATATGGTTTGAAATATGTAATTATTAAACTTTGCTCTAAATTTTTTTATGTGATCAGACTTAACGCCACATTAAAAAGCACCAGGTACGAGAACAGATTATGTTCGGGGAAACAAAGAACTGTAATTTATGGTAATAGTATCTTTAACATGGGCATACAAATTTATAATAAACTCCCATTGTCAATCAAAGAAGCCAACTCTTTGGGCATATTTAAGCACAAACTAAAAATGTTTTTGGTAGGAAAAGCCTATTACTCTATCAAATCTTTTCTTCTTGACCGTACCATCTGACTTATATAACTTTTCATATTGATTTTACAACAAATTTGTTTTTTGTAAATTATTTAATTTTATGGCAATTATAATTCCAGACATAAGCCCATATTACAGATATATTGACATTAGGTATACAATATTTATAGTGACATAAGTATATTTAAATTTAAGTTTTCAATGTTGTATATTATTTTAATTGTAATTTGCACGCCTTATGGGTGGAAGTATAGAGTTCCTATGTAATCTCACTACCATCAATTGTACCTATATTTCGCAATAAATATCTTTGACTTTGACTTGTCGTTTTAAAGAACTAACAATATTTGAGATTTTTTACTGATTTAATACTAGGAAGAAATAATAAAACTACGTCGAAGCATGTCCCCTGTACATAGCGATACAAACCTCAATACTTGCCCGCGGTCAATCTTCAAACATTGACTGCAAAAGTCCTAAACATGTTTTATCGCGACGACTTGTTTTTAAATCCAAATTATTTTTACAAAATAGTATATCGTTCTTAATCTGCCACGTGTAACACCTATTTTTTAGTGGGCTGGAGCACTTAGATTATCTTTAGGCTTTTCTAAAGATTTTCTAAGTGCCCCTTTTTGTAGTAGTTAGAAGTAGTATGTTTAGTTTTCCTTCACTTGTTTTTATATTTTTTTTGTAATCATATGATAAAATATATTTAAGAAACTTAATAAAAACTGAAGAGAAATAAATTTTACGAAAGGCCATTATTTATTTTATTTGAAACTGAACAAAACGTCATTTCAGTCCCAAACCTTAGAGTTCAAGCCACTATGTAAGTTGTCACGACATCATATGCAATAGACCCCTAGTTTTGGCATCAATTCGTTATCATTTTATATGTTAGACATGTCTCAATTCCGCTTGGTAAATCAGATATAAATATTGTATATTCTGTTAGTTCCGTCCCATCAGTCTCCATTATTGTAAACCAACTTAACCGGAAAGGTCACCAATATTTTTTTTTTCACATATGACAGCGAAGTATTTGAAAACGATTAAGTACTTTACTGTAAACTGAAGCAACACTGTGGTTGAAGGTTTGAAATGATCTTGAAAATAAGTCGGAATGCAGTATTGACAATTAGCAACAGTTTATTTTATCTGAGAGTTTATAGACCGACAAAGTTATACACACAGGCAGGTAAATCGAACCGTACTACCAGGCTATATTATTAAATTATATTATTTTTAGTTATAAGTCTAGATACAATTAAGTCTCTGTGTGTAGTAATAAACCACATCCACGTGACAGCTGATAATTTATCACACACTAACAATAACAAGTCAAGTTGAAGCCATAAATATTGTCACGTACTTACCTACTTAGGTGTAACTTAGCTTCACACGAGCTGCCAGCTTCTTTACAGAGAGATTTTTGAAAATATTAAACTCGAACACGTTTTCGTTAAAGTTTCATTTGATTTATCGCCAAGAAGGTTGTGATGAAGTTTTGGAGAAAAAAGTTTGATAAAATTTTGTGAAGCCTTGAAAATATTGACGGGATTTTCTGCTATCAAAGAATAATAAATAAATAAAATAAATAAATGTCATTTATTTCGTCCTTTTAGTCCATACACAAAACATACACAACTTGCAGAGAGAAATTATTAAACATAATAGAAGCAATTAGAAAACTAATAAAATAATTATTAATCAAGTCAATACTAATTAAATCAAATAACAGAAAAATGACAATTAATAAAATAAAATTAGATGATAAATGTCAACATCAAATTACTTTGTTGCCAACTAAGATTTTTTTATTAAAAAGGGTCATAAAACATGAATAATAAATGATTAACATTTTAAGTAAGGCTTAAACTTTCAAGAGATACAAAGAAAACCATATATTTAAACATCAATACACACAACTAAAAAAAAGTAAAGATTAGCGTCCTAATTGGTAGTCTTATCGCTAAGAGCTTTTTTAACATATAATTTTTTGAAAAACACAGCGCTCATTATTTGCATATGTAGTTTTCTTGAATTTTCTTTTATTTTTTTATATTTATGTTTTTCAAAATCGTTAAGCATCAGGTAACAAACCGAACATACAATCAAGGTTACTACCTCAGCTACTTCATCACTGTTGCAATAATACTAAATAAAACATTCACATTTGCTATCAAAAACAAGGCTAAGTAAATGAAGTTGGTGCTGAGTGAAGTGAGCTAAGCAAGTTAATGACTATCTACATATACGGTGACTGACCAGACAGACGGACATTACATAACGTAACTTGTGCTTAAGTATTTCAAGGTGATTTGCTTGTATCAGCGGTGCTCAAAGTTTGGATAAGTTAAGCTGAGTTTACAATTATTTTTTTAAATGTTGGCAGAAATGGCTAAAAAGCAATTACGTTTGTTATTTCAATTATTGTCACCCAATATTTTGACATGTGATACTTTTAAACCGTGTTTAATCGTTAGTAAAAAGATGACAGTAAACAAGCTCATCATGAAAAAATAATATTAATATTAAATAGAAAACAGACTCGTCGGTACTACAACAATGTTTATTTACATTTAACTGCAAGACACGTATCCATTACAAATCACAAGAAACGTGCTAACAACGCTCTGTATCAAAATCAAGATGTGTGCTTCATGTGTCAAGAAGTCAAGTGCTCTGCATTAAGTTGGTGCACGCATTACGCTATTCTTCTCTAAATAATAAGATACTATATAAGTGTTTGTGATTAGAAATAACATTACAGTGACTTTAACCTGTGGACAGTGTTTATATCATAATAATACTACAATTAACAAAAACATTACAATGAGAAATTGCAATGCATGCTCAAAACATATCTCCGTCAGGGAGCACCTTCCTTGCACAAAATGCAGGCTCAATTTTCACAACCTGTGCGTTAATATATCTCAAGAACATTTTTTCGCACACATGCAAGACTTGAAACGTACATGGATCTGTCCACAATGTCTGGGTACTAAGAGACGCATAATTAACGACGACACCTTCGTACTGAGCTCAACACTAAACGAGTCGCAAACTTCAATAGCCCAACAAATTATGGAAGATGACATCACCGTTTCTGGAAACACACTTAACTTAGACATTACTACTCCAGCACCAAATCAACCGGTAACCCTTGAACAAATCAGCGCCCTTTTAGACCAAAAACTAAACAGACACAATGAATCCCTATCGAGAAAAATGGAGGCTTTTTTAATGTCAATACAAGAAGAAACACACATAGCTTTAAATAAGCTTACACTCGAACTCGACCTACATAAACAAAACAGTGTTGAAACTCAAATGTTACTTCAGACAGAAATAAGAATAATAAATGAGAAAATAAATTACTTGGAAGAAGAAAATAAACATCTGAAGAAACAAATCTTAGATCTGAGTTTAAATGAACTACCTGAAAAAACAATCCCAACTAACACAGAAAACAACAAAAAAATTGTCTTATATGGATTTAAAGAATACAGGGAAAGCGAAGCTAACCTCCACAACCAATTAATATGTCTATTCCATGAGATCCAAAACGTCAACCTACAAGGATATATAGAGGATATCAAAAGAATTGGCAAAAAAGGATATAAACGACCACTAGTTATTGAGCTACTCAGCAAACGCATGACAAAATACATTCTACAACACAAACATGTTTTTAAAAACACTGGCTTTGCAGTATCAGAATATTTGGACAAAGATAAACTACAGAAAAGGAAAATGCTCATAGATATCCTTATAAATGAGCGAAACAAAGGCAGGCATGCTACCATACGTAACAATATTCTGTATATCGACGGAAAGGAGTTTATAGAAAATCCAGCGATAAGAGCACCCTCAAGGAATATAGAAGGTACACCTGAAATACTCCAAAATCAACCAATGACCGAAGACACAAATCCAAGCCCTACTAGTCAAACGAGACTCTACTCCCAAGTAGCTTCAAGTACTCACAAACCTAATACAAATAAGTACACCCCAGAAAATCAAGCTAACATGAACAATACCAACCAAGAAAGTTCACGCACAAACACCCCAGATAGCAGGATTAATGACTCAGGACTCCAAAGCAATAGATCTCATAGTAACACAGCCAAAAATCATACATTTCGTGGCAATCTTCCAAAACATGCAGAGTCTTAAAAACAAGACACATCTACTCGAAAGTGTCATAGAAGAAAACCCAAGTATAAATGCTATCTGCCTATCTGAGACATGGATAACCGACAAACAAAAAGGTTTAATCCAAATCCCTAATTACGTGTTTGCTGCTGGATTTTACAGAAAAACTTATTCCCGTGGCGGAGTTGCCATCCTAGCCAGAGATGGTGTTGAATACATAGAAAGAGCTGACATTCAAGAACTCTCTATTGAATTTATAGTCGAATGCTGTGCGTTAGAAATAGTAAAAGAAAATATGCTACTTATTACAGTTTATCGGTTAGATAGAGATATCGAATCATTTTTTATATTCATCCATAAATTAATGATAAAACTAAAACTACAAATCACTAAACACATTGTCATCACAGGGGATTTTAACTTAAACACTAATTATAGCAAATACCTCAAATACTATCAAAGATTAATTAATGTTATGCTCCAAAATAACTTCCATCAAAAAGTACACGAAAATACCAGAGACACAGAAAAATCATCATCTTGCATAGACCTCTTATTCACTAATAAAATAAATGACTGCAGTACTACAGTAAAAGATTATGGCATATCGGATCACAAAGCTATCTATTATTCTACACAATCAATCAACAACAACACCACCCACAAAACTAACTACATTTTCAAACGATATTTTACGCCTAAAAACATAAACTCATTCAAAACCGAACTTGGTAAAGTCATTTGGAGTGATCTATTATCAGAAACATTAAATATTAACGAAAACTACAATATATTTGATGAAAAACTTGGCGAAATCTTAAACAAAGCCATACCTATCAAAAAAGCAAAAATAAACAAACAATCTAAAAGAAATCATCTAACTAAAGGTATAAAAATCTCCTGTAAACATAAAAGACAATTACATATTCTAGTATTACATACAAAAAATAAAGTACTTAAACAGCATTACACAACTTACAAAAAACAACTAAAAAAATGTGTTAAAATATCAAACAGACTTTACTACGCAAAAACAATGAGAGAAGCCCAAAACAAAGTTAAAACTATGTGGAATATAATAAGAGAAAAAACGAATAAGCCCAAGAAGGAAAAACATTCCAATATAAATATAAAAATAAACAACATAAACACTAATGAGCCAAATATAGTCGCAAATGCGTTCAATGACTACTTTTCGTCAGTAGGTCAAACAGATCACAAATCAAATAAAGCAACTCAAACTCCTTACAATGAATCTATGACAATAAATTATAATATTTCCAGTAACTTAATGTATCTGCAGTATCTGAAAAAGAAGTTTGTAATATAATTAAAAGGCTAAATAATAAGCATAGCTGTGGAGTTGATGACATTCCACCATCACTAATCAAGCTGTGCATGGAAGAACTAACCCCCCCACTGACTAGATTAATAAATATGTCGATAAACCAAGAATGCTTTCCAGATCGCTTGAAAATTGCAAAAGTAAGACCCATATTAAAAAAAGGCGGGAAAAAGCTTGAAGTAAGCAATTATCGACCAATAGCTCTATTACCGGCCATATCCAAAATATTTGAGAGAGTCATTTCAAATAGGATATACAATTTTCTTGAAAAATACAAGCTCCTCGACGAAAACCAGTATGGCTTCCGGAAAAACTCATCGACAACGCTTGCCATGTTCAAATATACACAAGAAATTCTAGAGACTATAAAAAATAAACATATTGCCATCAGTATACTCCTAGATATGACAAAAGCATACGATAAAGTCTCACATAAAATACTTGTTAAGGACCTGTCAGATATTGGTATAAGAGGCAAACCATTAAACTGGCTAAGATCATACTTAGAAAACAGGATTCAGTTAGTCCAAATAGAACATCAATGCCCAGACACTGGACAAATTAAAACAATTCAATCGGAGATGAAAACAATCAATCATTCAATCCCCCAAGGCAGCGTCCTAGGATGTGTGCTCTTCCTTATTTACATTAACAAGTTGCCCAAATTACTAGATACACATTGCACACTATTTGCAGATGACATCTCTCTCATATTCAAATGCTCTCCAAGTACCAACTCTCAAATACATGCTAATATTATAAAAACTTTATCAACTATAAAATCATGGCTATCAGATCGAAACTTAGAAATAAACACACAAAAAAGTAAACTAATCCAATACTATTAGTTATATAAATGATTACTGTATTATATGACGTACCTATTGTAGCGCAATGTTATAAGGTCAATAAATATCTTTGAATCTTTGAATCTTTGAATCTTTACTTACCACACCAAAGGAAATCTATCGACCTAAACACATTATCAATGACTCTAGAAATGGATGAAATAAAGAAATGTCGATTCCTCGGAGTCAATATAGATACTAACATGAACTGGAAAGAACACATAGCAATACTAAAAACTAAAATGTCTCAATTCACCTATGCCCTCTCCATACTTAAAATCAATACAAATATCGAAACAGCATTAACAGCATATTACGCCTATGCTTTTGCCTGGCTACGCTACGGCGTAATACTGTGGGGAAACAGCACCGACGTTCAACAGTTATTCATTATGCAAAAAAAATGTATCCGAATAATAGTAAACATCAATATCAGTACCAGCTGCAGATCACACTTCAAAGAAAGAAAAATCCTAACATTGCCCTGTATTTACTTTTATGAAAATGCTGTCTTCGTCAGGAAAAATCTCAATCTTTACACAATAGACCCAAATCCACGCAGAACATTTAAAATAGTACTTCCGGAACCAATACTAGAAATATACAAGAAAGGGCCATACTACATGTCTATACGGATATACAATAAACTACCAAACTTCATAAAAAAAGAACAAAATATTAAAACTTTCCAAACTAAACTAAAACTATATTTTATACAGAAATGCTACTACACAATAGAAGACTATTTTAATGACGAAAATAAGGAACAGGATATAAAAATGATCTCAATGTAAAGTAGATTAATAATAGATAATATAAGAAAATATTGTACGCATACATACTAGTTTAAGTTTAAGATTTGAAAATTTATATTAAGTTTTTGATCTTAGAATATTTAGTTTTAATCTTAGCAACGCCCTAATTCCCCTCTGAACAGGGTAAATGTAAATAGGTACATTTAATGCTAATAAAGAAATTGAAATTTAATAAAACTGAACAAGTTCTGCAAGAGGCATCCCCATTATTTATACAATGTTAGTATACATTACTTATCATATATTATTAATTTACACGTTTTATTATATCCATGATGTGACTAGATTTTATAGCACATTCCAGTCAGATCACCTGATACGATAGTTTTAATGAAACCAGTTTCAGATTTAGTCATTTTAGCCATCTTGTAAGCTTATTGCATTTTTGAAGCGCTTAGCTAACGGATGCAATCGCATGTGATTACCAATGTTAAGCAAAGGTCGACGCGGTCGGCCTTTAGATGGGTGACCGAAAAGTGGACATTTTGGGCGCTTCCGTGTTTCGGACGACACGTTAAATTTTACGTCCCTGCTGTTTGTCTAGTACGGTAGTCGTTAAGCCATCTCAGAGGCCCTTAGGGTGGCTTGATGAACTCTCGACACCAGAGTTGGCCACTCTCATTCCATAAAAAGAGGATTGCTTTTATTAAATTATGTCAGTCTGTTAAGTTTGAGAATCTCTGCGCGAATTCGATTATACTGGTAAATAGTACTGTTCCCAGCTATGAGTATGCAGTGGCCCAGCGACTGCCAGGCTACCTTGTAACTACATACAGATGTGTCATTCATAAGGATTTTTACCATTTTCATCGGTAGGTTTAACCTAGGCTATATGCTTTATTAATGTATTCCTATATCTATAGTTATATGGTCGTTATACAACCCGGTACGTTGGATTATTATGTTCATACTGTCTATATTATCAAACAAACAGAAATACATTATGTATCAAAACCTCTCGGAGCGCTTGGTTGACGCGACGCGTGACAAAAATGCTGGTCTTTTTCTGGTTCAACGTATCAGCATTGCCATCCAGCGTGGTAATGCGGCCAGTATGCTGGGCACGCTGCCCTCTGGCATTGCGCTGGAGCACATAGACTATCTTTAGGCTTTCTTAAGATTTTTTATTTGCCCTTTTTATGTTGTAGTTTAGTTTTAACAGTATGTTTAGTTTTCCTTCCCTTGTTTTTATGTATTATTATTGTAAATGAAGAATTTCTATCAAGCATACATTCTTGAATATACTTATGTATGTTATCCAATACCCGCATATATCCACGGTGCCTAGTATATAGTAAACGTACAAGTCTGTCAAGTTCCCAATTCCCTCACCACTCCATTTGAAAAGCTCTAACGTTATGATACGAAACGAGCTTTTAGCACCCAGCTTTACTTGTGCGGCTTAGCAATGTTTATACTTAAAAATGGAAGTTAGAATTTCTATAAATGCATTTGTTGTTGGGAACAACAACAAATGCATTTAACTGTATTTATCAAAACAAAGGATTTAAAACTAATTTAAGTATCAATTATATTTTCATGCTTTCGATATTATTTTAAGTTAATGCTAATACTAATGCTAATATAATGTTAAACTTATGGTTGCTTATCCAAACTTCTTTTGATTGCATTTGGGCTGTATATGTTTGTGGTTGGGTAAATTTTGTAGATAAAATATTGTCAGTTACATTTTTATATATAACGATATTCTCACAACCTGCGTATTCTCCTCACGTTTCTGATTACGACTAAATAAATCGGAAAAGGAAAAATAATAACGAAATAAAACGAATAAAACGCCTCCAAGTGAGTACCTTACTGTATAAAGAAGCGAGCGGCGAGATGAATTGCAATGAGAGAGGAATTGGAAATGAATTGATAACGTTTGGACAACGATAAAAGCATTTTCATAAAAGTTTTAGGTATGTGATACTATTGGGAGCTCGTGGCTTCACTCGCATTAAGAAGTAAAACTTGCATCCCTATTTCACCCCTATAAAAGTGGTGTTTCCAAAAATCCTTTCTAAGCCGGATTTCAGCCCGATCCGTCCATTGGCTTGGCTTGGCCTGGCCTTGATAGATCACTATGTCAGTCAGTTTGTCAGTCACCTTTGAGTTTTATATATTTAGAAATGACACCAACAAATGTGATATTTGCACCCTTGAACACTTTAAAGTGTCTAAAATAAATTCACATTTCTTAGTGAATACGCTTTGGAGTTGACTATAGTAGAATAGAATAGAAAATTACGTCTGAGGTTAAGCATTGCTGCAGTCGAGGGTGTAACACGCTTACCTAGAAGGTACCTATTAACTCTATATTAGAAAACCCTTACTTATAGTTAATAGAAAACATACAATTGATAATTACGGAATACCACATTAAATAAAGTTAAATTAGTATCTTTATTATATGTAGCAAATTGCCTGACTTTCTGTTACCACGCACAATAATCCAGCAATCTTTAAAACGAGAGTGAATCGGTTCTTATCGGGTTAGCGCGCTCTTTTGTAGGCCATAGCTATAGCTTACCATCAAGCATACTATGGTCAAGTGCAAACCTAGATAAAAAAAACTCCTATTATATCGACGTCATTATTACCTATGTAACACAGTCCTACGTCATTCAAAGTCACACAAGTCCTAGAAAATACCTTGGGTTTATACAATTCTGAATCATTGTATCATAAGCTATGTTATTTATTCAGAATATTAGTATAATGTGTAGCTATTGACTCGGCCAGCTTAACCGGAAATATCACTGTGGTTATTTTCCATTTTATCTTTGTTGTAAGGCTGCGAATAAATAATGTTGTAGAATTGTAACTCTTACAAATGACGCGTCAAAAATGCTTCAATATTTCATCTCTAGCACAACATACCACTCGCACACAAACACACAAAGCTTGTTCGTAAGTGGTTGAGATGCCGGAAAAAGCAGAATGCTTGGTTGTTTTAAATCTTTTTTTACGGACTTTCATAATTAATTGTCAATCCCAATGCTTGGTCGCAGTTAATCGCTAAGGGTTAAACCCCGCCCACCAACTCAACCGCGTTAGTAGCGGTTGACCATGTCGTATTTATGTTGGGTCAGTTACGTTTCAATGGTACCAATAATTCGTAGTTTTAAAGGTTATTTTTACATTGTTTGAAGTAATGGGCGGTGATAGGTTATATTTAAAAGAGCATTAAATTGTTTATAGGCGGTAGAAATTATATTTTCCTGTACTTTAAGACTATTCTATTCAAAATGAACACAAATCACTTTCATTTCTGATTGTGTACTTCTTAATCCAAGACAAACGTAGTCTGTGCTAATACTGCCTTGTTTAATATCAAATTAATTAATTCTGCGGGGAGTAACTAACTACCCTCAGTAATGATATATATAGGTATGTATTAGGTGTATACAACGTAGGAGCAGACAAACTATGTTATTCAGTCAAGTCTAAAGATCAGCATAAAGTCAATTCCCACTTTATACAGTTGAATGATCATCTCTAAGAAATAATAAATATTTAGTAATAAATACTCGGCGGTTTGACGGAAAAATATTGTTATTTAATTGAGTGATTAGTCACAATGAATTCCAGCATTTCTGTTAATTGATGTACAATTAATTAATTGCCGCCTGTGAATAGGTAATTACTATTTATTTGATTTTTAGAGCTATGTTGTACTGACGTACGTTGTGAATCTGTTTTTGAGAAAAATTACCTTTAATAGTGATCATAAAATTTAAAATGCAATTTTAATATATTACATGGTGTTATAGTGTAGTGTTATACGTGTTTTGCTTGGTATTGGAATATCTTATAAAATATTACCTACTATTTTATTCATCTTCAAAAGCAATAGAATACTCGTAGAATACCTTACTTTTCATTGTCTTATCATAGTTTTCATGTTTGTGTGGTTCTTCCGAAAAACTTCGTTTAAATAAAACGAAAATTTACTTTGTTTTACAAAATGTCTAAGAAGCGTGGTTCGCGAGTGTCTTGGGATCAATCCTGTAGTGATACAGAACTGTATGAGGTTTCTTCTATAGGGTAAGGAGTTACATTTTGTCTATATTTTATGACCAATAAAATGAATGGAAATGGAATCTAAAAAGTACAATGAAAAGAAATTGTTTTCATTCTGTCTTAACATATCGAAATAACGGAATAATTTCTAAAAAACTAATTGAGATGTAATATATATTGTAGTTTTGGTTCCGCTAGAGGGCGCGACATGTAAACATCAGCTCCGCGTCAAATATATCGCAAAAATAAAAATATTGGACTAATTAGTGCGCAAATAGTGTTGTTTAGTGTAAAAAGTGATAATAAACATTATATTGTGTAGACAAAACATTAAAACAGTGCAATAAAAAGATATTTGTGAATTTTGTAGACAATATAAATCATACAAATAAGGACCCAAAAACAAGTATTTGGACAGAATTGACACTAAAATATCCCATGCAAACGGAACAGCGAACCAATAGTGCATAAAAATTAAACTAAAATAGAAAAACAAGTGAAATAAATCCAAAAACAGTGAAAACAATAGACACTTTATAGTGGTTTCATTCTACGGTCATTCCTGCAAATCAATGACAATAAATACTACCCACTTTCAACCAGCAAAGGAATAAAAATAAGTTAAAGACGCCTGCTAAATTAGAATCAACTGTCAAGAGCCGCGGTAGCGTAGTGGCACAAGGCACGACTCCGGAACCGGCGGATTACTATCAAGGTGGAACGAATCCCAGTTATACCAAATCGTCTTATTGCTACTTTAATTTTGAAAACATCGTAAATTAATATATTTGTTTATGAATATAATTATTAATCTTTTATATTTATTTATTTTCATTAATATATATATTAATCTTTTCTAAAGATTTTCTAAGTGCCCCTTTTTGTAGTAGTTAGAAGTAGTATGTTTAGTTTTCCTTCACTTGTTTTTATATTTTATTATTGTAAATAAAACTACTTTTAACTAAATTAAAAAAAAAATTTGGACATATATAAGCACCCAATTTTGCCATTAAAACAATTTCTGTCTAATTTAAAGGACATTTTGGTAGCAATTTTTCACAAAAAACATTTTAATAAAGTCAATATGTCAGAACAATGCAATATGATGCAAATGCTTCAGAACTTGAGAGTACAAACTAATGAGGACGGTCAAAACAATTTAAAAAATGTAGAAGACAGGATTTATAAGAAAATAGACGATGAGTTTAAAACAGTAAGGAAAGACCTCAGAAATATACAAGAAACTCAAGAAACACACGAAAGAAGACTGGATGAATTTGATAGAAGACTTAGGAGCAGAAATTTAATATATTTTGGCATACCTGAGAATGAACGCAGTTACATAGATTTGGAAAATTTAGTAGTAAACATTGTCACAGAATTAGGGGTTGAGTGTGAAAAGCGAGACTTGGAGTATGTGGGCCGAATAGGCCAAAATAACAATAATACTAGACCCATAAGAGTAACTTTAACTACATTTGGAAAAAAAGTTACCATACTACAAAACAAACACAAAAATAACGATCAAACATGGTACATCAAAAAAGACTACCCACCGAAAGTTCTAGAGAAAAGAAAATCACTACAAGATGAGCTAAAGAAGATGAAGGATCAGGGAATAAACGCGGTTTTAAAATATGATAAAATAGTTACACTGAGAAACATCACACATATTCAACGTCACATAATCAAAAATCCACAACAAAAGACAACATTCCAAGACGCCAGAGCAAAAAGAACAAAATAAAGACCAGAAGTACATACACCAGACCAAGAAAAACAAGCCTACAAATGACATAACCTCATATCTATCTGGTGCCAAGATATCATCACCAAAGCAAACGGAAACACATAGCCCAGGAACCGGCAAGAAAATAAGAACCAGTTCAAAAAACTAATTAAAAATAATCTTCCTCCAAGCCGGCTGCACCGTGGAGGAGTAGACCAACACCCGCCAGCCGGCTGGTCACCGTGGAGGAGTAGACCAACACCCTCCAGACTCACAATAACATTGAACTTAATAATGTACCCTGACTGTCAACAGTGATACAGTGTCTGGAGGAGGCCTACGCTATTCCAGCGACTATTACTCAAATATATTTGACAGTACCTACCTTAAAATTTTATTTTATTTGTACTTAGTTATGATAATATTTGTAGGTATGTACTTAGGTCGTAAGTTCATATTTAAATGTATATTATCATGTTTTTTATTATATTAGTTTATCTATCTTTCCATTCCATACAACTGTAACATTCAAAAATAAATTGGTAATATAAACATATATAAGCATTGTGGGTAAAATATACCAGATATAGTGTATGTGCAGGATTAAGTCTACTTTCTCTTTTTGTTTTTATTATATAGCAATTGTAAAGTTATCACTTGTATATTTCTTATATTCATTCCATATAAAACATAGACACAAGTAGGCAAACAAAAATGAAGAACTTCTTATAAAACTTTGACTACATAAAATAAATGGTTACCCATATGACTATCATAGTTGTGTTGAAATGCATTTGTACATTGTTAAGAAAATATAATCGGAATGCAGAATTAAAATATGAAAATCCTAAGACTGTACTTACTTTGCTAATATAATGTGTGTCAAAATAAAATCAGAAGTATTGTATTTACATAGTTACCTATATGAATTATTTTATGTGTATATTATGTACTATGCTGGTAAATATATGTCTGCTATCAATAAAATCTAAATTTTTGTACTTACCTAAACTTAAACCAAAAATTGTATATAAAACTTATATAAATTCTTAAATACACATTGTATAATATGTCATAAAGAATATACTTACTCAAATGGTTCTCAATATAATGTACATTACCTACTTATTTTGTAACTATTCCTTAACGAGTAATAGAAATAGAGGCTTTTTTATTTTATTTATTTTATTTATATATTGTAGTTTAAACAGGTATTTCTTAACTAAGGCTAAATAAGACTCACTTGTTTTATGTATGTATTATTATATATTTTCTTGCACAACCACATTGTTTTTAATAAATACAAATCAATATCTCCTTTTTTTCAAACATAGGTATAATACGCCATATTATTCGTTGCAAAGATGTTTTCCGTGTTGTTGTTAAAGAGACGCTATAAATACATATTTTATTTGCGACTGACATTACTCCGGAAAAGCCTTCCGCCTCAGCTATATATACCTGTATGTGTCTGTAAAAATATGATATATTGACGTGTAGGAAAAAATATATATTTGTGTTTGTGAATTTGACAATCAAATGCCGACGCACGGTGACGTTTTTATTTGGTAACGAAACCGCCAGAAGTTATTAGATCAAAAATTACAATATTTCACTTCAGTTATTTCTGAATTTTTACCATCAGAAGAACCTATTAGATTTTATTTGTGACAATTGCTTTTATATACTTGCGTTTGTATCCACGAATATATACAACATATAACTAGGTCCAAACTTGTTTTGAATCTGCATACACACTCACTTTATGAAATGTCACCTTGATAGTAGGCGGTAATTGCGGTCCAAGATCGATGAATAATATTACAATGAAATAGTTATTTAATCTAACAAGATATTTTTCTTTATCCACAGACTAAAAATGCCGGCCTACGACAATGAAGGGGCCACGATCTCAATGGAAGACGTGCGAGAACCAGAAGGTCCTATCACCATCAGCACCATAGAAGAAGAACTCATCGCCAGAAGAAACCGCATGTTCAAGCAACAGAAGTCCACCGTGGCTTCTAGAAAAGAACAAGCGGTCTGCGTCAGAAGAGCACACAAAAGATATGGACCGGCCAAGAACCCGAATATTATTCTGGATGGGCTGAATATGACAGTTCCTAAAGGCGCAATGTGAGTTGGAAAAAGTTTGCTTTCTTGTCGACTTTGGAACTCTTTGGTTGACGGTTGGAAAGTTTTTATACTGAATGTAGCTTTAAGTGTTAAGGGTTTCAACTCGTTTTTTGTCACAAATTCAACCTATTGTGTTCCTTTAACCTTAGCATATCGGAAACTTAAATAATTCAGTGCTCATAAATTCCCTGTTTGTTTGTATTCGTTACTAACGCTTGAACAAGTCCAATTTAGTTCAGCTTATTTATTTTTACATATTTGTTATAATTAATCACTTAGGCGTGAAAAAACTAAAGATATTTAAATAAAATTAACGAGAAAATAATATCTATAAATTAAGAAAGATTTCTGTGTTATTTTACTGGCTTTATATACAAATCAGAAGTACTAATTAAATATCCTGGCTTTCACACCGCATCACAAAGAGAGGAAGCTTCTAATGAACCAACATTATAGCGACAATTTTTACCTGAATTTCCTTGTGACATTAGACGCCGAAAGCCGCTATCTTTTCAGTAAAGCTAACAAAGAGGTAAAACACCAACGTAATGAAACCTCTTTTGACTTTGTGCTGCGAAAAAACGCAAAATGGAGCTGAAAAGGCGGGAAATTAATTTATATTTTTTAATGACATTTATATCCGGTACCTTTATATTTTGTACGTATTTTATTTTGGCACTTGCGAGTTAACGATGATGCACAAAAAGAAACAAAAGACAATCATCAAGCAAGACATCACAAAAGCATGTTTTTTGGAGGAAACTAAATAGCATTTATGTTTTAAAGTAATTCAAGTGTAATTTAATGACATTAGCGGGCGTTAGCCTTGGATTTTATTACTGCGTGTTTTTTTAAATAACTGCATAAACTATAAACTCAAATAGGCATTTGTCTGAATCTGGCTTTTTATAGCTATACAAACTTGTTATTATGTGCTATATTAAACTAATTTTATTTTACTTGAGCTCGAGATTTGTAACGACTAATATGATAAGTATTTATACAATGCCATATAAACCTATATAGCACAATGACAGCATCGTTTTCAAAAGGATAATGTATACATATGTAGGTATGATTTAATTTAACCGAATACTTAATAGGTACCTGAAATAATATAAATCGCTAAAAAGGGCACCAAGTTGCATTAAACGTGTAAAACATACACAAAATGATGTTTGCACAATATAAAGAAAAGCCTTGATTAATATTTGTTACTAGCAATTTTTATCAAATTGCGTAGGTTTGTTCGGAAGGCGTTGATATGATGCAATAAAGCGTTTGCTTCGTGTGGGGCTAGATGGCGCTGTGTATAGTGTCCCGGAATATTTATATTTTTTTTATTGTATAACAAAAAGATTGAATAGCATGCACTTCTATTCTCTGATAATTCTATAATCTAATTCAGGCGTTGAAATGATGCATTGTACCTATAACTTAAATATTCAGTAGCACATAATTCTAACATGTGAACCCGCTCCTCCCATGTTCCAGCTACGGCCTCCTCGGCGCGTCAGGGTGCGGCAAGACGACCCTCCTGTCGTGCATCGTGGGGCGGCGCCGCCTCAACTCCGGCGAGATCTGGGTGCTCGGCGGCAAGCCGGGCAGCCCTGGCAGCGGCGTGCCCGGACCGCGCATCGGGTATATGCCACAGGTATACTATAAACAAACGACTAAATAAATTAAATATTTGCAAATGGGTAGGAGGTGAAAATAGGACCTACATGCCCAGTACCTATTTCAGGGCGAGTGTAACTTATTTTTCATCCTAAAAAACGCACAAAAAATATATTTTCAAACAACAACACCAAAATAAGTAATCATATACTCGTCTTTGTCCTTTTGAGTCGTATTTTAAAAATGTAGTTACATAAATACTAAATATACGTTGCAATATACCTATATGCATATAACTTTGATAAGACCATAAAATATACACCCCCATTAATTATATTAACTGACATTTATTCCTTTATTTTAATTTTATTTGATTTATTCTATATCTTTGGTGATTACATACGAATAACTTGCTCGGTTTCAGCGCCGGTTTCTTGTGATAATATTTTGAGACCGCCCTATCAATACAGTTTACATAATAGATTAACAACGTATGACACCAACCCAACAGTTTAGTAGATTTACACAACTATTTCGATCACATGTTGGAAGGGGTAAGAAATAGGTTAAGGTGTCGTGACAAAGGTGGATTTACGTACAAATTTATGGATAAAAACATAAAAATAAAACCAAAAAAATGTTTTAATATAAGGAAACAAATTAAGAAGCAATGTGGCTAGCATATATATAAAATGAATAAAGTACATAAAATAATGTCATATTGAATATTAAATCAATAAAAAAATTAAGACAAGTTAAAAATAAGCAGCTACAATATCGAGCTTAACGTTTAAAAATTTATACGTAGGCTACATCTGAAAATAATTCTTACAGCATCTTGTGGCGCCACTTTATTCAGTAACTATGTATGAAAAAAGTATATCCGCGTAAATTTTCCCTTCATAAGTGCACCTTATCAGTTAAGGCGCAATAGAGCAGTTAAGGATGCGTATCATTTAAGACGAGCTATATCTGAAGTCGGGCCCGTTTATCACATGTGTCAATTGTTCGCCAAACATTAATTACCCTATCTTCCAACAATATAGGTTATTCGCTAACGCAATTAACTCGTTATACTACGTATCCATTAATCTTATAGAACAATTTACATGGAATAATATTTTGGTAGGTAGTCGGTTTTAGAATAGCACAATGGGATGCAGTTGTTGAGGTTCTAAAAATTTTGTGGAAAATTATATTCTATCTTTCACATAACGGCAGAAGCTGTAAAATATTGATGTTATTATCATTTTCCTCGTTCTCCTTAATCATATTCCTCATTTTAATGTCTTTGTTGTCCGTAATAATATTTTATGTTTTTAATGAGGTTCGGAACTCCCTGTAAAATTAATGCATTGCAGGAACATACATAGTTTGTTTCTCTTGGGCAGATACATTGCTATGGGCGTCCAGGTTCTTCTTCTTACACAGAAGATAATATTCTTAGATTATGTGGTCTTGAGGACCAAAAACATGGCGATTTCCTCACGATATTTCCTTTTACAGCTAAGCTAGTATGAATCCACACATAATTAATAGTTGAACACAAGTCATTGGTGTAGTACCAGGGAGCGTTGGAATCAGACTATAAATCAGACGCTTCCAGCGAGCCATATATTTTTAATCAGTTCCCAGATGATGATAATGTTTCTAGTTTTAGGCATGCACGCTCCATCTTAAGCCGCAGCTGTTGCTTACAATCAGACAAACTATGGTCAAATAAAACTCCCTCTCAGTTAAAAAAAAACCTAAACACGTAAATCAATAAAGTCTAACTATAGTGTTGACTGGATTGAAATCAAGGCACTACAGGTAGGTACTTAGTTTTAAGCACACAATCATTCTTTAATTTAAAGAGTTTTCGTTTGGGAAGATTGTTGCTGTGTTGTGCAAAGTTTGCTCAATGTAAAACCACACTAACTCATAACTTTTCTCCTATTACAACTAGCTTTGTTGTTGTTTATTAGAAATAACTGGACATCATCACACAGGTGATGACCTAGTTTGATGTCCAGGGTTCACCAACTATTGTAGGTATAGTCATAAGTAATATCTCATAGTATTTTTTTTAAAATGTTCACTACTGCTCGACTTACCTGTTTCTTTCTAATAAGATCAAATAAAAGTTTTTTTATTAATATTAATAACGTATAAACCTTAGCTACTGTTTCCCACACCCCCACGTTGATATTCGACGCGGCAGTACAGTGGTGGCGGCGGAGTGAATATTATAACCTAGTTACTGCTTATTTATGAAGCAGCCGTTATTCAAACAATGCGAGAGTACATTACAGTATATTCTACTAACGATATAATTAGAAGGCCATTCATACTGTGGCTGGGATCCCTTAGTACAAGAAATATTTTTTTATTAGATTTGATAAGCATTAGCAAAAATATACTTAGATAATTTTTTTTTAATGAAATGGCAGATCTACTCCAGTATAAGCATACCACAATGATGCTTGTGCGGATGAAGCTTGAGTTGCTTGTCAAATGCTCGAATATCAGGCACAAATAAACTCATCATAAAATTATCGCCTTAAAACATAAGAAAATTGCACATAATTAATGTAAATACATTCGTTGTAAGTACCTTGAGATTTACTATGTATCTATCTTAGAAATTCTAGCATAAAACAATTGTGCGACTTAATTTTGAGTGCTTAATGTTTTTCCGTATCATATCAGTAATTTGCTTTATAATTGTGAAGATAAACTAAACAGAAGGTTTTCTGTACTAACAAGATATGCATAAAATGTGTAAATACCAACATATATCTACATTAAGTATCTTACAAACTGTCTCCAATATGAATTACCGCGTGATTACCGCGCAGGCCAACTCCCCGCGACACCTCCTTCCTGAAGGCTATACTTATCAATATATTCATAACTTCCTATATTTATGTCAATTAATATTCTATACTAGTAAATATCCGTGGATTTGATCGCGTTGTTTCGAAGTAAAATGTAATCAATGTTACTCCCAGGACCTCATACTACCTCCACACCAAAAATCGTTATGATCCGTTCCGACACACGACACGTGATGCACGACAGACAGAAAGTCTAAAAACTGTTGGAACGTACTTTAAGTTTATTTACAAACGTTTTTTTTATAATTATCTTCATTTATTTATTTAAGTAAGCCTTACGCTTGCCCACAACTCGCCTGATGTTATGCACTGTACGGTCTCTATAACTTAATTATAGCTTGAGTTATTTACTTTGTTAATCAACATTATTAATAGCTGAGTTATTTTAGCTGGTGTTTGTGTTCCAATTGGGCCGCCTCTAGAATGTAAGCAAGGACATAAACAAGCTTTAAGCCTTTGTAAATAGCAAACGTATAATATTACAGTATTGATAGGCTGTAAGTTAGGTTTAAAGATATATGTATGTTATGTTTATGTTTTTTCTAGTTATGGCTATGATTACTAAATTATGTCTGATTTGGTTCTTAACAATTGTATGTGGTTTGATATATAAATAAGCCAATGTTCTAATCGAGACACTATAATTATTGTCTCCGTACCGCTATTCACTACTTGTATGATTTATTGAAATTACTTATGTAAATCATGAAATTAATCCAAATAAGAACAATACATTTTTTACCGAAAAGCAATGAGAATAAAATGATTTAAATCAAACGAAGCCAGTGTCGATGATATAACAGCAAATATTGCTAGAAAAGGACATTTACATAAAATGAGCTTTTCCGAGTCGCGGCGGCAACTTGCGACCAGCGTGGACAACGACAACACAACACGGAGACAACTATTTCAAATGCAATGAAGAGATACCGCTACATTTATGTAGGTTTTTTATATTATCTTAGCTAAGTAAATACTAGTTTTTTATCCTATATTCTTTTGTAAGCAGTCAGATATTTATTATGGCCTAATTTATTAGCATTTGTAATTGGCCTGTATAAAAGTCTACCGTGTCTTTACGTGAGCGAGTTATTGCAGTAATCCGCGAACTAGCGAAACTAACCATCGAGCGATCTTTATAGCAAGAGTTAATTCGTTCTTTCTGGGTAAGCACGCTTCATTATATTTTTAACCGATATCTTATAAAAGCAGATATGTGTTAATATTTTGACTTTTTATTTATTCGTATGGCATTATCAAGTAGGCTACATAGGTATATAGACTGCTCAGCCAGTTGGCTGCGTCGGTGGAAGATCGAACAAATCTCCGAATATTAGACTGTTTAGATATCTTCGAATTACATTCCCAACGTTTCCTTGAACATATGACGTGGGTCAGGCAGGTAGCGTCTACACGAGCGTGAACTTACGGCGAGTGTTAGTAATAACGTTGTGATCCTTTATTCGGATTTCGGGGTATTATAGTCGTGTTGTAGTGCCTGCTTTCATTAAGATCTAGGAGATTGAAACTTATTTCAGTTCAAAATGTAAGCTTATATATTGACCCATAAAACAGACACAAGAAGGAGTTTTAATTTAAGATACAAAAATGATAGTAAAATAACTTAAAAACGACCATTACCTACATACAACATTATTTCTAATTTTATGAGTACTTGGGAAAAAATCCAACCTTTAACTTTTATAATAATTTAACAATGTATCAGTCACCCAACCCACAGAAACACTTCTTAAAAATGAAGCTCGTGAAAACAGTGTCTCTTCCAAGGAAGTATCTGTCAGATTTCCCTGTTATTAATAATGCAAGGGCGGCGTCTGAATTATTTCCGCCAAAAATTAACTCGACGGTAGATATGCTAATTGCAAGTAGGAGTGACTTATTCAGGGCTCTAAAGAACTTACATTGTTATTGAAATAGAATTGTGTTTGTTCTTCTGCGATTTTTTGCAACGTTTAGAATGTGTCACCGCGGACAGTTTTTGTGATGGGTCACCATCTAAAAAAGTGGAATTTGTTACAAAGATTTAGAGCAAAAATTGCAATTAAAAATGTGGCCGATGTCCAGTTTCACAAACGAAACATTTGCACAAACTTTCTTATTTACTTTAGTGTGATTGCAATAAAGTTTATCGATTTCAACAAAATATGGTAGTTGCTAAGTCATATTAAAAATTTTAAGCTTAGTAAGCTATTGTCACTAGAGTTGGCCTTTCTAATGCGATAAGAAGACTAGAATAGGGAATAGAATAGTGCTGTGGTAGAGTCAAACGTATAAACCAGGTTTAAACAGAATATATGCCTGGGATTATTCGACTCGCAGCTTACGTTAGACCAAAGGTTTGGTAAATCTACGTACAGGTTTCGACAAAGAGAATATATGAAATGTGTTTTGTGACTAAGAGCTCCGTTGATATCCTTAAACATAGTATGTTATGTACCTAACTATCAAACCGCAAATATTTTGTAACAGACGTGTTACAAAATAAAATATTTATATAGACCAGACTTTACTATTTATTTAGCTTCAACTGCCAACAGCGCTTACAGTTTCCCAACGCGTGGTGTGGGCCAATCTAGTGCTCTCGTGGACGTGGTTTTATGCGATACAGCAGATTTTTATACAATAGCATCATATTGAGAAGCAAGCTGTAACGCCTGACTGATAAAAGCGAGCAACGCATGTCAAAAACAGGCTACCAAGAAAACGATTACTATTATTGATCGAAATCAAGCAATATGATAAAGATAAAGCTTTATTTATTTGCCAGATGTAGTTTGTTACATGATGGTAGGTGATAAAATATCAAATACCTATTAGAACCATACATCTCAACCATTACTGGTGTGCAAATCAGACATAATAGGTATACAAATATGAAGCTCAATTATCTATGTTATGCAATTTCGCAGCTCAATTTTGAATCAATGATTTTATTATCAAATTGTAAGCACTAAAACGCGGGAAATTAAGTACTAATTGTTATATATCGTATTGACAGATGTCATAGTATTATGTATCTACCCCCTTAAGCAGTTACTAAGTGTTGCTTATCATCTACCCGACATAAATAAACCAGTCTCAATACAAATGGCGTTTGACTGCGACATACACTCCCTAATTACGGACAAACTATTGGCGACGAGGAGCTTACGGACCGTGAAAGTGTTGTTTACGTGTGCAGTTGAGTGTTGAGACTCAGAGAAATAATGAATCTCCACCAGATACAGGAATTCAAGTTGAATGTGGACCGGTGGTCGACTTACGTCACTCGAGTGCGGGTGCTGCTCGAAGTAAGTGAAGTGAAACTTGCCGAATATTCAAAATATCTAGTGGCTGTGGTCGGAACGGAGACACTAGATTTGATGATTGATTTATGTTTTCCTGAAAGCCCGAGAAAGTAAAATTTGAGACTCTGATGAAACTGGTGGATGATCATTTAGCCCCGAAGAGAATCGCTGAAAGAATGCTGTTTAGAACTTGCAGACAAACGGAGTCGCATACTGTGGCGGAATATCTGGCGCAGTTAAAAAAATGCAGCAAAACTTGTGCGTTCGCTTCATCGGATATATTGAAGGAGAATCTCCGAGATCAGTTCGTGTACGGCCTGATTAGTGACGAAATACAACAACGGCTGCTCATAGAAATGAACCAGTCGTTCGAGCAGTCGAATTGGCGTTGTCACTCGAGGCAGCGGGCAGGGACGCGCAAGCAGCTAGTTCGGCAAGCAGCGGTGGTGGAGCGAGCACCGACATGGTGCATGCGGTCGGCGGGGGCGCCGGCCGCCCGAAGGGGACATACAGCGGCGGCGTAAGCCGCGGGTACAGCGGCGGAGCGAGCCGCGGGTGCGGAGGCGGCCGGGGGGCCGCGCACCAGGCGCAGGGCAGCGGAGCCCGCGCCGCGGGCAGGGGCCGGGGCTGGTCCGGAGCGCCCGCACAACACCAGGGCGCAGCGTGCTACCGATGTGGGCGGGCGCACCCCGCGCACAGCTGCAGGTTCGCCAGGGTCGTCTGCTATGTGTGCGGGACCACGGGGCACATAGCAAAGGTGTGCCGCGAGAGGCGATGCGGCGACGTCAGGAATGTAGAAGATAACCCGAGTCTACCGACGTCGAGCGAAGGTGAAGAAGAGGACGATTGCGTGTACCACATAGGCGGGGAAGAGGACGAGCACTGGATGGTGCCAGTCAAGGTCAACGACGTCCCCGTCAGCATGGAGGGCGACACCGGAGCAGGTGGCACTATTATTAAGAAGAGTACGTATCGTGAACATTTTAGTTACATGGAGTTACGCCCGCGCAAATCTAAGTTAAGAATGTATAACGGCGATTATGTTACCTCATTAGGGAAATTTGTGTGTGAAGCTACTTGTAATAACAAGACAGTGAATGGATTAACGTTAGTAGTTATAGATAACGTGCACAGTAATCCTATAATGGGTCGAGATTGGATGCGCGCGGTCGGTATAAAGTATCCTACTGAAACGTACTCGCCGTCCAATCGACCGATTTGTTATTGAATAAACTAAGTTTACGCTGTGTGAATATAGTGCATATTTTATTCGATTTGTATACTGTTATGTCAGAATTAAGTACGATATTGCTGAGTAGGCAAAGTTGTATTGTATAATCGTGCATGGTATTTTTGTGTGTGGAGTGTAAAATTAGTTTGTAAATTAGTTACATTACTGAGGTTTTTTCGTACTGGTTAGTGTAGTTTTAACAAGATAGAAATAGAATAAACAAATAGATAAGTTGTATCCTTCCTAGTATAGTTGTGTGAGTAGGTTCATGTATTGTTTATACAATAGTATTATGTTAGTTAGGTATAGTATTAATGTATAGTTTCGTGTAAAACGATGCGCATCATTTAGAGCGGGGAGGATGTTATATATCGTATTGACAGATGTCAAGTATTATGTATCTACCCTCATAAGTAGTTAATAAGTGTTGGTTATCATCTACCCGATATAAATAAACCAGTCTCAATACAAATGGCGTTTGACTGCGACATACACTCCCTTATTACGGACAAACTACTAATATATGTATTTTATGCTTAAATCCAGGAAGTGGCCTTGTTCGGCGAGTTCTCTATCCGCGAGACGTTGATCTACTTCGGCTGGATCGCCAACATGAACACCAGGCAGGTGGAGGAGAGGATCGACTTCCTCATCGCACTGCTGCAGCTGCCTAACCCCACCAGGTGAGTATTCCGGGAGTATGTTTGTGGCTCGGTGGTTAAAGCGATACCTTTATTTCCTGAAGCACTCTGGTTGGAAACTGGTCAGAAAGTCATTGGTGCTGCAGCGTGAACATTTATATATATTTTTTGCATTTTGAAAAGATAATTTGTTTATTGTCTAAAACCGGCGAGTCGCAGCGGAACAAATGTTTCCAAAAACATTCAAATGAGTTAATGTAACCTTACCCCTATTTTTGGTGCTAATTTGACCGGACTAAAATACCTTGATTAGAGTAATTTTAATAATGGCATAATGTTCAAATTAGGAATTGGTCTTGTTTTTGTAATCACTTTGTTTATTAGAGTAAGTGATCACTTTTTACAATGGAAACCCGCGAATCACTTAGTAATATCCCTTTTTGGTTACTCTGTCTTGAACCACCGAGATACAGGCCCAGGCCTAGTTCGGGGTTCACAAGAAACACACATTTACATTGTCTACATTAATTTAGTAATAAGTTATGTTAAGTAGTACCAGTGTTTTGTCAAATAAATATCTTTATATCTTTTATACTTAAAAATCGCCCTTACCAGTTCGAAAAATGTTCGTCCAAAGATTTTTATTGCATAAAATAGAAACGCAAATATTGTAATGATTTCAATTATAATTATTTTATACAGCACGCAATATTTTGCAATGTAAAAGAGGAATAAAATGTATAAGTATCCGACGCTTTGTAATATCGCGTCATTGCATTTATTGTATAAGTTTCATTACCTTGTTCTCCCTCATTATTCCAGACAAGTAAAGAACCTGTCCGGCGGCCAGCAGAGGCGGACGTCTCTCGCCGCCGCCCTCATCCACGACCCGGAGCTGCTGATCTTGGACGAGCCCACCGTGGGGGTCGACCCAGTGCTCAGGCAGAGGTGGGTGTTGTTATATTGTAGTTTTAGTATCTCTCTCTTAAGTCGTATTTCCTCGTGACTGAGGGTCGTGACTCCCCCGCAGAATTAATTCCTAAGGGGAGTTCTCTTAGGCAGATACACCGTGGGGGGCGCCCAGGTCCTTCCACGGAAGACACATGTCCTCGAATATGGTGGTCTTCAAACATGTCGGTTTCCTCACGATGTTTTTCTTCACCGTTAAGCGAGTGCAAATCCACACTTAACTTGAAAATACAAGTTATTGGTGTGGGCCAGATTCAAACCAGGGTGCGTCTGGATGAAAAGCAGACACTTGAACCGGTAAGTCACACTCGCTTTTTACAGTTTTAGTATAAAAATCGGTAAAAAAGTAAGTGCATGAGTGTGGCCAGCTCTGATATTGAGAGTTTTCCAACCGACTTTAAAAGAGCTTTTGATAACACTGGATAGGTAGTGAGAGTGACGAACTCAAGTTTAGCCAAGAGTTTTGAAGGAGCATAAGAAAGCCTATGAAATGCATTATTCAAGTGCCACTGATGGTCACCAGATTTCCGTTTTGCACGATCACCCATCCTATTCTATTAGTGACTAGCCTAGCTTTGATGAATAGAATGCAAACATTTGTTAGCTAAAATTAAAAAAAAAACTTTTGTATGTATTTACTGCAGTAACTATGCCACCTGTTGATTAATAAGTAAGTTCCTATGTATACTGTCCCAAACCTAAGACAGACAAATAAAGTATACATTGTATCAGACGTATCATAAGTACAATAGTAATCATATTTCCCAGAGAAATGGCGGAGAAAATGAAATCATACCGTGACATTACGAATCTACATAGAATACATTTATGTGGTATAGAAATGGACAGGCATTGCAAATATATTTCCCTAAAACAACAAAACAGACATTTTTGAAACTGAAACAGGTTTATATTTGACGATAGTTTGCCTAATAGTAAACAAAAAGTTTAGCCTAAGATGGATTTTGCTGACCCAATAAGAACCGGTTCGTTCTCGCTTTAAAGACATTTGGCAACTATCGGAAGATGCACGCCGTATGAAGTAAATAATTAAATACTCCAGAAAATTACTCACAGCGCCATCTAGCCCCACACTAAGCAAACGCTTGTGTCGTGGGTACTAGATAACGGATATAACACTTACTATTTATATAGGTGTCGGTCATCTCTATCGGATGCAATCGGTTTTATTTTACTGCTGTATATAGGTCTCACTCATTTTGTCAGTTAATTTTTTATCTAAAGGTATCTATACTAATATCCTAAAATTTTTTTTTTTTATTTTTTTATTAATCCTCGACTCGACTTCGACCTTATTTTAATGTTATCTTCCCATCTCTCTGCTAGTCGTTGGCTTTAGACCAGCCCATTCCTATACTATGTGATTACATAGAACAGATGTACGGTACAGTAGCACAATGATGTGTCGTCAAATGACACGAGTAATTTGCTTGAATTTATTATAATAACATGTTGCGCTGGGATTACCTCATCCACCCTTTATGTGTGTGATGTTGTATTTGTTTGGTTTGTTTGTTTGTTGATTTATAAAATGACAGAGACCTATAGGGCGGCTTGAAAAACTCTAAGCAGTTTGCCGTTCTAATTAGTTACATAGTTAATGTTTTTGGCTAAACTTCCAACTTCCATTTTTGGAGTCATAAGCCTATGTCAATTTAAATTTTCTATACTTTGCAAAAATCACAATGATCCGTTGCTCCGTCAAACAAATATTAGCAAACTAAGACAAACACACACACACACATTTCTTCTACAAGATTAGCTACAGCTTGGAAAAAGTACCTAAACATAATATACAAGAAATAACCAAACTTAATAATATCTCAGTTAGCGAGTTTATCGCCAAAAGCGATCTCTTTCAGTGCGATATTTAAAGCGTCCAGATTTAGTTTTAGCTGCAGCAGGCTGGTCTATTCTAGCGCTGGTTAACTTTGCAACCGGATAAAATACGAACTAAAACTTCTTAGCGAAAAGTGATTTCTTCAGTAGACTAATAACATAAGCTGGGCTAAATTTATAAAGACTATAAGAATTAGGAGATTCTTATCTTATAGAACTGGCGTAAGAATGAATAAATGAATTTTCTTGCCGAATAAATATCTATAGTAGGTACCAATATTTTCCTAATAAATAGTCAAATAAGTAATTGTGTTTTTCAATAAACTTGCCCACCTAATTCAATTACAATAAAACGTCTTGGTTTTGCGATATAGATCATAATAATATACAATATTAAAAAGTTTTTACCGTGAAATTCACTGCCCACGCTATGATTGTGAAGAATGTGCTGCCACCAGTTACCAGTCAAACTAATCTTTTAATACTTTAACTTGCCTAGAATGGTCTAGAGTCTAGATATACGTGAATAATGCATCTTGAAGCCTAGTTTGACCTGAACGACCTAGACTCTATTTAGGAACGGCGGGCTGGCCGAGACTGATTTAGAAACATTAATTGGGGCTACATTCATTCAGAACTTCTGGATATAGATTAATTAAAGTACGAAATAGATACGATACGAGATACGAGGGATATGATTTTATGATTAAATTATTTAGTTGTTCATTAATTTTTTGGCTATAAAACACGATTATATAGTTTATATATTGTAAATCAAGTAAAAAATAGTCTTAACATAAGTTCATTCCAAATTCTTTCCTGAAATTCATTATTATACCGACTCTAATACATATTTTAATAAGCTTGAAGTGACTGTAGTCACTGTAGTCTTCAAGTGAATATGTGTGTGTGAGTATGAGACACATAACGCGCTAGATCATAGACCACTACGTTGCTTAACATCAGGCAAGTTGTAGTCAAGCTGAGCCTGACCTTTAAAAAACACACTAGCACCTATATTCCTTTGAACTTCATTTATATTTAAATAGGTATGTTTTAATCAATAATCGTATTTTTATATATTTGTTTAAATCGCATTTTTTATACTATTTGTTATTATATTTATTGTATTATTTTCTACTTCGTTCCAGTATCTGGGACCACCTGGTGGAGATCACAAAGGGAGGGCGCACCACCGTCATCATCACCACACACTACATCGACGAAACTAAGCAGGCTAACATTGTGAGTATTCATTATATTTGTTAATATATGCAAAAAAGGGTTTTACTAACTCAAAAAGAGAGGATTTATAACTAGGGTCCTCGAAAATTGGATCTTTCTTGCCAAGGTCAATGAAGATAGGGATGACTGTAATCTTACAACTTAAAATTCACTTTGATAAAAGTATGTTATTTTGTTTCGTTTTTGTTATACATTTAAGCCACACACATATTAATTTAGTTAAATTACAATAAATAGTTTTATCTACACTAATGTTGTAACATTCTACTTATGTTTCCAATACTTGACTTATAATTACTACACAGACAACAAAACACTCAATTTAAGCAATTTCACATGATGTTATAATATCCACATCGATATCGTAATAGCTCATTATAACATCGAAAAAGCGTCGCGCTGCGCTCTCGTTTGTTAGATTTTAATGGCGGCAAAATCACTGTGACAATACACGTACGCGTGAATTTAATGTTTTGTAATGTGTTTTGTTTTTTAAATACAAATTAAAACTTGATAGCGACGATGATATTTGTACGCCTCCGGATATTCTAGAATTGGCAACAAAAGTAACTCACAATCTTTTGCCAGAAAAATCTAGAAAATTATATGAAAAATTAACTATTGTCAGCTTTTACTCTTGTTGTTTGATTAATTGCATTAGTGAAGATAAAGTAGTGTATGCAACTGTATATAACACGGGTATTAAAACACGAGTGTTCATTATATGACAGTTGCATAAACTACTATTATGATATAGTAAATTTATGACTAATTAACTTATTGCAGCTTATTTTAGTACTCATATGCTGAAGCATATGAATTTGCATAAAATAATTAATTTATGACGATTAATACGAGTATGAACGTACAAGATGTAATTTTATTGTACATACAACAAGACAATCTTAACAACTTCAACTAGTATCTGAATATCAGTATTGTAGTTCAAATATTGGCTTCATCTACGAAGTTCAATAAATTGAAGTCTGTACATGTCCTGAAGCGGTCTAATATAGCCCAGTATTGTAGTTTAAAACTAGCTAGAACTAAGTATAATACTAATACCTATGTATGTCTCTAATAAAGCTCATATGCTTTGATAGTTTTGAAACCGCCCCAAGAGCCTCTGACTTACCGGGCTGAATAATTAAAAACAGCAGAATCCCTACTATTTAACATAGGGCTGGTTGAAGTCAATCGAAAATATATCGCACGTAAAAGAAATGTCGCACATCCTTAACATAGAAATGCTTTTTTTCATTCACGCACCGCGTACAATGCTTATTTTAGCATGCAAAAATTAGTAAAGTTGAGAATCTTTTCTTACTAATCGAATCGAATATAAAAAAGGGGTTTTAATTCTTCTGAAAGTTTTTTTTTGTCAGTTGGTCAAAAGTAACTGGGCATTTTTGTTACTCATTGGATTTATTATTCACCAAACCTGGCATGATTCCCTTACATAAGACCCACCTTTCATAACACAATCTTCAGGAAACTATTGAAAATATGAACCTTTTACCATACAAAAACAGCCATATAAAGTTCCCCAAAATATGCTCCCTTTGTGTTTGTTCCTCCGCTATTTGCTTTTGCAAAATACCATTCATCGTCTCTATTCATAAGTTTTCATTCAGATTGCAATGCATGGAGCTGCTGGTAACATTAGAATGGAATAGTTTAGTTTATAAATATTGAATGATATTGTGATAAGATTGGAACATATTTGATGAAACGTCGCGCTTTGCCTATCGCAGGTTTATACGTTGTAAAGTAGTAAACACCATTCTTAAAAATAATAACTACAACTGCCTGAGGCCTGAAAGAAAAACAAAAAATCCATATTTTGATCCAAATATCCACCGCCAAATATATTTTGCATAATATTGACTTGACTACTAGCCCAAAGTTTGATTTGTTAGGCTCTGATGGCAATCAGTTGGAATAAAAATAGATAAGAGCCCAAAAATCAACCCTACCAAATAAACATCTTTACTAAAGGAACAATATCAAACTGACTTACAATTATATTATTAAATCTTAACTTCCACTGCCCTATCACGAACCAGTCAATGTTTGAATTAAAGGCCTCAGAACCAGAATATCAATGATATTCAATTACAAGTATTTCAATAAGCAGAATATTCCAAAGATTATGAAACTACCCTCATTTGGTATTCAAGTTAGCATAAATTCAATGAAGGCTGTCGGTATAGTTTGATTGGATTTAGCGTAGAATACAAGTGGATTGCAGTGCTTGTTTGTTTGCGTTTTGTATGTTTGCTGTGTTGTCAGGTGGTTTGCGAAGTTTGAGAGGTGTATGGTAATGTATTAACTGAGTTGGTAGATCAAGCATTAGTGTTGTGGAATACAAGTTTTGATATAAAATAAACATTATGTATTCTGTGACATAGCATTAATTTAACCTTTGTGTATTTACCTTCAAGAACTTAAGGTGCCCCAAAACATAAGAAAAAAATAAGTTACCCAAAATTTTAATTCATTCAAACCCGCACTTATTTTTTAGCAACAGGTTCTGATATAGCAAATTCCTTAGATCGGCTTGATGCGCGGCGGGCGGTTCCTGGCGGAGGAGTCTCCTCAGACCCTGATCCGGCGCTACCAGGCCGAGAGCCTGGAGGACGTGTTCCTCAAGCTGTCCGTCATGCAGAACCTGGGCAAGAGGAGGCGGTCCAGCATCCTGGCTGACGTGGTGGAGAGGGTGGAACTGCCCGCTATACCAGTAAGTTTTCTTACTTCTGTGGTGATTTTTTTGTTCTTTACAATACAATACAGTATCTTTATATTGCACACCAAAATAAATTATCATATAAAAAGGGCTTAAACTATAAATAAATGTACAAGTAGGCGGCCTTTTCACCTTGAGTGATCTCTTCCAGGCTTCTTATTTACCATAGTTTAAAAAGCTGATAGAATAAGAAAGTTTTCACTGCCAAAATATTCAGGGGGTTCTCATTTTAGATATAATTATATTTTGTTATATTGCATGGAATCACTAGTCTTTTGACACACAATGAAGAATAAATGAACTAAGAATGATAAGAATGAGCCCTGTTGTTTGTCACCCGGCTTGACATATATAAGTTCCGTGATCTTTCAAAAAAGAATCGCACTTCCTTACTTTCTGATGTTTATTTTTGTATCAAGTTTGATTCATAATGTTATTGAGAAGTTTTGCATAGATGAAAAAATATATAAATATAAAGGTAGGTGGGTTAAATTCAACAAGCTATATATAAAGGTAGGTGGGTTAAATTCGAAATAAAAAGTAGTATCAACAGATCTGTAAGCACTTAAATCATACCAAAAATCTCTATAATTCTTCCCTTCGTTGCTGCGAAGAGGAAGAACTCAAATCAATAAACACATTTTGTAATTATAATGTTATAATATTTTTATGGCAAGACGTAAAAATATGTGATAATTAATAATCTACTATTAAAATCTTGTCCTTTCCCCTAGAACCCAGCAGCCATCGACCTGGAAGAGGCGGAGCTGGGCGAGATCTCGGGCGAGTTCGGAGACAACGTGTCGATGTCAAGCAAAGGTCGCGTGGTGGTGACCCCCGACATCAACCCCCCGGTGGACTCCCTGCCCCCCGAGGAGAAGCCCAAGCGCGGCTGCATGGACACGTTCATGCCCATGAAGTGGCATCACATGAAGGCGCTCATTTGGAAGAATTTCTTGAGTTTGTTTAGGAACTTTGGGTGAGTTTTAATATTGGTTTACTGTTAGGCTGGTATAACTGCGTGGTACTAAGATAGCTGCCATCTTTTTACTTTCATCATCAAAAAAAAGTTCATCATAGTGTGTTCAACCATATTCTAGTGTGTTCCTTTTGAGCATAAGTTCTAACTTGACCTTATAGTAAAATTCTCTAGAGAGCTAAAAAGCTTAATTACAAAGGTTGTAATTGGAGGATGTAATTTATTTATGCAATTGTAGAGCCACTTTCATAAATATTTAGTCTTATCGATATGGTTATATTTATAAGTTTGAAAAATCATAAATCTAATCAACCTATTTTCCCGTTCCAGCGTCCTTGCCTTCATAATAGGCCTGCCGGTGTCTCAGATGGTGTTCTTCTGTCTCGCCATCGGCCACTACCCCGAGGGTCTCCCCATCGCCGTCGTCAACTACGAGTCCAACTCCACGGAGGCCCTCTGTCCGTACGACAAGAACTACTGCCCGCAGAACCCGGAGACCTGGGAGTGGAATCTCACCATGTTCAGTTGTAGATACCTGGACTATCTGTCCAAACGGCAGAATAATCTGGTAAGTCTTTTGTTTTTGGATTTACTTTTACTCCAGTACAACAGTACTTGCAACCACAATGTTGCTTGTGAGGGTGTGGTTTTAGTAAACATGGCAGTGGAATATAAAAATTTGTTGTGATATAGTAAGACGAGCAAAGTTTTATAAGTCTTTAGCACGATTCCTAAGAATGCCACTCTAAGGATCTTTAGCTAGTAACGAAGATTGTGCAAACCTTAAATATAGCGCATATAATTTCTTTAGCTAATAATTGGAATTTATAAAACAAAAACAGTAGATTACAAATTATACTAGGTAAGTATTTCGGTAAAAAGAACAAAAATTACGCTAAAATTAATGACCATAACTACAACAAACATCCGAAACCGTATTCTTCTCAAGGCACCTTACAAATATGCCTCGTTTACTTAACCCCTTCCCTGGACTACCTGCTCGGTAATAAGGCGATATATTACATCCTGAGCACAGATGTCGCCTCCATCGCCTCACAACAATCTTGGACTTGATTCATTCCCGCACATAAAGTAGGTTAGTGCTTCTACAGGCGGCTTACTTTGTTTGAACCAATAAGGGGTTTATATGTCAGTTTGTTACAGTTGGATAGTAAACAGCCAGTGATTGAAGAAAAAAAGGACTTATTTTTACATTAAAATACATAAGTTCGTACAATACGTAGGATACTCCTATCTTACCACTACTGAACCGATTTAGATGTGCTGGCGAACAGAATATATAATAATTATAACCTTCTAACAGTCGTGCTGTAAATGCTTTTACTTTAAGAGTGTTACTACTACTTTGTTATTCCGTGGTGTGAGTCTGATTGCCGACATTCACAAGCCATTATTCGGCTGAAATAAAGCCCCTACAACTAGTAAAGTGGCCATTTTGTATCACCCTTCCTTCCGCTGCCACATTCACGGAGCTCTTTCCTGTAAATCGTCATAAACATGTCATAATCGGTATACTGGCTTGCTGGTAACTTAGACGAATCCCGTGTTAACTGTGTGGGATTAAAAAACCACCACCACTCGTCACCAGTGCTGGCAGTATGATTATGAGTTGTAGATGACAGGTAGTAATTTAATATAAAATATATTTTCAATTGTGTGTTTCTGTAAATCACATTGTTTAATCCGTTCGTAGACCAGCAGTGCTGTTGTTCATCTGATAACAGTCTTTTAGAGTGATTTAATTGTCGTTTAATTATTTTTTTTCTAAGATAAAGATAATGAATGTTTTTTTGATACCAGATAGATAAATAGATAGATATCATTTATGAACAGAGAATTCCATCAAACTTATAACAATCATAATAAGAGGTAGCATCTATCATGTCTCGTCAAACATTCATAAAATTTGAAGTTAAAAAGTTAAATCACTAAACTTCCTGTTGTTATTGTAACTAATTGTGTTTTTTTTCATCTCCAGATCTACTACCCGGACAAGGGCGCAGCGATGGAGGCGGCCCAGCACGGGAAGGCGCGCCTCGTGCTCGTGTTCCCCGCCAACTACTCTATCTGTCTGCAGGATCGCATCACGGACCCGAGGAACGCCAACTACTACACGGTCAAGAACTCCGACATGGAGGCGCATATGGATGATACTGGTAAGTTGTTGTTTAATTTTTTTAATGGGTTGGCTTGATAATGACGGTAGATTTAAAACAACGTTTTGGTTAGTCATTATCACGATGCCAAAAATTTTCTTATCTGTCAAAGGTTTTAAATGAAACTATTCGAAAAAAGAACGCGTTATCTTGACCCACTTCACTTTATTGGCTACAAATCGTGGCCGAGAATCAATCAGATCTGATCCCGCCCTCAATCGGACCCTCTTATTACGACTTTGACGCATTGCATCCATAAACCAACTCCTTTCATGTTTGTAAGGTTGGCCGCACACCCCCGTACTTGTTCAAGAGACTGCTGAAATAAATAGATAAAAAAAATCCATACGATAAAGTATCCATCCATTTTCTAAGTGCCCCTTTTTGTAGTAGTTAGAAGTAGTATGTTTAGTTTTCCTTCACTTGTTTTTATATTTTATTATTGTAAATAAAATAATAAAATACGATAAATAAATAATGGATAAATATTCCGGGACATAGATGGTATAAGCATAAATCATAAACTTTGGCCTATATTATATTCATGAATACAGCTGAGAATTGTCATATCACTACAATTGTAATATCTGCGTCTTACATTGTCCGGGTTGGCCCAAAAACGGAAAGCTTTTTCATGACGAATGATAAAAATATCTTTATTGATACTGGAAAGTTGCAACATATATACATAATATATTGATTAGTAAGTCATATAATATGCTACACAAATTGCAATATCTCGTCAAATTTAGTTCAACACATTTTAGTTGTAATGAACTTTTTAAAGGTTATAAGTTAAGTATGTCTAGGTTCACATAATAAGATAACACACACATATGCACTTTCGGTTTCGGTTCAGACTATCATTAAACGATATCAGAGGTCCTAAATTCTTAGAAATACTATATCTAATACTAGTAATATTTGTCGGTCAACTACAGCCGCTGTGTGCGCTGCTCTCACGCAGTCCTTCAAATAGAATGTAAATGTAGTGTGACGTCCTGCTTCCTCCAGGACTGCGGACCACGGTCACCCTTATTTTTCAACACCACTGATTTTAAACCGTAGATGATGGGTTTTTTATTCGAGTGGGATAGTTTTTTTAAAAAAATAGATTAACATTTTGAAAATTCAAATTGTTATCATCATGAGCTTTTTGTTAGTTTTAAACTTTTACTATTCATACATACAAGTTTTATACAATTGTCAGTTTTCTATAAAAGTATCACAGTGATTCAAATTGCTTTTTTCCATAAAGATTACGAACGCTGCAGCTACAGGTAAAGAGAGGCTCGCTATTCAAATCACAAAGAGACTAAAGGTCATAGCTCACTTAAACGACTCTGCTCCCACCCGGCAAAAATAATATTATTCAAATATAGTCTTTAAATATTGCTCTTTAGATATATTTTACATTGGCATCATGAATTAGCTAATAGTTAGACAGCAATTACATTATGAGTTAATTTATTAAGTGCTAACCTGCACTATGGTTGTTTTAAATTAATCTTTTATTGGAAAATGAGCGAAAATAATCACGACCGGCAGGATTCGAACCTGCGTATTTCTGCTACCGTCAGAACGCCTTAACCACTAGGCTACGGTCTACTAACTGCCAGGCGCGAAAATCCACACTCATTTCCATACACTTCAGACTGAGCGGCTGATGGCGCCACTTGTGCTGTCAGAATATGTCTAACAAGCACTCATATCGATGTACTATGGACACCTGATATGACGAGAACTGGGCCTTTCGCGTTTTTAATTATGAGTTAATTTATTAAGTGCTAACCTGCACTATGGTTGCGTATTTCTGCTACCGTCAGATTCTGACGGTAGCAGAAATACGCAGGTTCGAATCCTGCCGGTCGTGATTATTTTCGCTCATTTTCCAATAAAAGTTTCATTTAGCAATTACATTATTAAGGCATGGTTATTTCTTTTTGACTCTCAATAATACTAAGTATGAGTTATTTCAATATAAACTGTTGATGCCACTATTTGAAGTATACATATTTAAACAAAAATGATTTTCTATAATTCCTAAATCAGTGCAACATCTATCGTACCGGGAAGTATCAAATATTTCAGTAAGTAGGTAAAGTAGGTGAACTTTCAGGGAGAAAAAGAAGCAAAGATCCCGCTCGATCATCCAACCTTTATACAGGGTACAAACAACATACATTATGTAGCGATAACAGATTGATAACACAAGCTTTTGTGAATACGAGAGTTGTTCGTGTGTGGAGTGTAATATTGGAAACAAAAAGTAGACTTCGTTTGTATTCGAAAATAAACAAAACAGAGTGAATAATTCAGAAAGAAACAAAATACTTTTCATCCATTTTTAAATGTAACAAGATGCGGTGAAAACAACGCTGAAAGAAGCATTTTGATTTCGGTTCTGTTTTTGGCTCAATAGTGAAAATTAAGAGATTATATTAACACTAACCTTGTTGAAATGTTTGCCTAAAAGATTTGCATTAGCGTTTTCCTGTTACTTTCCAAGTTTCTAACTAAATAAATTTATTAATAGTATTATAAGCTCACACACTACTGATTATTCTCCAAATTACTGACAAAGAGATTGTTATTAATCTATCATAATGAGACCTAATAATCCTCGTATGGACAAATTAATTGAATACTAAGCCGATTAAAATATAACTGACACAATAAAAGCCATTTAGTCTTATCCCCAGGTCTCGGGAGTGCAATATTTAGGTTAAGTAAAGCTAAGCGTAGGATTTTCTTTAAAAAGCTAATAATGGAGAAAGCCTGAGGGCTATTTTTCCGTTTTAAGTAGGATTTATTATTTTTGGTAAAAAATTAAGTGACTCGTAAAAGTTAAGTGCTAATTTATAAAACGTCTAATGTACTTACTAGTGGCGGCGGGAAATTAACTAAATTTTCATTTTATTCAGTAAGTCCACTCTGCAAATCGTAGACCTGTTATTACGTTATTCTGCTGCTAGAGAGAAGTTTACAATGTCTCAAATTGTAAAGCAATATTTACGGTGAAATGATTGCGTTTGGACATTTATGTTTCATAAAGACACTTAGCAGTGAGGTTTGAAATATTAAAATAAAGCCTATACGCCGGATAACCCTCGGGAAAATAGCTAGTTTCTCAATACTAATAACAATAACTAAGACAAAATGTTGCGCTCCAACCAAGTCGCCATATTTCTATAAAATAGGCCAATTAATCTGAAATAGCTTGTTAAGTGCTAACATACAAACACTAAAACACGATATTATTCAAAATTAATTCTTTAAAGGCGCTTAGACCCCAAAAATACTTCCAGGATCTGATATACGATTTTAGTTCCTATGCAATAAGTAAAAAGGTATACTTTTATGAGGCATTTTTCGTGAAATTCAAAACAGCCTATAGGGATGATTGGTCCAGTATATATTAAATCTAATTTCTATGCAAATTGCAGAGCAAAATCTTTTTTGTGCCGTTTCTTTTTATGGGTCGAAAAATTCGTTATACATTGATTTTTACCTTTTTCCTGTTAACGCATAATTGACAGGATAAGTTTACGTGAATTTTTCGCGACAATTTCTGTCTATTCATACAATTTTAACGCATTTTCTGTTAAACAAAAAGTAGAATTAAATATGTATTTAAATGGAGTACAACTCTTTTTTTCTACACAATTTGCGAGACAAATTCGTGAAACGATAGTAATAGAATTAGATTTATAACTGTTCAATAAACTCCCCGCACACATTCAGTCTTTGAATAATGATCAGCAATTTTGCAATAGCGTCAAACAATTATTGTTAGATCAGACACTATACAGTTTTAAAGAATACTTTGAAAATGACTACAGTCAACTACCAATTGATTATAATCTTGCTTAGAAATTATGTAATTAACTACTAGGTAAGGAGTGTGATGCCAAATTGTCATTTTAGCCCCTATACAGCTAAAGTGACAGTAACAAGATTTATTTAAGTTGACATATTGTATGATTACATACCTATTATTATGTTTGACATGATTTTAATAACAAAAATTTTCATTGTTTTATTAATAAAACTAGACATATGTAACTTCTAAAATTTTATAAAAGCTTAATGTTATAAATTCAATTTGACGAGATATTGTAATTTGTGTAGCATATTCTGTGATATTAGTACTTATACCTATGTATGTTACAATTTTACATTATCAATAAAGGTTCTTTATCTTTATTAATCGATCAAGACTTTTTCTCTACTTTAGAATAGAGACAAAGCGTAATCAGTCAGACTTACACATCAAAACGGATAACCTACTCTTTGAAGTAAGATAAAAACTGGAAATAATAAACCTCATTTATGAAAAGTTGTTAATATATAAAAAGAAGAACAAACCATTCCCCTAAGATTAGTTTTCCGAAGTAAACAGAACTCCAAACAAGAAACTTTACACGTGTTTTCAAGTGATGGATTAAGTTGAAATTAATTTATCACCTAATTTAGTTGGCAGTCTCCAGTCGGTGGCAAATGTCGGAATAATTGGGTTCTGTCTCTCGAGAACTGATTTTCATATTGGAGGGCAGTTCATCTGGAGACGATTACAACTTGTGGAATTTAGTAGTTGCTGGTGTTTGTACAGATATCTTGAGTGTAAATGAATAAACGTTGTCTTACATGCTGTATTAATTTTGCCTAAACAACTAGTGTCATTAGAGAGTTTTTATGAAGCGTTTACTTCAATTGAGCAAATGCCATCGAAGTTAGTCACTTTCTGGGTGACCGTGTAAATAAAAAAGAAGCAGCTTTTCAGTTACATTTGTTTTTTTTTTCGATTTTGGGTGCTTGCGTGGGGCAGACAGCACGTTAAATTGTAGGTAGTGAAATAAATAGTAAGCCCAAGCTATGTTAATAAATTGATATCTATATTGAATAAAATATATTTCAGCTACAACTATTAGGTCTTTAGAACTTACAAGAATTAGCTAGGTCCTTAGAATATTACAAGATTATTTAATTAACTTAGTGCCCAAGCTCCACATCCGTTACAAAACGTCTATAAAAACTAAACAAGCTGTAAAAGCGAACCGTTATTCTCAAAGTTGGTGAAGTTCTTCACGAGATGTCGTTAAATGTTACGGAGGCAAGTGGCTCTCAAAGTTTTCAAGCCCCGAGGGACCTTCTCCGATTGAAGCCCAGATTGGGTAATTGGCTTCTTTACAATCTTTAAGATCCGCTGGACACAGTTTTTATTCGATGCTATTTGTGTATTCACTCGTATTAAACTTGCTTTCCTTCCGTGACTTTAGTCGGTATATTGTAACTTGGACATTTATTTCTTCATATATAATTTACAATGTTTTATGGTATTGTCACATTAATTGAAATGTAGCCATTGAACTTCACTTATGTTTCTTATTTACTAAATTAATGAAATGACCAGCCACGCTACATACAATCAAAACATTATTAGCATCAAATTAGATGATAAAGATGTCATTTCCTCCCAATTAGTGAAACATACGTCCCTGATCCAATCAGGGCTACTTGTATTCCATCGTGGTCAGAATTTTTTATTACCACCTGTATTTATATGTTTATTTTAAATTACGTCAAAGTGGTTAATTTTTTTTAAGAATTTGTACACAAACAAGGTTTTAATATTATATGAGCGTTGTGTACGTTTGTGGTTTTTAAAATGTTTTTAAGACAGAATAAGTATATTATTGTGTTTTTATGTTTGATACTATAACATTATGAATATAGTAACATACTACGAGGACTTTTGGACATAGTAGTTTTATAACATTAAGGTGTCAATGCAAAAACTACTTAGATTTGTTAATTTTAGGCTTAGTAAATAATAATATTCATTAAAGTTGGTCAAACTGGTATAAAACGGGCTCTCAAATGAAGTTACCGGTACACACCGTTATGTGCTTGGCGACCGATAAAAATCTCTCAAGCTTAACAGTGGTTGTAACCACAGCCAGAAAAAAATAGATGTATAGTTCTACTTATAGAGATAAAAATTCAATAGAATTCGGATAATTTATTTTCAAATTAGGTATTTCAATACATTCTCTAACTGAAACTCTATCTTTTATTTATATTCAACTGTGGCATCTTGAATTTATACGAATTCACTAAATTTCTAAGACATCTTGAATGAATCGCCTAGAAAATGAAATTTTTGACGTAATTGAAAAGGATTGTTATTTTGTACAATATTTTATGGAAAATTTATGTCTAGAAATTATATTTGGATTTATTCATAGAAATAGAAAACAAAACCGAATGCAATTAGTGTCTTGAGTGAGATCGAACTAAGAATTAAGCTCTATCTTAGATTGTTCTAGAAACATAGAAATTAATTTATGGAAATGCATATGAATTGCCTGATTTATTGAAACCTTTCCACCCAAATATTTCCCCCTTATATATTTACTACACATTAAGTCTTTATTAACGAAAATAAATTACTAATATTTACATATATTCCACAAGTATATACAAATATGACTTAAACATACAGAAAAACTTACAAAAAACAGATATTTACAAAAATTCAGCACACCGTCCATGTTGTCGCTGTGCGGCAGGATCCCAGGATGCTGGCAGTAATTCCTCTTTGAATGGAAAGACTCAATCGTAAAGAAAAATAGCTGCCAGCCCTGAGATCTAAGTACTAGTTATATTATAATCACATCTAGGTAACCAATAATCCATGAATTGCTCCATCGCATATATGTAATAAAATCCGTGCAGCCGCAGCCGGGCATAAATCATTTTCATAATGATTTCGTTCATGAAAACAATTCGCTTTCAATCGGGATATTAATGCCCATTAATAATATAATAGCAGTAACCGGCGCGTGTGAATTTCAGTATTTTCAGTATTTCGGGAAAATAAAATTGTGCTCAATGTTCAACCAAACGATGCGTATCTCATAGACTCTCAATGATATTAATAACTGATATATAAATTCTACAAAGATCTTTATAATTAAATATATATATATATAGTGTAAGTAGGTACTACAATAATTGGTAATCTCTCCCAAAAGCTGTTTCCAGCAAACTAAGAGGGTTTGTCTTTATCTAGTTAATAGCATGGACAGTGTTATGTAAGTACTGGAAGATTCATAATTATTTACTTATCAGTTAATTGACTAGGAGATGATATTACAGATTGTTACAATGTAATGAGAAGCTCTATTTTAAATGATTTAGACAAGTAAAAAAAAATATTACCTCTATTTTAATTTAATTCAATTAGGTATGTTGGTGCTAATATACGTACGTCCCTCGACCTCGCAGTCTATTTAAATGGCGCGCGGTTGTTGCCGACTGAAGGCTCGAATTTTCTCATTTAAATAGTTTCTTTGGTCATTTTTCATTTAGATGGATGGCGTGAATTTTTTGAAAATACTATTTACAGGCAGACAAATATACTTTTTATTTTGTTAGGTGTATGTTCGGTGTATGTTCGGTGTATGTTCGGTGTATGTTCGGTGTATGTTCGGTGTATGTTCGGTGTATGTTCGGTGTATGTTCGGTGTATGTTCGGTGTATGTTCGGTACCATTGATGACATCTATAATATTGTAACCGAGAGTTCAAAGACCATTTTTACCCGATTTTCGCTTCTGAAAATCACTTGATCGGATGCACGTGTTAAAAAGCTTTGCTATAGCTTAAATAATTTATACTATTCTAATGTAACCTAATTTTATTTCTAAATTAATGAGAAAAAATATAAAGAGGCTGGTAATATACTAACTAGATACATAAAATTATTCAAATCAGTCCGGGTTTTCTTGTACAACAGTCGTAATATCATATCAGAGACCTGATGCTGTATGAAAAATCTTGACACTAGATTTACCAATCTTGTAAAATAAGACAAGAATCAAATTAACAAAAAAAAAGAATAAACATTATATATACATATTAAAAAAAAAACTAATCTACATTTTCAAAAGGTAGCGTACCCAAAATGCTGGCTGCATTTCCCCGTTGAATAGCTAGACTAATCTTTTGGGCAAAGTACAAGCCAGCATTTTGGTCACGCGAAGCCTGTTTCAAACGCCCCGACAGATCTTGGTAGAGGTCAAGTGCGCTCTGACCCCACGGCCCAAGAGTTTCTACCCCAAACGGTACAAATAAATAGCCCTTGTCTAACTTAGAATATTTGCGCTGTTTGAGGAGCTCTGCAGATGAAGCAGCACCGCCAGCCTGTTTGGAAGATGTTTCAAGATGGGAGGGCGCCAATGTGTCGACACAAGTTGCATCCCACACCAGCGGCCGACCCAAATTCCAGGGAATAAGCGTCATCCCATCTGGTCTTTTGCCGAAAAATCAAAAGAATCAAATTTAGTTCAAAGCTTTTAAAACATCTTTCCATGTCACAAAAACCCAGTTAATAAGCTCTGAGCGTACTTTTTGTAAAGTAACAAAAACAAGTTTCTTTCAAAAAGTTTTTATAAAGACCCACTCTAGTTGATGCACCTTAAGCTTGTTGAGAAGTTTTCTTAATTAAAATAGATAATAATGAGTTTCGCTTCATTTGTGGTTGAAGTAACTGTGGCAGGAACAGCGGCCGCAGCGCGCTGGACTCTCAGTAACTGTGGCAGGAACAGCGGCCGCAGCGCGCTGGACTCTCAGTAACTGTGGCAGGAACAGCGGCCGCAGCGCGCTGGACTCTCAGTAACTGTGGCAGGAACAGCGGCCGCAGCGCGCCGGACTCTCAGTAACTGTGGCAGGAACAGCGGCCGCAGCGCGCTGGACTCTCAGTAACTGTGGCAGGAACAGCGGCCGCAGCGCGCCGGACTCTCAGTAACTGTGGCAGGAACAGCGGCCGCAGCGCGCTGGACTCTCAGTAACTGTGGCAGGAACAGCGGCCGCAGCGCGCTGGACTCTCAGTAACTGTGGCAGGAACAGCGGCCGCAGCGCGCCGGACTCTCAGTAACTGTGGCAGGAACAGCGGCCGCAGCGCGCTGGACTCTCAGTAACTGTGGCAGGAACAGCGGCCGCAGCGCGCTGGACTCTCAGTAACTGTGGCAGGAATAGCGGCCGCCGCGCGCTGGACTCTCAGTAACTGTGGCAGGAACAGCGGCCGCAGCGCGCTGGACTCTCAGTAACTGTGGCAGGAACAGTGGCCGCAGCGCGCTGGACTCTCAGTAACTGTGGCAGGAACAGCGGCCGCAGCGCGCCGGACTCTCAGTAACTGTGGCAGGAACAGCGGCCGCAGCGCGCCGGACTCTCAGTAACTGTGGCAGGAACAGCGGCCGCAGCGCGCTGGACTCTCAGTAACTGTGGCAGGAACAGCGGCCGCAGCGCGCCGGACTCTCAGTTACTGTGGCAGGAACAGCGGCCGCAGCGCGCTGGACTCTCAGTAACTGTGGCAGGAACAGCGGCCGCAGCGCGCCGGACTCTCAGTAACTGTGGCAGGAACAGCGGCCGCAGCGCGCTGGACTCTCAGTAACTGTGGCAGGAACAGCGGCCGCAGCGCGCTGGACTCTCAGTAACTGTGGCAGGAACAGCGGCCGCAGCGCGCTGGACTCTCAGTTACTGTGGCAGGAACAGCGGCCGCAGCGCGCTGGACTCTCAGTAACTGTGGCAGGAACAGCGGCCGCAGCGCGCTGGACTCTCAGTAACTGTGGCAGGAACAGCGGCCGCAGCGCGCCGGACTCTCAGTAACTGTGGCAGGAACAGCGGCCGCAGCGCGCCGGACTCTCAGTAACTGTGGCAGGAACAGCGGCCGCAGCGTGCTGGACTCTCAGTAACTGTGGCAGGAACAGCGGCCGCAGCGCGCCGGACTCTCAGTAACTGTGGCAGGAATAGCGGCCGCAGCGCGCCGGACTCTCAGTAACTGTGGCAGGAATAGCGGCCGCAGCGCGCCGGACTCTCAGTAACTGTGGCAGGAATAGCGGCCGCAGCGCGCCGGACTCTCAGTAACTGTGGCAGGAATAGCGGCCGCAGCGCGCCGGACTCTCAGTAACTGTGGCAGGAACAGCGGCCGCAGCGCGCTGGACTCTCAGTAACTGTGGCAGGAACAGCGGCCGCAGCGCGCTGGACTCTCAGTAACTGTGGCAGGAACAGCGGCCGCAGCGCGCTGGACTCTCAGTAACTGTGGCAGGAACAGCGGCCGCAGCGCGCTGGACTCTCAGTAACTGTGGCAGGAACAGCGGCCGCAGCGCGCTGGACTCTCAGTAACTGTGGCAGGAACAGCGGCCGCAGCGCGCTGGACTCTCAGTAACTGTGGCAGGAACAGCGGCCGCAGCGCGCCGGACTCTCAGTAACTGTGGCAGGAACAGCGGCCGCAGCGCGCCGGACTCTCAGTAACTGTGGCAGGAACAGCGGCCGCAGCGTGCTGGACTCTCAGTAACTGTGGCAGGAACAGCGGCCGCAGCGCGCCGGACTCTCAGTAACTGTGGCAGGAATAGCGGCCGCAGCGCGCCGGACTCTCAGTAACTGTGGCAGGAACAGCGGCCGCAGCGCGCCGGACTCTCAGTAACTGTGGCAGGAATAGCGGCCGCAGCGCGCCGGACTCTCAGTAACTGTGGCAGGAATAGCGGCCGCAGCGCGCCGGACTCTCAGTAACTGTGGCAGGAACAGCGGCCGCAGCGCGCTGGACTCTCAGTAACTGTGGCAGGAACAGCGGCCGCAGCGCGCTGGACTCTCAGTAACTGTGGCAGGAACAGCGGCCGCAGCGCGCTGGACTCTCAGTAACTGTGGCAGGAACAGCGGCCGCAGCGCGCCGGACTCTCAGTAACTGTGGCAGGAATAGCGGCCGCAGCGCGCCGGACTCTCAGTAACTGTGGCAGGAATAGCGGCCGCAGCGCGCCGGACTCTCAGTAACTGTGGCAGGAATAGCGGCCGCAGCGCGCCGGACTCTCAGTAACTGTGGCAGGAATAGCGGCCGCAGCGCGCCGGACTCTCAGTAACTGTGGCAGGAATAGCGGCCGCAGCGCGCCGGACGTAACTGTGGCAGGAATAGCGGCCGCAGCGCGCCGGACTCTCAGTAACTGTGGCAGGAACAGCGGCCGCAGCGCGCTGGACTCTCAGTAACTGTGGCAGGAACAGCGGCCGCAGCGCGCTGGACTCTCAGTAACTGTGGCAGGAACAGCGGCCGCAGCGCGCTGGACTCTCAGTAACTGTGGCAGGAACAGCGGCCGCAGCGCGCCGGACTCTCAGTAACTGTGGCAGGAATAGCGGCCGCAGCGCGCCGGACTCTCAGTAACTGTGGCAGGAATAGCGGCCGCAGCGCGCCGGACTCTCAGTAACTGTGGCAGGAATAGCGGCCGCAGCGCGCCGGACTCTCAGTAATTGTGGCAGGAATAGCGGCCGCAGCGCGCCGGACTCTCAGTAACTGTGGCAGGAACAGCGGCCGCAGCGCGCTGGACTCTCAGTAACTGTGGCAGGAATAGCGGCCGCAGCGCGCTGGACTCTCAGTAACTGTGGCAGGAACAGCGGCCGCAGCGCGCTGGACTCTCAGTAACTGTGGCAGGAACAGCGGCCGCAGCGCGCTGGACTCTCAGTAACTGTGGCAGGAACAGCGGCCGCAGCGCGCTGGACTCTCAGTAACTGTGGCAGGAACAGCGGCCGCAGCGCGCCGGACTCTCAGTAACTGTGGCAGGAACAGCGGCCGCAGCGCGCCGGACTCTCAGTAACTGTGGCAGGAACAGCGGCCGCAGCGCGCTGGACTCTCAGTAACTGTGGCAGGAACAGCGGCCGCAGCGCGCCGGACTCTCAGTAACTGTGGCAGGAACAGCGGCCGCAGCGCGCTGGACTCTCAGTAACTGTGGCAGGAACAGCGGCCGCAGCGCGCCGGACTCTCAGTAACTGTGGCAGGAACAGCGGCCGCAGCGCGCTGGACTCTCAGTAACTGTGGCAGGAACAGCGGCCGCAGCGCGCTGGACTCTCAGTAACTGTGGCAGGAACAGCGGCCGCAGCGCGCCGGACTCTCAGTAACTGTGGCAGGAACAGCGGCCGCAGCGCGCTGGACTCTCAGTAACTGTGGCAGGAACAGCGGCCGCAGCGCGCTGGACTCTCAGTAACTGTGGCAGGAACAGCGGCCGCAGCGCGCTGGACTCTCAGTAACTGTGGCAGGAACAGCGGCCGCAGCGCGCTGGACTCTCAGTAACTGTGGCAGGAACAGCGGCCGCAGCGCGCTGGACTCTCAGTAACTGTGGCAGGAACAGCGGCCGCAGCGCGCCGGACTCTCAGTAACTGTGGCAGGAACAGCGGCCGCAGCGCGCCGGACTCTCAGTAACTGTGGCAGGAACAGCGGCCGCAGCGTGCTGGACTCTCAGTAACTGTGGCAGGAACAGCGGCCGCAGCGCGCCGGACTCTCAGTAACTGTGGCAGGAATAGCGGCCGCAGCGCGCCGGACTCTCAGTAACTGTGGCAGGAATAGCGGCCGCAGCGCGCCGGACTCTCAGTAACTGTGGCAGGAATAGCGGCCGCAGCGCGCCGGACTCTCAGTAACTGTGGCAGGAATAGCGGCCGCAGCGCGCCGGACTCTCAGTAACTGTGGCAGGAACAGCGGCCGCAGCGCGCTGGACTCTCAGTAACTGTGGCAGGAACAGCGGCCGCAGCGCGCTGGACTCTCAGTAACTGTGGCAGGAACAGCGGCCGCAGCGCGCTGGACTCTCAGTAACTGTGGCAGGAACAGCGGCCGCAGCGCGCCGGACTCTCAGTAACTGTGGCAGGAATAGCGGCCGCAGCGCGCCGGACTCTCAGTAACTGTGGCAGGAATAGCGGCCGCAGCGCGCCGGACTCTCAGTAACTGTGGCAGGAATAGCGGCCGCAGCGCGCCGGACTCTCAGTAACTGTGGCAGGAATAGCGGCCGCAGCGCGCCGGACTCTCAGTAACTGTGGCAGGAATAGCGGCCGCAGCGCGCCGGACTCTCAGTAACTGTGGCAGGAACAGCGGCCGCAGCGCGCTGGACTCTCAGTAACTGTGGCAGGAACAGCGGCCGCAGCGCGCCGGACTCTCAGTAACTGTGGCAGGAATAGCGGCCGCAGCGCGCTGGACTCTCAGTAACTGTGGCAGGAACAGCGGCCGCAGCGCGCTGGACTCTCAGTAACTGTGGCAGGAACAGCGGCCGCAGCGCGCTGGACTCTCAGTAACTGTGGCAGGAACAGCGGCCGCAGCGCGCTGGACTCTCAGTAACTGTGGCAGGAACAGCGGCCGCAGCGCGCCGGACTCTCAGGTGGGATTAAACAGAATATACTGCCAGGGTGAGAATATGGCACATAGCTGTAAAGCAATGTAAACAGTAAATAAAAAAATGTAAATGAAAATAGTATTTTTTTACAAATTGTTGTTTAGAAAACTACGATATTTAGAGCTATGCATTATTTACACATTCAACTTGGCGTAGATATCCAATAAAACGCTTGGCTTCGTAAAATCAATTATTACACTGTTGCTGCTATATTTTTTTGTAAATTAGGTAGATACTCCTTTTACTAACAATACCAATAATGTGTATATATATGTTTGTAAAAGAATACAAAATGTTGTTTACATTATTAATAACTACATGTACCTTAAATACTGTCCCAACCTGTTTCTTCTGGTTATTTTATGAATAAAAATAAAGCATACAAGCGGAGAGTCAGTCACTGTAATTAACTCCTTGAAATGAAGCTTTCCTGGAAATTACCGCCACTCAACTGTAACTAAAAATCACAACTAAGGTAAAGCTTTATATTAACTTTAAAAGTTTAAGTAAAGCTTTTAAAGTTTGACCCACTGAAGCAATTGTTTGTGATTGCTAAAGTTAGTTAGTCTGTTGCTTCATATATACATTTTGTTTTGGATGGGTGGTCGTCAGTGAACCAAAACACATAACAATTCAAAAAAATCTCTGACTCTGTCATACGAACTTTATTACTTATTTACTTAGCAAAATAAAATGAATGTAATCGAATTTATTGAATATATATTAATCACAAATATAACTTTACACGTGTATGAATATAAGTAACTCGTAGTTAAAACAAATATGTATAAAAAAATATTATTTATTATATGTATATATAATAAATAATAAATTTCCGTCAAAGAAACAAAATCCAAGTAATATTGAGACAGAACCAAAACATTAATAATAAAACTTGCGGAAACAAATACGTATTTTTCAATGGAAAGTTGGACGTTGTCGTAAAACCAAAATAAAGCCATCTGATACCAGAAATTGCTATACAAATGCCTGTTTAAATTTGTACATTTTTTCTTTTTAACTTAGAATAAAGGAGACGTTTTTATTTCGCGATTGGAAGTATGAGCTTGATTAATTATTTGAAAAAAAAAACTGTACAAAACATAAAGTTCATCGCCCTCTGCAGAAAAATATGGACGCGCAATTTTTCTTATTTTTGGGCATAGCATAATACTTAATGTACCTCTATACCTACATTTATAATGTTAGCAATGTTGTCTTTCTAGATTTCTGGTATTTATGTGTTTGGGTTTATTATCACGTGAAAACATGTGTGAAAACATATACATTTTCAGTTATTATGTTTTTTTTGTTAATATTAAACAAACTCCTTTGCAACGTGAACGACTCAAGTAAATCAACAAACTGACGTCTGTACACATTTATTTTCTATATTCATCCTATGAACCAAACTAGTAAGTAATTGAATAAGATACAGTTCAATGTGATTTTCAAGTAAAGTGTCTGAACTCCCCGAGGTCTAAATCTCGAGAGTAAATTAATGTATCTCATCTACTGATACTATTGATTTTGCGAACAGTAGACCTCGATAATAAAAAATACACAAAATCTGCATGCTCAATCTTAGGTTGTAGGTCTTAGGCTGCTTTTTCACCCTGTAATCAAATACAAACAGTTACAAAAATGATCGGGTAACATCATTATATCTCTCTTGAGTCGTATTTCCTCATGACTGAGAGTCGTGACTCCCCCGCAGAATTATTTCGTTAGGGGCGGTCTCTTGGGCAGATACATCGTGGTGGGCACCCAGGTCCTTCCACGGAAGATACAAGTTCTCGGATATTGTGGTCCTTAAACATGTCGGTTTCCTCACGATGTTTTTCTTCACCGTTAGGCGAGTGCAAATCCACACTTAACTTGAAAATAACACCATTATTATGAAGAAATAATTCCATTATATCCAGTCTTGTCACTGGATTCGTTCACTCGTTCTACAAACACGGTTGTACTCACAAAGTTCATTCACAGTGATTGACTGATCCGCCGCCAGAGGGCAGTGACGGGGCTTATACTGACGTGGAATAACTAATTAGTAAACAAGAGTATTTTACTTTCATGTTTATTTATAGCTTATTTGTATCAATATCATACCGTTTCATAAAACTAATGGTGTGTTTGTCTGTTTGTTCTGCTCTCACGCCCCCACAACAAATAAAAGTAAATAAATACATATTCAGGGACATTGCAAACAGCGCCATCTAGCCCCACACTAAGCAAACGCTTGTGTCGTGGGTACTCGATAACGGATATAATACTTACGCATACTTTTTTTTGTAAATACATACTTATTACAACGGAGCAGGGGATCGATGCGATTTTTGTTTGGTGATAATATAGGATTCTGAAAGTTGCATAGGCTACTTTAATATTACAAAACATCGTATGCAAAGCCACGGGAATGCATTAGCTGTGAATAATTTTAATATTTGTTTATTTATAACTTAGATAATGTTTGAGGTGAGTTTTAAAGGATTTTGTTCATGGATAGAATACACAATGTAGTTTATCTGGAAAATATGTTCAGGCTTTGATTTCATGTCATTGCACTGAGACTATGAGTAATATCATTGCTTAAATATAGCTATTTCACACAAAACGCACATTAAATGTAAGTTATTGCTATTATTTATTTTATTTTTATTTATTTTTATTTTATTGATTTGAGAAAAAAAAATAGTTTACCATTTTTCTTAAAAGGATTTGCAGTTCGTTTGTTGGAAATTTGAAAATATTTATTACTAGTGTTAACTTCTCTTATACGAAAATTATAGTTTTATAAAAAGAAAAAGATTTTGTGTTTACATGTTCAAAGAATTAATTATTTAATTATAGGCTTTCACCAAGGCTTTAAAAGGCCAGTAAATAGTCTGTAGCCTGTAAGAAAATAAACAAACCTTCGTGCTGACGTGCCATGAGGCTCTTACTTACCTGATAACCATTTCCTTAACGATCGCACAAATTAATTAACTGCAGATGGAATACTTTATTTAACATCTTTTTAATTAGTTTTATTTAATACTAGCTGTGCTCGCTACTTCGTCCGCGTGGAATAGTTAATTTGGGCATCATATTTATTTTTGCAAACGGAAGCCCTCAAAGATGAATAATTTTACCCGTTTTTTTCCACATTTTCCATTGTTTCTTCGTTCCTATTAGTTGCAGCGTGATGTTATATAGCCTTAAGCCTTCCTCGATAAATGGTCTATTCAACACAAAAATATATTTTAAATTCGCACCAGTAGTTCCGGAGATTAGCGCGTTCAAACAAACATACAAACAAACTTCAGATTTATAATATTAGTATAGATTTTTTCTTTTTTTTTCTATTGTTTTAATGAAATTTGATGTAATTGCCTACTAATCTGTTGCTTTGAAAAATACTTATCGTAGCAATTATTTTGAAAACAAATCATCTGTATAAAATTAATAAGGTTACGTAAAAATTTAACAAAGAAACGGAGGATATACATTTCTACTTGGAATGCATGTAAATTCGGAAACAGCTTAGTTATCCTTCTGCTATTTTATTTATCTGTTATCGATAACAATCGCTTACTTTACCTCTTTCATGACTGCTTCCAAAATGTACAAGTTTCTTTCTCGTTTGATCTAAGTGGCTAACCGATTATAAGTTTGTAGATTACTAATAACACAATTTTATAGGCCAGTACAACATTTTTACAGAAACAAGTTTATATATGTTACCTACTTATTAAACTAAATAAACCTGCTGTAACGCCTACAGAAAACAGAGAGCAACCTGACAAAAACGGAGAGCAACAACATTAACCATAAGCGTTATGATAATTTCACATTGTTTAAATCACCAACAATTTTTTACCGGAATGTGCGCCGATTCTATTTCTATTCAAGCTTTATAATTGTGTATAGTTTTGTTTAATTGAATGAGTTTGTATGTCCTTAAATTGTCTCATGGTAAACGATTATTACAGTCTAGAATGGAGCGTGCTTACCCAGTAAATTTATTATTATTGAATTTATTGAATACTAAAACCATCACAGTTTTAGTATTTAATAAATTCATGTGAGTCCTCAATACAGCTGTAACTCAGCCTAATGCTGGTGGCACAGGGTCAGGGTACGACTGGCAGTGGTGGTTGGATTTTATTTATCTATGTATTGTTTTTTTTCTTATTCCAGACAAGCAAGTGGAGTGGATGCTGCAGCGGGACCTGGGGCTGGCGTTCTCGGAAGCCACGGAGCAGCTCGCAGACATCTGCCACCTGCCGCCCAGGATCATGTCTATACCAGTGCATGTGAGTATCCTCCTCCTAGAGTCGTATTCCAGACAAGCAAGTGGAGTGGATGCTGCAGCGGGACCTGGGGCTGGCGTTCTCGGAAGCCACGGAGCAGCTCGCAGACATCTGCCACCTGCCGGCCAGGATCATGTCTATACCAGTGCATGTGAGTATCCTCCTCCTAGAGTCGTATTCCAGACAAGCAAGTGGAGTGGATGCTGCAGCGGGACCTGGGGCTGGCGTTCTCGGAAGCCACGGAGCAGCTTGCAGACATCTGCCACCTGCCGGCCAGGATCATGTCTATACCAGTGCATGTGAGTATCCTCCTCCTAGAGTCGTATTCCAGACAAGCAAGTGGAGTGGATGCTGCAGCGGGACCTGGGGCTGGCGTTCTCGGAAGCCACGAAGCAGCTCGCAGACATCTGCCACCTGCCGCCCAGGATCATGTCTATACCAGTGCATGTGAGTATCCTCCTCCTAGAGTCGTATTCCAGACAAGCAAGTGGTGTGGATGCTGCAGCGGGACCTGGGGCTGGCGTTCTCGGAAGCCACGGAGCAGCTCGCAGACATCTGCCACCTGCCGCCCAGGATCATGTCTATACCAGTGCATGTGAGTATCCTCCTCCTAGAGTCGTATTCCAGACAAGCAAGTGGAGTGGATGCTGCAGCGGGACCTGGGGCTGGCGTTCTCGGAAGCCACGGAGCAGCTCGCAGACATCTGCCACCTGCCGCCCAGGATCATGTCTATACCAGTGCATGTGAGTATCCTCCTCCCAGAGTCGTATTCCTCATCAAGTCATCACTGAGGGTTTTGATTCTGTAAATTTCTTGGGACAAGTACCTGTTACTTCCTTTCAACATTTTAGGCATCTTAGAGAGTAAGAGTAAGGAAGCCACGCTTGAATAAAGTATAAAGAATTAAGAAAATTTGGAATCATATATTACTTTATGCGTTGAACGGGATGAAATCTTTCAGAATCTTAAATATTTTGGAAATTATGGAGGATTTTTGTTAATAAACCAAAAAATAAAATCATGTCTTTATATTTGCCTGTTCCTTGTTTAAATATAAAACCATGTAATACAAGTAAGTATGTAGTGTGTATTTTGTTCGCATAGCAAGGTGTCTATTGTCTGTAGTCGTTGCAACAGAGCGTTATTCACATCCGACTACCTTTCAATCAAGGGACAACTTGTGAAATAACAAAGCCTGTTGCAGCCGCCAGAGCACACAGGACAGGCCTTTAAAGGCTTTTTAAACCAGTGAAGGCAGTTATTTGATACAAGATGGGACATGGGGATGGTGTTTATTTACCTCAGCTGAGGCAGGTTTTCGAATATTTAGTCAAAAATCTCGGATTTTTTTAGTTAACAACACTCTCAATGATCAACTTTTGTAATAAGTTTTTAGTAGGTATATATAATCTTTATAAAGCTTTGTATAAATACCAGAATAGAGTGGAATAACATGTTATTTTGGAACCCTCACTGATGCCAAAAATACTGTTTTCTTTTAAAACAAACCGGCGTGGATAAAGTACAAATGAAGCAAAAAACACCATATGTTAAGAAATTTATAAAAATATGGAATATGTACGAGTATGTGTTGATTTCATCTCCTCTGTCCACAGTTCAACGAGCCTATCTACGGGCTGACGGTGCCAAACTTCACGGACTTTGCCGGCCCTGGAGTTATATTGACGTGAGTAGACGTTTTACTATTTTACTTTTATTATGTAATTATATTTATCTGCATGCTTCTGTAAGACAACCCTTATTTCACAGGAATAAATTAAACACCAGCTTCACTACTATCGTCCGTACTTTATATCTTTTAATCACAATCGTCAATCTGACTTAAATTCCTAGCTCACAATCTTACAGACACACTCTTTCGATCTTGAACCTTAATACTATTGTGAGCGATGACTAAAGGTGCTGGTATTCGCAGCATGGCAGATCATTTATAAAAATCAATTACAGTATTGAAAAACTAGATCCATTTAAAGATAACCTTACACTTCTGTGAATATCACTTTAGGTCATTCGAAATTAGAAAACGTAACCTAAGTGTTTATCTAGTCTTAATTCAAATGTACTCACCACTTTCAATTCAAGTTATCAGCTGTCTGGTTGCAAAGATGAAACTACTTGTAATTTTCTCATATATCTCTTTTATAAAATATAAGCTTGGTTGTATTTTTTATTTCCGTGGGATAGGATCGCGTTTGACTACAGCCAGCCGTTATGAGTTATTGTAGCCTAGGGTATAGCGCATAGAAATACGATTGTAAACGCTTGCCTAGAAATAGTGTTTAAAAATATGTAGTTGTTACTTTCAGTCAAAGGTAAATCTATCTACAAAAACAAGATTATCAGTAGAAGAATAAATACAGTTCAATACGTAACTCTCCTCGTCTCCTTAACCGCCAATTACCCTAATATCCGAGCGAGCGTCGCAAGAAGGTTGCTGCTAGAAACACATCAGATTAATGTAATGGGCATTATCAGCCCACTGATGGTTTCCAACAAGGATTTAGATTTAGAGATGTGGTATGTAACTTTAATGTTGGTGTATAGTTTTATCTGGCTTTTAACAGCATATGTATTTGCCAGTTTGGAAGCCAACTGTAGTAAACTACTTCATTCTTTTAATTTCAATGAGCCTTGTTTGAATATTAGTTTTTCAGTGCCTTGGTGTGTCCAATATTATGTTGTACTGGTTTTGTTTTTAGTAACACAGTCTATATTTATAGAAACTCTAAACTAAATTATAACTGTCAAAAACACTGGGTCGATCAGTGGCATAAAATCAGCAGTGCTATAAGGATGGTAAGGTTCAATTAAGATAAATGTGTACATGTACAATGTACATATATGTTCCTATTAGTATATTATCTATTTTCTCGTCTCTTAAAAATATACAATTTAAAATCATTTATATCACATCCAGATGTAGATAAAAGTCCCATCCAGCGCTATATATCCCGGGGTCCTGAATTTCCTGGTGTCAAGGAATGACAGCTTTTTAATTTGTTCGTCTTTCCCTTGTTTTTATGTAATGCAGATTACTTTCGTATGCAAATGGGAATCCGATATTTCTAACCCACTTTTGAAAACAAGAATTTAGGTGGAATTATTTTGTTTCAGTTTTGTGTTTAAAGAATAGGATTTCGTATGAGATTGAAATTCAATCGACCTTTTTTATTAATCTGACTAATACAGTCATTGACTTCATACATTAGCATTTCTTCTGCTTCTAGGCAACCGCAAAAACGGTGGCCTGAAAGAGTTTTACGGCGATAAGACTTTGTGGTGCTATAAATGGTAATCTATCTATGATATAGTATTACTAATAGAGGTACCAATTTTATTACATTTGATTAGGTTTGCGAGGTGTAAAAAAAAAAAGTAAAATTTGATAGTTATTCACAAAAGATAGTTTAATTCCCATTTCCCAATCCTACTGAAGCAGACAAACGGTTATTTTACGAGGCGCTGACTCAGCATATACTAATACAAGCTGTAAACAATATTTTAGTATGGACATAACACTTGCCTCGTTATATCTAAGTTTAATTTGTTAAGCCAAATTTACGTTAAGCTGATACATGCGTAAATGGGCTCAGTGGACTTTCAAACAGTAGCTATGCTTCTTTCTTACAATTTATTGCGTTTTTAAAACAATAAGCACTATATACTATCAACAGCGACCGATATTATCACCTTGGGGCACAGTATCGCTTGTGGTGGTGTCGCAGGTGATTCAGATGTCAAATCCCTGACTGTGTGAAAAATATTGCAGCTAATGACATACAATGAAATTAATATCATCATAATATTATATTTTCAGGATTGATTAGGTTCCAAAACGTGTATTTTTTATGTATTAATTATGGGTGAAGTTTTGATCAAACCTATTCATCAAGATACCTTTACAAAGAAATAATATCAGACTCTTTTTGGTGTTGAGTTTTAAATTCAAAACGCTTCATCCTAGACATTAATGATAACTTACCATCAGACGAATGATGGTTAAAATTATGTTCAAAAAAGATAATTCTAATACACTCTGTCGGCGACTTTTTAAACGAGAAATCTATGCTATGAGTCGCGCCGCTTCTCACTCACACATATGTATGCATACCCTATCAGGTTCTTTGTTTAGTGTTTCCTTTCCACCTTTACAATTCGCAAATAAATGCCTATGAATCTTAAATTCTGAGTATAAAGTGTAGATGTAAACTTTACACTCATTTTAACGAGGGTGTAGCACTAAACCGGTCGTAACCCGCGTTATGGGGTTACACTATTTATTGATTTCACTAAATGACCGCCGCTATATTGAACGCTATATATTTTACAAATGTTGCTACATTCTATTTGAAATTGCTTTTGATTGTTGATTGTAATTAATTGTTGTTTGGTATCAAGAGAAAGTTTAAGTAACTTTGTATTTTATATATGTATTGTATTCATATAAAAGAGTTTTGTTTTTAACCAAGCATAAACCTGTAAAAAAATCTGAAAAATGGGCTGCTTATTCATTTGAAGAAAAGTTAATTTTATTGAACACCTAATAAACTTTATAATCAAGACTGAACTTACCACTTAAAAGCTTTATTCATTGTCGCGCATTGTTAAACTTTTGCACTGAACTTTTATATTAATTTCCCATTACTTTTTTGGTATAATTTGAAATTACTTTAATAACTTACTGGGAATGTTTCATACTAATGGACGCTCTCGGACCACTCAGGATCTTATATTATTATCACCGCCCGTGACAAAATCACGTTGATGCATCGCTACAAATAGAATCTACAATGTCAATATTTTGTTTTTATATTGTTATGCTAGTATCACTGTATTACGTTAATTTCCCATTACTTTTGTTCCAGTATTATTTTCTTCTTGGCGGTGGCCCTGACGTCGGGCGCTATGTTGGCTGAGAGAAACGAGGGAATCCTGGAGAGGTCGCTTGTATCTGGCATTACTGGTATGTACATTTTTTTGTAATTTTTTTTCTTTTTTTTTATCGATCTGGAAGCCGTCTTATATACTATGACGAAGATTCAATTGATTCGTTCAAACTAATTATTACACGTTTTATTATTGCAGCGGTTACGTTACGATAACGAATTTCACTATTCTATAAAAATAGTAGACCATAAAAAATTACCTCTATTACCCACTAAATGTTTAACCCCAAATACTAGCACAAAATACCAAGTAAATGTATATATATACTCCGTACATTACAGTACCTCCGCTATAAATTTAGACCAATTCATATTCAAGTCTAATTACCGAATAAATCTTAGAACAAACGGATTCTAGTGCGAATAAATGCGAGGACATTAAGATTTACTTTAAGATATAGTGCGGGCTTGAAATGAAGCTAACGTTCGGAGAGCTTGGTCATTATGGCTGGAAGTGTATTTGTTTTATAAAGCTGTTTTAAATATCTTTGTAGTGAGAGATTTGCTTATTTTTTTACATCTAAGCATACAGTTTACACCATATTCTTATTTTTTCTTTAAAGCATAAATAAAAAAATAAAGAAAAAGCCTTATCTCTTCTTTTACCTATTATCTCTTCCAGGCCTAACCTAAAGGTTGCCTAGATGAGATCACTTTCATCGATAAGGCCGTTTGCTCGTGGCACTCTATCTATATAAATCTCAAAGGTGACTGACTGACTGATTGACTGACATAGGTACTGATATAGGGCTGAAATTTGGAATGAAGGTAAATGTTATGACGTAGGCACCCGCTAAGAAAGGATTTTTGGAAATGTCACTTTTAAAAGCACCCACTAGCTTAGATATAATTTGTTTTTCGTACTTTTTTATTTGTGTCAACAATAAAGAGCTATCTTCTATCCATCTATAGTTGTTCAGCCGCATGAGAGACAACTCAAAAAGTTTTTAAACTTTCTTTATACTTACTTGAAAAACAAATTCTTAATTGCATTTTCGTACTAAAATTATTATATATGCACCAGAAAATTCACTAAACATTAAAACCCAAAATAGAATCTCATAAACTGAAAAACAAATAAAAACACCGTGCCTAGCACCTATATACAAGCTCAACTTCAATCCAGAAAAACTGTGATTATATTTTTATCCGCTCTCCCGGGGCCGCTTATCGCGGGGGAATAAAAACGCAATTATTTAGCAATTAGTTGAAGCTGGCTACTGAACTCTGCGTACAGAAACGTTATTGTAGCTTTCTTACAGCGCTTGACTAAATAAAAGCTACATTTACATAAAACAAAAGTAAACAAATGAAATGCCAAAATCTCGTCAAACGTCATCGTCGTGGTTCCACATAAGTAAATTAAAGTAAAAAAACATGCATAAATTACAGCATATTATTATAAAAAAATGTAAAAAAATACTCCCAGCGTATAAAAATAAAGTTCATCAACATTTTTGGGTATTCAAATATTAAAAGTCTACTTCTTATTATTTGGACGCTTTCATTCGTTGGTAGAAGTTCGAAGTTAGCCACAATCACAATAATATAATTATATATAATCTATACGCCAAATAAACTTGCCAGACACTGTAACTAAATAAACTTCTCGCAGTGAATCTCCAAGGTTTTGTTATCTAAACGCACTCAAACAGGTCTGTGTACTTAGATCCAACTTAGACTTAGGAAAAACTCTGCTTTGAACAGATATCGTAAAAACTAACGGGCATTGTTTACTGCCCAGACAGTACCAGTAGGTACCTGTTTGGGAATCAGTGAAAACGATTTAGAAAATTGTGTTTGAGTAACGAAAGAAAAAGTAAGAAACAAGTATGATCTTTTGAAAGCGTAATTTCAGCCAGCGTAGTACCTATTAAAATCTGTATAAATTGGTTACTGTGGCGCAAGGAAGCTTAAATTATTTTACAACCGTAGTAACGAAATATATACATAGATAGTATTATCAAATTACCTAAATAAATGGTATCATTGTCTTGGACTTAATCTAACCTCCAATGTAGCAGAATACTAAAAGTTCATGGATTTAAAATTAACGTAGGTATTATAAAGTCTTGGTCTTGATTTAATCCCAATTTCTAGTCTATTACGCTAGGTTAGTATATCATACAATATATTTTTTATCACGAAATAGGCTTACGTTTGACTACAGTAACGCCCTGTCGGATGTTAAGCACCACAGCAGTCTAAGATGTAGCACGCTTGCACAGAAGAAACCAATTTACTTTGGATTTAAAGACCTGGGATATTTTTTTTCTGGAATCAGGGCTCAGAGTTTACCCCCCTCAATGGCTAACACACAATTTCCGCTCTTATCCCCAGGCACCGAGATCCTGTTCTCGCACGTGACGGTGCAGATGCTGGTGATGTGCGCGCAGACGGTGATGGTGCTGCTCATCGGGTTCATCCTGTTCGGGCTCACCATGCGCGGCCCACTCGGCTGGGTCGTCATACTCACGCTCGCCACCGGACTCTGCGGCATGACTTTTGGTGAGTCAAGTGGTATGAGTTTTTGTGAGTCAACTAGTATGAGTTTTTGGGGTGAGAGTGGAATGAGTTTTAGCAAGTGGAATGGAATTATTTTTGTAAGTAGATAGGCAAAAGATATTGTTGGAAAAATAGTTTGCCTTTTTGCTTTTAATTTTGGTACCATTACAATTTATAGTTTTATTTACTATCTATAAGTAGTAAAACAAAACAATGCATTAATAGTAATCATAATTAAACTTTATTTTGGTAGATCTACTTCATGCCAATTAAATAAATAAACAAAGAATTAGTAACATCCAAGCCTTGGGACTTGGATAACCGCAAGGCGCCACCACTATTCCACATCTACATAAAACAAAACCAATATCAAGTGTTTAATGCACCGCTCTCGGAGCTCAGACATCATAAAGTAGGCGCGATAGAAAAATAATAAAGGAGAAATCCCTCGGATATGAATGCTCAGATACTCGAGAGAAAGGCCACAAGAAACCTCTCACAATTTTATAGCCGTGCCGTGGGTGGAATATCTACTGAATTAAAATGCGATTCCAACTAGAACTGGAGAAAGTGGGACAGACGGGATGTTACAGATAAAGATATATTTTATTCAGATTGGATTAATTAATATTGCAGTTTCACTTGATCGGTAAAATGATACTTTATGAATTGATCTAAACAATAAGTGACTGAAAGATCAATGTCAGGCTGTTTACATGCTTGTATCAATTTACAAAACGGGCTGAACATGACACTACTCCATCCTAGGTTGCCTAGAAGATATCACTTTCCTAAGCAAGAAGCCGTTTTTAGATATGTAGGTTCCAAATATTTTATCTTCATACAATAAAGCGTTAATCAAGCTATCAGTCACTAAATATATAAGAAGTTTTCAGTTTCCACCCAAAGTGCTACTAAAGTAAAAGTTATTTATTTCATAAATTCTTACTTAGGTACTTACATACATCCGGTGTTCACAAATTGTATTTCAAATCAAATCAAATCAAATATAAATTTATTTACAGTACAGTTATACATGGTAGCACATTTATATGATTAGATCAGCACAGTATTATAAAAACAGAACTAGATTATGTGCGCTTCCAACGGGCCCCGAACTAGGCCAGGCCTGTATCTCGGTGGCCCAAAACAGAATTATTATTTAGATTTAGGTATATGTTCGCGCGTTTCTGAAGATTTTATACACAAAAACAAAAACAAGATAGAATTCACATAAATATACATAATACAGTTTAGTGGAGATAATAAAACAGATGCTAACATCTCAAAACCCGGGTGGGGCTTGTTTACAATCAAAACATTATGAGGGACATCTAGTGAAATACCGGCTGCATAACGAAAAAGGTTAGGTTATTTAAATTACATGTTTTTACTTACCTAGGTAGGCTAGGTTTTTTTTTTAACTTGAACGGGTTTGCACTTGACCATAGTTTACCTGATAGCAAGTAAGGCTATGGCCTAAGATGGAGCGTGCACTAGGTCTGCTTGCACAGCCTGTATAGCAGGACCTTCAGGACTGTGTCATTAGTGCATTCATGAACATTGTTATACACAAGCGATTAAATAAAAAAGCTTCTAAGCAGTTTAATTGAGCATAATAATGTAAACAAACCACTTAAACAGTACATATATGCACAATATAAGTACAGTACATAAACGTGTGCGTTATACGTTACTTTAATCCCTCCCCTCATTATACGAGACATTATCATAACATTACCGTGCTTAGATTACACTCGGACAATAATTGTAGGCATTTGAATAAACGGGCGAGGTTTGCTTGTAAATACAGACAGTAAAGGCTTTTTTGGCTTTTTCAAAGATTTTCTAAGTGAGCCTTTTTAATATTTTGTAGTAGTTTACGTTACAGTATTATAGTTCCCGTAAGCCATGATTAAATTGTATTTGGATTAGTACGTCTATGTTTTGCCCTATTTTTGACAGTTATAATATAATTGCTACTCTATGGATGAGCTCTGCATAGAATTATGACAACACTATTTTGTTACTCAAATTCATACTCGGCGCCGAGATATCGCATTGAAATCGACTATTTATAAAAATAGAGATTTTAAGCCTATACTCATGATTGAATTCGGAAACAATATTGTTTCTGATGTTCTTGTGATGGAAAAGTGTGAAGAGTACAACCGACCTTTGTTTTTCGCTTTCGTGGACTATGAAAAAGCCTTCGATAGCGTTGAACATTGGGCTGTTTTTCACTCACTCCATCGCTGCCGCATAGATGCACGATACGTTAACATCCTCCGCAATCTGTACGAATCAGCGTCGATGCAAGTACGGTTACATGCTCTTACAGATCGCATTGTGATTAAAAGAGGTGTACGCCAAGGGGACACCATTTCTCCCAAGCTATTTACAGCTGTCTTGGAGGACGTCTTGAAGCTTCTCGACTGGGAGAATAGAGGCGTCTCAATAAATGGTGTTCACTTATCCCATCTTCGTTTTGCCGATGACCTGATTCTTATTAGTGAAACTGAGTCTGATCTCCGAACGATGTTAGAAGACCTTCACCATGTCTCTCTTGGAGTGGGCCTTAAGATGAACATGTCCAAAACTAAGGTGATGACCAACGCTTCTGGAGATTCACAACCAATTATCCAGATTGGTGGTGAAAAGTTAGAAGTAGTGGAACAATACACTTACCTTGGACACTGTTTGTCCTTTGGCAGAGAGCATAAACACAAGGAGATCAAAAGACGAATCCAACTCGGATGGGCGGCATTTAGCAAACTAAGCGATATTTTTAAAGACCGTAAAATGCCTCAATGCTTGAAGACACGACTCTACAACCAATGTGTTCTGCCCACAATGACGTATGCTGCCGAAACATGGACGCTCACCAAGGAAACCATCGAAAAGATGAGAGTCGCACAAAGAGCAATGGAACGGTCCATGTTAGGCATTACGTTACGCGACAGGGTTCGTAATACTGAGATCCGAAAACGTACGAAGGTGGAAGACGTCGGGTCTCGTATTACGAAACTCAAGTGGCGATGGGCTGGACACTTGGCGAGACGTACTGACGGCAGATGGAGCAAAGCAATAACTGAATGGTACCCACGGCTAGGTAAGCGAAGTGTAGGAAGACCTGTGCAACGGTGGCTGGATGATGTAAGAAAGTTAGAAGGAAACATCTGGGCAAGAACAGCGCAAGACAGGGAGTATTGGCGTAAGAGGGTGGAGGCCTATGCCCTGCAGTGGGTCCCATTAGGCTGATGATGATGATGATTGTTTCTGAGTTCTCATGCTAGAAATAGCAAATTAATTAATTAATGAATTTGGGGAACTATTTGTAGTTATAATACTAAATAATTTGAGACATTATTACTAATTAATGACTTTCAACGCAGCAGCTTCCTTGCTCCGACATATGCTTATTAATTCCGTTAGTTACAGATGCTGCTATCAATACATCCAATCCCTTAGTTAGACGACATACAAAAACAAGCAGTGGAACAACAAAACCCTTTCACGTTGCTTCCGGTCGGTTTTAGGATACTTTGAAACGGGAACGGAAATAATTCTATTTTAAAACCGAAAACATCGAGCGGGGTTTGGTCTATAAAATCGTAGCGTGAGCTTGGAACAGGTGGATTTTAGTTTTTATATTTTTACCATATTTTAAAAACGAGTCTAGCAGTGTTGGTAGAGTATAAAATAAACCCACTTTTATGCTAAAAGTAAGATCTGTAACAGACTTTGAAACAGAGGAATTTAAATCTCCAATCAGTATGTACCTATACATAGGTATGTACTCGTATATAACATTATATCATGTACCACGATTCCAATATATTTCGTTTTGTCTTTTTTTCCTTTCATTACTTGCATAGCTGAAAATTTGAGAATGTTTTTGGAAGTATGAGTTAGTAATCATTTATTATTTGAGTTGACTAAACACTTGTGCTATTTTTTATAAGACCATAGTACTGTACATGGAGCAAGTACATAATCAAAGTTTCTGTAAACAAGTGGAGACAGAAAACACAAAATCGGGATAATTAGCTGCTTTAAGAAAGACCTACATATGTCCAGAAGTGAACTACTATAGACTGATAATAAGGATAATGTATGAATCAATAACTGTGCACTACACACACTATACATACTATTGTTTGGTATATTTTTCGAATGTGTCTATAGGCTTTTATCGATGATAATGGATGACTGTATACTATTGTTTAGTATATTTTCTGGATGTGTCTAAATATTCCTTGTCGCAGGGTTCGTGGTGTCGTGTATCTGCGACACGGACCGCACCGCCACTTACATGGCGCTCGGCTCCTTCCTGCCCATGGTGCTGCTCTGCGGGATCATCTGGCCGGTCGAAGGTAACGAACAGTAAAATAAATAAATATCCCGGACACTGCACACAGCGCCATCTAGCCCCACACTCAGCAAACGCTTGTGTCGTGGGTACTAGATAACGGATATAATACTTATATAGTTTTCTTTTGTAAATACATACAAACGACCAGACTCAACACAAATACTCCATAAGTTTATTTTTGAGCTATGCCTGTAAAACTTTCGTGAGAAACAACATACGCGAATTACATACACGTCAGTGAAAGCCTATTAAACCTGTAAATACTAAAGTTATATTCAAAAACTTGTTGAGTGATGAACCTGCCTCTTATTGTATTTCCCGCTCATATCATAACGGCGAAAGTGTGTGTATATTTGTTAATTTGTCACGCTTGAATGGGCGAGTCGATTTGAATGGAATTTTATATGTAGAAAGTTTAGACCCCAGATAAACACATATAATTTCTTTTGATTTCGTATTAAAGTGGCTCTCATTCGATAAAAAGAAGAATGTGGCTGAAACCGTGAGGCGCCGCTAGTCGTTAATAATTTGACGATTGTTATTATCAAATACCAATCATTTATTGGTAAAACCACAAATTACACGTCATATATCGTTTGATGAACAAAGTTTAGCAACGATCAGTGTCTGGATATGTGCCCAAAGTCATAAAATGGACATATTTAGGCCATGTCAAAGACCTCTAGGAAAGTTTGACCAATTGAAGTTTTTACTATCACGTGATAATAAACTCTCATTCACACTCTTACTAATGAAAGTATCACACAACTTTCTCAGCCCTTACAAAGACTTAATTATTCATCGATTCATCTCTTCCTTCCCAGGAATTATTTATTTACGATCAATCGGGAATTTATTCACAAATACTAAATAATAATGAATCCTGGTGAAATGCAGAAGTTTATTTCCAAGGGGTGGTAATGTTTCATTCCTGTTTATCTCGAGCCGATGCCCTCCTGCCGTGGTCGTTTACCCCGGCTGGTAGAGAATAAAGCAAAGCTTGGATAGAAGTGTTACTTAAATACCTACTTAACTAAACACATACCTAACTCTTGCATTAACTGCTTTTAAATGAAGACGTCAATGTGTATGCATGATATTACTATAAGTATTGCTAATTAAAATACATCACTTACAATGCTTCCTTCATATTTATTTTTCAAATATTTAAATAGTTATATTTGCTTTAATTCATTATCGGAATTATAAACAACAAGAGTGTGAGGAGGTTAATGGATATAAAAAACGTTTTACAAAAACTGCCTTCTACTCTAGAGTTTTATGTAATCTTTGTCTCCGTCTGTGTTGTTTGGATCTAACCCGAGCCTTATAATTCCTATAACTAATTTATTCGAGTCGGAACTGTAAGAAAATACAGAAATAACCAAACTTGATAGAAAATGTGGCGTTTTTCTAGAACATTCCGTGTTTATGGATGTTTGTGGAAACATATGGATGGTTCCCATTTAGTGTATTAATTTTGATGGCTTTTTATGACTCCATTGGTTTAGTTGTTCTCGTATATTATTGTTAATTAAGCACTAACGCAATCAATGTTTATAATAAGGTTGATACAATGCTACTCGAGTAAGTAATAATGATCAAATTAGAATGTGCCTGCTTGTGGTATCATATATAGGTACATTGATTTGACAAAACTTAAATACTCTCCCAATTTTATTTTAATACATATTATATCCGTCGCACGTTTATAAAAGATTCTCGATAAACTTTGAGTTTTATATTCGTATAATGAACCAAAAACCAAAATTTCGCCCAATATTGTGCCGGTATCTGTGGCTCGCATTGGCTTATATAGCCACAGTGCAAAACATGTAAGAACTCTAAATCATCCTTCGTACGTGTAACAAGGCTGTAGGTGATGATATGGTCATCATTATCACCTTCAGCCCTTATCGACCCACGGCTAGCCATATAGGCCTTGTCTCCTAGGTGCAATTGTGCCGGTCTCGTGCTTTTCTTGTCCAGAATATAAATTATAGTAACGGTTATTTTTATATTTTGTGAACCAGTCTCTTCTTCCCCACAGGCATGCACATGATCTTGCAGTGGATCAGCTACTTCCTGCCGCTCACCAAGTCCACGGAGTCTCTCCGCTCCATGCTGCAGCGCGGCTGGTCCATCTCCGTGCCCACCGTCTACTCCGGCTTCATCTCCACCGCCATCTGGATCGCCGTCTACCTCACCACCAGCATACTGCTGCTCAAGTTCAAGAAGGGCTGAAGGTATAGCATACTAGATAGTAGTTATACAGTACTTAGATATGGTAGGGTATATTTGCCACCAAATTATAGTTGTCAGGATTTTGAAGTGTACTGGATTGATTGAATCAACTATACATAAAAAATATCAAATAAAATAGAAATAAATTTCAATTAATTTAATAACTATTGTTTAATATGTATTAATTGACATAATTATAAACATTATCAAAGTGAAACTACTCGTCAGATTTTCGAAGTAAATGGATGTGTTTTGGATTCTCTCGTTCAACGATTGTATAATACTTATTGATAAAATTAAAAGTAGGCAAATGTAATGATTGATTAAAAAATACTAAAGATAAATTTTTATATGTAATTTTTTGTAAAATTCTTGCACGCAATTAACTTTTATCGTTTTTTGGTCAGAAATTATTTTATAATAATGAAATAAGGATACGTTTCTACTGCATACACTTTGTCAAATAAAAACAGCACTACTATTCATTAGTACTTATTTAATAACAGAAAATAAAGCCAATTCTTCATATTTAAATAACACATACGTGATTAAAGTCATAGTCATATACACACATAGACAGATGTAATTTACATATAGTTATAGATAAAGGAAACTATTTAATATTGCATTAATTGCTCAATTTCTTCTTTAACAACAATTCTTGGGTGGGCGACCGAAAAATGGCATTAAATTAATGTCGGGTTGATTCCTAGATTGGATAACTCATATAGGAAGTAGGTCTCTGCTGTTAGTTATATTAAGGCTGCTAAGCTATTTCACAGGACCATAAGGTGCTTTAAAAAACCTTAATGCCAGAATGTGCCAATTGTGATTAGTTAATGTAACCATGAATCATAATAATCGTCTATGTTATTGAAAAAATATTTGTATAAACAAACCTTTGAGTTACGAGGTATTAGAATAATAGTCACGTGGTCTTTACATACTTTATTATTAATAATAACTTCATTGTAGTGTTTAGTTACCGTTCTGGTGTATACTTGACAAGGCTATTTTGTCAAAAGATTAACAAGTTGAACATTCAGCTTAAACTGACTGACAAAGTAGCTTTGTCTTCTAATTTGATAATAATTCATTAAGTTCTTGAAGGTATGACATTTATGCATTTTATACGTAAATGGTAATGGATAATTATTTTCATTATTTATGACAGTTTTTTCGCAAATTCTGGTTAGGTGAAGGTGAATAATGTACAATTTTAATTTATGATTATTTTGTATTGTCCTTAATAATATGATTTATGTAATAAATTATAATATGTATGAGTACAAACTTACATCACCTTAGATTTCATGTTGTCTTCTTGTCGTCGGCATTGTGATAGTATTTGTAAGAAATAAAATGAAGAGAATATAATAACTGTATTTGATTGTTCTTATAACATGTATAGTACAACAGCGTCGTCGCGTGGTCAGGTAGGTAGCCAACATCATTATTACAATTAAATACAAAGCTTTTGATTTTCGAATTAAGATAACGCATATACGTTTTACATAAATAACTGTAAGTTAACTCGATTATTACAAATGTACTTACAAGTATACATAAACATATAAATACATAAAACAACACCTCCCCAGCCAGTTAATTCCCCGCGTGAATGTCGGCGTGAAATAATGAAGCAAGTTATTAAAACACGTAGACAGCTTGAGTGATGGTGCGGAGCGTAGCGGGTTGCTACGCGCGTAGAGGCCGCTACGAGGTGCAACGAACTATTATAAGTTAATGAAAGTAGTTATATACTGGTGAGTTTTACAAAAAAATTGTACTGGTGGTGGCTCACGGCCGTGTTTCTAAAGGACAATTAAAATATTAAATTATTACCTACTTTTTAGCTCTACAACACAACAATAAATACCTACTAATAAAATCTTTAGAAAAGCTTAAAATTGTCCAAGTACTCTAGTTAGCACGTATACTAGCCACATCATTACATTTTATGACAACGCTGATACGTTGTGCCAGAAATATGTCGATGTAAATAGAAAATCGAGAACAGTACAGTAAAAATCGAGAGTAAATAGGTTTCTTCTAACATGCTACATCTGAGACTACAGTGGTGCTTAACATCAGGTAGGCTGTAGTCAAATGTAAGCCTATTCCATGTTAAATAAATAATAATAAGTATAAAAAATATTTTTCTTAATTAGTTGGTGATGACGATGACAATATAGTAAGTAAAGAAGTTGTTAATCTTACCTGAATTAGATATCTAAGTTATTTCAACTAACTAGTATAAGTTTTTTTTCCTTTTTCGTTCAAGTCCCCCTTAGGTCTTTGCAGACAAGATATCCTGTACTAACATTAACCTACAGCTATTAAACCGAGTCCCCCCGAAGGTCGTTGCAGAGAAGATCTCCCACAGTAACCATAACCTACAGACGTTAAACCAAGCTTGTCGTAAAGTCCCCTAAGGTCGCTGCAGCTTGCACCCGTACACGACTGCATACGTGTCGGTGAGGCGCAGGCTGCAGGAGGCGGCGTTGTTGTGGAACGACTGCTCCGCCACGCGCGCGTGCGGGTTCACTGACACCTGCCACAGAAGAGTTCGAACAAGTAAAAAATAATTCGTTAGTGAAGTTTTCTTGAGCAGATACATCGTGGTGGGCGCCCAGGTCTTTCCACGGAACACAGTCAGTTTCCTCACTATGTTTTCCTTCAGCGTTAAGTGAGTGAAAATCCACATATAACTTGAAAACACAAGTCATTTGTGTAGGGCCGCATTCGAACCAGAGTGCGTCTGGATGAAAAGAAGACACTGGAACCAACATTATTTTATCTATTAATTACCTACTTTGTAGCTCTTAAACCTTACCTTTAATGTATACTAGAAAATGCCAAGTGAAAGAGACATTGTTTGAACGTGTTACAAACAAAATCCATGGGTGTCATATTAGCTAAACTAGTAAATTAATCACCAAGCAGCGTAACTCTTCAATAAAAAGCCCAAGAAATTAAATAATAACTTCAACCTTTAAAAAGATGTCTACTGTCGTGTTGTTGGTGACAGTGGAATAATACTATAATAGGTTTCTGCAAGTAACGGTTGATTCAATCCTATCTCAAATAATAGTTACCAAAACCATAGTAACTTTTCCAACACTATAATTTAACATAAGTAAAATGTATATAAACAAACGACCAAGTTACTTGAATAGTGCCCTTCAAGCCCACAAAAGAGGCTTCGTAAAAAAGTGTAGGAATAGCTACAATTTCCATACGTTTTTATGTGCGAGTCATTTTCTGATACTTCACAAAAGAACCCCCGCGCCGGGTCAAGATCATGCAAACGAGATACTTTGCTACTTCCAAATGGTGAACCATTATTTACTGAGACTGTTTTATTTCTAGATGAACCTTTTGGTTGCTTTTGTAAATTATAAGTGACTAACTGATCAGAAGACTCGATTTACTAAAAAAAAATCATGTGGATTTTTACATATAATCGCCAAAAATCAATGGAACATCATAAACTTCACTACACAACTATTGTTCATTATCTCTCTACGCAGAGTTTTCAAGTAAACCTAGATATTGAAATACTTCATACTAATATACTGGTACTACCATACTAATGATTAAATGTCTCTTGAAACTGTGCCATGAATATGCTTTGAAGATTCTCTCAAGTAATTGCATATAGCAAACAAGAATAATGCATTTACTGTATAATTTTAACAATTTATTAGAAAAAATGTGTCTCATCTATAAACTAACACATCTGTATAAGTTTTTCCTGAATACCGAGAAATATTTCCTCACAAAGATACGAAGTAGCAACGAGGGTAAGTTTGGGCAAGTTTCAATACTCGCGGCAACGTAATTATTTATAATTGATGGATATACCGCGAGGGACCGAAAGTCAGATCAAAATGTACTCAACCTATATGTACTTACTATTTTTTCGATATTAAGTTGATGGGCTCTTTATTTAGCAAGTTCGGCAAACCATGTCATGCTTTAAGGATTGTACTGAATAAATGTTATAGTAATGTTACAAACATGAGCCATAATCTGTGCATTTTCTAAACTTCTACATTCATAGCGTCCGTTTCTATCGGTACCTGGCTGCTAGCCTATTATAGATATTCATGGCCTGAAGTATAATAACAGCGCTAGTATGTACACTATTTCTTTTTAATGACTTGTACAAGAAAGGCTCAAGGCTGACACCGGGTGCATCTAGGGGTATGCTTATACTGAGCAGTGGGTGATCAAAAGCTGTAGATGATGATGGCTTGTAACTAAATGTTATTAATAAATGATCATAAACTATGAATAAATACAGAGTACCTTGAAGGTGTAGTCCCCGGGCGCTACGTCGGTGACGTCGACCCACTGGCAGTCGATGTTGTAGCGGTAGATGTCGGAGCAGTTCACGGACACACCTGCAAATATACATACCTATATAGACAAAATTATTCGTATTGATGTATACATACAGCGGTAGTGACATTTACAAATCTTCTGGGAAATCTCCATTTGTCTGGCTGACATGGTTCACAAGACCCAGACTGACAACAGATAAACGGGCTCTCTTGATATCTGCTCAGGAGTGAAGGTTGTGATTATACCGCATAATTAATTCGTTACAATTATCTTAGGCTGATAAATCGTGGTGGGCGCCCAGATTCTTCCTCGGAAGAGACAAGTCCTCAGATTTTATTGTCCTCGAAGATGTCGGTTTGGTCACAATGTTTTAGAGCAAATCCTCACTATACCTTAAAGGCAAGTCATTGGTGGCAGGCTGCTATTGAACAGTGGTACGTAGGAAAGCGTAAAGTGAGCGCAATTACCATTGATTTACACTGGCGTATGTTGTATCCATTTACAAACTTTTCTTTTGTTTAACTAATGATTTAGTGACCTTGATCCCCGTAGTTGAGGCAGGAGTAGTGTCTGGGCACGCCGGGCAGGCAGGTGTTGTCCTCGAGACAGAAGGAGGCCTTGTGCCCCTGCGCCACGCGCGCGCCCGCGCCGTCTACCACGTCGAACGTCGCGAACACCTCCATGCTGTGGTAGTGCCTGCAGTATTCATTGTTTAAAATTATTTACAACGAACATAATAGGCATTTTCTATTATGTGATGTAATTAGTATTGAATTGACTATTTATTAGTTTTCTAATTGCTTCTATTATGTTTAATAATTTCTCTCTGCAAGTTGTGTATGTTTTGTGTATGGACTAAAAGTTCGAAATAAAAGATTTTTTTTTATAATAGTATCCCGTGGCACGTGAGTCATCGAGTGTAAGGAAGGAACAGATATACCTACTTACAAACTTTCACATCTAATGTAGATGATAGGAATGCAAAAACACCGATTTATGGTTTATAATGTGAGGAATACGGGCGCGGGTCACACATTTGTCGCGCACAACACTACAGAGTCTATTTTGTATGAGAAATCCGGATTATTATTTTGCACACGACCGGCCATCGGCGCGGTCAGACAGCAAGCCAAGATCTACTTCATATTACGTCAGATTATCAAAATATGTCACGCGTACACGCATTTATCTCCTTTATTCATAAAAATGTACCTAGTACACACTATTGCTCTGTGCCAGTAGATGGCGCTAGTAGTACTCAAATGAAACAATGGTGCGCGTCGCCAACATCTAACCTTTTAATAAGCTGTGATTATACCAGCAGGCGCCATGTTATTAATCTACTAATGTAATAAATAGACCTCGAGTAACACCGAATTGCATGGACAAACTTATAACGATATTTTTTTATACTATTTTAGTATTTTTTTACATGACGCGTGTATATGAAAAGCGTTGTAATTTATAAAAGAGAATTATTAAAATTAAGACATTTTGTGAAGCCAGCATAAGTAGCATAGTATTAGTTTATTTTTATTCGGAGAAAAAAATATCACTTGAAATCTATCTATCCATTTAGAAGGAGCATTTATCAAACGTCGACGTGAAACTACAAGAATCATCCTTTTGAAGTCTGATAGATATTATATTTCTGAAATGAAACATATTATAATATTGTCCCTCTGTCCCAATCCTATGTTCCAAATTTCCTTATATTTGTGTTATTTTGTTATTGGTGTACAATAAAGTATTTTGATTTGATTTGATATTATACACACATATGGCAGAGATGCCACTGCCACAGGTGCTTGGGCAGGTAGGGGCGGAAGGCAGCGTTGCCCGCGTTGAGCGAGGCGGCTGTGAAGCGGAGCAGGCGGCGCGACTCCCACTGCCAGCTCGGGTTGGATTTTTGTATCTGAGGACATAATGTATGAGTTAGGAATAGTATCAAAATACCATATTCTGACAAGGCCCCTTTACAGCTGCTTTATTATAAGAATTATTACCAATGTATAAAATGATTAATTATTGAATGTGGTGTAGTATAAATGTATAACCAACTCGACGCGTCGTTATGAAATAATTATTCTTTGTAAACCACTTGTAATGCAATATGATAGAACTGACCATAAACTGAATCTGAATCAGAAATTTATTGGTGTAGTAGCTGCTGAGACAGTCTTATTAAGGAAAAGCTAGTAGTTGATGGCAACGCCGCTAGACGCATAGCAAATGTAGTCAAACGTGAGCTTAACATTAAAAGTAAATTAAACTAAAACGTAGTAGAATTTACTCACAGCTTCCTTGACGGTAAAAATAGCTATAGCCTAAGATGGAGCACACTCACCCAATGAAAATCGCTAAAATTTATAAAACAAATAAAAACATAAACAACCGGAGGGTACTCGCAGTTACTAAAACTTAATTTTTTGTTTCACTCGTTTTTGAATTCATTAATGAAATCTTCTTCTTCTTGTCGAATGAGAGTTGCCAACTCTGTTGTCGAGAGTTTATCAAGCCACCCTAAGGGCTTCTGACATAGCTTAACAACCGCCGTACTAGAGAAACAGTCTGAACCTACAATTTGACGTGAAATTCAATTAATGAAATAACAAACAATTCATAGATCAACAAGTATATGTAACATTCTACATCTTGCTATTCAAGAATACCTATTCTGTAAATTTATCATTCTCAGCTATGTCGGGCGTCAATTCAAACAAATTCCATTTGAGGAGATAAAGGAGGAGTGAGAGACGTGAGTGTATACTCACGTCTCTCACTCATTTATTTTACATCGAAAACATCATCAATAAACGACACATTGTAGTTTTAATATTCCGACAAAGATATGACAAATTAAAACACGCGATAGGCCAATTCATAGAAACTATCATACCCCCAAAGGTAAATTAATGTAGAAGCAAAACGTCGAACAAAGTTTTGCTTTTACATTAATTGTTAGGACGACCATACTTTGCAACAATCTGTCGGAGACTATGAAAATTCATAGATTTGAAATGTTTAGAAAACATATACCCAGGTACCTTCTGAGAAATCATGTTACATACCTAGAAAAACAAGTGTTTATTATATGACATAAGTACTTATTTGCTAATTGGTTCGTTGTTTGTTGCAAGGAAATTTATAAATAAAAATATATAAATTTATTTTATTTTTTAAATTTAAGTAGATTGAATATATGTAACACCCTATGTTAAATCAACCTTATTGTAATAATACCCTTATGAATCTCGAAATAAACGCTTTTTATGTTTTTTTTTATATTGAAAGCTGATTGGACCTTTCAGGACTTATTTCGTTATAACCTAACCAACCTTTGATCCAAAATGTACCATAGAAGGCAAAATACCCTTAAATTACTCTAGGTACATGTCTCTGGATACTATTGTGTGTGTTCCCCACATTGAGTCACACGGTAGCGTCTCGTGCAGTGCATTTGCAAATAAAAGCAGCTTTCATAGTCTCATGCATACCGGCCGTACTTGCATCGCAGTTTTTGTAGAGGAATAAAATATTAAAGTGCATCGAAAAAGATGTAAAATGTATGAAGGCTGTCTCTGTCTATAACATGTTTATATTTTTATTTGAAGTCGGTTTTGGACAGTGTTTGTTACTAGAATGCTTTAATACGTGCACGGTTTCGTGGACCGTCGTATAGCATGTTAGATTAAAATCACTAAGCCGAAAGTTTGTATATACGCGAAACTAGTTCATGCTGAAATCTGCATCCATCATCTTCATCCTTTGTTTACCTACTGCTGGGAATAGGCCTCCTTCCCTAGGCTAAAACAGCTGATTTGGTTTACATTATATTTGTTTAGCGATAGAATAAAATCATGTACACAAGTAACAAATACATATATACAAAATGATTGCCTTTTTAAAATTAGTCAGACGTGTGATGTTCATGTTTAAGGTAGCCGAGGACTCTGTTTGTAAACAATTTCGTTTTACAATAAAAAGTTTCTGAAGTTTCTTTCAAAAAAAGACAAGCGACGGAAAAGATTTCGAAATGAGATTCAAATCTCCAAGTCTGATTTCGCTGAGTTGTGCGCCACTGTGGTAAAGTTTTTAGTGGCATTTTTCATACGAAAGACTTTTTAGTTGTGTAAAAATGAGCGAGAGTGTTCCTAATGCTGGGCTACATATTCACAGAGAGTAAGGAATTGTTTAACGTAAATGTATGATATTGTTTTTGTTGTATATTAAAATAATGTCTGTTATTTTTGTGTATGTTGTATGTTCCTTACACACATACTAAATGCACATGATAGTTCTCGCTTGCAAATCGGTCGCATTTTAAATAAGGATACATAATATAAACATACAAACACATAAACTATTATTCAGTTCCTTTCTTTATTAATCCTAATAGGGATGATTTAATAATCATTTATTAGAAACTAGGCAAACATTACCCATCGTCAGGTCAGGAAACGAAACGGTTTGAACTTTCAAGCCTAGCTGTGAATCGACGATGGCCTAATTATTGAGGCATAGCTTTTCCAGAAAGTTTATGAAACAAACCTCACCTTCTTCTTCTTATCGAATGTGAGTGGCCAACTCTGGTGTCAAATGTTCATCAAACCGCTCTAAGGGCCTCTGACATGGCTTAACGACTGCTGTACTAGACAAACAGCCAGGACCTACAATTTAACGCGTCATCCGATCCACGGAAGCGCCCAAAATGGAATGCTACTTTTCGGTCACCCATCCGTGTACTGACCGCATCGACCTTTGCTTAACATTGGTGCACGCATGCGGTTGCCTCCGCTAGCCGAACTACGGGCGCTTCACCTCATACGCCGACTCGGAGAGGCAGTTCTCCTCCATGGCGCACTGCAGCTGCGCCAGCAGCACGTCCTGCAGGTGCGCGGAGCGCTCGATCGCAGCCGCGTCCAGCACCAGGTCGGCCAGCTGCTGCGTGCACACCACTGCTGCTACGTGCCCTGGAACACGTGCTCGTGATATCAATCACTTGTGGATGCTCGCAGCTCCACTCTGGTTTGTTACAAGATAAAAAGTAACCTTTGTTTAGCGTTCGACGGTATACAATAACTAAGTTTTTCAAAAATCACAACAATCCGTCGCTTTGTTACGGCGTGAGAGTGGAGCAAACAAACCAAAGAATCAACAAACATAGTTTAGCATTAATAAACGAATGCCCAGGTCACTGATAATCATCTACTAAATATACCTATAGTTACTTGTGTATATAAAAAATTACGATGCTTCGATACTCCGTTCAGGTCTAAAAGCGGATCAGATCTATCTACCTTATCTGATCTATGAAACAATCTCTTCCTTTAACATAATATGATAATATAGACCCGTGATACTAAATGGCCCTATAACCTACCTTGTTCCCTATGACACAGCACACTTCCCACCTGGTGCCTGCAGTCGAACAGCCCCGTCTCGTTCCCCTCACACTCCACCCCACTGAACACTATAGAGCTGCTTCCGAAGTAGTCCGTCTGCAGAGCTTGCTCCGCCCAGCCCAGGCCCAGGTGTCGGCAGACAGCACCCGCCTCGTAGAGCGTCCAGCCGTCGGGGCAGATGCTGCCCCAGGAGCCGTTGAGGAAGATCTGGAGATAAAAAATAAATCAAAGTATTCGTCAAACATTTTTCATGCATGGAATGATATTGAGTTTTTCATAGTATCCATGTTTGTTCCAGCATACATGCATGTTTCAGGTACAAGCAGGACGCTCAAAATTGGGTGATATGGAATGTTACATTTTTATTACTAACTAACACGTAATATCTAGTAATGTACAGTGTCGATAACTATCTAGTTTCTAACCTAGTGGGCAAACAGAAAGACGGTCGATGTCTACTGTCGTATGACGAGCAGTCAAAAGCTTTTATTTGACAATATCCAACCTTTGTCAGGTTTTGATTTTAAATATAAAAACTTCCACATTACTTTTAAGATATTCTCTGAAAATTACCAACATCGACTTCTACTAGTAATGCCATACAACATCACTATTAAATTTAGAATATTTCCAACCAACCTCGACCCTCCCTTCATTGCTCCCTCTCCCCCCCACCAGCCTCAGCCCAGCCCTCCTCACATCCAATACATCTTTCAGTCTCCTCTTCACCACCTCCTCCACCAGGCTCCCAGCTTCCTCCTCAGTGCACCGGACCCCGGCCGCCTCGTCCGGACCACAGTCGGAAGACCCCCAGCCGGTGAAGATACAGTGGGATAGAGAGGTCTCGTCTCCTTGGCACACCACGTCGTCCATCCAGTACTTGCCTGAAAAGACAAAATAAATAAAGAAATAAGTGTCTCGCACACGATCCGCGCCGCCGCGTCGTCTCGCGGGTGCCACTGACAGTACTTACGTCTCGCCTCTCCATAGAGCGCCCCATGCGTGGCCACTCCGCTCCGGTTGTATGTCTCGCACACGATCCGCGCCGCCGCGTCGTCTCGCGGGTGCCACTGCCAGTACTTACGTCTCGCCTCTCCATAGAGCGCCCCATGCGTGGCCACTCCGCTCCGGTTGTATGTCTCGCACACGATCCGCGCCGCCGCGTCGTCTCGCGGGTGCTACTGTCAGTACTTACGTCTCGCCTCTCCATAGAGCGCCCCATGCGTGGCCACTCCGCTCCGGTTGTATGCCTCGCACACGATCCGCGCCGCCGCGTCGTCTCGCGGGTGCCACTGTCAGTACTTACGTCTCGCCTCTCCATAGAGCGCCCCTTGCGTGGCCACTCCGCTCCTGTTGTATGTCCCGCACACGACCCACGCCGCCGCCTCGTCTCGCAGATGGTATATGTCAGTACTTACGTCTCGACTCTCCATAGAGCGCCCCATGCGTGGCCACTCCGCTCCTGTTGTATGTCCCGCACACGACCCACGCCGCCGCCTCGTCTCGCGGATGGTACATGTCAGTACTTACGTCTCGCCTCTCAATAGTGCGCCCCATGCGTGGCCACTCCGCTCCTGTTGTATGTTCCGCACACGATCCGCGCCGCCGCGTCGTCTCGCGGGTGCTACTGTCAGTACTTACGTCTCGCCTCTCCATAGAGCGCCCCATGCGTGGCCACTCCGCTCCGGTTGTATGTCTCGCACACGATCCGCGCCGCCGCGTCGTCTCGCGGGTGCCACTGTCAGTATTTACGTCTCGCCTCTCCATAGAGCGCCCCATGCGTGGCCACTCCGCTCCGGTTGTATGTCTCGCACACGATCCGCGCCGCCGCGTCGTCTCGCGGGTGCTACTGTCAGTACTTATGTCTCGCCTCTCCATAGAGCGCCCCATGCGTGGCCACTCCGCTCCGGTTGTATGTCTCGCACACGATCCGCGCCGCCGCGTCGTCTCGCGGGTGCCACTGTCAGTACTTACGTCTCGCCTCTCCATAGAGCGCCCCATGCGTGGTCACTCCGCTCCTGTTGTATGTCCCGCACACGACCCACGCCGCCGCGTCGTCTCGCGGATGGTACATGTCAGTACTTACGTCTCGCCTCTCCATAGAGCGCCCCATGCGTGGCCACTCCGCTCCTGTTGTATGTCCCGCACACGACCCACGCCACCGCCTCGTCTCGCGGATGGTACATGTCAGTACTTACGTCTCGCCTCTCCATAGAGCGCCCCTTGCGTGGCCACTCCGCTCCTGTTGTATGTTCCGCACACGACCCACGCCGCCGCCTCGTCTCGCGGATGGTACATGTCAGTACTTACGTCTCGCCTCTTCATAGAGCGCCCCATGCGTGGCCACTCCGCTCCGGTTGTATGTCCCGCACACGATCCGCGCCGCCGCGTCGTCTCGCGGGTGCTACTGTCAGTACTTACGTCTCGCCTGTCCATAGAGCGCCCCATGCGTGGCCACTCCGCTCCGGTTGTATGTCCCGCACACGACCCGCGCCGCCGCGTCGTCCCAGGAGTCGTCACATACGGCGCCCCACCGCCCCGCGTGGTATATGTACACGTTGCCTGCAACCAATGTGATCATCATCAACAAGTAACCTTTACAATGACTGACTTACTCAACTGGCATTATTACTAATCCGGTACAACAGTAATCATATCAATATCACTGCTATAGGTTACGTACTAGCAGTATCCGAGAAATCCATTGCCAAAGTAAATTACTTCTATGTTTTATTGGTTCTAAGTAGGTATTCCGTAAACACCAAGTGATGGGTGATCAATTGTATGATAGACTAGCTGTGCGCGCGACTTCGTCCGCGTGGAATAGTTATATAGCTGTTACCCACGACTTGAACCGTTTTCACAGCTCACACAACGGCAGCCCTCAAAGATAAATAATTTTCCCCGTTTTTTCCACATTTTCCACTGTTTTTTCGCTCCTATTAGTTGCAGCGTGATGTTATATAGCCTAAAGCCTTCCTCGATAAATGGTCTATTCAACACAAAAATATTTTTTCAATTTGCACCAGTAGTTCCTGAGATTAGCGCTTTCAAACAAACTCTTCAGCTTTATAATCTATACTAATATTATAAAGCTGAAGAGTTTGTTTGTTTGTTTGTATGTTTGTTTGTTTGAACGCGCTAATCTCAGGAACTATTGGTGCAAATTGAAAAATTTTTTTTGTGTTGGATAGACCAGTTATCAAGGAAGGCTTTAGGCTATAATTATAAAGCTGAAGAGTTTGTTTGTTTGTATGTTTGTTTGTTTGAACGCGCTAATCTCAGGAACTTATGGTGCGAATTGGAAATTTTTTTTGTGTTGGATAGACCAGTTATCAAGGAAGGCTTTATGCTATATAACATCACGCTGCAACTAATAGGAGCGAAGAAACAATAGAAAATGTGGAAAAAACGGGGAAAATTATTCATCTTTGAGGGCTTCCGTTGCATGCGCTGCGAAAACGGTTCAAGATATAAAAAAAATGTGTATTAAAGAATTATTTCTCTTGAAATAATCTAACAAAATAACTGCAACAGTATATGTCTATGTTTTAAGGTTAACTCATTAGAACCGTTTTTATGGTAATAACTATTCCACGCGGACGAAGTCGCGCGCATCAGCTAGTATTAGTATAGATATACAAACAGCTATCCACTGCTATGATGAATTAGTGTAGTTTAAAGTTTAAGACATATTTTCATATATTTCAATGGTTGCTAAATCGTTCTAAAATATAAATGGGTAAATAATTTAATATTTTTCATCAAATTATTCAGTCAATATATTTAACCGAACCTTATTATTTTAATCATTTAACAACCTGCCTCACCTTCCCACTGGTCCGCTCCACCGACCAATCTTATCTTGCCTTCTAACTGTTTTCCTTTATTCAGTAATCTCTGAATGAAAGCCGCTCGATTTGCTCTCTCACTCTCACTCAGAATCTTGCTTTGCACTCCTACATATTTCACAAATAAAAAAATAAAAATCAAATACTTTACAGACCACATTTTCTGACATAAATTGGAACTTATTTTGTTTATGAAATACATAATCATGGAATCGATAGCAATCGTATGCAATAAAACATGACCTAGATTGTTACTTTTACGTACACCGTAAGAGAAAAACCATCAGAACTAAAACTTCACGAAAATCAAAGCAGCCACTAATACTTATTTTTATTTGAACAGCTTTCCTATATTATATTACTTTTTTTCTTTGAAAGAATATGTTTTTCTAGAACGATGGTATCAAAAGCTTGTTATAGAACAAGACTAGTCACAACAGACTATATGTTGCGAATGACGTTGGAATGAATGGCGCCTGTAGTTGATATTAACTATGATTGAATGGTTCAATGTCACGATGAATCTTCATCATAGACTACTGAAAAGCTGTGTTTACTTCTGTTTGTATATGTACCTATTTGCGTTTAGCAAATAGTAATTAACGATAAAATTATATCAGATATTGAACAGTTCAAATATTTACTGTGTTTATATCTTTGGTGTGTTGAGTTCCAGAATTTTCTGTCCATATTATTATTTATTTATTGAACAAATGGTCTAAATTCTTTATGATTTAAATTGACTTACATAATATGTAAATCTTCATGAATATCTCTAATTCAAAGTCACCCCAAATGTTTATTCTAAATAAGTACACAAAGTGTCAAAAGTTCAATTTCTGTCTATCCGAACAAAAAAAAATAAAAGATAAAAAAGCGATAAAAATAATATTTATTTGTATCGTAATTAAGCAATCTGATTGTTTCCATAGTCGTCTCAACAAACATTTTATCTAATTCAACACAAAACAAATTAGCAAAAAACGTGAAAAACAGCCTAAATCTACGAGAAGTCGAATCAAAAACTAATTAATCATCGCAAAATATTTTGGAAAGTTGAGGAAAAATACTGGCGGAGCAGTCAGTTGATACAAAAACACATAAATCTAAATGAAGTGTACCTACTTGTAGGACACATCGTTAATTGAGAAGCACGCGGAACCATAGTTCGATGACATAGACCAAACTACTTAGAGGACTACCTGACCATGTAGCTACTTAACACACTGAACGCTAAACAGTGACAGTTATCATTTTTTTTCAATTCAGACCTTACGTTGCACTAGTGATTCTAGCTAAGTTATACGCAATACCCAATTTTTTTTCCATATCTTCGGACTTAATTTTCAGTATTCATAAAATATTATGGAGTGATAATTATGGCGTAGATACAATGAGAACTGGCCCATATTGATAACACTTGGCGCTGCTAGTGTGCTGCTAGTGTGCTGCTAGTGACATCAATAGATGTTTGCACGATACAACAGATACATGTTGCACATATATGTATATTTAATAATTTATAAATTTATGTAAAAGCATTCATTCGTATCAAATTTTCATGGCTTCATCTTTTTATCGAATGAGAGTGGCCAACTCTGGTGCCGAGAGTTTATATCAAGAATTATCATGGCAATTAATGTACACAACAAAAAAAAAAATCATGTCTCATAACATTGCGTCGTCTATTCCTTGTAATGTCGTTGTTTGACCTACTTCAGACAATCATTTCGAACAATGTAGTTTAGATTGTTCGCGAGCTGTTTTACACTTTTATTATTTGAAGTTTATTGAAATTATTTTCGTTTCATTGATAGTGTTTAATTTTTTTTATATTGAAAATAAATAGGTGATATATTTAGGTAAATTATTACCTAAATATATTACCTATTTATTTTAAATATAAATAAAATTAAACTAACTGTGAAAAGTTGTTACCTACTATATTCATCATTGCTAGACATAGGTTTTTATGAAATTGCCCTGTTTATTTAGCTGCATTAATTTATTCAACACTTAGATAACAAACAAAACTCAAAAATCTTTTCATAAATCGTTTATCCACACTAATCTATTCACTCAATCGTTATCCGAACCTATCCTTTCCCTTAAACGGACATATTCCTAAACTATTTAAACCCAAATTGGTAGTTCCTAATGACACAGTCCTTTAATCACGCCGCAGGTTGCCAGGACGATAAAACTGTCAATTCTATAGATTGCCGCGATTTATGGCAACACCGAAAGTTTTATTACGCACACGACCGACGTAAGTTGAGCTATTGATTCTGGTAACATTCATGGGGGAATAACTAGGGTAGCTCTGAGTGCGGATGAAATGAGAACTAAAATTATTTGAGCCGGTATTTCATACGCGTAACATCTTTTCCAACTTTTTGAAAAATAAAATAGAAAGGTCAATATAACTTTTGTTTTTTGCCAGGGTTTGAACAAACACAATCTATTTACAATCAAAAACAGAGTCGCAGATAATTCTCGAAATAAGAAGAATAAGTAAGCGTCTTAACCGCACAAAATAATATATACTCGCATGTACTTAGACTAGCAGTGGTGCAGTGACATTCAAAACAAGCCACTTTTGTGGTAAAATTACACAGAAATGCTGCCACAACGCACTCGAACAAATTTCTTGGTTAGATTCTGACATTATGTAGTTTTGGGCTGCTATTGTTGTGAGAGGACTTGTTGAATTCAAGGGAGATGTTCAAAACTTTCTCGATGTTTTGTTTGCTATTTATATTTTATTTTCCGAGAGTAAGTGAAATTTAGATGACATGTTTTATTGTCTTGTTTATTTTATACCTCGATTATAAAAAAAGTAAATAAATTCCATGTAAACATAATTTTTTATGCAACCAATGGTGTAACCAATATTTGGATTATAATAAGATTCAAGATGAAAGTATGGCACTTTATCTGATTTTATGAATAAAAAGGTTTAAAGAGGCTTATAAACTGTAAAATAGATTACCTAAATATAAGATACATTTTAAATATCAGCTCAAAATCGATAACCAATCAATGAAATGTTCAAGCTTCTCTTTTCCCATAAAATGTGCATTAAATGTTCGTAACTGGTTAATTTCCCATCGTTTATGTGATAAACGAATAATTATGATAAATCATTTCCTTGTTTCGTTGATAATGGTGACGATAACGAGAATTAATGGCTTTCTGTGGGATGGTTCTGTTCTACTGCGATTGTTATTTGGTTAGTAGGTCGAATGTAAGAATATTTGTACAACTGTGGAGAGAGGATGTTAAGAAGTTTTAATTCAACTTATTAACATTTCAACATGTATAACAAGTACAACAAAATAAAATTAAAATAAAATATGCTTGTTTTGTTGTAAAGTTATACCCTGCGGTACAATCTAAGTGCTGTTAATGACAGTAATGTTATTTACAAATTACACTTTTAAAATAGATTCCGAATTCGTCATAACATTAATGTAAGAAGTAAAATTAACATTTACAAGAAAACAATTCACATAACAAAATATAAGGACATACAATTTTACTATTTAAATTTTTGTTGCAAAAATATCATTTCATATCTTTGACCTATTGAAACTTTCTTTGTTAAATCTGGCACATATTTGCCCGCAAAACAAAGGGCGTATTCACACTGGAGTGCAGGCGTAGAAGCAGCCACGGAGCGGGTGTGTAATTACACCCTTATGTGAATGGGAGTGTGTGAGTGTGTTAGTATGTTCGTGTATTTGTATGGCTGAATGGCGCTTCCACGGATTATATGAATACGATTCTTCAGGCAGTGTTTGCAAGAGCGATTATTGATGGTGGATGTAGGTCAAATATAAGTGGGGTGCTGTTTTTTTATTAGGGTAGAATATAAATGAGCAAGTGGTCATCTGATGGTAAGTTATTATCGCCGTTTGCTCCTATGAGCCTTTATTTTGATGTAATATTACCCAACTACGTTTGACTAGTATTACATTTCGACGATGATAATATAAGTGATGGTATTTAAATATATGGTTTGTAGTGTTTTTATATGCTCAAGAGAATTCCTCCAAAGAAACAATTATATAGGGAGCCATGACCCTAAGTGCCGAGGAATACGATATCACAAGGACAGCTGCTTGCTATGCATTAATAAAGTTTTATATGAAACAATTTTGTCGTTTAATTATTGTATCGTTCGTGTAATTATTGTGTCGTATGAAGGTACACGCGCGAACTCAATAAATAAACCAAAACGTTAATATAAGACAAGCAGCGCGGATCTGTCGCTCTCTTGTTACTCAGCGGAAACTCCCGGAGTCACGCCGGGGTCACGCCGGGTGTACGGTAAGGAATACAATGTAGAACAGAAACTTTATGTAACGCGTTTGTCGAAAACTTTAGAAATTCTTTAACAGCTTTTTAACCGACTAAAAAAAAGGAGGTTATCAAGTCTTCTGAACGTTTTTTTTGTTTTTTTAGTTGCAACTTACAAATCTATCAATGAAGCAACATGGGATCGCAAAAAAATTGCCAACTGATCTCCGAACTTCAAGGTGATATAGCACCCGATGATGATGATTTATCAACTATTAGTTATATTGTGTAGTGCTGTATTTTGTGTATGTTATTATTTATAATGTTTAGTGTTGTTTCGTGTATTACTTTTTATTTTTATCTACGTGCGTGATTTCACCTGCCGGTCCCAACGGAAGACCAGCGCTGGATGCTTGTATCCAGCACATTGTAACGGTCCAGGTTAGGCCGTTAAACCATCATCATTATCGACAACAACTGAGAAATAATACACTAAATATTGCGCCGTTAAGAGCAAGTTCGAGCCTTGCTCCAAGCAAATAAATCAAGCCAATTTCATCCGTATCGACACTTGAAAATATTCCATTTACTTAAGTGCAAGTTCGAGCCTTGCTTACCATTTTAATCGGATAAATAACTGCAGCAATTTCATCATTATCGGAAAAATACTACAAAATTATATCATCGTTATCATTTATGAATCATTAGGCAATGACAATGGGTTAAATTATGCACTGTTAAAAGCAAGTTCGATCCTTGCTTCTACCAAATGAATTTATCAAGTTGCATCCTTACAAATCGATATATTCAATACACAAGGAACCGCAAGTTCGAGCCTTGCGTTTCACTTCGACGTGTCAAATTATTAAGTACTTACACCAAATTCATCACTATCGGAAAACCTTTCTAATGTTTTCATCATCATCATCTTGACCATAAGGATTATGACAAACAATGACAACGGCGAGTTCGAATCTTGCTCAGTATTTCATAATACAAATACAATACAAATACAAATATTTTATTTATAGAAACACAGTGACAGTACATAATAAGAATTTTCTAAAATAGGCTTAGGTACATTTTTTGTGTTGGCGTACGTTCGACATAAACCCTGAGCTCCACGCTAAGTCCCTTACGGAACTTGTGTTTGTGGAGCCACAGTATTCATCCCAATGTCAGACCCAGTGTCACATAATTTTACACAATTTTTTTTACACAATATCTTTACCTACATAGTAATTACATCGAGCAAACACATCTATGTCATAAACAACTGAAACTATGGCACTATTAAAGAGTCGTATTCAACGAAACCCGAGTACTACGATAACAGAAATCGTTTCGATAAACGAAACATATAAACATATTACGATGACAGATCTACTATGTTGGTGGCATAGAAGGGAAAGTTGGTATGTTTGTATGTCATAATGATTTCACAGCCAAAATAAAGCAATTCACGAGCCAATTAGACATTCCAATAAGTATTGTTAATAATGGGAAATTTGGTGTTTTATAGAGAAGCGATTTTAGTAGTGGTTTAATAAAAAAAAAGTAGGTAATTTTATTAAATATTAGGGTGGTACAACATGCTGAGTTGGGGTCGGATAGTGGCACGAAACATGTACACCTGTATCTATATATGTTTATATTTTATTGTGTTTTTATATATTTTTTTTTTTGTTTCGTGTCCCAATATATTGATTTTTACTTTTACTTTTACTTTGCTATTGATTAACTGGCCGGAGTTTGTTTTCTCCTCTTGATATACTTATTATGTGTGAAAGAGACACAAAACACACTCATAACAAGTTTTATAAATTACTAGCTGGTGCCCGCGACTTCGTCCGCGTGGAATAGTTACTACCATAAAAACGGTTGTAGTGAGTTAACCTTAAAAGATAGACATATACTGTTGCAGACATTTTGTTAGATCATTTCAAGAGAAATAATTATTTCGTACATATTTTTTTGATATCTTGAACCGTTATCGCAGCGCATGCAACGGAAGCCCTCAAAGATAAATAATTTTTCCCGTTTTTCCATATTTTCCAATGTTTCTTCGCTCCTATTTGTTGCAGCGTGATGTTATATAGCCTAAAGCCTTCCTCGGTAAATGGTCTATTCAACACAAAAATATTTTTTCAAATCGCTCCAGTAGTTCCTGCGATTAGCGCGTTCAAACAAACTCTTCAGTTTTTTAATATTTGTTTAGATAATTTTTCAAAAATATCCTTTTATTGAATTGTATAGTGTCTAAACATAATAAAAGTTATATGTTATTGTCATTTTTCCTTTCTGCCCAGCATTAGTATATCATATCATTATTATATCCATTCACTCATCTGTGGGGCTAGATGGCGCAGTGTGCAATGTCCCTGAATATTTATTTATTTAATTATTTATTATCACTTGTCCCCCAGAAGGCCGCGCTGTGGAAGCCACATTACTCGGTATTATTGCCGTGAATGATTTGTTGTGTTTATGTGCCTATGCCTAGACAACCGGGTCCCGCGCAGAGTCATCACAAACCAGAGACCGCTAACTGGCGGACATTTGTAAATCTAAACATTACAACATCTATAGAGACATCATAAACCAGAGACCGCTAACTGGCGGACATTTGTAAATCTAAAGACTACAACATCTATAGAGACATCATAAACCAGAGACCGCTAACTGGCGGACATTTGTAAATCTAAACACTACAACATCTATAGAGACATCATAAACCAGAGACCGCTAACTGGCGGACATTTGTAAAACTAAACACTACAACATCTATAGAGACATCATAAACCAGAGACCGCTAACTGGCGGACATTTGTAAATCTAAAGACTACAACATCTATAGAGACATCATAAACCAGAGACCGCTAACTGGTGGACATTTGTAAATCTAAAGACTACAACATCTATAGAGACATCATAAACCAGAGACCGCTAACTGGCGGACATTTGTAAATCTAAAGACTACAACATCTATAGAGACATCATAAACCAGAGACCGCTAACTGGCGGACATTTGTAAATCTAAAGACTACAACATCTATAGAGACATCATAAACCAGAGACCGCTAACTGGCGGACATTTGTAAATCTAAAGACTACAACATCTATAGGTTTTTTAGGTTTCGTGTAAAAACATTTTATGTATTTCAAAACTCCAAGACTGCAACACATACGCAGAGGTCTATGCTTACGTGCCTACCTACAGTTTGAGATATAATTTATCATTCGATCTTGCTTAGTGTTTGCATCTAAAATTATCAGTTTTAAAATTCTATTACTATGGATATATTTTGACATATTATTTAACCTATCTAACCAACGACTGGTCAAAGGTCTCTCCCAATTCCTTCCACATCTTCCTAACCTGGACAAAAAATAATCTCGACGTATGTCTGTCTAAATGTATTATCTACTTATAACTCGTCTTCAGAGTAAAGTGTCGCTATATTCCGATGTTATTACAGCGGGATTACAGGCCACACTAGCGCGGGATTAACTTGCTTGTCATATCCCACGCGAGGGGCCTTTCTAGCCGACTTACGAAAAAATAATTTGGACTCTACTTGTATTTTTTTTTATATATTTTCAGGGAATTATTTTAGGCTATTCCTAATCTAAACCATTCTTCTTCTTCTTAGTATGACAGTTGCCAACCCTGGAGTTGATAGTTTTCACACCGCCCTTAGGGCCTCTGACATGGCTTAACGATTGCCGTACCATGACAAACAGTCGGGACTTACAATTCCGACCCACAGAAGCGCCTAGCAAGCAAGTTATAAACAATTGTCAATGCAGTCAGTCCTTGGATAGGTGACCGAAATTTTAATTTCCATCATTGAGTATATTTTAAATTATTAGAACTTAATTTAACATAAACTTTTTCTATGTATAATAATTGATTTGAAAGCGATTAATTTCAAATAAATATTCACTAAATCTTCTCACATAATACATTACTGCTCCATTCGTAACGAAATAATCAAACATAATCCAAGCCAGCCTGATCCCGGGATCCTACCCGATAAACCACGTCCGAACCCCGGATATCCCCCTTACATCAACGCCACGAGCCAAGTACAATACACCCGGTAGATGGCGCAATGTAACAATAAATATTTCGACATAAATATGTATGTGAAATGTAACTCGTTAATTATGTATCAAAATGTTATTGACAATGATCCGAATCAAAAAGTATCTTATGTGCTAATGTTATGTGTTTTTTGGTATGTTATATTTTGTTTACATTTGCAAATAAATTCTTCACGTGTTTTTTTATTTCCTTATCTGCGACACAGGATGTTCCTAGTGCAGAACCCACAGGCATATCAAATATACAGAATTTAGCTATAATTTTGTAGGTAGGTACGTAAACAACCTAATTACGAACCTAAATAAACAATTTATTAGGGAGCCTCTAGCATACTTTTTCCCAAGCCCTACTAATAATACAAATGGGAAAGTTACGTTTGTTCGTATAAGTCGCGGTCTGGCTCCGGGTGACAATCTGGAGAGCTCCCGACTCATTGTCGAGTTAATAAGAGATTGGTTTTAGAGTTTAGGAATTATGTATTTTTTGTTAGGCGCGTGAAGTAAACACGTTATATAAGCTGACTATATTGAGTTCTTCAATACTATTTAATTAGAGAAGGTCATCATCGATTCATCCCGTGTGTTTATGATATTGTAAGAATAAGCTTGATATGGCAACACATAAACATTAATCGAACGCCACATATGCATTTTTTTTACAGAAATATTCCCGTTTCTAATCATTTCGACTTACCTACCACTTGAAACCACTTGAAAAGTGTCTTAACAGATCTTATACTACCTTTACAGGTAAAATAATATAAACAGTAATACGTTAGGAGGGGTAGTTACCTTACAGCAGTAATTAGTGGCTTGTAAGAGGTATTAAGGTATGAGCAGGTAACTGTGGACATACATCAAGGTGTGGTTCACTCACATAGTAGACTGGAGGTTTATAGCAGGGTATTTGGTAAGGGCACCGAACATATTATAATACTACGTAAGGGTGTTATTAATTTATGACTGCAGTACCCATGAAACCTTACAAAAACTTTTTTTAATGTCGTTATATCCACTAACATAAGACAACATTTTTGCCTAATTAACACTATTTATTCCAATCATTAATGCGATGTTTAATGTACAAAGAAAAGACACATTTTCCTAACTTCCTGCAACGTCTATCAAAAGGAATCAACAGCCGATATTGTAGTCACGAAAAACAACAAATATTTGATATATATATACAACAGGTACATATATAGGTACAAAAACCTTCAAACCGCCGCGACGTAGAGATCACAAAGTTGTTATTGCCTTCCAGATGAATAGTTGTCGGCCGATACAAAGTTGTGCTTCAATCGGAATGTCATTCCGCTCTAAGAAAGGACACAAAGCGGCTCAAATTCACTGAATACTTCCAACATTCTACCAGACGGATTACTAGCCAAGTTTTCAACACACAAAAAGAGGTGTAAGTTTCATATGTCTGGGTTTTCGTGGTGTTGTATTTCTATTACTTCTAAACATGGCGCCCACATACTTCGTTGAGATATTTATTTAGGAACTTTACAATAAAGCAACAATGCTTTATCAGTAAAGCTCTCCACTCCAATCATTACCGTTCTAATTATACAACAATTTGTGTAGAAATTTCTTCTTATGGTATGAGAGTGGCCAACTCCAGTATTTCAATTTCAAAACGCAGGCTTAAGGCTTAAGCATAAGCTTAAACTTAAGGCTTCTGACATAGCTGCCGCTATAACAAATATTCAGGAACTACAATTTGACGTGTCATAAGTTTCACGGAAACGCTTAAATCAAGCCCAATTTTTTACTGCTACTTAACAAAATAATGAGCAAAACATCGTTTGTCTACTTCTACTTTTTGTTATCGAAAGTGGCCAACTCCGATGTCGACAGTTTAGCAAGCCGCCCTAAGGGCCTCTGATATGCTTTGTCTACTAAACTCAATTAACAAAGCTAATATAACTAACCTCCAGCTATATGACTTGCAATCAAGAAGCTGATACTTAAAGCTCTGGAGCTTCCACAATGAAACCTTATGACATGTGCTTATTAAATTGGAAACAAAAAAGGTTCGAGAAATGACCTTTCACTTGATCAATATTTACTGGCCAAATAACTTTTAGACTCCTTACTTAAGCTAGCAGGTGTACCTAGCAGTTTACTAATTGACACTAGTTTTATGATTGGTTGACGCGACGAGTTACTAAAATGCTGGCCTGTTTCTGGCTCAACGTATCAGCATTGCCATTCAGCGTGGTAATGCGGCCAGCATGCTGGGACGCTGCCCTCTGGTAGTGGGCTGGCACTTAGACTATCTTTAGGATTTTCTAAGAGCCCCCCTTTTTATTTGTTGTAGTTAGTAGTAGTATGTTTCGTTTTTCTTTTCCTGTTTTTATGTATTTATTGTTGGTATGTTAAGATATTCATTAAACTTACTTATCTCTTAAAAAAATATGATTCTTGACATGTAATACTCAAAACCATACTTTGGCACTCGTCTGGAGTAAAAAAAAAATGTCGCCAAGCGCTTACAATGGTGTGTTCCGACAGTCTCGATAAAGAGCCAGTTGCAGTCCGGTACAGGTATATGTGGTATGCTCCACCTCGGACCATGGTATTCTCCTGTTCGAATCGCTTCACTAGTATGTACAGCACCAGTATATTACGTATGTGTAACAGATAGCTTGTGTTTAACCACAAAGAGACGTTTAACGTATATCTCGGCTCCTCGTACATTAGCCCGACTTTCGACCCTTCACTATATCGGCCAGGCAGAGTGACAATATTTTATTATAATTTATCTATCTACTGAGATTTTGTAAAGTTCATCTAAAATTAACTTCTGAACTTTGATATTCGACATTGAAGCCTTTTCATTTTCAGTGTCTAATATTAGTTTCATTATGAAGTGCAATTAGGTTTCGTTGCTTGTTAGACAATACTTTTTTTAAACTAAGCCGAGTTACTCATAGAAAACATATTAAAACGACTTCAATACCTACCTGTATTAGAGAACCTATGGCTACATTCATATGTTAATAAAACATTTACGTAGAGATCTAATAACTACCTAATTTTATTACTATAGTAGATTCAAAACTTGTATAAATATGTTTGGGGTGTTATCGTTTCATAATAAGATTCATCCACACCGTCGCTGGTTTTGCAAACAAGTAAGTACAATAAACTCTGAAGAAATATGTAGTGTGGTTCCAGTGCAATGTATACCTGCGATGTAAACCTGATTCAATATCTTATCTAGAAAGTAAGTAGTCTTCTTCTTATCGAATGTAGTGGGCTACTCTGGTGTCGAGAGTTTATCAAGCGGCCCTAAGCGCCATACCAAGAACTTTACCTATGCTTAACTTTGGTAATCGCATGCGATTGCCTCCGCCAGCTGAGCTACGGGCGCTACAATAGAAATATTATTAAACACACAAACTGTTCCGTTCTTAAAATTTGCATAATAAAATGTGCCGTAGATCAGTAATTCTATCCGGAGTTGAGTTTAAAAGCCTCCGCCGGTGACAGTAATGGCGGCGGGAGTGAAGGAAGTGCACAATATTGCACTTGCAGCGGAAATACCACCAGCTTCAGGTTACTCGGGGTTCTTAAATAACAGGTATAGATGATGCTTTAGAGATGTTATTACATTGGTTATTTAAGTTAGGTTTGAAATTTTTAAATTTATTAATACATTAATAGTTAATTATAAATTGTAATTTTATACTGCTTTTTTTTGGTTTATGAAACTTTATAGCGCTAAAATGCAATTATAAATTCAGGTTTTTGTTATAAAGCGTTTCTAGAAATATAGATATTTTGAGTGTATAAGCATGTCGCTTATTTTGATTATTCTAATAATACATTGTACCTACTGCCGCCCTATCTGAATTAATTATAAAGACTCGGGCACACTGAGAAACTTTTTCCATTTTCTGAACTAAACTTTTCCATTCTCAAGTCTTCGAGAATTTAAGAATACGGAATGTTTTATTTATAAAAACAGATTTCAGATAAACGAGCCTACATAGTTGGTTTTTACATTAATTCTTCAATCACCCAAGACTTTTGTATGTATTTCAGTTAAATTAAGTGAGTAATTCTATATTATGTTAGTGGCAACATTATGTACAAAAAGATTTAAAAAAGTGTTAAGTACTATATCATAACTTGAAATGTCTGAGTAATAAACTACCAGTGCGGGACTTGATCTATTGTTTTGAGCCACATTAGAAGGCGGCTTGGAAACTCAACACCAAAGTTGACGCTAATACGATTAGAAGTGGACTTTCAGCTTTGTCAGAGTACTCCTAGGCTCTATAAAGCTTTCAACACCAGAGTCAGCCACTTACAAATGACTGCAATAGAGTCAAACTCATATACCCAGAGTTACTAATGACAACCTTAACAATGTTATACTTCTAAGTTTATTACACCAGCCTGCAGCAATGCTTAACATCAAGCAGGCTGTAGTCAAACACAAACTTATTCCACGTAAAAAAAACTGATATAGAATCAAAGTCACATACCTAGGGTTACAAAGGACACTGCTCCACCACCCAAGTTGGCACTTCCATACAAACATGTTCCTATGTGCTAAGTAGGTAGCTACATGCATGTGCCCGGGGAGGTCTCACACTTATAGTTGTAGTCATTTATCACAAGCAACAGCTTCTGCAGCTGAAGGCTCTATACAGCGGAGGTGGTTCGACAATGCACATTATTATAGCTACTCCTTTTTTATATTTACAATAATGATACAGAAAAACAAACGAAAAAACATACAAACTGATATTTATTGTAGTAGTTATGTGTTTAACCGTCTTCGAAGTTTGGATATTTATTTGACATACATAATTTTCTAGTTATGTGCTACTAGCAAATCTCCGCTGCTGTTCGAGCGATTCAAAAATATAAAGTAGTATTTGAGTTAGTTCCAGCTGCAGGTCAATCTGCTTCTCACGAATCTTATATGAGTCGGGTTAACCTTTTAAAGCGTAAAGTAAAAAACAAAACACTTACAAACTTGTGCATGTATGTTAATGTTATAAATTGTTTTTAATGTTTATTTAATTAGCAAATAAATAACATAAATACACTACAAAACACTAATAAATTTTTGAACGGTTTTGCATTTTGCGATAGTTTGCGTGATGGTAAACAAAAGCTGTAATGTCCTTACTGTTTAAAACTAAGTAGACAAGGAGGCGACAGAAAACTAAGGAGGCGATGATAAATGTAATATTTGCATGTTTCAGTAAAACTATTTAGAAAGGACGAACAATGCTTCGTCAAAGTAATCTCAGCAAATTCTGTGAGAAATTATTTTTCCAAAATACATTTGTAAACTTTAAATGATTAAAGTTCTTGTTGAAGATTGACAATTCAGATTGATGTGAACTTTGGACAAACGAAATGGTATTTGATAGAAATAATGAGTGTGATATAGCTCTATACTAATAATACATAATTATGTAGTTATGTATTTAAATCGATTTTGATCTAAACAGTAGATCTAAATCGTGTTATGCGTTATAATACTGGCCAGACAAACGTAATTACAGATAAACATCATTAGCAAACATGCCTATATAGCATCTTTTATTTTGGAACCAGTGACAATGTTAAATTTGCTAATGCAAGTGTTTTCTGGGCATGTGTATATTGTGCGGCAAATAATAACACATTTTTAATGCAACGTGTCTGCGTAAAATATTTATGACTATTAGACGGCCACGGCTTCATATGTTTCTTCAAGAAACCTTCACAGTGCGGTAATTTATATGAGGTACATATAAATGTCCATTTAGATGGCATGGCCGTTCAAAGATGAGGCCTTTTTAAAATTCTTCTCAAGAAAGGATTACAGAAAGGATCCCTTCTCTCTCGATACATTATTTATTTCAACGTAAAGGCGGGCCTTTTACCCGTTTCGTTTTGTGTCTTAAAAAGAGGTAAAGAATACTAAGAGGGTTGTATCAAACAATTACTATCGATCGACCTACTAATTATCAATCGTAGTTTCTTTTTAATCCGTTAAAAAAACATTTTGGACTACATAGCAAGACTTTAAAAAAAGGAGTCGTTTTTCTGCAATAGTTTCCCTTCGAATAAATTTCGTATTTAAAAATAGTGCTCTAATAAATGTCAGTCGCGTTGACAGTGGCGCCCTCATTAATCTCCTTCAAGCCGCGTCCGCAGGACCTAGATAATGCTGAGGCTTATCTGGGATTACTAATAGTACCCACGCTAGGAATAACTACAACTTATAGGACGTTCATTATTACATTAGATGTTACTTGTAATTCTGAGACTTAAAATAATGTTATTTTAATACGAGTAAGGAAATAGAAGCTCTATTTGAATGAAATAATTATAAAGAAGTTTAGTTTTTAGAAGCGTGGTAATGCGGCCAGTATGCTGGGCATGCTGCCCTCTGGCGGTGGGCTGGAGCACTTAGACTATGTTTAAGCTTTATGAAGATTACTTTAAGTGCTTTTTTACTTCATTTGCTATTTTTATAACTTATACTTTGAACTTTATTTTATTAAATTTTTTTTTTTTTTTTTTTTTTTTTTTTTTAAATGAATCACAACCAACACGTAGAATTTCTAACTTACTACTAAACATAAATTAAAAGCTGCCTAAACTAAATACAAACTCGAAACTAAGCAAAACTTAAAAACATTATATCATTGATCAACATGTTTTGTCCCTTTTATAAAATTACAACTTCAATGACTTCATCATTACCTATAAAACCGACTTTTTATTTTTAACTATTAATACACAGTGATATATTGTGTGTAGTTAACACAGTAACGATGGCTGTCAACACTCAACCCGTTATAAGTGACGTGAATCAGCCTAATTATTCGCGAGTGAATTAATCACTAGTTCAATTTAGTTTAATTGAAGCGCGCGGAACTGCTCGCGTCGATCTAACACATGTTGTGCTTCAATTAACACACACACACACATACTTATAATATAATTACCGTCTTAAGAGTGATTAGTGTAAGTTATCTTTTGTTTATGTCACTCCATCACTCGTTATCTATGTTATTCCTTTTTTAATTATTCACAAAGAAAACCACTAAATGAACAAACCATTCTCTTTTCTTTTGTGCTTTTCCATAATACCGATATAATACCGATATAATATCTACCGATCCATCTACGAGTACTATGATGACATAAAACATGATAGAAGTATGTATGTGTTTAAGTTAACCTATTATCCTATTTTTTCACAGTCGCTATAATCTGCCTAAAAGTCTGTTATCTGCTCGTTTAGTAGCAAATTTCCGACTACAATACAAATGGAACATCCAATTTAACCCCAAAATTGTTCGGGAAATGTGTTTATCTGTGTATTGTTGTTGTTTTCTTGAAATCAAGCAACATCGTGTTAGCAATAAATCAACAAGTCAATTTACTTTCCTTGATTTGTACTAATCTAGTTAAATCGGTTGAATAGATCTTAAATAGGTTAGTTCTGAAGAAAACCTTGAATTATATTGCTTCATCACGCAGAAATAATCTACATTAACTATTTTATTTTATTTCGATTGATTGTGAACAGAATATCACTTAATGATCGATACATTACTATTTATGGATTAATTAGTTTTATTTAGAAAGAGATAGTATACTTAGTCTGGGGCTTAACTTCAGGTTGTTCTATGTGTGACTCAAGATTTCGTAATACACAAAAAGAAACAAAGTATTTAAACATCTACTCAACACCTCAGCAATAAGTACAAAACCTTCTTTAGAAAATGAATAAAAATCGCCATTATTTCGGCGAAATATAAAAGTGGAAAAAGTGAAACGACTTCTAAATCTTCCCCAGATTAATTATACTAAAGTCCACACAAAGAGAAAAAAATGTAAATGAAAATAGCACGAGGCATCCATCTGCGCTGACAGCCGCGGATATTATTAAGATGTAGGGCTGCCGGTGCTGCCGCCGCGGGGGAAACGAGAACCATTTATATTAGGATTAGGGCCAGAATGTTACGCGTTGTTTGTCTAGGTTTCACTTTAGAGGTAATTGGAGCAATAGTTTATATTTTGTTGCAGATATGCACATACAGAACCAAATGTTTTGGTAACGTGTCTAATTCCTTCAAATACATTTGGCTATAGCCAGTACTTTGAATTAGTAAGTCGTACTTAATTGATAATGTTTGTTACATATTTTTCAATCTTTAACATAAATCGTCATCAAAATAAGTCTAAATAATTCTAGGAATTGCAACATCTGACTACAGCGGTGCCCAGCATCACTTCATCACCATCATTGTAACATCTGACTACAGCGGTGCCTAGCATCACTTCATCATCATCATTATCTTAGGGGGCTGTAGTCTAGCGTAACTAATAATTTATCAATGTATCATTAAAACGATTATACTTAATTGACATTTAATTGCTCAAATTATTAATAAAAGATTCAATCTGCGCAAGACCGGAACGAGTGACGTACAAGAAGAGAGGCTATGCTCAGCAGTGGGCTATAAAATGCTGGTGATGATGATGATTAAAAAAGGTAATTTTGTTTATCTCGTTTACCAACCCTACAGAATGCTTCATTTCCACGTGGCAGGAGCGCGTCTGCATTTATTGCCTCCCTACATACACACTAATATTGCCACTAGCACTAAACTATTTTTAGCAAAGTGAACTTTAAAAGATCATTATTATTGTTTACCTAAAACATATCCCTTATCAATCGGGTAAATTATTTGGGATCAAAGATACAAAGCAAATAATATCAGCATTGCCATTCAGCGTGGTATCGCTGCCAGCATGCTTGGCACGCTGTCCTCTGTTATATCCGTTATCTAGTACCCACGACACAAGCGTTTGCTTAGTGTGGGGCTAGATGGTGCTGTGTGTAATGTCCCGGAATATTTATTTAAAAGTGAAACGTAAACTTTAAATATAAATAAGTTATTTCAGCTAATGCCTTTAAGAAAATTCTAATAGCATTCCTCTTTCTGTATCAGAGGTGAAAGTTTGAATGTAACGATGACGCTAACTACTAACCCGTTCTAACAAAGCCATGGGCCCCATGGTCGGCCGTTACCTTGCTATTGTCTTCCTCCCATTGTCAAACAAGGCCCGGACGATGTTAATTACATCCGGCTCTTGCCACTTTACACTGGATTTTGTAAATGTGGACCATGGGCTATTATGCGAGTTTATTGATTTTTTGGTCAGAGGCCCTTGGGGCGGTGTGAAAACTGTCGATAACAGAGTTGGCCACTCTCATACGAAGAAGAAGATTGACTTTTTCCTCGTCATCGCCCCGTCCTGTGTCCACCCACTGCTGAGAATAGGCCTTCTCTCGTCCACCGTTCGGTATACAGTACGGTCCACAGCCTGTCTAATCCAGCTCCAACCAACGTATTTGGAAATGTCATTATTATTTTATATTTATAAATTAAAGGTATTTAATAGCAATGTGAAACGATACTAGCACAAGCGAACACGCTAAATTTAGCAAACTTATTAAATAAACATTAGATACTAAAATGTACGTCTGTACTCCGGTGCACCTGACACCAGTGTTACAAGGGGGTGGGGCAGGTTAGCAATGACCAGTTTACATACATATGTACATGTTTTCGCAGCCTGTTACGGTGCTACAGAGGGGTGTTACAAGTCAGGGAACACCCTTTTTTCACTCAGAAACAAAACGCTAATCGACTGTACATATTTAAGTTCCATATACCTACTTCTATTATTGACATTCGGGTTACGAAATTGTGGAACTCTCTGCTGAAATGGAAGTGGCTCTCAATCGAGGCAGCCTGGTCACACTGACAGATGATTAATGTTACTGTCACTCACAAAATACTTACGAGAAAATAATTAAATTTACCAAAGATTACTCGATTACAGCAATATTGCTAAGAAAGCCTATCGTCAACTTCAAGTTTTAAAATTCATAACCGTCAGAAAATCATTGTATTCAGTGATTTATTTCTTCGCCTTATATTTTCTGCTATTCCCTGATTTATGTACGACATTCGTATTTCCAAAGGTAAGACAGTAATATGCGAAAAGATACTCTATTCCGCCTAAAATAGAGATTAAAATTGCTTTAATGTCATGTTCTCTGGCTCTCTGGCCAGAGGACATGAAACTAAAGGGATTTTGGTAATAAGGGGAGTCATACAACAGTTAAAAATGATGACTGGTGTATACCCGTGTTGATCATGTAAGTTCGAACATAACGAGACGAAACAGCAGTTATTGCAAAGTACTGGTTTTAAGCTCAAAATGAAAAAATTAACTCATATTTCGCGTTTATGTGGGACAGGAAAGTAAACTTTTAATTCAAAAATTCAACCAAAATCTGTTCCGCTGTTTGAGTGTGAATAAGTGACACATGTTATACACAAACCAACTTACGCCTTTATAATGCATAAACGATGTATTCCACCTTTATCAAGCCCAGGTAATATGTATAGCTACTTAGCATCGATCGGTCGGTATCGACATGAATGATGCGAGAGAGCCCGCGGCGCGTCATTAGTGCGTGAAATATGGCAGCCTTGGACAATGTTACTTCATCTGTCTGTAGGATTATACGTGCTTAGTGTGGGGCTAGATGGCGCTGAGTGAAATGTCCTGGAATATTTATTTATATTTATCTTCTTCTTATCGAATGAAAGTGGCCAACTCTAGTGTCGAGAGTTTATCAAGCCGCCCTAAGGCCTTCTGACATGACTTTACGACTACCGTACTAGACAAACGGCCGTGACCTACAATTGGACGTGTCATCCGACCCACGGAAACGCCCAAAATGGGATGCCACTTTTTGGTCACCCATCCTAGAACTGACTTTGCTTAACTTTGGTAATCGCAAAAATTTGAGCAATCAAAAATGCTTTATTGTACACCAATAACAAAAGGACACAAGCTTAAAGAAATTTCGGTTATAGTTTTGGGACAGAGGGCAGCCTTATCACTTAAATATTTATATTGACGGAAGAACATTTGAACAAATTATGTTCAAATTTTATGTGAAAAATTTAAGTTAAGACTCCATACGTAATTGATGTACTACTACCGTTAATCAATAATAAGATCTAAGAACACAACAACAGGTCAAACAACATTTTCGCTTCTTATATATCGTAAAGATTTATTTTACTATTCATGGATGTGTAGTTGCCATGTTTCATAATAATTTTATATTCAAGTTACATTAAAACGTCGCTTAACTTTATACGAGACGTGGTCAATCCATCTTAAAAAAAACTAGTTTTTCCACCAAACCTGTTATTTTGGTTCAATGTTAGCAGTGTGATGGAAAACCAATCGGATTGTGTCGTTTTAAAAACACGACGAAAATTGGTTCAATCAAACTGCAAGGCACCGACTGGAAATAGCAAGGCTGGAAACACTGTTTACGAACTAACTTCTAGTACACAGGCATACGTACCTCACCTGCCTAGGTACGTAAATATATTGCATTGCACTCGATATATACAATACCATTATATCACACTATTGTTATAATGGCAAGAATTCGTTTTCTTATTTTTCCTCCATATTGCTAGAACACATAAACTGATTAATTTGAAATTTGGCATAGAGATAGATTTTAATGTATAAAAATAGGTATATATCTATTTTACCTTTCTAAATTCTACATAAAATATAATGGCATTGCCTAAAAAAACTGCAGGGATTTATTGTGATTATTTTTATTGGAAAATAAACCAAAATAATCACAACCTGCAGGATTCGAACCCGCGTATTCCTGATTACATCTTATGATGAACTTAGATTAAATGATAGATGGATTAAATTTATTTTTTCTAAATGGATCAATTTTTTGATTAGATTTATACCTACATAAAATATCCATTCATTATTCTTCCAAAAAGAGTTACGGTTAAAATTCCCAGCTTGTATTTTCCCTCTCTGGCTCCAAGTATCAAAGTTTATAATTAACTCATCGATAAACTGCAAATTTTAACCGAACATTAAATTAATGATTTTATTAGCTTTTAATTTCGCTTTGAACTTTCGTATTTACTTTGGAATGAATCGTCGGGAATAATCTTGGAATCTTAATCGCAGGTTTAAACCAGGCTTCAACAAAGGAAACAAGATGCCTTTATTTGGAGATAAATGTTTGCTATCCACTAGGGTTTGTGCTATTTTACTACTATATGATATATTTATAAATTCATGAGTACCTGATTCCCAACTTTTACGTTATTCGCTACATACTTAAGTAGAGTCTATATTTTTCTTCAATAAGTACTCTGTACTCTGAAATGAGTTATGGTGTAATCTAAGTAACAGAAATCATAACGATCGACCAATGATGATGTGCGGTTTGTTAGTACACAAACCGCAAACACACTTTCGTTTTTTATAGTTGTGCTTATCATAGTAATATATCCTAATTTCTATACTTACTCAAACATTTCTTAAACTAATGATTGTGCATTTTGTCGTTGTAAATTTAAACCCTAGTATAAATCGTGCGCTAAGCCCGATAATTAACAGTAATTTAGAATCCTTCGCAGCCTGAATGCGGGGAACAGGAAATCTGGCGGAATGCGGCGAAATATTTGTCACCGGATAAAAGATCCTGTGATAATATTAATTGTACACAAAATACAAATACATTACATTGTCTTTAATTAATTAGAACTATGCTTCTAATTATATGTTTTTATTTACATAATAACAAGGGAAGAAAAACTAAACATACTACTTCTAACTACAACATATTAGTTTATTTATTATTTACGTACCTCCCCCTCGCATCGTATGATTCCTCATTGATGAGGGTTGTGGCTCCCTCGCTGAAATTGTTTGGGGAAGTTTTCACTACGTACACGTAATACAGGAAAATATTCTTTAAAGAAATAGGCAAACTATCCGTTTCTAGAACATGGTTACATGGTTAGCTCAAAGTTACTTTTTCTGTTTCTATACTTTTATAATATAATGAGATAAATAATTACTGTTTATATTAAAATACGTCGCTTTTTACGACTTATCGTTAATATGAAACATTAATTTGTTTTTATTTCTGAAATTAAACAAAATTTATCCGCAAAATTACTATCTGTTTATACCAGATTTATTAAAAAGGATAAAGGAAATGTTTGTTCCCCACGCACTATATATAATCCAGCGATCTTCAAAGCGAGAGAGAATCGGTTCTTATCGGGTAAAACACTCCATCTTAGGCCATAGCCATTGCTTACCATCAGGCAAGCTATGGCCAAGTGCAAATCCGTTCCAGTTAAAAAATGGAAACCGAATATAACAAAGAGAACAAAACCATCAGTAATATACGTGGACGTATTAGCGAATAGAATTCTAAACCGAATTCAAATGGCAATGGTTTAGGAAACGTTTCCAACGTTCTCGCGGAGTGAAATATTAATCTGAACGCGACTCCGCGCTCGGAGGCGCAGGGTTGGTATACTTCTTGCCGAAATAAATGGACTGTACTATACAAACGATGTCGCTAGTTTTACTTTGAACACTTAAACGCTAACAAAGGTATTTGCTAATATGAGCAATCGTTTCTGATGCTTTTGTAACTTAAAAACAGTTTAAACAAACAAACGAACCCGAGTGTAGCTCAATGTGAAAGCTGTGCCTTACAATTTGATGAAAACCAACAAGAAAAAAGACAATGCCGTAGAAGAGGTTTTTTTTGAAGTCATGTGATTTCTTTCAGTTCAGATAAAGGGAAGTATGGTGAGTAAACCAACTTGTTTGAGGTGTCATCTTCTCCCGCGGAAGGACCTGGCCACAACGGCCAACTAAACTACAAGACAAATTTCCTAACAAACTTAATTTGAGCAAACTTAGCCAGCATAACTTGTGGATGCCCGTAGCTTTTCTCGCATTATTTCAGGACAAAAAGTAGCCTATGACACTCCTTAAACCTCATACTTACCTTCATACCAAAAACCATGATGATCCATTCAGCCGTTTTTGCGTGATGGGCGTTTAAATATACAGATAAACAGACAACAATTTTAAGAACTGTTGAAACGTGTTTTGCTGTCGATTCAAGTATGTATACATATGTCAGCATGTTTTTTTTCTAATATCTTCTATACACAGATTGTTTACCCTCTTCGGCTTTATTATATGTACAGACTAGCGGGTGCTCGCGGCTTCGCTCGCATTAAGAAGTAAAACTTCATCTCCTATTTCACCCCTTTAAAAGTGGAATTTCCGAAAATCCTTAATTAGCGGATGATAACATCTACCTTCGTTCTAAATTTCACTCCAATCCATCCAGTGGTTTGGGCTATGCGTTGATAGATCACTATATCAGTCGGTCTGTAAGTCACCTTTGAGTTTTATATATTTAGATAAAACGACTCTATGATGTATTTCAGCGTAACGCCATATTGCCAGCCTGGCAGTGCATTGTTCAGTGTTGCCACGTAGAATCACAGTGTGAATGCTGCAGCTCGCAGCCTCCGCTCGAATACAATTTGAGAGTGTTTTGTGGGTAGGAAACAGTTTGACATATATTGTGCTAATTATATGGTTGGGAATCGCTAATAAGGAATTTTTATTTCGTATCACTTCTAAATTGTAATGTTCTCTTGACTATATTATACTAGTACTATGCCTGCGGCTTAACACGAGTTATTACGTGATAAAAATCATGATTATGATCCGTTGAGCCGTTTGTGTATAATGGTTAAACAGACCAAAATTCTAAAAAAAAAACAAATGAAACCGATTATACCTAAAAAAAAATCTAATATCATCTGCGTGATCCTATTTAGCTATGTCATATGTATAGATAGTGGTTTAGATACACGTTAATATTGTACCCTGATATTTATAATTGTAAAATTACAACAAAGATTTTCTTAAAGCAACAATAGCTCTAAAGTCCAACATGAGTCACCAAAGAAGCTGTCTAGCTCCAAATGAGCCAGTAATGAGCTACTAAATGGAGTTTGTCTAAAACATTGACGACACTAAGCGGAATACAGAACTTTCAATTGGTTTTCAAGCACAGATACTGTTCCGACAACAGTTTACAAATAAGCTAATTTGAATTAAAAACATGTTCCTAAACAAAACCTCCGGAGATTAATTAAAACAACATGTGGGTTATCCTTACTTTCTTTAATGTAAAACTATAAAACATGGCCTATTTTCTTCTTCTTCTCGAATTGATCTTGTGTCCAGTGTCAGCTCTAGATATATGGTAGACTAGAACTCCGCCACAATTTTGGTTTAATAATTTTGTCTCATTTTCAAATGAGTTTGTACGGTAATCCCTCCATGACTAGGGTAGTACCTGCAGGTGTACCAGTGTGGGACATAGTGTCACAACTTTGTTACTACGGACTTATGGAGTAGTGAGAGCACACAGAGGTAAAGGAACTCGATGATCGGTCGATATGAGGAACAACGTTTTCTAATCTATCTTAATTTAAAAACATTTACAAAATCTAAGGAAATGTGAAAAAAATAGCTTGGCAAATAAGACCAGACACTTTGAAACTATATATGTGTAAGCTTTGACAGCTTTGATGTATTATTGGATAGACATTGACAGCTACGATAACCTATAAAAATACTGTACTGAAATGTGAAACTGAAATATTGTATAAATTATTTAAAGTAACTAAAGTAACAACTAAAGCATGAACATTATTTGTTGATTTTGTTTTTAGGTAAGTAATTCAACTAATTAGGTAATGTAGTAAATAACAATAGTTTTAATCAAAATTGTTACCCTTATTAATTAATAAAATCTTGTTTTTAGCAACAAAATCACAGTTTTGTTTGATTGCTGAGGAAGACCTGACCTTATAAATCAACAAATTGGATGTCTACATGTGAAGTGAATAAACATGGAGAAGTTACGCTTTGAATTCATCATAAAAGCCAAACCTGATGACGCAAAAACGAACATGATAGCCATAACCTCAATTATGGACTCAAATGGCCAAACTTATATTGTACCCAAAGAGTATCAACCAATACATTTCCACAAAGAGATATTGAAACATGAAATCTTTATCAAGATAAAAAAATCTCTACAAAAAAGGCATGATAAGAGACAGGTTTGGATCACTTTAACGAAGGAAATGAAATCAACATATTTGGATGATGACAACATACAAATTGATGGGTTTTTTCTTGAAAAATTGGAACAAGGTCAGGAGTTATCATCGGCTGAACCAACATTGTTAAAGAAGACTGAAAATAAGACAAGATTAGTGGCTGAATTTTCAATAGAGAAGTTTTCTAGACATACAACAAATGTTAGACAGTGGTTAGAAACTTTTGAAAGTGAATGTGTGCGCTTACAAATAGAAACAGATTTACAAAAAGTAGAAATTTTAAGGTTACTATTGGAAGATACTTGTATAGATTGGTACACCTCAATGATTATCAAACATACTATTGATTCGGATTGGTCTGTATGGAAAAAAAGTTTATGTGAAACATTTGCTGATAAAGGCTGGTCACCGATCAGGTATGCTATGAATTTTAAATATATCCAAGGATCTATGTTGGACTATGCTCTTAAAAAAGAGAGATTGTTACTAGAGATAAACAAATCAATTGATACACAAACCTTAATTTATATGATTGCCACCGGTCTACCAAACTTTATAATGGATAGGATAGACAGAGAAAGTCTTAAAGAAGTAAATGACTTGTTTAATTTCATAAGAGGACTAGAAAGTTTAACAAGGAAATATGATACAAAGAAATACTCAAACACAGTAAATAAATTCACTAAACAAGAAATAAAACTGACTGAAAAAAAATCATGTAAGATTTGTGAGAATAAAGGAAAATTAAATAGATTTCATCCGGAGAATGTTTGCTGGTACAACTATGATAGGAAAACAGTAGATGACAAAAACTTAAATTCCAATTCAATATTAAAAGTTGAACTGAGTAATGAAGATCCAAAAAACTAGACCTCCCTCCACTAATTGATATAACAGTGTTGTTAAATAATACACTGCAAGCCAAGGGTTTGTATGACCCTGGTTCACGAGTAACTTTAATAAATTCAAAATTAGTTCAGGTGACAAATGAGAAGTCAAATTATTGTTATGACACAATAAAGACAATATGTGGAGGAGGCAAAACTAAAGGGTTAATTACATTGGATGCAGAAATCTTGCATAAAAAAAATAGAATAAATGCATTTATTTATGAGAATGAAAACTTTGAGTATGATCTAATACTAGGATTAGATTCAATATATACATTTGGATTGACTCATGATGAGAATTTAAATATCCAAATAAAAAAAACAGATAGTACAAAAATAAAAAATACAAACATTTTTGAAGAAAAACAAACTGAAAATCTGGAAATAATAAGAGAAGAAAAAGGCTATTCAATAAACTTTAATGAAGGTATAGATACAAATAAGTTTCAGATACAGACAGAATACTTAGATTCTGATCAAAGAAAACAGATAAATATATTATTGGATAGTTACACAGATATTTTTGCTAAACATAAATATGATACTGGAAGAGTGAAAAAGTATGAAGCCTGCATAGATTTGGAAGTTGACAAATATTGTTATAAGAGACCATATAGGTGTTCTGTTCAAGATAAAATAGAAATAGAAAATCAGATCTCACAACTATTGAAACATGAATTGATTGAGGAATCTTACAGTCCCTTTGCGGCACCTGTTACCTTAGCTTTTAAAAGGGACGAAGGAAAAAAAAGTAGATTATGCATAGATTTCAGAGATTTAAATAAAATAATCATACCTCAATCACAACCATTTCCACTTATAGAAGACATGATAACAAAAACAATTAATTGTAATTATTTTACAACACTCAGCTTTTTGGTCAATTCCATTGAAAATTACTGACCGACATAAAACTAGTTTTGTAACACAAGAAGGTCATTACCAATGGACTTGTCTACCCTTTGGTCTTAAGACATCACCGGCTATATTTCAACGGATTTTGGGGAATATCATAAGAAAATATGACCTCACAGGATTTGCAGTGAATTTCATCGATGACATACTGATTTTCTCTAAAACATTTGATGAACATATCACACACTTAAAAAAATTACTGGATGCTATTCGAGAAGAAGGTTTCAGACTTAAATTCACAAAATGTAAGTTTGCATGTGATTCTGTTAAGTATTTAGGTCATATTTTGCAAAGGAATACAATTAGACCTCTAAAAGACAATTTGATTTCAATAAAAGAATTCCCTACTCCTCAGAACAGAAAGCAGATACGTCAGTTTTTGGGGAAAATTAATTTCTATGGAAAATACATTCCAAATGTCTCTATAGTTCTTGATCCTTTGCATAATTTGTTGAGAAAAGACCAGATATTTAATTGGACAGAACAGTGTGAAGGGGCATTTAAAAAAATCAAGAACTATCTCTGTTCCAAACCAATACTAGCTATATATGATCCACAAGCACCAATATTAATTTATACAGACGCCAGTGCCATAGGAATAGGCGCAGTTTTAAAACAAATTCAAAGCAATGGCGAAGAAAAACCGATTGCATATTTTTCTAAAAAAATAAATGAATCTCAAAAGAAAAAAAAAGCTATATTTTTAGAATGTTTAGCCATAAAAGAGAGCATAAAGTTTTGGCAACATTGGTTAATTGGAAACCATTTCACTATATATACAGATCATAAACCCCTGGAGAAGTTAAATGTTAGAAACCGACCTGATGATGAATTAGGGGACATGTTACATTATCTGTCACAATACAATTGTGAAATAAAATATAACCCTGGGAAGAATAATACTGAAGCAGACTGCCTCAGCAGAAACCCGGTATTGGACGTTGATGTTAATGATGAAGATAATTTAAGAACAGTAAATATTATTGATATTCAAGATATAAGATACGACCAAGAGAAAAATTTGGGATTGAAAAATTTGGATAAGAAAATTGTTTTTGAAGATGGGGTATACTACAGAAAATGTGGAAAAAATAAGAAGAAGATTGTTCTGAGTGAAGCTTACAGCAAAACTTTAATAAAAAAGACACATGAAGAATATTGTCATACAGGAATTAATCAGACAGAATCAAAGATAAAGCCTTTTTATACTGCCCCAAATTTATCAGGGAATATTAAAAATATATGTAAAAACTGTGAGATATGCATAAAGAATAAAACAAGGTTAAATAGAAAATATGGATTTATGTCACAATTGGGCCCAGCTACTAGACCTTTCCAAATAATGTCGCTGGACACAATAGGAGGATTTGGTGGACAAAGATCAACAAAACGATATTTACATCTACTAGTGGACCATTTCACCAGGTACTCATATATCTTATGTTCCAAGAATCAAAATGCCCGAGATTTCATCAAACTTTTAGAGAAAATTCCTAAAGAAGAAACAATAAGCATCTTACTTTGTGATCAGTATCCAGCTTTGAATTCCATTGAATTTAAAAATTACCTTCGAAACAAGAGTATCCAATTAATACTTACAGCAGTAGATGCACCATTCTCGAATGGTTTAAACGAGAGGCTAAACCAAACTATTGTAAATAAAATAAGGTGCAAAATGAATGAATCAAAAGGAAAAACAAATTGGTCAAAAATAGCAGAGGAATGCAGATGTAAATACAATGAAACAAACCATTCTGTAACAGGTTTTTCTCCCAAATATTTGCTATCTGGTGAGTCTACTGATTTGTTACCCATGGAATTGAAAGAAAAACAGCCATTAACAAAGAATTTGGAAGAAAATAGAAAAATAGCGCTACAAAGGTCAATAAAATCACATGAATACAATAAAACTTTATTTTCCAAGAATAGAATACAACATGAATTTAAGGAAGGGGACAAGGTATATGTTGACTATGCAAATAAATTAAACAAAAGGAAAATGGATGAAATTAGAATTGGTCCCTTTGAAATTGAAGAGAAACTATCAGATACAGTTTTTAAAATAAACACCGGTCGTGGAACGAAATCTATTGGATTATATCATGTTACAAAACTTATACCAATGCTTAATAATATTTAGATTTCATGAAAATTTTTACCTATCATAATAATGTGGGAAAAATTGTTTTTTCAAGGGGGGGAGATGTAAGCTTTGACAGCTTTGATGTATTATTGGATAGACATTGACAGCTACGATAACCTATAAAAATACTGTACTGAAATGTGAAACTGAAATATTGTATAAATTATTTAAAGTAACTAAAGTAACAACTAAAGCATGAACATTATTTGTTGATTTTGTTTTTAGGTAAGTAATTCAACTAATTAGGTAATGTAGTAAATAACAATAGTTTTAATCAAAATTGTTACCCTTATTAATTAATAAAATCTTGTTTTTAGCAACAAAATCACAGTTTTGTTTGATTGCTGAGGAAGACCTGACCTTATATATGTATCCACAATAATGACGAATATAGTCGTTTCAATGATTTTGTTAATATAAAATGTGGTGTAAATAAGCATTTGATATTAAAGACAGGTAGATTTAATTATTTAATTAAATTTAATTATTTTTCAAACAAACTGACAGTCATAACGATAGCGGATAATAATAAACTTTTAATATTCTTTTGAATTATGTACCTAATCTATTAATTCTTCGCTTCCAGTAAAACAATTCAACAATACTATGTAACGTTGGTGTCTTCCTTTAGAAAACTTGGTTCATTTCGGTGTAGCCATAAACCATCGAAATGTTGCCAGCGTCACAACTTCACGCCGTCTTTCTACGATAATTTCGTTTATCCAAATGGGACATACTTGAAGATTTGTGGACTGAAATGTTCGTTATTGTCACTTTATAGGAATTATACGGAGTTTTTTGTTAATGTTATGATTGCATGTTTCTTACAACTTAGTCCTACGGTGATTTGTGGAAAGCTTAGAATTAAATTTAAGACCATAAGTATAACATGAATGATGTAATTCGAACCAAGATTGTACATCATGTTACTATTTTTGTAATGAATAGCATGTTTAAAATACCTTAATCGTATTTTTCTGTAGTTTAAGATGTATTTTAATCAGGATTTCAATTTAAATACTTTAATTTAAACCGGTGTCTTCTAAGCAAGCGCACTAGATCGTAGATTATAACATTGCTTGGCATCGGGAAGGTTGTAGTCAAGCGTGAGCTATCTCATGTAAAAAAAAAACAAAATTGTGTGTATTGTGAATTGCAACAAATGATTTTCCATTAAAAAATTACAATCCTTCGACAAGCTATAATGATTAACCAATTCATTGCAAGTTGCTACAACTGGTACAATATACAACCAGCGCCGGGAGAAGCTGTGAGATGAATGTAAGTAATTGTGTTTTATCAAGGACGACCATCAAAGGCAACTTGGTATGTTCCCGCCATCTTTGTACAAATGAATAGTACCAGTATGGGAACAGTACATTTTCCTGTAACACCTACATAAATAAATAAATTAAACATTCAGAAGAATTGAGAACCATTTTAGAAGTCGGTTTAAAATGAGAAACCTGCTTGAAAGATCAAGATCAAACATTAACTACGACTTTCCATTGTTTGAATCATTTAATATTTTGTTATCAAAATGTGTGCCAGAAGTTGGTTTCTATCATTTAAATTTAATGAAATAACAGATAAATTACAAACATTACAAAATTCAGAAATTAGGATTCCGATATTTTGTCAAATTAAAACGTAACTGCTATTTCAAGTTGTTTAAAAATTATCAAATGAATAACAATATCTTTCCTTCTGTGTATAAGTTCTACCATAAAAAACCGCGCAACGGTGTAAAGGAAAATGTGGATTGTTTTTATCCAGACATTTAGGCTATTTTCCAGCAGATTTCTCCGAGAGAGGAATGTCGCTTAAACACACCTTATTGGGTTTTGTAGATATAAAACTGGAGACGGCCGTGATATGGTATATGATATATGAAAAGGTGTTTAGTGTTTATAGGTGTGTATTTCAAACTTAGCGAAACAAAGTCTTTGACAGGCTAACTGTAGCATATCTATTATGCAAAGGTGTAGATGTAATGTTTATATATATATATATATATTTGATGAAATCAAAAGTCTTATCTTTAAAAGTGAATTTATTTGTAGCAACATGTACCTAATATATGGGGAAATGTATATAATATCTTTCTATGGTTATTGACTGTGTTAATTTTTTATTTACATATTATGCTCAGATAGCTTCAAATAATTTGATTAAATTTTGTATGGAAATTGGATGAATATACATATCTGGAATTTGATAGCATAGTAACCTCTGGTGGCGTCTCTAGTACTTGTAGTTTTTGTTATAATTATTCATTTATAATACATAAATAAATAATTTTAGCGTAAACTAGCCATAGCTAAGGTGGAGTCAGAATGCAAATACATTTTTAAATAGGTATTATATAAATAACTGTACACTTGCCACCTATTCATTGTTTTATAAGACACTGTTTCTCTAATATTTTATCTGGAAATTAATTTGTCTTCAAAATATAAAACAAAAACACAAATTTTACCCCAAATTATGAAAGCCCACAAAATATATTTCCATAATAAAACAGCTGATTATGCTCACAGACATAATATTTAGCTGGCAACACTTAGCAGCACTGAAATGTGTTCTAAGATTGATGTAAACACATTTTTCTAACACTTATCGCAGCACGCACGCGATGTATTAAATAACCTAATGTTTTGCCATTCCCCCTCTGTGCTGGTGTGTTTTTTTGCTAGTTGGGCTCACGCTTGACTACAACTCGTCTGAGGATGCTTTATTGTAGTCTAATTTTTTTTTAACTCTGTATTGGCATGTTTGACTGACAGTCCACCTGATGCACCGCTGTAGTCTACGATGTAACACGCTTGCCTAAAATACATTTATTTACTTTGGATTTGAAGCCCCCCGGATAGTGGAACTGAATGGTTCAAGGTTGATATTAATGATTGTTTTATTAGTCTACTTTTTAACCCGAAAAAATGCGAGCCAAGCCACGGGTATCCACTAGTTTTAAGCTAAAGCAGTAATTACGAAATTTAATGAAAATATTTGCAAGTGTCTAAAGAATTTTTTATTAAAACCGTGCAGATGGCTTCATGTGCTACCGCGATGCATCAACAAAACCTCTATCAAATTCTCATTAAAAATAGTTTAGCCAACGGAATCATAAAACGTTTGCTTAATTTTACTTTATTTAAGGTCTTATTTAATTAGTTTATTTCTAAAACTATGTTATTAACTAATTGAAATCTATTCAAGAAACATTATTAATGTGTAGTGTTGTTCCTTTCCAAGATCCACTTAGAGTGCTAGTGCAAGTGGATCTTAGAATGGAACAACACTACAAATTAAACTAGCACTCTTAAACACTTTGTTTGACCATTCTTTCAATAGGTTATTTTGTAACTAAATGCGTTTAAAAATCGATGTGCAAGAATATATGAACTGTATTAACTGCAAAGATTTAAAAAAATAAATATCACCATTTTGTCACCTTTTATAACTGTAACTACAAAGCATTTAACCTCCGAACAAAATGTTGTTTCCATTTACCGTCTCACCAAAACTTGTAAAAACGTTGTTTAAAGTTCAGCATCATTTTTAAAGAGCAGAGGACGTGTTCGCAATAAAATGCGTTTGCTAAACTATAGACATAGAACAATACAATGCATATGGACTGGCTTAACCATAGCTTTAAGCAAGCGCACAGAGTACTCTCAGTTTCAAATAAATATTTGGTACTTATTTTCAGCTAGTAGCTAGTGCTAATGTTCTTTCTATGTTGACTTACTATTTTAATTTCATCCAATTTTGCTTATTTTATATTTATTAACTTATTTTTTTTGTGATGATCAGTTTAGTTCCTTTTAACAAAAAAAAAACAGGAAATTCTATGTAACACCTACAGAATTAAAGTTAAAACCTGACGGAGAAGACATGCAACGTACATGTATGTATGCCAAGGTGCTATGATTACTTCACTTTATTTGAATTCATTTCATTTTGTATCTAAACTAGTGGGCACTCGTGGCTTCGCTCGCATCAAGAAGTAAAATTTGCATCCCTTATTTCATCCCTTTAAAAGTGGCATTTCTAAAAATCCTTTCTTAGCTGATGCTTCCGTCATAGCATCTACCTGCATGCCAAATTTCAGCCCGATCCGTCCAGTCGTTTGGGCTGTGCGTTGATAGATCACTGTGTCAGTCAGTTTGAGTCACGTTTGAGTTCAATATTTTTAGATGCTCGCGTGATTTCATTTTAATTTATTTCAACAGTTATTAAACAAGTGTATTGGCAAGATGACACGACCAGTCTGCCAGTGGTGTGTCGCGGTGGTGAACTGGTAAAGGCGGGTATTTTATACAGCTTGTTGTCAGAATCATAACTCACCTCGAGTCTACCCACGCTTCCGCGGCAGGGCAGGGCGCCAGGGGACGGAGGCAGGCTCTTTCCTAGAGGTTAAAAAACTAAAATATTAAAACCAACAATACCAATGAACTTTATGACTATTTAAATTAGTGAAAAATGTTAAGTTAATAAAGATAGACCCATTTTGGCTGAATACATGTTTGATTTATATTCGATGACTGAGTTGCGTGTGCTGTGCCACTTGTAAAATATCAGCAGAGGTTTTCGCTAATTTGAAAAGTTCTCACTTGTAAATGAAATTTTGACTTAAAAAAGTCCTTAAATTGGCTTCTCGTTTGAGAACAAGCTACTAAACCACTTCCCATTTATATCTATAGTCCTTGTCTTGAGCTGTTTTTGACCAGCATGGTGTTTTAAAATGAGTCGGATATGATCCGATCCGCTCGTAGTAAAAATGGTAGAAATTTAAAATATAAGTTTTAAGGCTAATTTTACCATGTTTACTGTAGATTTCATATGAATAATTATAAATAGAAATAAATCAATGTATAATTATGTGTAAATCGGGTTAAATATCATGAAAAAACAAAATCGAATTTATCATCGACGGAAACGAATCCGCTAGCTTTTGGCTCACGGAACGGTTCCGATTTTTCTGATGAATAAATTTGTTAAAAGATTCGTATGGAATCATTGTGATTTGGAAAAATCCTTTCCGTGCCAATTGATTTCCGTCTCAATCGAATCGGATCCGTATCCGACTCATTGTGAAACACACCGCAGATCTTGCCTTAGTTACCTAAAAAATACATATTTTCAAAGTAAAAGTATACCCAACATAACCCTATACAGCTAAGTCCGTCTCTGGTTTCCTCGAACATCATTTGTGGCTAAAATGTCTGGAGATTTATTACAACATGGCATCAATTTATTTACGTTATTGGAACATATAGGTGCGCCTGATTCACGCTACAAGCTAACTCTGTGGAATACAGATGTGTAGTTTTATTAGTGCTGATTTGCATAGTATTATGGGATATATTATTAAAATAAACATATTTTTTTAAAGAAATTAAAATGTATGATTTAATTTAAAAGCCTTTTAAATGTGATCGTATTTTTTTAAAGAAGGTACAGCATTGAATGTTTGCAGCGAAGTGGCCGGTGGTAGTGATTGTTGGTGTGGTTCTGGGGTTGGCAGGCTTGTTATCTCACAATAATTATCTAAATCATGGTTTTTAGTAATTTACCTATTTATTGAATATTTTAAATACGTAAAATTAAAAAAAATATACTTCTTTAAGATAAAGCTGCTGTCATGGTATTTTGGGCACAGAAGTAAGTATCCCATCGGCATTTCCCGCGCCATCGGACAATTTTAACGATTGTAATTCATCCTACGAAGGAGATTGGAGCTTAGTGGTGCGAGGGCATTGCATTGGTTAGTATTTAAAGGTTGTGACATCTTTTCAGATTATTTACCGTTCTCTAATCACATTTTACCAATCTGAAGTAGTCACCGCAGGAAACGGTGCATTAATAAACTGAAACAAAAATAGCGACAAATAGTTCATTTATGTGATTAGTGTAAAAGTATCACGTCGTACGTCATGATTAAAAGATTTTTTTTATCATCAAGCCATGCTATATTAGACTAGATTACAAAACACCAAATTTTACCACTTTAAGCGTACTTCAAGCTATCAACTCCCTAAAATTAAAAGAATCTTTCTGTGAAATGCTCGAGAGCCTCAATATAAATCCGTTGAGAAATATTTGACCGGCGAGCTCGGGGAGATTTATCGCAGCTTGCAATTTCATTTTGTGCCTTAATTTCTACAGAAATAGCTCCCACAGATACGAACAACTGCCCGCTCATCTTTATCTTTTACTCAATGTTCTCATTCAACATTTTATTAGAAATCTATGAAATCTATAAAAAAGGTAGGTAAAGACTAGATTTTTTTTAAATTATTTTTAAAATATTATTATTTAACGCATAATATTGTCGAACTGTATCGGTAAACTAAACACTTTATTGCATATTACTTTTACTTTCGTAGTCACTACAGTGTGCTACAGTGTAGCATTCAGAAAAGAGACAAATAAGAGATTGTAGTCAAGCGTGATCCAACTAAATAAAAAAATATAACAAAATGGTACTTCACATTGCCACATTTAATAGTATGGTTTAAATAAGTATATTAAAATAGTTTCCTATACAAATAGATACAAGACATTAATTAGCAAAATCTCCAACCTTTAACTCAAACTTCAACTCGCCCAATAAACAACAAAGCAGGTTTAAAAGTCCGGCAGTATCTCAGTAAATGTAGGTCCCGATATCTGGCGGACGAGCAACTTGTAATCCTCCGCTAAATGGACGGAACTCTGGATATTGTCGCCGTCCGACATAAACTTTGTTATATTTTGGAATGTTGACGAGGAGGACATTTTACATTTTATCGGTGATCTCTATCCAATTTCTGAATAAGGGATGAGAGAATGGATGAATATTTCATAGATTTTTGTATTTTTCTAGTTTTTGTTTCAGTTGTGTGAGATAATATTTCAATTTAGTAATGATTTATGGGAAATCGAAGCTGTATTTCGTACACAGAAATGGACTCTCACAAGCAAGCGCACGTGGAAAGCAGCGCTCGCGCATGTATACCAATTTTTCGAGAATACATCCGAATGACGCGGCTTATTGGTTGATTGGTCAGCGAACTACAAAGGTGAAATCTTCTGTGACGAGATCACACGTCCATACAATATTCATTGCTTTAGACTATATTATTATTCAATAACTTCATTATGTTTTTGATTACCCTACTTCTCCTTGAAGAATTCTGCTTATTACTAAGATTAGTGATCCCCACCAAAACACTCATATATTCGATTTATGCATAAATACGTGCACTGTGACCAGCCAGACCCTCATCAATTTGATTGGAACGAAAAAAAAATGGTAATCATATGAATGACAAACAAAATGCCAAATAAAAATGATGTGGGAGTGGATGCACTTGCGCTTCAGGCTCTTATGAGACCTACTGCAAGGTGCAAACACAACACAGGTACGTACCTATAATTAAACTTTTTGTATCTTTAAGACATATTTATTGTAGCTAAGTACCTAGATGTAATATTGTTTTGGCCCAATAAAAAGCTTTTGTATTTTTGGTATTTGTAACTCTTCAGAAGGTTAGCTATAATTTGCAACCAAAGTCCGCATTTATGAAAAATCCGATCATAAACACGACCTACACCGCGGAATACCACTAGTATAACCTAACGAAATCTCGAGTGACAAAATTGTGCGCAAGTTGAAGTTAGCTTCAAGTGAAACTTGTTAATTGGATTACATCGCAGATGCTAATCGAGTAGGCCGCGGCGGAGCTCGCTATTGTAACGGCTGGAAATGTTGATCATATTTGAACAATATATAAAAAGAAGGCTTAATAATAAAACAACAAAATGTTTTATTATTCTAAAAGAATAAGTTCTAATTTAGATTTATGTTTACGCAAAGAAAATACACGCTGGACAGAAACCAATGTTTTTATACATAAATGTAAACATTAACATGTGAATATGAATAAACTACTTATTGTGTTAGGTATTCTACAATTTCTAACTATATTATCACATATTAGCAATGCTTTTACACTTTACAGCCTGTAATTGGAACAGCAAGTCACCTGAAGCGACTCATCGACGCGACAAACCTTCATACGCAAACACTGTGGTCTGAGGAGGAACACATATACTGGACTGATACTGACTCTCAAAGGAGGAACATCTGGTAAGATTAAATAAAAATATGACGTAAGTAGTAACATAGTATGGTACAAATTGTGTATACCCTTTAGTATAGCATGTGAAATACGCAATTTATTCCCTTTCTTAAATATTAATACCTAAGTGTTTGTAATAGTTTCTTCCCTCTGTAGTCTGCATGATGCACAATACAACCACACGCCGGTGGCTTGTTATTAATTCCTTGTTGCAACAAGCATGCATTCATCTGCTTTGTGCCTCAACATACATAGCTCGGGTTTGTAATCTCCCGCGCAGAAACAAGGAGTTTGCATCAGTTTGTGGTTTTAGAATACGTATGATTTTTGCTCTTTGACTATAGATCGGATACATTAATGTACTAGTTATTAAGTTGCAGCATTTAATAAAGTTAATAACATAGCAAGTGAATTTGTTTGGTCAGATACACAGTTTTATTGGTAAATAGCTCGAAATTTTTTCAAAGCTGCATTTACAACAATACTTTTTCTATATACGTGGGAGATGAATAATGAATTAAATTAAAAACCTTTTTATGCCTATATCTTTGTTGCATTGATTTTCAAAATATTTTCGTGCAAAGGCTTAATTAAGTCAAATTCAATATATTAATTACATTATGAACACCTCTCTAAGCCGGCAAGGCGCTGCAACACCTCTGCGGTTGCTAGCGTCGGTGCCTGTTTACCATCAGGCAGACCATCTGATATTTTGCCACTTTTTTATTAAAAAAAATATTGTGTTTACATTTTTTTATACACCATTATGTATTAGCTAAGTCCCTTCACTGGCTACTTTATCGTCGGAAACAAGTTAAAAAGTGTTAAAAATAAAACGCGTATAGTATTTCCCGCGAGAGCGGCCGGAGCGCAAGTTGTAACTCAATTATTCCACCGCTCTGGCTCTGGCTGGAGGCATTTTGGAACAATTTAGTGGACGACGTAGTTTTTGCATTTTGGTGAGAAATATCGAGAATACAAGTGACGTCTCTTTTTTGAAGTATTACATATCTCATTGATTAGCTGTAGCCCGATCACAGAACAAGTTTGACGCTGCGAACGTAACGTATTTAGTGTTTTTCCACCTAAATTTAAAATGCAGGCCATATTTATGTACACAGACTGTTGATGCAGTCGTTTCAAATGAATTGAATCATTGTGATATTTTTGGGGAAAAAATTCAATAATCTTAATAAATACTATATAAATGATCACTTTCATGTACAAAGTAAGACGTATACACCTTATTCTGTACAGTAACTGACTGCCGAGCTATTCCTTCAATATTTACATTACAAAATAAAATGGCGGGAAATATTCGTTTTGTATGCCGACTGGCGAGCTAACAGTTCTCACTTAACCCTTGTTTAAGAGTTCAATCAGAAAGGGTTTAACATTATTTTGCGGCGGCTTCCCTCCGCCAATACTTACTGTCACTTATACCTACAGATATTACAAACAAGCCAGGACAGACAATATCTGCACAATAACATTTGCGAAAATCTTTTTATAGTGCCAAATTTATATTATATGGAAATCTTCGTAAACAAAAAAAAAATATGTCACGAATTGCCAATATTAACAAATAATTATAACTGTGTACAATACAAATAAATATATATGTGTATGAAAAACGTTTAATAGCGAAGAAAATGCTCAAATACAACGCGTACAAACGTACTTACTTACTGTTTAAGTAAATAAGCAAATAGGATGTGTCTGGCACGCTCCATGTCTGTAGATATAAGCCAACCTTTGTAGAAAATATTTCAGCAGCAAATACTCGCAGGTATCGTTTTATCGCAGGTTTGGCTTCAGTTTTAACCCTATTTGCAGATCTACCGTCTGCGAGATACCGACTGAAAGTAGACCCAGGGAGGGGAGGGGAGGAACAACCGGACACTTTATATTGTTTTATGGAGAAAAAAAAATAGCGGGTAGCAAATTAATCTACAAACAATTAAGTTTTGTAATGCACATCGCATCCATTATTTCAGCACACATACAATAGTATTAGTTGCAGAGAAGTAACATTTATATTTCTTATGTAGTTAGCTACTTATTTTAATAATTGCATTACGATCAATTTTACTCTGTGTGTTTTTTTTGTTATGTGTTGTTAGTCTAAAGCGATTGAACTATGAACAATACGACATAAAAAACACGATACTCAAAAGCATCAGAAGGTAATTTAAAATCAAATTTAGTTTTGTTTTTACCAAAACTAATCATACACTGTGAGATATCAAAGACTTATCAACTTACAAGATCAGGACTAAATAGTTATTTTTTTTATAAATTCTCATAAAGTCTGACTCCTTGTTTCCTCGTGACCAATAACAATCTAGCAATCTGCAAAGCGGGAAAGAAATAGTTCTTATAGAGCAAGCATCCACCTTGGGCCATAGCCACCGAACATGTAATAATTACCATAGCTATTACTTACCATCAGGCAAACTATGATCAAGAGCAAAGTCGTTAAAAGTTTAAAAAAAACTCATTCTCTCCGGCTATTTTATTCCTGGTTTCCTCTCTATACACCTCTGTTCTAAAAGGATCAAAGCCTTACGCTCGCCGGATCCTTTCAGTTTTTTGCCTTTTTTTCAAATATTCCTCTTTTATATTGATTCTCGTACTTTTTAATCTTCCTGCGGATGTTGACTGAACGAGAAACCGTTTTAAAGGACATTGACCTCATCATTTATAAGTTTTTGTTTAAAAAAGAGAGAACCCAACTTTAAAAACAGTGTTTATCTAATTTCAAGTGTACATTTTTGTATATGATTTCAACAGATATTAATTGAGATTCTTAATTTATTGTTTTGAGTCATGCTTAATATAAAAAATCTTCAAAATTATTTCCTTTGATGATGAGATGTGCGTATTTTTTTTCTAATAGTTATTTCAAATATATACTTACTTGAACAAGCATAAATAAAAAAAAATGCATAAAAACATTTTCAGGGCAAGAAGCGTATATTTTTCGTACATCTATCTCCGTGAGATCACATTGAGTGAACATGTGATACGTCATGTGTTTGGCAGAATTAATAACATAACGGAAATTGCAAAATATTTCAAACAAATTGGCAAATGTTTGACGAACATTCTTCATACAAATATGACACGTCATCAAATGTTACACAGAGACAGGTGATTCTACGAGTCAAATAGATATAAATGATATATATTAATTAGTTATTGTTATGTACTTAATATTGTACATGTTGTTATGTACTTAATATTGTACATGTTGTTATGTACTTAATATTGTACATGGAAAATAAATAATTATTTGTATTATTTTTTGTATTAAAACTAAACTATTTTATTTCACAAGAGGTAATAATTAACCATGTATAGATAAATATCATGATACGAGAATCATCAGGTTTGCTTTTGAATAAGTACTCTCCGCCTTAAAAAGTATTGACTGACCTCGACGACCGGTTACAATAACATTATGCTCGTAGCAACACATAGAGGAAGCTACACAAACGATACCACGAAGTATCCGAGTGTAAATATAACAGTAAAGTGTGGGATATGTTTGTAAGTCACGTGCACGTACATAAGTCGGAGCGTGACAAAAGTCCTTTAAAGTCACATAATTGCTAAAGTTTTGTTCAAATGTTATTATGTTGGTCCTGATTGCCAAACTAGCTCCTTACTGCGACATTACATTATATCGGGCTACATTTGTGGCGATATATAACTATTTATGTCGTAAATAAAGTAAGGTTATATAATAAATGTAAAAAATTTAGTTGTCCGGTGTTTTTACTACAGTATGTACAAAATCTAGATCCCACAGCCAAATGCCACTGTTTCCTTTTTTCGCGGTCACCCATCAAAGAGTAAATTACAATAGCAATGGCGTCACTTGGATTGGCAAAGAATGTCTTATCTTTGAGCCGAGAGAGATTATTAGATTATTGATAACTAAATAAGTGAAATAAAAGAGAGTATGAAAAAATGTCATTGATTGACACTAGGTATCTAAGATCATTATTTTGTTGCGCAATTTCAATCCGATGTCAACATTTTGTGTTGAAATTACTGCAAATTGACTTCGTTTAAAAACAGCAGCGAAATGAAAAGAGAAAGCTAGACATAAACTAATTGAGCGAGAAATTCCAACAAAAAAGTCCCGAAGAGCGTAGCAAAAAGTGCTACGAAAATGGCTACGAAAATGAGCTACGAAAAGCGTAGCACTCGTAGCACATATCACGCTTAACTCTGCGATAAATCTGTAATATATCTATCTCTTTTCAACATTCTACTTTATCACACCGTAGGAGAGGAAACAAGACAGAAGACGAACTTTGGCTTGTGAAATTAATATTTACTTACTTCACTTCTTATTACCTGTTTACCTACTCAATCCAAAAATAATAAAGTGAAAGCTACCATAATTATCAAGTAAAAGTGTCGTCGATATTAGCAAGAAATAAGTTTCAAACTTTAAGTAAACATTGTTAAGTCAATATTTGGGATTAATGGTATCCAGAAACATGATACTCGCACTATAATGCAAGTCAATTCAATGAAATAAGACGAACACTGCTCCTGACAGTTTTGAAGCCTCTCGAAGGTTCTCTGACATGGTTGGGCGACAACAGTCATACAGAAAATCAAGTATGTTATAATGTTACTTCATACCTACTTTTCCATCTGTCTCTCCTACTCCGCCCCATTATACGCGCGCTAGTCCGAGCAGCGTGCTTAGTTCTACCGTTCGCAATAAACTCACAAATAAGCCATCACTAGTAGTATGTAGGTTAACGCCCAGCCTGGGCTTAATTCAACACATAGCCCCATAGATAACCAGTTTACAGGACCAGTTGGTACTAACGCCTTTTTAAGGCTGTTTAGTACATAAAATAAACTTTCAGGAGACTTGATAACCTCCGTTTTTGGATCTCGGTTAAAAACAGGTTTTTATGCGCCTACAAAGCAATGGAATTCACAAAAAATATATCAGCGGTTCCATACAAAACGTTTATAATTATTTTTACGAAATTATTAAGTATAAGCAAAAGTAAAGCTAAATTTATTGCCAAAATTTTCAAAACGCACAGTTTTAACTTTATAGTCCTGTTTTTTAAATGTTATGCGTTGGTTCCCAGTAACCCGGAATATATCGACCGTAGATAAGGTAGCTTACGACCATGGTGATGTAGCGTGCTCTTTCTGACCTGCTATCTATATAGGAAGTAGCTGCAAATCTAACAAATACAAACAACAACTGAGATGTTATTTTATTTATTTATTTAAAAGTAACGGTGCTTCACTGTCACATATTTTGAATCCAAATAATACTATACTATATTTTCACAGTGGAATTATATAAATCAAATATACACATAATTACAATTTCAAATGTATGCTCACTAATGCTCACTTCTCCCTTTACAACATAATTTAATAATGCCAATTACTTAACTTTGTTGATCGCGAACACATCCCCCAGTCTGCTGAGCGCCGAGCGCTTCAAGGACATATTTCCACTTCCTAAGCTTGTTTTTGCCGAAACCCACTTCAGTGTAAAATCTATCACAAATTCGTTCCCTTATTTTCGCATCTCACGTTCAATATTGTTCGCAAAATGTTTTTCTATTCTAAATAGGTATTTTTCTCGCGATATTGAAAGTAATTTCTGACGTTCTCGCAAAATTATACTTTAAGGATGTATGTATTGTGATTGTTTCTCTTCAATATTCTTTGCCTAGGAAGACCTATTGATAATATTGTATTCGATTATGGTTTCAAATTACTTAATCTTGATTTCTTAAAATGCATGTAAGTTACTAAAATGTCAAAAAAAGGTTTTTGACGTGACAACGTCTTATAAATTGGTTTGCCGGGTGACACTTCAAGAAACTGCGTTACGCTCCGCTCACGTTATGCGCTCACAATGAGAGCGAGTGAGAGGCACGCGTCCCTTCCACTCGGGCATGGTTAGCCCGCCTAAGAGCGAGAGAGACAGACATAAATAAAATTTTGTTAATATGAAATTCAGTGCGAGATTCTTTGTATAAAGTAATGTTTTAAATATAATTCTTTGTATAAATAAATGTTTTAAATTGTTACTATTATTTCATCCTTCTTCCTACTATACGAATGAATATTCACATTAAAATTATTTTACCACTCAAAGTCGTTGTCACGTAAAACTTTCGCCCGTATACCGACTTTACAGGCAACCAATTTTTTTTTATACATAAATGTAAACATTAACATGTGAATATGAACAAACTACTTATTGTGTTAGGTATTCTACAATTTCTTACTATATTATCACATATTAGCAATGCTTTTTTTAATCTTGTCAATAATAAACGTTGAACTAATAACCTTCATATTTATGTGTAAGTACTTCACTTACTTCATGTAGTTTTTCCCCTCTTTATCTATTTGAAAGCCCCAGAAATTGGGTTACGAGAAACAACTAGTTTAAACATACTTCATTTTTACCTTATTTTATGTGGGATAGCAACAAACTGAAACAAATGAATCGTTCATTGATTAGTAAACACGTTTGACAAATATTTCACGTGAATGAATCTAGTCCAGTATTTGAATATTCCACATCCGCACAAAAAGGCGTAAAAATGCAACAATATTTGCCGCTCCACTGAATCTGCGGAACATTGCTACAAATCCGATTATACGGTAAAGGTGGGTACATGCCATACATACAGTTACTTCCATGATTATTCGGTTTCATTATTGCCTCTGTTTGTTCATATCAATTATTATGTTACTACCTGCAACACACATTTGGTAAAAACAATACGTTTAAAATACTGAAAAATGTCTCGTATCAGAGCAATATGATGACAGACAAAAAAAAACAGACAGGATTTTTACTACTTCCAAATATTACAAGTTATGTTGGTATCCTTCTAATCTGCTGTCACATATAAACAAACATACAAGGTCAACGGTCGAGTCAATTAAATAGGTCACATCTGACATTTTCATTCAATTGGACATGACATGTAATATTTATTTGGTGTCGTTGTGGTCTGTACAAGGATTTTCATCCCTCTCTTTCTCTCGATCTATATAAAAAAATACTTTTTATTACCTTTACTCCTAGAAAAAACTTCAGAGAAGATATTTTTTTCTACATTTACATCCTTCTACAAATTTGTTTCTTTTAATAACTTTCTCCATGTTATGTGATATATTTGAAAGATTTCTCTACAAATAGTGTTTTCTGTGTTTTTAACCTCTTCTATGTGTACTACGGGCGCTATCTAGCGCGCGTGTGATTTTATCGCAGATTGGAGCCGCGTTTGATCACAGTTCTAACAAATATGAACAAAAAACGCCACTTGAAATACACTGGAACTCAATTCTTTTAGAAGATATTTTTGAATCGGATTTAGAAATGACTATTTTTATATAAAACAACTTCATGAATTGGTGATAAATTATAAGTAATTCAAGCAATGTGAGGAGACCTTAGAGGCTTATATGATATATGTGGCTTGCTATTAATCCATGACTGTTAGGTTGCTGTTTTTGTTTTCTGTGGGCTTTACTTTCTTTGTGAGTTTCACTATTTTTTTATTCTTTAGTAAACCTTTTTGTATACTTAAAAATATGGAAGCTGTTACTTCTGAGGCTTTCAAAGATTTTCTATCTTACTAATATAAGAAGAAGAACAACAAAGATTCATATTTTCTTAACAGTTTTAAAAACAAGTGGATGAAATAAAATAAAAAACCCATCATCTGGTTTTGTGTTAATTAAGGTTCATAAGTAAAATAATCAGTATTTATTCAAAATGTTTGAATTTTCATAACGAAGTGTAAACGACGGCAATAAAAATATGAAATAATCGTAAAGGTTTACGGCAAGACTTGTCTGTCATATGCTGTTTAGATGTTAAGTGATTCCACTTGTAACGAACCACTCTAACCCTACCTATATTTTTTTTTTTAATCTAAATCTTAAGATTATAATCCGATTATTATTTATGATTAATTAATATCTAACCTAACTCTATCTTCACCCTGTCTAATGTTACTAGCATAGCGACGCCTATTAGTTAAGTATATGTGAAATCATTAGTTCAGTCTACCTAATTTTGTTAACTTTTTTATTTATTAATGTTACCACTTACTTCTACTCAGTTGATATAATATGAATGTATAATCGTGCAATATTCCGTCAACCCAATTCACTCGATCAGATCCCGTTTCTATCTGTCTATATCCTTGGACTCTTATATAGTAAAATCACTTACTTTGTACAAGCATGGGTACTATTAATTGTTGTCTATATATTTTTATTATGTAAATTCACTTACTTAGTACTTGTCTGTCATAAGGTCAACAGATCTGGTACAGTTCATCAATTACTTTGTAGTACAAACATAGATACATTCTATTTAATGTTTTATATATTTTTATTATATCTTAGGCTCGCTTATTGAGTACCAATCTGTTAAAAACGGTCAATAGACCTGGTACGGGTCATCAATTACTTTGTAGTACAAACATAGATACATTCTATTTGATGTTTATTTTAAATTTCTATTAAATAGGCTCGCTTTAGCGTACCAGTCAGTCAAGAAAATAACTGAAAGGCACAGAAAATGCTCCATTCCAACGCATTTTCCCATGGTTAACATTTCCACAAGACCTAAACCCCTGACCAAAGCGGCCTTTATTCTAGACTTCACCTTTCATTCTTTTTACTTCAAGAATCGCTCCGATACGATTATACCTTTCTAACATTGTGACACTCTATCATCTGCATGCTGAATGTAATCATTAATTATTCTATTCATTTATCTGATTGAGATCTTATGATACCTAACGCAAAACCTGCCTAACAGAACCTTACTCATCCCTCCGATATGTCTACCTACGTAAATGTGATCGTTTAGTGGCTAGGACTCGTACGTCATTTGCAGTAACCTCGGTTCTTTAAGGAGATTAACAGAAGAAACCCTAAAACTAACCTAAGTGAAACGAACTAAAGCTAATTTTAAAAGATACATTCTTATTAACAACTTCGTATTCAAGTAAAACCAAGTTTGACGATGGTGATTAATTTTACAATGTATTATTATAAAATATTCCAAGCTTTTGGCTGCTTGTACACAAACTTTGTGAATAAAATGTTACTTCGCTCTTTGTTTCATTTCTACAGGCTGGATTTCTAGTTAGTATTATTTTACAACATACGAAACCCTAGAATCGCTTCTGATTCTACCTTGTATAAACAACAACAATTGAGTTAGGTAACCATAGCTGTATTTTAGGTAGTTACTAGTCTAACAGCCAAAAATAAGAATTATCATACAGAACGTAATTGTTTTCACACTAAATTAGGTAGAACCAAAGTCAAACAAAGGCTTCCTTTCCTTTCTAGTCCTAATAACTTGTTATGACAATTTCATCAGGCATTATAGGTACTTTGTTTTAACTTAAAATAAGATAGTTTCTTAGATAACCAAAGGTTTTATTTCCTTTCTAATAACTTGCTATGATAATTTAATCAGGCATTATAGGTACTTTGTTTTAATACAAAGCTAAAGTGATCCTCTGACGGTTGATACTCTCTCCTATTTAATTCGTGAAGATTTGGTCTCCTAGTCTGATATTTTCTAACCATACGCAGGCAATCTTATATATCCTCTCAGTAAAGCTACTGAGATTAAATAACAATTTTGTATATTAATCCACCAGCCACAATAGGAACCCTTATATAAATTCTCTAGTGTTATATTACAAGATAATCTCGTAGACAACCAATAGGTTATATCCCCTATCTAATTCGAGAAGGTAATTACTTCTAGACATGGTATTTATAACCCATACACGAGTGTTCATTTCCTGCGAAAAATATTATTTATTTTACATCTTAGATTTGTTACTTAGTCAGTAATATACTACTAACACAATTTCTGTCTTTCAGGCAGGCGTGGCTTTGATTACATTAATATAAATTGCTATAGTATTTCCATCAGGCACTATAGAACCGTTGTTTCAAGACAAACAGAATATTGCAGGTTTCAGCTTCAACTGTCAGTTTTATTTATCTACCTGACTTTTACATTATTTAGAGCGTACTTATTTTAAATGATCTCATGATCGCACTGACTGGGCTACAATGAACCATAATTGTCATTTTTAGTTGAATGTTGGTTTAGTGATCCCTAACCACCGCAAATATTTAACGTTTCATTTGATATTGCAACTTTATGTTCAGAAACCCACATTTCAGAATTACCCTAAATCATGTCTTGCTTTCTAACGTAGTTAAATTATATTAAAACCGTTATTAATTCCGCGCCATTCATTGTTACCGCTCTACGAGGTTTCCTCACACTTCCAAGTGTATTCCTATACCGTCAAACATACACAATACTTTCGACTTATACCAAAATTCGAATAAATAACTACCTCCCTATAACCCTACCATCCTATTCTATTACAAAACTCTTCACTAATCCCTAATCTATTCCCTATTACTTACTTACCTGTATTCCCTACTCTTAGACCTTACTCTGATCTACTGCCTGCCTAATCAGAATGAACCCTAATTATTTCCTAGCTCCTATCCCTGCCTACTCATAAATAATGTAACAGGATATTTGTCGCCTAAAGAACCCTATGACGACAAATGGAAAGGTGGAAGGATGAAGGATGGAGGACGATTTTCCCGATCCCTCTAGCCCAGACTCAGACTAGAGAGAGTTTCTACAACTCATGGCCAAAGGTAGTCGCGGCCGAATCGGGAGGAAATGAAGGTAGACATACAACATTTATCCAGCGGTCAGCTTAGATAATGCTGTGCGTAATCAAAAAATATAGGCTTTAAACTACGAGAGTTTAAAAGGTATTTAAGCTTGTTTAAAGCACTACAACATGCACTACTGCTCAAGCGGATCCCAGATTTTAACTTTACGGGTAATCTAACGCGATCACTGGGTAATTTTGAACCTTAATAGGCCTAGTATTCCATCAAACCCTGACTTTGGATGACTACCTCGAAATCCGAATAATTCGGAATGCTTCAGACACCCAAATTCAACGTTTGCTAAAATACACATACCTTAATCAGACAATCAACTGAGATGACTACCTCGAAATCCGAATAGTTCGGAATGCTTCAGACACCCAAGCTGACCGTCTGTCAAGATACCAGGCATATGCTCTTAAATGTGGCATATTTCAATGATAAATTTGTAACCTAATGTTCTTTACTAGGAAAGGAAATGCTACTGGTGCTTAAATTATAGTTTTTATGAAGACCTTATATTTCATCAAACCCTGACTTTGGATGACTACCTCGAAATCCGAATAATTCGGAATGCTTCAGACACCCAAATTCAACGTTTGCTAAAATACACATACCTTAATCAGACAATCAACTGAGATGACTACCTCGAAATCCGAATAATTCGGAATGCTTCAGACACCCAAGCTGACCGTCTGTCAAGATACCAGGCATATGCTCTTAAATGTGGCATATTTCAATGATAAATTTGTAGCACAATGTTAAGGATTAAAACCAATTTACTCACTCAGAGATTTAAATGCGTCCGACTACCTCGAAGACCAGGCGACCAAAGAGAGCGAGCCCCCTTCCCTTCCCCCTTTTATGCTGAAATCCTTCTCGAAGTTTCTATCCCCTCTACGCCCGTCTTGCTTCTCCCTTACTCGCTGCCTATCTTTTTCACTAAATGCTCACTCCGGTATTGCCCTACGCGACTATTCCCCAGGATTCGGTTTATCTACCTAAATAAAATATAACACCATAAGTATTTATTTCAATAGTTAATTATGAACTCCTGTTATAACATTCTAGTGTCTTTAGGTTTTTAACATTTATTTCAACAATCTCTCCTTTTATTTTCTTTACTTACAAATTCGGAACAAATACCCCAATGACTTCGTGTGTAATTGATTATATTATAATCTAAAATATTATTAAGTAATTACTTTAGTGTTTACATACATACTATGTGGCATATGAATATTATTTTTGATTTAGACATGTAATCTCTGTTTATGATTAAATTATTAAGGATTAGGTATTCCGCAAATCTCTGTGAATGCTTTTACTAGTAAAGATTACGTTCTGACATTGCCACTTTGCACAATCATGTAATTCGACCAAACCTTGCCAAACATACGTTTTGTACCGTACCCCTAATCCAAACTGGCAATACTTTAAATATCATACGATCTTTTATGACTATTCTTGGAATTCCTGCCTACGTGACTTGCACTAATCCCTTTTTTACGACAATTCTTAGAAATCAGGCCCACGTGACCTCTTAATCCGTTCCACGAAAACCCGCGCCCGGCTAACCATCGTTTGCGAGTCATTTCCGCTACTAATAATGCAAGGTATTTACATCCGGAATAAATACTCAATATCTAAAAACGACAATCAACTTTATATTACTGAATATTATTTATTGAACTCTCAACGCAAATATCTTACGAAATCTCATACAACAAGAAGACTAAAACGACTTCATTATCCACCAAACCATCGCATCGGCCATGATAACATCCGCCTTCAACCGTCGAGTAAATGGGTCAGTACAGCTATTTCCGTTCAAAAGGTGTTCTTAATAGATGAAAGAAATTTCTAATTGTCTATAATTTTCCAAATGTTACTAATACTAGGCTTTTTAATATAAAAGATGAATAATATCGACATATTTAATTCCATAACATATGTCTATCGATTAATTCAACCTTTTTTTTGTACTGAAAAGACTTTAATCTTTTTTTCAATGTAGGTGTAAAACCTTCTTGTCAATTTTAAACATAAAAACTTTTTCGTTGAGATTTTGCAAAGAAACTCCTTAGTAGTATGCGAATATTGGAACCTTAGCTTTCTGTACATTGATTAGTAGTTAGTTTTGACATGTGAAATTTAGAGATATATTCATATTTGTTATGTTTATGTTTTTATTTTAATTATTTTAATTTTAATAAGGAATGGTTATTTACGGTTCGTTACACTCGCCCTCGAAAAGAGGATTTAATGGCGGCTGAAACTAAACAGTTGAAAGACGAAATAAAAGACTCTTTTCTCATTTAATAAAAAATTATTTTATTATAAGTGTTACCTTTTTTTTTTTTTTCAATACCTTTGAACATCAAACTAATACCTCACTTGGAATCGTTCAAATATCAATAGAACCAATTAAAACTTCGTTAATCATTCATTTCCAATTTTAAATCTTATATAATGTAGTGTGGCCCTGGGCGTGTGGTGTGTTATTTAAACCTAATGAATAAATAAAGACATGCTCCCGTTCTGTATCTATAGAATAGCATGAGAATCATTGACGCAAAATTGTCCTTTCCCCTCGAAATAACTAAGGTACCCAAAGAAATGAGTTGTGAATTCATCAACCGCTAACCAGTATAGATCTGACGATCCATCAGCCCAAACCTGTTTTTCCCGCTTGACCTGGGATCGACCGAACCACCCTCAAATACTTTAGTTAAATGTCTCTGGTTCAAAACAATAGGTTGCCAGACGTAATCAGGCCTCTTACAGTACATCTCGAAAGCATATCCCAATTTTTCACGAGGAGTTATGTGTAGTGTGCGATGATGCATATTTTAGCATAAATGGTAGCTTCTTGTGAAGTTAAGTCTACAAAAAAAAGTAGTAAACCTACTGAAATCACTAACCTAACACCACTTCTCCTTTTTTTGTAGACCGCTTTGTAAGTGTGTATTCAAACTTGAAAATGAAATGACCTATTCGGAAATCAGGAATTCTAGTCTTGCCATAACGCCACTGCTCTCTCACTTTCACACCATTCAGAACCATCTTTCGTGGTTGTTCACACCACGCTATGACAAACCTAAGAACCATTAATTTCCGAACTAGAAAATTTAGTTCAATATTAAGTTTAAATTTGACAATACCAAGCTACAATTACCTCCGTTTTACCTTTATTACCTTTCTGTTACCCATTTCACAAGACATTCGCAAAGGCAATAAAATAAAGACATTCTATTTTTAATAAGCGCCAAGATAAATGCTTAGAAATCACTTAATTGCACTGTGGGAGACACATTAGGTATGTTCAATAAAACAAATGGAAATGAACAACTTTAATGGATAATTTCAAATTGATAACAATGTCCTTAGTTATTCATGACGTCCCCTATGTTGCTAGGTCTCATCCATTATGGATTATCTCTTACGATCCTGTAACTGACCTTCAATTTTACTATTCCGGCGCTTGATAAAATCAAGGCTCATAAGGACCTCACCTTTGTTCTGTCTCAGATCCTGATAAAATAAACTAACAAATATTATGTAACACAGTTGATCAATAAATGAAATTTTTACTCTATTCTAAACCCCTGATGAAATTTAAATCTAACATTCGCTTTCTCATCTCCCTTTTAATACACAAAAGTATATGAAATTATTCTAAACACAATATTATAAAATGCATAAACCATATTAATTGGAAACTTTTTTATAATTAATCTAAAAATGTCTAATTCAGCGCCCCCAGGCCCCGTAACACTAAGCCATACATGAATCCAAACCCAAACCACGTCTCCGAAAAACGCATTTAATAAGTTAGACAATTCTAAAAAATAAATGACATTCAACTGAGTTAGTACTCGCAAACAAATTATCAAATTACCACGCGCGCTAATTTCAACCTAAAACTTTAACTCACCCTAAACCATGTAGGTATCGTATATTATAAACATCTATGCCATTGTTGTATTTTTTTTTTTTTTAAATAATTTTTTATTTTTTATTATTATTTTCCCTACACAACATTTATTTCCGCAAACCTAATACGCGAGTAATGCGTAAGGTCCTAACCAAAAAGTTAAATTAAATTATGTGTGCAACCTCTTTCAGTAATCTAACATTCCCGAAGGAGTTTGCCTAGTGTAAATTCTCGTTGGTTTAAAGAGTTTAAAACGCGAGAATTTAGCTATAACAATATTTTTCCTCATTACCCAGTTTTCTCATTTGTTCGATTTCTACATAAAATCGTCCGTTCTCATTTCAACTCAACTAAACAAAAATTTAAAATACCAAGTAGATTCAAATTTTCGCGGCTCCCAACCGACAATTAATCAGACTATCTTGACAATAAAATAATTAACATAGTTATCAAATAAATAAATGTTATAGCGAGTATTTTATAATTAAAGGTGCTAATTAAGATTATTTCGCTAAAAGTACAAATCAAATAAATAGTTCATATTTTTTTTATATTATAATCGTCATCGTAAAACGAAACGTCATTGAAACGAAATGACATTGAAATGAAACGACCAATCAGAACTCGTGACGTCATATTTAATAAACAAACTTGTCATTCACAAATAGTGATGTGGTTATAGATCGAATAATCGAAAATTTGAATTTAAGTGAATGAACATATGAATCTAATCTCTTATATATTTGTGGGACAGCGGAGCATTTTCATTATCCGTAATAGTAATTCTATATACTAGGCGTACCCACGCCACGTTGAGAAATAAAACGTAGTACATACTTTAACTTAACGAGGATATTTTACAATTTGTTGGAGGTCAATCTATGAAATACAACTGTAGGCAGATAGTCTGATAACTAATGACACTAATTCGATCGATACTCTAACCAACTCGTGACGCCACAACGCGATGCAAACCGATTGCCGTCCCTTATCCATAATAGTAATTCTACCGACTAGGCGTAGTACTTCAACTTATTGAGGGTATTATTACAATTTGTTGGGGGTTAAACTATGAAATATAACTGTAGATAGGTAGTCTGATAACTAATGACACTAATTCGATCGATACTCTAACCAACTCGTGACGCCACAACGCGATGCAAACCGATTGCCGTCCTAAGTAATAAAATCGCGGTCTCTCGCACGGCACTAGCGCTGATTGTTGCGTCAGAGCAAGACTCCGAAGTTCGTCTCCAGTCAATGTCAAACGTTATCGACAGTGACATTGAATCCAACTCGCCCACTTTCCGAATCAAACATTAAGAACAACCTACACACTCTTTAAATTAAACGCACCGACATATTTATTTTATTTACAAGGATGAACAACTTTTTTTTTTTTTTTAGAATTATTATTATTTTTCTTATAGATGCAATCAAAACGTGCTTTTAATGCAAGTAATTAATTACGAACAGAAACCCCCTTTTTTTTCCAAAACTAGAATGTAATAAACCTATTATTATGTTTGTTTTACCTAAACTCTAAGTACAAACTATTGAAAAATCCTAGATCAAACAATACTGCTCAGATACAGGTTGTAAGTTATAAAGATTTTCTGAATCAAATCGTTAATTTAAGTGCAAAGAGACAACATCATACATACGTACAAAATAACGGCTAATTAAAATTATCGGCAAATTTCATAATTTTAATAGTCACTAATAACCCAGTACTTATAATATATTTAAATTCTACAACAGTATATTGTTATTTTGCAAAAAAAAACGCATTAATTCTCCTATTTCACATTCATTAATTAAATAACATTCCCATCACTATATGTAACTAGTTGTGCATTCGCAAGATGGCGCTATTCTTAATCGCATTTTATTTCTATAGAGACGTATTTCTTTTCCTTTTAAGAAGGTAGGTAGTAGTACCTACTCTTCGATATTGTTTGTGAAAAGATTTGTTCTGTTTTGATAATGTCTACGTATTTGAGTGTAATAAAACGTAATTATGATGAACCAACGTGCTTTACGTGTGTAATTAATAGCTTACGTGTACAGTTTGAGTCTAAAGACGTGATTTCTTAGTAACTATCTGTGATATTGTAAAAAACCGGTGACTATACCTACTCATCTCCGAATTCGAAAAAATAGCGTAAACTTGACTAAAACTCACCAAATAGGTACCTGCTAAATAATACAACTGAACTTCAACTCCTGAACGCAGAAATAGTGCAAAAAGAGAAAATAAATATCGAACAACATATAGATAACCTCAAATCACAATAAAACTATTTTGTAAACAATTCGAAAGCCCAGCCCCTGCGTGTGGTTTTCATCGCAATCTCACAAGAGCTAATACTACATAGATTAATGACAATACAACAATCTGGATATTACCAAATGGGTGAGTTATTTTCTATTTTTTTCTAGCCTTAATTTCATAAATTACAAGTTAATTACACTAGGTACCTAGATAATATAGCCGATAGTATAGGTTGTACAATCTACACCCCTTGCTAGTATATGCCCTGCATATTGTGAGTTAAGTACTAAATGTCCGGATTGCCTTCTTTGTTTTAATCAAAATTTCCTCTCGAAATAACTAAAATATACTAAGAAATTATTTGTGAACTGTCTTGACATAAAATAACCAATTTACACAGTTCTATTTTATGTGTTGAAACTCTAAGGTTCTTTTGATTAATAATAAATATGTTTTCTTATGATTCATGATGATGTAATGGCATCTAACAGCCTTTGTCTAATTGAGACATCATGTTCTAGTAGAACATAAACAAACCTAGTACCTACATAAAATATTTCATATTCAATGTATATTATGTACCCCGATAGTAAACTCAAAAATGATTGAACTTTGATGGTAAACAAATATATATCTGATATAATAAAATCAACATTTAAGAATTGATCTAACCTTTGTTAGTAAGTAAACATATTTTAATAAATAACTGTAAACTTCCTCTTTTTTTTTTCAGAAATAAACACTGAGACACATATGGATGGACCTAGAAGAACGCCCCTGTTCTGATAACATTATCACAAGTAGGTAATTAAGCTAGCTATTTTTTTTTTGAATCCAATACACTAAATGATAACTTAAGTAAATTCATGAAAAACCTCTAAATATAATAATAAATAAAATTCTTTATTTAATCAAACAACCGGGATCCTACAACTCAACGCGTCATCCGACCCACGGAAGCGCCCATACTGGTAAACCACTATTACTAAAACTCCACTGTCTGTCTGTTTGTACGTTTATCTATTTGCCTGAACTCCCCTTTCTTGTTATGACTTTCTTTTCATTTTTTTTTTATATACTTAAATGTGTGAATAAAAATACATACACATACAAACTATAAAACTCCTCAAGACTTCAACGTATGTGCTAGTTTATCCTATTTACTTTTCCCATATTTATCCTATTTGTATTACTAGTTCCTACAATTTATCTAACATTGTTATTTATCATCTTTCAGGAAAGAAAATCACCACTTCAATAGCAGGCTGTACCTCCACGACTCGCCCCCAGACGTTTTAACTTTAAGCTAGTTTAAAATAGTATCTTATTGTAGTTGTACCTAATAGCTAATACTTATGTTCCTTCTGTTAAAATCTCCCTCCATTTCAACGACAACAAATGTAGCCAGACCGCTAGGTCTGACTATTTATGGTGGCCAAAATCATGTCATATACCTATACATATATTCCTATTTCTATTTATAACTTAAAATTACAATCCAAAAATCAATTAATACTAAATCCTGGTCATTTACGGCACCCAATGTAACGAACCACTCTAACCCTACCTATATTTTTTTTTTAATCTAAATCTTAAGATTATAATCCGATTATTATTTATGATTAATTAATATCTAACCTAACTCTATCTTCACCCTGTCTAATGTTACTAGCATAGCGACGCCTATTAGTTAAGTATATGTGAAATCATTAGTTCAGTCTACCTAATTTTGTTAACTTTTTTATTTATTAATGTTACCACTTACTTCTACTCAGTTGATATAATATGAATGTATAATCGTGCAATATTCCGTCAACCCAATTCACTCGATCAGATCCCGTTTCTATCTGTCTATATCCTTGGACTCTTATATAGTAAAATCACTTACTTTGTACAAGCATGGGTACTATTAATTGTTGTCTATATATTTTTATTATGTAAATTCACTTACTTAGTACTTGTCTGTCATAAGGTCAACAGATCTGGTACAGTTCATCAATTACTTTGTAGTACAAACATAGATACATTCTATTTAATGTTTTATATATTTTTATTATATCTTAGGCTCGCTTATTGAGTACCAATCTGTTAAAAACGGTCAATAGACCTGGTACGGGTCATCAATTACTTTGTAGTACAAACATAGATACATTCTATTTGATGTTTATTTTAAATTTCTATTAAATAGGCTCGCTTTAGCGTACCAGTCAGTCAAGAAAATAACTGAAAGGCACAGAAAATGCTCCATTCCAACGCATTTTCCCATGGTTAACATTTCCACAAGACCTAAACCCCTGACCAAAGCGGCCTTTATTCTAGACTTCACCTTTCATTCTTTTTACTTCAAGAATCGCTCCGATACGATTATACCTTTCTAACATTGTGACACTCTATCATCTGCATGCTGAATGTAATCATTAATTATTCTATTCATTTATCTGATTGAGATCTTATGATACCTAACGCAAAACCTGCCTAACAGAACCTTACTCATCCCTCCGATATGTCTACCTACGTAAATGTGATCGTTTAGTGGCTAGGACTCGTACGTCATTTGCAGTAACCTCGGTTCTTTAAGGAGATTAACAGAAGAAACCCTAAAACTAACCTAAGTGAAACGAACTAAAGCTAATTTTAAAAGATACATTCTTATTAACAACTTCGTATTCAAGTAAAACCAAGTTTGACGATGGTGATTAATTTTACAATGTATTATTATAAAATATTCCAAGCTTTTGGCTGCTTGTACACAAACTTTGTGAATAAAATGTTACTTCGCTCTTTGTTTCATTTCTACAGGCTGGATTTCTAGTTAGTATTATTTTACAACATACGAAACCCTAGAATCGCTTCTGATTCTACCTTGTATAAACAACAACAATTGAGTTAGGTAACCATAGCTGTATTTTAGGTAGTTACTAGTCTAACAGCCAAAAATAAGAATTATCATACAGAACGTAATTGTTTTCACACTAAATTAGGTAGAACCAAAGTCAAACAAAGGCTTCCTTTCCTTTCTAGTCCTAATAACTTGTTATGACAATTTCATCAGGCATTATAGGTACTTTGTTTTAACTTAAAATAAGATAGTTTCTTAGATAACCAAAGGTTTTATTTCCTTTCTAATAACTTGCTATGATAATTTAATCAGGCATTATAGGTACTTTGTTTTAATACAAAGCTAAAGTGATCCTCTGACGGTTGATACTCTCTCCTATTTAATTCGTGAAGATTTGGTCTCCTAGTCTGATATTTTCTAACCATACGCAGGCAATCTTATATATCCTCTCAGTAAAGCTACTGAGATTAAATAACAATTTTGTATATTAATCCACCAGCCACAATAGGAACCCTTATATAAATTCTCTAGTGTTATATTACAAGATAATCTCGTAGACAACCAATAGGTTATATCCCCTATCTAATTCGAGAAGGTAATTACTTCTAGACATGGTATTTATAACCCATACACGAGTGTTCATTTCCTGCGAAAAATATTATTTATTTTACATCTTAGATTTGTTACTTAGTCAGTAATATACTACTAACACAATTTCTGTCTTTCAGGCAGGCGTGGCTTTGATTACATTAATATAAATTGCTATAGTATTTCCATCAGGCACTATAGAACCGTTGTTTCAAGACAAACAGAATATTGCAGGTTTCAGCTTCAACTGTCAGTTTTATTTATCTACCTGACTTTTACATTATTTAGAGCGTACTTATTTTAAATGATCTCATGATCGCACTGACTGGGCTACAATGAACCATAATTGTCATTTTTAGTTGAATGTTGGTTTAGTGATCCCTAACCACCGCAAATATTTAACGTTTCATTTGATATTGCAACTTTATGTTCAGAAACCCACATTTCAGAATTACCCTAAATCATGTCTTGCTTTCTAACGTAGTTAAATTATATTAAAACCGTTATTAATTCCGCGCCATTCATTGTTACCGCTCTACGAGGTTTCCTCACACTTCCAAGTGTATTCCTATACCGTCAAACATACACAATACTTTCGACTTATACCAAAATTCGAATAAATAACTACCTCCCTATAACCCTACCATCCTATTCTATTACAAAACTCTTCACTAATCCCTAATCTATTCCCTATTACTTACTTACCTGTATTCCCTACTCTTAGACCTTACTCTGATCTACTGCCTGCCTAATCAGAATGAACCCTAATTATTTCCTAGCTCCTATCCCTGCCTACTCATAAATAATGTAACAGGATATTTGTCGCCTAAAGAACCCTATGACGACAAATGGAAAGGTGGAAGGATGAAGGATGGAGGACGATTTTCCCGATCCCTCTAGCCCAGACTCAGACTAGAGAGAGTTTCTACAACTCATGGCCAAAGGTAGTCGCGGCCGAATCGGGAGGAAATGAAGGTAGACATACAACATTTATCCAGCGGTCAGCTTAGATAATGCTGTGCGTAATCAAAAAATATAGGCTTTAAACTACGAGAGTTTAAAAGGTATTTAAGCTTGTTTAAAGCACTACAACATGCACTACTGCTCAAGCGGATCCCAGATTTTAACTTTACGGGTAATCTAACGCGATCACTGGGTAATTTTGAACCTTAATAGGCCTAGTATTCCATCAAACCCTGACTTTGGATGACTACCTCGAAATCCGAATAATTCGGAATGCTTCAGACACCCAAATTCAACGTTTGCTAAAATACACATACCTTAATCAGACAATCAACTGAGATGACTACCTCGAAATCCGAATAGTTCGGAATGCTTCAGACACCCAAGCTGACCGTCTGTCAAGATACCAGGCATATGCTCTTAAATGTGGCATATTTCAATGATAAATTTGTAACCTAATGTTCTTTACTAGGAAAGGAAATGCTACTGGTGCTTAAATTATAGTTTTTATGAAGACCTTATATTTCATCAAACCCTGACTTTGGATGACTACCTCGAAATCCGAATAATTCGGAATGCTTCAGACACCCAAATTCAACGTTTGCTAAAATACACATACCTTAATCAGACAATCAACTGAGATGACTACCTCGAAATCCGAATAATTCGGAATGCTTCAGACACCCAAGCTGACCGTCTGTCAAGATACCAGGCATATGCTCTTAAATGTGGCATATTTCAATGATAAATTTGTAGCACAATGTTAAGGATTAAAACCAATTTACTCACTCAGAGATTTAAATGCGTCCGACTACCTCGAAGACCAGGCGACCAAAGAGAGCGAGCCCCCTTCCCTTCCCCCTTTTATGCTGAAATCCTTCTCGAAGTTTCTATCCCCTCTACGCCCGTCTTGCTTCTCCCTTACTCGCTGCCTATCTTTTTCACTAAATGCTCACTCCGGTATTGCCCTACGCGACTATTCCCCAGGATTCGGTTTATCTACCTAAATAAAATATAACACCATAAGTATTTATTTCAATAGTTAATTATGAACTCCTGTTATAACATTCTAGTGTCTTTAGGTTTTTAACATTTATTTCAACAATCTCTCCTTTTATTTTCTTTACTTACAAATTCGGAACAAATACCCCAATGACTTCGTGTGTAATTGATTATATTATAATCTAAAATATTATTAAGTAATTACTTTAGTGTTTACATACATACTATGTGGCATATGAATATTATTTTTGATTTAGACATGTAATCTCTGTTTATGATTAAATTATTAAGGATTAGGTATTCCGCAAATCTCTGTGAATGCTTTTACTAGTAAAGATTACGTTCTGACATTGCCACTTTGCACAATCATGTAATTCGACCAAACCTTGCCAAACATACGTTTTGTACCGTACCCCTAATCCAAACTGGCAATACTTTAAATATCATACGATCTTTTATGACTATTCTTGGAATTCCTGCCTACGTGACTTGCACTAATCCCTTTTTTACGACAATTCTTAGAAATCAGGCCCACGTGACCTCTTAATCCGTTCCACGAAAACCCGCGCCCGGCTAACCATCGTTTGCGAGTCATTTCCGCTACTAATAATGCAAGGTATTTACATCCGGAATAAATACTCAATATCTAAAAACGACAATCAACTTTATATTACTGAATATTATTTATTGAACTCTCAACGCAAATATCTTACGAAATCTCATACAACAAGAAGACTAAAACGACTTCATTATCCACCAAACCATCGCATCGGCCATGATAACATCCGCCTTCAACCGTCGAGTAAATGGGTCAGTACAGCTATTTCCGTTCAAAAGGTGTTCTTAATAGATGAAAGAAATTTCTAATTGTCTATAATTTTCCAAATGTTACTAATACTAGGCTTTTTAATATAAAAGATGAATAATATCGACATATTTAATTCCATAACATATGTCTATCGATTAATTCAACCTTTTTTTTGTACTGAAAAGACTTTAATCTTTTTTTCAATGTAGGTGTAAAACCTTCTTGTCAATTTTAAACATAAAAACTTTTTCGTTGAGATTTTGCAAAGAAACTCCTTAGTAGTATGCGAATATTGGAACCTTAGCTTTCTGTACATTGATTAGTAGTTAGTTTTGACATGTGAAATTTAGAGATATATTCATATTTGTTATGTTTTTATTTTAATTATTTTAATTTTAATAAGGAATGGTTATTTACGGTTCGTTACACTCGCCCTCGAAAAGAGGATTTAATGGCGGCTGAAACTAAACAGTTGAAAGACGAAATAAAAGACTCTTTTCTCATTTAATAAAAAATTATTTTATTATAAGTGTTACCTTTTTTTTTTTTTTCAATACCTTTGAACATCAAACTAATACCTCACTTGGAATCGTTCAAATATCAATAGAACCAATTAAAACTTCGTTAATCATTCATTTCCAATTTTAAATCTTATATAATGTAGTGTGGCCCTGGGCGTGTGGTGTGTTATTTAAACCTAATGAATAAATAAAGACATGCTCCCGTTCTGTATCTATAGAATAGCATGAGAATCATTGACGCAAAATTGTCCTTTCCCCTCGAAATAACTAAGGTACCCAAAGAAATGAGTTGTGAATTCATCAACCGCTAACCAGTATAGATCTGACGAATCTTCGCCAGAGGGCGCGACACAGTAAACATCGGCTCCACGTACATAAAAGTTTTAAAATAATAAAAGTGAATTTATATAGCTAAAAATAGCGTTAACCTGTACGGCAAGTGAATATTTACTAGCGTCAGTGTTTTCAAACAAAAATACTGAGGATTGTACAAGATATCACAAATAAACTTTAAAAACTGTGAATAGCCACTGCCAAAAACGGACAAAGTGTTGTAGTGATTAAGTGTGCAAAACGGTATAAGTGTGGACTTAAGACTTAGTTATATACCCCGCAACAGTGGAACAGTGCTAAATTAATCAATTTGCGAATATTTGCGTAATTTGCAAATGTAAACAAAAAATCTACCCGCAAATCCAAATATTTGAACAATTTATTAATATGAATTCGAATATTGTAAAAGGTTCACCGAAAATTATGGATTGCAGTGAACATGTTACCTTTAGATCATATAGAAAATGTAATTCATTATCAAATCTCACAGACTCATCAATATTTGAAAGTTCAACTCAAAGTCTCCCTAATGCATCATTGAACGATAGCCCGTCTCAATCAGACCATAATAAAGAGATAGAACATATTAAAACTAAACTACTATCAGCCAACAATGAAATTGACAATTTATCTTTAGAAAATATCGAGCTCAAGAGGGAATTAGACAAATATAAGAAATTGTGGAATACATACAAAAAAGTGGGATTTTGCAATACACCCACTTCTTCTTCATGTAAATCTAAAAAAAGGAAGTTAAATAGAATTATATTCGATAACTCTAATGCGAGTGATCAAGATGACAGCCCTCACAAGCTACATAAAAACAAAACGTTGACTAACCAACAAAAGACACTAGATATATCTACTGAGATAGTTACAAATAACAAGATCAATGACTCAATAAAAACAATACAAGGGGGAAAACATCAAAAAGACACTAGTTTAGTAATGTCAGACGAGACAATATCTACACAACAAAATATCAACATAAATGATTATAGTACACCACAAGAAGCGAACGGAAGAAAAAAAGATATCTCCACACCAAAATCAACAATAGATAATAATATTACTGAGAACAAAATATACATAAAAGAAACGAATATAAGCGAAGAAAACAACAGAATGGCTAGCACGTTGAAAAAAAATATACTTATCATTGCTGATCAACAAGGACGTGACATGCGAACAACACTAGAAAAACTAGTAGGTGAAGAATATAGCGTGCGGTGCACATGGAAATCAGGCGCAACACTGGGCAACATCTTTGAAACAACAGCCAATCAAGTTCGCGAATTCACCAAAAACGACTATGTTATCGTTGTAGGAGGATGCAATGAGACGGATCCATTTATGTTTCAGCGTAATATGAATCAGTGGCTGAGCTTCTGCAGCAACACTAATGTATTGGTTACGGAGGTTCCTCACAATAAATCCTTAAACGAGAAGAAACTAAACTATGAGATGAAATTTGTATGCGCGCAATACTGTAACACGTCATATCTTGATATGTACTTCTCAAAATGTAGGCCGCACCGACGTTTTTTTGCAAGACATGTTTGTCAATTACTTTTAAGGGAAATTCTCAGAATTAACTATGCCACAGAATATCAAAAATACGTTAATAATTTAAAAGCAATTAATGTAAAGCATACCAAACCACTCAACCACAAATGTACACAAACTGATTTTGAAAACTGTGTAAAGACCATCTCTATTCAGTGTAATGATGAAAGTTTATGTAATGAAGTTGACAACAATTGTGACAATGATATTCAATCATGCGATGACATTCAAATTAATATTGACACCGAAAGAAATAATACTAACATGGCGAGCCAGAACAACGACCAGTTATTTCGTGTATAACAAAATTAATTTATTACATCTCAATACAGATGGTCTTATAAACAAATCTGGTGATGTAACTGTGTTCATATCCAATTTAGCTAAATCGAACCAACATTTAGATATTCTCTGCTTCACAGAACATAATATGAAAATAAGTGACACCCCCTATTTAAACATTCCAAATTTTAAACTAGCGTCACAATTCTGCAGAGAAAAGAGACGGGGAGGTGCATGTATACTCGTAAAAAACGATATGAACTTTCAGGAAATTGACAAAATCAAAACGCACTTCTCGATAGCCAACGTCATAGAATGTTGTGCCATAGAAATTCCGGAGCACAAGACATATGTAATATGCGTGTATAGACCCCCAAACAATGACAAAGAATCACTAGAAACTTTTTTTAAACGGTTTGAACAACTTTTAGATAATTTTTGCTTAAAATATGGCATTAAAGTCATGCTCTGTGGTGACTTCAATATAAATATTTTAAAAAAATCTGGACACGTGGATAGACTGAAAGAGTTATTACACAAATACAATATGAAAATTCAATTTAATGAACCAACTCGACTTTGCAGTGGCACTAGTCTGGACCATGTTTTCCACAATATCAGAGGGGCGACAGGTAAAATAATGGAACCTGCTATATCAGACCATACAGCACAATTGTTCACATTCCCAGTAAAAAAAAGTTGTAGAATCAAATGGTGGTACATAATGAAGAGAGACTATAGTAGAGATAATAAACGTAAATTCAATGAATGCATAAGTAGTCTTACATTTCAGGAAGTATACAATAACGACGACCCTGAGTTGGCTTTTCGAGAATTCCATCAAACACTCTTACTCTTCTATGAACTTTGCTTTCCGATTACCAAAATTAAATGCTCTCATATAAAGCGCCCCAAATGGGTATCTAAGGGCATTCAAAGATGCGCTAGGAAGAAAATTACACTTTTATGGAATTATAGAAAATCAAAAACCAACACATCCAGGGAAGCCTACATCAAATATTCAAAGAGATATAAAAAAATAATTAAGTTAACACAGCGTGCACAAAATGATTATTATATAAAAAACTCTACTAACAAAGGAAAAGCGACTTGGGATGTGATAAATAGACAAAAAGAAAATTACCCAAACGTACCCATTACTTACATCAAAACAGGAAATGACAATATATCGACAGACCCTACTGATATAGCAAATTGTTTCAATGATTATTTCATTAACATGGCAACAGAAACTAGCAATAAAAACAATAGCTATCAGTCGTATTCGCAAGTGTCTCAAAATAACTCAATATTTTTTGTGCCTACAACCCCAGTAGAGATATACAACATAATAACCCACTTAAAGAACACTATTAGTGTTGGGACAGATGGTATTACTACGTCTGTTCTTAAAGACGTCAGTGCAGCTATAGCCTCAGTCCTAAGTTATATTATTGACAAGTGCATAGCAAAAGGAATATTTCCGAAGGATCTGAAAACATCGATTGTTAAACCAATTCATAAGAAAGGAGATATATCCATAGTAGGGAACTATCGCCCAGTAGCACTCATACCCGTACTGTCAAAAGTCTTTGAAAAAGTAATAAGCAACCGCTTATATAACTACTTCGAAAGTAAGGGCATTTTGGCACACAACCAGTATGGATTTAGAAAAAATAAGAGTATAAATATGGCAGTGTACAATTTTCTGAGTAAGGTCATGACAGCCCTAGACAAAAAAAGATGTGCAATAGCTATATATATGGACATGTCAAAAGCTTTTGACAAAGTCCATCACGGAATACTACTAGATAAACTGTGGAAATACGGCGTAAGAGGCAATGTACACACCCTTATAAAATCATACCTATGCAATCGGCTACAAGTTACAGAAATAAGTAGACTTTGTAATAAATCAATGAAAATAATGAAATTCAATTCAAATATACGCGAGGTGAAATATGGTGTTCCGCAAGGAAGTGTGCTGGGTCCGCTCTTGTTCCTCATATACATAAACGACTTACCAAATGTAACGAATCACCATTTGACATTGTTCGCCGATGACAGTACAATTCTGTTTACAAATTCAAATTTAAATGACATACAATCTGACATTAACGATACATTGACAACAGTAGTAACCTGGCTCAATAACAATAATTTAGAGATAAATATTGACAAAACCAAATTTATGTATTTTAGACTTAAACACAATGATACGGCTAATCTGGACATAGACTATAACGGACAGAAAGTAGAAGAAACCAATATGACACGATTCTTAGGCATCAATATTGACAACAAATTGGGTTGGAAGTATCATATTGAAGTTGTATGCAATCGGCTGCACCAAGCAGCGTATGCTTTGTATCAGATGCGTAAGGTAGTGAGCGAAAACACGATGTTAACTGCATACCATGGTCATGCTGCCTCAATCCTACGATATGGCATTATTTTTTGGGGCTACTCGACAAAAGAATTAAACTCAAAAGCGCTACTGGCGCAGAAACGTTGTATTCGCGCTATATGCGGCCTGAAAAAAACACAGTCATGTAAAAATCATTTTAGTAGATTAAAATTACTCACCGTCCCCGGAATATATATAAGTGAAGTTGCCATGTTCATAAAAACAAACCCTGACCTTTTCAAAATGACTGAAACGGGTAGTAGACGTGAGGGAATGATATATGCCCACAATAGAAGAACAGCCTCCTATAATAGAAGTGTGTTTGGTATTGCTCCTCTAATATACAACAAAATACCCATTGACATTAGATCACAAACCAATGTTAATATATTTAAAAGACAACTCAACGACTTTCTTGTAGGCAAAGCATATTATACGGTAGATGAATTTATTTCGGACAAAGATTTAGGTATTGATATAAGACTTTAATGATTGTAACATATAATTGACTGAATGCTCTGAATAAATTACCAGCTGAAATTTGCGATTGTGAAAATGTTATAAAATTTAAAAAACAATCTTAATGTTCTAAATGAAAGATTTCTTTTGTATTTTTTATATTTTTATTTTGTTGTCTGTAAATTGCGTGCCCTATGGGTGGGAGTATAGAGGTCCATTATGTAATATTTTAACAACTGTGTAACCTATATTCCGCAATATATATTTTGAATTTGAATTTGAATTTGAATTTGATCCATCAGCCCAAACCTGTTTTTCCCGCTTGACCTGGGATCGACCGAACCACCCTCAAATACTTTAGTTAAATGTCTCTGGTTCAAAACAATAGGTTGCCAGACGTAATCAGGCCTCTTACAGTACATCTCGAAAGCATATCCCAATTTTTCACGAGGAGTTATGTGTAGTGTGCGATGATGCATATTTTAGCATAAATGGTAGCTTCTTGTGAAGTTAAGTCTACAAAAAAAAGTAGTAAACCTACTGAAATCACTAACCTAACACCACTTCTCCTTTTTTTGTAGACCGCTTTGTAAGTGTGTATTCAAACTTGAAAATGAAATGACCTATTCGGAAATCAGGAATTCTAGTCTTGCCATAACGCCACTGCTCTCTCACTTTCACACCATTCAGAACCATCTTTCGTGGTTGTTCACACCACGCTATGACAAACCTAAGAACCATTAATTTCCGAACTAGAAAATTTAGTTCAATATTAAGTTTAAATTTGACAATACCAAGCTACAATTACCTCCGTTTTACCTTTATTACCTTTCTGTTACCCATTTCACAAGACATTCGCAAAGGCAATAAAATAAAGACATTCTATTTTTAATAAGCGCCAAGATAAATGCTTAGAAATCACTTAATTGCACTGTGGGAGACACATTAGGTATGTTCAATAAAACAAATGGAAATGAACAACTTTAATGGATAATTTCAAATTGATAACAATGTCCTTAGTTATTCATGACGTCCCCTATGTTGCTAGGTCTCATCCATTATGGATTATCTCTTACGATCCTGTAACTGACCTTCAATTTTACTATTCCGGCGCTTGATAAAATCAAGGCTCATAAGGACCTCACCTTTGTTCTGTCTCAGATCCTGATAAAATAAACTAACAAATATTATGTAACACAGTTGATCAATAAATGAAATTTTTACTCTATTCTAAACCCCTGATGAAATTTAAATCTAACATTCGCTTTCTCATCTCCCTTTTAATACACAAAAGTATATGAAATTATTCTAAACACAATATTATAAAATGCATAAACCATATTAATTGGAAACTTTTTTATAATTAATCTAAAAATGTCTAATTCAGCGCCCCCAGGCCCCGTAACACTAAGCCATACATGAATCCAAACCCAAACCACGTCTCCGAAAAACGCATTTAATAAGTTAGACAATTCTAAAAAATAAATGACATTCAACTGAGTTAGTACTCGCAAACAAATTATCAAATTACCACGCGCGCTAATTTCAACCTAAAACTTTAACTCACCCTAAACCATGTAGGTATCGTATATTATAAACATCTATGCCATTGTTGTATTTTTTTTTTTTTTAAATAATTTTTTATTTTTTATTATTATTTTCCCTACACAACATTTATTTCCGCAAACCTAATACGCGAGTAATGCGTAAGGTCCTAACCAAAAAGTTAAATTAAATTATGTGTGCAACCTCTTTCAGTAATCTAACATTCCCGAAGGAGTTTGCCTAGTGTAAATTCTCGTTGGTTTAAAGAGTTTAAAACGCGAGAATTTAGCTATAACAATATTTTTCCTCATTACCCAGTTTTCTCATTTGTTCGATTTCTACATAAAATCGTCCGTTCTCATTTCAACTCAACTAAACAAAAATTTAAAATACCAAGTAGATTCAAATTTTCGCGGCTCCCAACCGACAATTAAACAGACTATCTTGACAATAAAATAATTAACATAGTTATCAAATAAATAAATGTTATAGCGAGTATTTTATAATTAAAGGTGCTAATTAAGATTATTTCGCTAAAAGTACAAATCAAATAAATAGTTCATATTTTTTTTATATTATAATCGTCATCGTAAAACGAAACGTCATTGAAACGAAATGACATTGAAATGAAACGACCAATCAGAACTCGTGACGTCATATTTAATAAACAAACTTGTCATTCACAAATAGTGATGTGGTTATAGATCGAATAATCGAAAATTTGAATTTAAGTGAATGAACATATGAATCTAATCTCTTATATATTTGTGGGACAGCGGAGCATTTTCATTATCCGTAATAGTAATTCTATATACTAGGCGTACCCACGCCACGTTGAGAAATAAAACGTAGTACATACTTTAACTTAACGAGGATATTTTACAATTTGTTGGAGGTCAATCTATGAAATACAACTGTAGGCAGATAGTCTGATAACTAATGACACTAATTCGATCGATACTCTAACCAACTCGTGACGCCACAACGCGATGCAAACCGATTGCCGTCCCTTATCCATAATAGTAATTCTACCGACTAGGCGTAGTACTTCAACTTATTGAGGGTATTATTACAATTTGTTGGGGGTTAAACTATGAAATATAACTGTAGATAGGTAGTCTGATAACTAATGACACTAATTCGATCGATACTCTAACCAACTCGTGACGCCACAACGCGATGCAAACCGATTGCCGTCCTAAGTAATAAAATCGCGGTCTCTCGCACGGCACTAGCGCTGATTGTTGCGTCAGAGCAAGACTCCGAAGTTCGTCTCCAGTCAATGTCAAACGTTATCGACAGTGACATTGAATCCAACTCGCCCACTTTCCGAATCAAACATTAAGAACAACCTACACACTCTTTAAATTAAACGCACCGACATATTTATTTTATTTACAAGGATGAACAACTTTTTTTTTTTTTTTAGAATTATTATTATTTTTCTTATAGATGCAATCAAAACGTGCTTTTAATGCAAGTAATTAATTACGAACAGAAACCCCCTTTTTTTTCCAAAACTAGAATGTAATAAACCTATTATTATGTTTGTTTTACCTAAACTCTAAGTACAAACTATTGAAAAATCCTAGATCAAACAATACTGCTCAGATACAGGTTGTAAGTTATAAAGATTTTCTGAATCAAATCGTTAATTTAAGTGCAAAGAGACAACATCATACATACGTACAAAATAACGGCTAATTAAAATTATCGGCAAATTTCATAATTTTAATAGTCACTAATAACCCAGTACTTATAATATATTTAAATTCTACAACAGTATATTGTTATTTTGCAAAAAAAAAACGCATTAATTCTCCTATTTCACATTCATTAATTAAATAACATTCCCATCACTATATGTAACTAGTTGTGCATTCGCAAGATGGCGCTATTCTTAATCGCATTTTATTTCTATAGAGACGTATTTCTTTTCCTTTTAAGAAGGTAGGTAGTAGTACCTACTCTTCGATATTGTTTGTGAAAAGATTTGTTCTGTTTTGATAATGTCTACGTATTTGAGTGTAATAAAACGTAATTATGATGAACCAACGTGCTTTACGTGTGTAATTAATAGCTTACGTGTACAGTTTGAGTCTAAAGACGTGATTTCTTAGTAACTATCTGTGATATTGTAAAAAACCGGTGACTATACCTACTCATCTCCGAATTCGAAAAAATAGCGTAAACTTGACTAAAACTCACCAAATAGGTACCTGCTAAATAATACAACTGAACTTCAACTCCTGAACGCAGAAATAGTGCAAAAAGAGAAAATAAATATCGAACAACATATAGATAACCTCAAATCACAATAAAACTATTTTGTAAACAATTCGAAAGCCCAGCCCCTGCGTGTGGTTTTCATCGCAATCTCACAAGAGCTAATACTACATAGATTAATGACAATACAACAATCTGGATATTACCAAATGGGTGAGTTATTTTCTATTTTTTTCTAGCCTTAATTTCATAAATTACAAGTTAATTACACTAGGTACCTAGATAATATAGCCGATAGTATAGGTTGTACAATCTACACCCCTTGCTAGTATATGCCCTGCATATTGTGAGTTAAGTACTAAATGTCCGGATTGCCTTCTTTGTTTTAATCAAAATTTCCTCTCGAAATAACTAAAATATACTAAGAAATTATTTGTGAACTGTCTTGACATAAAATAACCAATTTACACAGTTCTATTTTATGTGTTGAAACTCTAAGGTTCTTTTGATTAATAATAAATATGTTTTCTTATGATTCATGATGATGTAATGGCATCTAACAGCCTTTGTCTAATTGAGACATCATGTTCTAGTAGAACATAAACAAACCTAGTACCTACATAAAATATTTCATATTCAATGTATATTATGTACCCCGATAGTAAACTCAAAAATGATTGAACTTTGATGGTAAACAAATATATATCTGATATAATAAAATCAACATTTAAGAATTGATCTAACCTTTGTTAGTAAGTAAACATATTTTAATAAATAACTGTAAACTTCCTCTTTTTTTTTTCAGAAATAAACACTGAGACACATATGGATGGACCTAGAAGAACGCCCCTGTTCTGATAACATTATCACAAGTAGGTAATTAAGCTAGCTATTTTTTTTTTGAATCCAATACACTAAATGATAACTTAAGTAAATTCATGAAAAACCTCTAAATATAATAATAAATAAAATTCTTTATTTAATCAAACAACCGGGATCCTACAACTCAACGCGTCATCCGACCCACGGAAGCGCCCATACTGGTAAACCACTATTACTAAAACTCCACTGTCTGTCTGTTTGTACGTTTATCTATTTGCCTGAACTCCCCTTTCTTGTTATGACTTTCTTTTCATTTTTTTTTTATATACTTAAATGTGTGAATAAAAATACATACACATACAAACTATAAAACTCCTCAAGACTTCAACGTATGTGCTAGTTTATCCTATTTACTTTTCCCATATTTATCCTATTTGTATTACTAGTTCCTACAATTTATCTAACATTGTTATTTATCATCTTTCAGGAAAGAAAATCACCACTTCAATAGCAGGCTGTACCTCCACGACTCGCCCCCAGACGTTTTAACTTTAAGCTAGTTTAAAATAGTATCTTATTGTAGTTGTACCTAATAGCTAATACTTATGTTCCTTCTGTTAAAATCTCCCTCCATTTCAACGACAACAAATGTAGCCAGACCGCTAGGTCTGACTATTTATGGTGGCCAAAATCATGTCATATACCTATACATATATTCCTATTTCTATTTATAACTTAAAATTACAATCCAAAAATCAATTAATACTAAATCCTGGTCATTTACGGCACCCAATGTAACGAACCACTCTAACCCTACCTATATTTTTTTTTTAAATCTAAATCTTAAGATTATAATCCGATTATTATTTATGATTAATTAATATCTAACCTAACTCTATCTTCACCCTGTCTAATGTTACTAGCATAGCGACGCCTATTAGTTAAGTATATGTGAAATCATTAGTTCAGTCTACCTAATTTTGTTAACTTTTTTATTTATTAATGTTACCACTTACTTCTACTCAGTTGATATAATATGAATGTATAATCGTGCAATATTCCGTCAACCCAATTCACTCGATCAGATCCCGTTTCTATCTGTCTATATCCTTGGACTCTTATATAGTAAAATCACTTACTTTGTACAAGCATGGGTACTATTAATTGTTGTCTATATATTTTTATTATGTAAATTCACTTACTTAGTACTTGTCTGTCATAAGGTCAACAGATCTGGTACAGTTCATCAATTACTTTGTAGTACAAACATAGATACATTCTATTTAATGTTTTATATATTTTTATTATATCTTAGGCTCGCTTATTGAGTACCAATCTGTTAAAAACGGTCAATAGACCTGGTACGGGTCATCAATTACTTTGTAGTACAAACATAGATACATTCTATTTGATGTTTATTTTAAATTTCTATTAAATAGGCTCGCTTTAGCGTACCAGTCAGTCAAGAAAATAACTGAAAGGCACAGAAAATGCTCCATTCCAACGCATTTTCCCATGGTTAACATTTCCACAAGACCTAAACCCCTGACCAAAGCGGCCTTTATTCTAGACTTCACCTTTCATTCTTTTTACTTCAAGAATCGCTCCGATACGATTATACCTTTCTAACATTGTGACACTCTATCATCTGCATGCTGAATGTAATCATTAATTATTCTATTCATTTATCTGATTGAGATCTTATGATACCTAACGCAAAACCTGCCTAACAGAACCTTACTCATCCCTCCGATATGTCTACCTACGTAAATGTGATCGTTTAGTGGCTAGGACTCGTACGTCATTTGCAGTAACCTCGGTTCTTTAAGGAGATTAACAGAAGAAACCCTAAAACTAACCTAAGTGAAACGAACTAAAGCTAATTTTAAAAGATACATTCTTATTAACAACTTCGTATTCAAGTAAAACCAAGTTTGACGATGGTGATTAATTTTACAATGTATTATTATAAAATATTCCAAGCTTTTGGCTGCTTGTACACAAACTTTGTGAATAAAATGTTACTTCGCTCTTTGTTTCATTTCTACAGGCTGGATTTCTAGTTAGTATTATTTTACAACATACGAAACCCTAGAATCGCTTCTGATTCTACCTTGTATAAACAACAACAATTGAGTTAGGTAACCATAGCTGTATTTTAGGTAGTTACTAGTCTAACAGCCAAAAATAAGAATTATCATACAGAACGTAATTGTTTTCACACTAAATTAGGTAGAACCAAAGTCAAACAAAGGCTTCCTTTCCTTTCTAGTCCTAATAACTTGTTATGACAATTTCATCAGGCATTATAGGTACTTTGTTTTAACTTAAAATAAGATAGTTTCTTAGATAACCAAAGGTTTTATTTCCTTTCTAATAACTTGCTATGATAATTTAATCAGGCATTATAGGTACTTTGTTTTAATACAAAGCTAAAGTGATCCTCTGACGGTTGATACTCTCTCCTATTTAATTCGTGAAGATTTGGTCTCCTAGTCTGATATTTTCTAACCATACGCAGGCAATCTTATATATCCTCTCAGTAAAGCTACTGAGATTAAATAACAATTTTGTATATTAATCCACCAGCCACAATAGGAACCCTTATATAAATTCTCTAGTGTTATATTACAAGATAATCTCGTAGACAACCAATAGGTTATATCCCCTATCTAATTCGAGAAGGTAATTACTTCTAGACATGGTATTTATAACCCATACACGAGTGTTCATTTCCTGCGAAAAATATTATTTATTTTACATCTTAGATTTGTTACTTAGTCAGTAATATACTACTAACACAATTTCTGTCTTTCAGGCAGGCGTGGCTTTGATTACATTAATATAAATTGCTATAGTATTTCCATCAGGCACTATAGAACCGTTGTTTCAAGACAAACAGAATATTGCAGGTTTCAGCTTCAACTGTCAGTTTTATTTATCTACCTGACTTTTACATTATTTAGAGCGTACTTATTTTAAATGATCTCATGATCGCACTGACTGGGCTACAATGAACCATAATTGTCATTTTTAGTTGAATGTTGGTTTAGTGATCCCTAACCACCGCAAATATTTAACGTTTCATTTGATATTGCAACTTTATGTTCAGAAACCCACATTTCAGAATTACCCTAAATCATGTCTTGCTTTCTAACGTAGTTAAATTATATTAAAACCGTTATTAATTCCGCGCCATTCATTGTTACCGCTCTACGAGGTTTCCTCACACTTCCAAGTGTATTCCTATACCGTCAAACATACACAATACTTTCGACTTATACCAAAATTCGAATAAATAACTACCTCCCTATAACCCTACCATCCTATTCTATTACAAAACTCTTCACTAATCCCTAATCTATTCCCTATTACTTACTTACCTGTATTCCCTACTCTTAGACCTTACTCTGATCTACTGCCTGCCTAATCAGAATGAACCCTAATTATTTCCTAGCTCCTATCCCTGCCTACTCATAAATAATGTAACAGGATATTTGTCGCCTAAAGAACCCTATGACGACAAATGGAAAGGTGGAAGGATGAAGGATGGAGGACGATTTTCCCGATCCCTCTAGCCCAGACTCAGACTAGAGAGAGTTTCTACAACTCATGGCCAAAGGTAGTCGCGGCCGAATCGGGAGGAAATGAAGGTAGACATACAACATTTATCCAGCGGTCAGCTTAGATAATGCTGTGCGTAATCAAAAAATATAGGCTTTAAACTACGAGAGTTTAAAAGGTATTTAAGCTTGTTTAAAGCACTACAACATGCACTACTGCTCAAGCGGATCCCAGATTTTAACTTTACGGGTAATCTAACGCGATCACTGGGTAATTTTGAACCTTAATAGGCCTAGTATTCCATCAAACCCTGACTTTGGATGACTACCTCGAAATCCGAATAATTCGGAATGCTTCAGACACCCAAATTCAACGTTTGCTAAAATACACATACCTTAATCAGACAATCAACTGAGATGACTACCTCGAAATCCGAATAGTTCGGAATGCTTCAGACACCCAAGCTGACCGTCTGTCAAGATACCAGGCATATGCTCTTAAATGTGGCATATTTCAATGATAAATTTGTAACCTAATGTTCTTTACTAGGAAAGGAAATGCTACTGGTGCTTAAATTATAGTTTTTATGAAGACCTTATATTTCATCAAACCCTGACTTTGGATGACTACCTCGAAATCCGAATAATTCGGAATGCTTCAGACACCCAAATTCAACGTTTGCTAAAATACACATACCTTAATCAGACAATCAACTGAGATGACTACCTCGAAATCCGAATAATTCGGAATGCTTCAGACACCCAAGCTGACCGTCTGTCAAGATACCAGGCATATGCTCTTAAATGTGGCATATTTCAATGATAAATTTGTAGCACAATGTTAAGGATTAAAACCAATTTACTCACTCAGAGATTTAAATGCGTCCGACTACCTCGAAGACCAGGCGACCAAAGAGAGCGAGCCCCCTTCCCTTCCCCCTTTTATGCTGAAATCCTTCTCGAAGTTTCTATCCCCTCTACGCCCGTCTTGCTTCTCCCTTACTCGCTGCCTATCTTTTTCACTAAATGCTCACTCCGGTATTGCCCTACGCGACTATTCCCCAGGATTCGGTTTATCTACCTAAATAAAATATAACACCATAAGTATTTATTTCAATAGTTAATTATGAACTCCTGTTATAACATTCTAGTGTCTTTAGGTTTTTAACATTTATTTCAACAATCTCTCCTTTTATTTTCTTTACTTACAAATTCGGAACAAATACCCCAATGACTTCGTGTGTAATTGATTATATTATAATCTAAAATATTATTAAGTAATTACTTTAGTGTTTACATACATACTATGTGGCATATGAATATTATTTTTGATTTAGACATGTAATCTCTGTTTATGATTAAATTATTAAGGATTAGGTATTCCGCAAATCTCTGTGAATGCTTTTACTAGTAAAGATTACGTTCTGACATTGCCACTTTGCACAATCATGTAATTCGACCAAACCTTGCCAAACATACGTTTTGTACCGTACCCCTAATCCAAACTGGCAATACTTTAAATATCATACGATCTTTTATGACTATTCTTGGAATTCCTGCCTACGTGACTTGCACTAATCCCTTTTTTACGACAATTCTTAGAAATCAGGCCCACGTGACCTCTTAATCCGTTCCACGAAAACCCGCGCCCGGCTAACCATCGTTTGCGAGTCATTTCCGCTACTAATAATGCAAGGTATTTACATCCGGAATAAATACTCAATATCTAAAAACGACAATCAACTTTATATTACTGAATATTATTTATTGAACTCTCAACGCAAATATCTTACGAAATCTCATACAACAAGAAGACTAAAACGACTTCATTATCCACCAAACCATCGCATCGGCCATGATAACATCCGCCTTCAACCGTCGAGTAAATGGGTCAGTACAGCTATTTCCGTTCAAAAGGTGTTCTTAATAGATGAAAGAAATTTCTAATTGTCTATAATTTTCCAAATGTTACTAATACTAGGCTTTTTAATATAAAAGATGAATAATATCGACATATTTAATTCCATAACATATGTCTATCGATTAATTCAACCTTTTTTTTGTACTGAAAAGACTTTAATCTTTTTTTCAATGTAGGTGTAAAACCTTCTTGTCAATTTTAAACATAAAAACTTTTTCGTTGAGATTTTGCAAAGAAACTCCTTAGTAGTATGCGAATATTGGAACCTTAGCTTTCTGTACATTGATTAGTAGTTAGTTTTGACATGTGAAATTTAGAGATATATTCATATTTGTTATGTTTATGTTTTTATTTTAATTATTTTAATTTTAATAAGGAATGGTTATTTACGGTTCGTTACACACTTCACGGGCCGCCGGCCGGTTGAAGCGCACTTAGTATGATAATAGTATTCTTAACTATTTATATGACTAATGTTTTATTTTCGCTATTTTTTAATCTCGCTATAGGTCATGGAGCCATCACATTGTTTTGCTCAAGAGAACTCTCTTAACGAATTATTAGTGCGGAGCAGGACCCTCGCACATAAGGTAATAATATTACTCGTACACCTAACTAATTCTATTACTTACATACGTTTTTCAATCCGGCATTATATCGTGCAAATCCGTATCGAAGTAAAGCGCCATTAGGTGGGTAGCGGCGGCGCTCGGAACTAATGCTGCCACTAAATTAAACATTTCACGGACAAATTGACACACTACACATAGTACGAGAGCTGCGCTACGTAGGAGTAAGGCTCTTTTATAGATTGGGAGGTGAAACAATATTTGCTTTTCAAATTGAAACACGTGATTGACATTTTTAATGTTGTAGCGAATATAGGTGTTTCCGAGCATGAATTTTGTAACAAAAGTTAAGCATAATACACAACATTCAAGCATAATATTAGTTATCATATTCAAATAATCTCAGATTAAGTAGTAATTTAACATGTGTAGTACTTAACTGATCTGGTGATTAAATCAATTTATTATATTTGAGGTGATACTTTTTTTATTACATTAGTATTTGTTAATGTATTGTTTATGCCTACTACTTATTGAGATTAAACATAATTTAAATTTTGGTAAAATGTAACATTGCGTCAATATAGTAATATTTACTAGATAACATTAATTCCATCACCTCTTCAACTACATCGCTTATCCAAATTGCAGTCGTGCTGGAAAAAAGCTATTACCGCCTCCATACGTCGCCAGTCACATTTACATGTATACCTACTTACACCTATGTGTATGTAATTGTTAGTAATGGTTCAAGAAATGATAAGCCGTTACTAATGGACGCCAGCAATATAATAATAATCGTTTTGTTGCACTTAATAACCAGTTACAAAATGTTAATGCTACGTACATACTTATAAATGTACCTAAGACTACTGTTGGAACAAATCTTACAGTGATTATGAACTTCTGTAAAGGATTAGGGTTTTTTCTTAAACTGTTAGTTCTAATATGGATAATTATCATTTACAGTTTTTTTTAACAAAGACACGGTGTGACTTTTTGTTTAGGCACGCTACTCACTGGAAGCCAGTTTTAACATTACAAATTAAGTAAAAAGTGTCGAAGCCAGTGCCATATTAAGACAGAGGCCTCATTTCAACAGTGGGATGAATCCGTCTGTGGATGATAATGATGAATAAATTACTAAACTTAAATCTATCTCAGTTTTTATTCGCTCAGGAGGGTTTGGTGGTTCAAACACATACATACTCACAAACTTAGTCTGCTCGGTAGTATTGTGATAAAATGTGATATGAAGTGTTTTTTTCGCAAATATCAATGTAAGGAAGCTTCACAAATTAGCTCAAACAAAGATTTATCGAGCCTACTACAATTTATTAATATAAGCAGGATACACACTGAGAAATATTATTGTTTTAATTGCATTACTTGTACAAGGTCCCTAAATAAATAAACACGTTAATCCAGAATGGGAAGTACGAGTACCTAATGTTAGTGCCTTGCCTATGCATAAATATAAAATTACACCTTTGAAACTAATTTTCTTCTGATCAGTACCACATTTTGCATGCAATAAAGCATTTTTTATTTGCATGTTGGTAAAACTGAAATATTTGTAAATAATTGTTAACATATACAAGCCTATTTTAAAACATTTTTCTCTGTTATTTTTTTGTCCCACCTGTGTGTCCTCCCCCGGGCAGGCTGTGTAACCACGCGTCACAGATGTGTAAAAATGGCCTCCTCACCCCTCTACTCCCTCTACCCCTTCACCCCGCGACCTGTCAATAATTGGACATTTACCCTCCCGGGGTGAAATCTAACCGGAGATTTATAGATATACTAGCGGTGTTCCGCGGTTATAGTTCCAGTATTATTAGTGTGGAAAAAAGGGAAATAACCTGTAGTTAACAGGTTCAAATACGATAACACCTGATATCTTGAAAACGATTAGCTTCAATTCTTTCTACACTGAAACATGTCGGAATACAATACACTTATTTTTTTACGCTTTTATTTGTATTTGCTATAGTAACGAGTATCACGTTTAGCAAAAATAGTTTTTATAACGAACAAACAAAATATTCTTACGTTGAACACAGCATGGCCTTATAATTTGTTAGATTCATATTGATGTAAGAAGTTCGTTGACATTAAGTTTTGGTTCATCGATGGAAAAATGATCGCATCATTTATCTAATTCATCTCGTTCATTCACTTCAAGTCGCTGGAAGATTTACTTATATTACAATCTGTCAAATAAAATTTGCCCATTAATTAAAAAGAAAAATCAAATACCTAACAGTCTTACAAATAGTTGACAAATATGTTAAAAAGTAAAGAAAAATATTTAAAAACTATTTCAATTGGAGATTAAATCATGTTAAAGGAACGTTATGCTACCTTTCCGTAATTCCAGAGAAGTATCACAACTTCACTATACATATATTTATAAGTACTGCAGTATTTATACCACATATCAAAATCTGATTTTATGTGATTTTTAATAAAGCATTTAATCTATCTTTTCATGTTACAGGTAAACAAACGCAAGCTGCTGAGAGCGAGCAAGGTCTTGAGCAAGCCGAAGGAGCAGGAGGAGGCAGGAGGAGGCAGGAGGAGGCAGGAGGAGCCAAGAAGCTCTCATGAGGAAGTATATTGTAGTGGACGGGAACCTTCTATGAGACTCATACAAACTGTTACTTACTAGATATTTCGTCAACAAGTATGTAGTAGAATACACAAATAGAAAACCAGAAAACACAGCTGTCATTTTATATTTTTCTCGTCACTGAAATATATGGCAGAATTTCATAATAAATAACGAGACGACATTGCTTGCACACATTTATTATTTTGCGGACTGAATTGTTAACTACCCTTATTATGCTATAGACACTGAATAAGTATGACGCAATCTGTCAATACATTACACCTCCACCCTTAATACATACATCATACTAATAAATAACTAACTAGAAATAGTATACAAAATAAACACTCTTAAGTCCTATCTTATAATGAATAGGTAGCATCTATATAATATCTATATAATAAAAATAGCTATAAATGACTTAACGATACAGGACAAAGTTAATTGTTACTTATTTATAGTTCAAACCGAGGAACTGGTTTACGGAGGCGCCTGGAACGGGTCACCGGCGATTTAGAAGGTGCCAGTGAGGGCGTGCTCGGTACGTGCGGCTCGGGCCGCGGGGCGCCCGCCGGCGTGCTATATAGCTCCCCGTCTGCGCGCTCACCCGCCGCGCGCTCCGGCGTGCACGCGCTGGGACTCGGGGTGCTGCGTGAGTCAGCAGGAACAGCCTCCTTCTGAGGCGTACTACTCTCCTTCACCGCGGCGGCAATATCTATCTTGTCAGTAATCGCTTTTTTAATCGCTCTTTTACACAACTTTACCGCATTTTCCGCTGCGCCGTTCGATGCCGGATGGTACGCGGGAGAACATTTTTGCTTAATGCCGTTGATTTTTAGAAAATCTTCAAATTCCTTGCTCTGAAACGGAGGGCCATTGTCCGATACAACTTCGACAGGTAAACCGAATCTAGCAAACAAGCTACGCAACGTTTTGATTACCGCGGCGGCTCTCGTACCGCTCATTTCAAATATTTCTATCCACTTTGACGTCGCGTCAACGACTACAAGAAACGTTTTGCCGTGCATAGGGCCCAAAAAATCGATATGCAACCTGGACCACGGTTGCGTTGGATACGGCCAGGGCTGAGGCTGCGCGCGCGCCGGCTCTGCCATCTCTAAAGCACAGGTCTCGGGGCTCCGGCACGCCGCCTCTATGTCCGCGTCGATGTGGGGCCACACCCGTAGCTGCGGGCACACGACTTAGTTTTTACGATGCCCATATGACTACTGTGCAATTGTTGTAAAATTTGAGAACGTAACGAAGCCGGAACTACAATACGGTAACCCCACATTACACAGTCTGCGTCTGAATATAACTCGTTACGTCTGCTATAATACGGCTTGAGGTGATCGTCATCACAGCTCGGAGGCCAGCCAGACTGAATATACAATAGTATCTTGCTGAGCAGCGGGTCGCTGGCTGTCGCTTTCCGCACGTCTTTGTGAGACACAGGTAAGAATCGTTCTACAAAATTTATATACGTTACCTCGGTAGCCTCTTTATGTCCTTTCCCTACCGGTAAACGAGATAAGGCATCCGCACAATTCCTTGAAGAAGGTACATACTCAATATCATAATTATATCCTGATAGTATAACCGCCCACCGTTGTATCCGACTAGCCGCCATCACCGGAATACCGACTTTACTTCCAAAAATCGTTGTGAGTGCCTTGTGATCCGTTCTTAGCTTAAATTTTCGTCCGTACAGATATTGATGAAACTTGCGCACTCCGTAGATGATGGCTAAAGCCTCTCTCTCTATTTGTGAGTAATTGCGCTCGGCTTTGTTTAACGCTCGCGACGCGTATGCGATAGGTCTCTCACCGTCTGCCGTGACATGAGATATGACCGCTCCTACCCCGACGCTGCTGGCATCTGCGGACAGTATCAGCGGCAAGTCAGTGGAATAGTGCACGAGAACCTTACCCGAGGACAATAACAGCTTGATCGTATTGAAAGCCGTCTGACATTCGCTACTCCACGAGAAATCAACGTCTCCTTTCAGTAAGTGATATAAGGGTGCCGCTACGGTGCTCATGTTCCCAATAAACTTTGCATAGTACATAACCATACCTAGGAACGAGCGAAGTTCCGAGACGTTAGAGGGAGCTGGCGTCTCCGTTATAGCCTTCACTTTATCCGGGCACGTGTGCACCCCTTCCTTTGAAATGACGTATCCTAAATACGTCACCGATTCTGCAAAAAACGTACATTTATCTTTGTGTACCTTTAAGCCGTTCTTTTGCAAAATGTCGAACACTTTATGCAAATTCTCTAAGTGTTCAGCGTTACTTTTTCCACTAATTATGATGTCATCTAGGAATACCCCTACTTGCGGCAAATGCGCGAATAGTTGCTCTAATATCTTTTGAAAAATACCCGGACTCGATGCGAGGCCGTAAACTAATCTATTGTATCGGAACATACCCTTGTGCGTGTTGATAACCGTATAGTCTCTCGTATCATCGAGTTCTAACTGAGCGTACGCTTGAGAAAGATCAATTTTTGAAATACGTTCCCCGGCATGCAACCTAGCTAGCAGATCCTCAACCCGCGGCAGAGGGTAACGGTCGACGTCCAGCATCTTGTTCAAGGTGACCTTATAGTCAGCGCAAATTCTAATGTTACCGTCCTTCTTGGGCACGACGACAATCGGAGTGGCCCAGTCAGAGCGCTGCACGGGGGTGAGCACACCGTCGTGCACGAGCTGGTCGAGCGCGCGCTCCACGGGCTCGCGGTGCGCGTACGCCAGCGGACGCGCGCGCATGTACACGGGCCGCGCGTCCGGCCGCAGGTGGATGCTCACTTTACCGCCGGTGAACCGCCCCAGGCCCTCCGAGAACACCTCACAGTATCTGTAACTGAATTGTTTAAAATTAAAGTCATCTTTCGATAAATTATTTACATCGCAGCATATCCTAGGTATTTGTATGCCTAGTTCAAACAGCCACTGTCGGCCCAACAACATAGATTTCCCATTATCAATAATATACAAATCCAAATAGCGTTCCTTATCTTGGTATCTCACTAGCACCCTAATTACCCCCCGCGGGCGGACCAGTTCACCCGTGTAGTATCTGAGCGCAAGCTTAGTGCGGTTTATCGGCACTTCGCCAAAATATTGTTTATATGTCGCATAACTTATACAGGACACCCCACTGCCGCAATCACACTCCATTTCATACATATTATTGTTGATGTTTAAAGATATTATAATAGGGGGGCAGTCGTCCAATGATAACTGATTAATATAAACGGAATGTTGTACCTCTTCGCTGCTACCACTACTCATCTGGGCTTCCTCCTCGACGTAGTTGTGGTAGCACTCCGAGTCGCGGTTGCCGTCCGCCCTCGGACACATCCGGCGCAGGTGGCCCGGCCGGCCGCACCCGTGACACCGGTACCGCCGGTATTTACATGCAGCACTGTCGTGGGCCCCGCCGCAGACCCGGCACTCCGGCCGCGGGCCGGCGGGTTCCGTGCGGCGCGCCGGCGTTGGTGCCGCGCCTCTCGCACCGGCGACTCCCTTCCCGGCAGCTGACGAACCGCGCCACACGCCTCGGCCGCGTGACGACATCGTCTCTGCCCTCGCTATCGCCTGACAATCCGTGGAAGCCATTCTCTCGCTATATTCCACCAAGGCCGCATCCTTTTCTGCCGCTTCCATACTCAGTGCCAGCACACACGCTTTCTGGAAATCGATTTTCTCCTTCGCAAACAATCTTTGTCGTATCGTCTCGCTGGTCAGGCCACACACGAGCTGATCCCGCAGGCCTTCATTCAGCCACTGCCCGAATTCACACGTTTTTGACATTTTTTTAAGCTCCGCGACGTAATCTGCTATCTTTTCACCATTATTTTGTTTCCTGTGGTGAAACTTGAACCGCTCGGCGAGCACGCTAGGCCGCGGTTGTAGATGTCTCGCGAGAATATCCACTAATTCCTTGAACGATTTATTCACTAACTTCTCGGGCGTACACAAATTCACGAGTAATTCATAACACGTCGTTCCCATCAACGTTATCAGCGTTGGCACATGTACTTCGGGCTTGATATTGTTCACAATGAAATACTGCTCCATCCTTTCGACGTACAACCGCCAGTTGTCGGTCGACACATTAAATTCAGAAATCTTTCCGATCGACATTGTTCTTGAATATACTTATAACACTGTGTTTTTCAACTGCACACATGAATTGATCCCATCCTCGTCGCCAAATGAAATATATGGCAGAATTTCATAATAAATAACGAGACGACATTGCTTGCACACATTTATTATTTTGCGGACTGAATTGTTAACTACCCTTATTATGCTATAGACACTGAAAAAGTATGACGCAATCTGTCAATACATTACAGTCACTTGGTAATAAGACAATCATTATGATAGATTACACAATCAGTGCAGATACTCGTACAAGCAACAAACCAAAACAGCTATTGTTCCTAAAACAATAGTAAAGTATAGCTCTATAGATATTATAGGTAGGTTTATAGATGTCTGATTTTTGCGTCCATTTTCATAGTAACAATACCTGACATTCAAACAAAGGATTCTCCGTGAAAGCCTTTGACAGGGCTTTTTTATACAGCCTGTTTTGTAAACCTCGGTAATTTTATTGAAAGGGAAATGCTAAGTGGTTGACCCTAATGTCACGATTCAGGCATTTGAATCAAAGAAATTTGATAAAGGAATTCTAAATCTGCCAGCTGTAATGGCGAGAAATTGTTATATTTCGTATTTAGTTTTTAAGTTATACTGACTTTTATTCTTCATTTCTTAACTTATCATTTTATTGTCGTTTCAATAGAATTCTTACATCATTTTCATACTATTGTATGCTAAAATTACAATGATGTAAATCTGGTGAAAACAGACTATAATTGTAGCAAATAAAAAGCTTAACATGAGTCAGGCTGTAGTGATCGATAAGCACAGAATAAATAAAAGTAATACCTACTCATAGTATATAAAAGACCGATTCAGGATGAACCTACCCAGCCCCGCTCCGCTGGACATTCAAATAAATAAAACGGAACAATCGATCTGTTAAACAAAAACAAATCGAGCCAAAGTTTAGTCCGCAAATGGCTGAAACATTTATAGCATCGAGTGTTGGCGCGGCCGGGGAGGCCATTTATCTTGTTTTTTTCATTTAAACTTGAAGCTGAAAATCCACCGATGATTTATGTTGGATTTACTTTACTCTATAGTCGCGGCATGTGATGCAAGTGAGTTGGCATGTTGAAGCGGGAACAGGACATTTGATAGTACTTTTGTTTTTGAACTATTGTTGTATTTTAATGTTGCTGCGGGCTCATACACGTTCTTTTGTTTTTCAGCTAAAATCCTACCAACAATTCATAAAAATTCCCAAAATTATAATTTGGTATTTCTGTATCAGTAATAATAAAATTATGTTTAGGGACGTACTCATATGTGAAGAACACTTATAGGGAACTTGTATTTCCCCTTCAAAAGTAGAAAAAAGAAAACACAAGTAAGTTTTAATACTATTTATTAATACTTTGATTTTATCACAAAACTGTACTAATGACGTATACATTACATTAAATTTATTAAAATCTCTAGAAATAGTTCGTAACCTCACACACTCGTAACATTTTTTAATTGAAGATATTTTTATTAGATCACAAATTCTTAGTTAGGTAATGCTAATCAATATAAGTTAAATACATTATAATCAATTACATATTCCATTATTCGTTACTTAAATTGCTATTTATCTATTTACAATAAACTTTATGATAAAGTGATGAGTATTTTGTTTGTTGGACTTCATCGTTGTTAGCACGTATTCATTTAATATTTATTATTTTTTGCAAAAATAAAGTTATTGTTAATAACATAAATTACCGTTAAACATGTCAATAGAAGCTTCAAAGTATCTTCTAACATTTAAGATTTTTTGTATTCCTACATTGACCTTATGACATCCCTCATTTCACATGTCATCAAGGGTAGGTAATAAACCCAAACAATCCGAAGAAGTAGGTTTATGAGTCCAAGTGTTCCCCGCGACCACTTCTCAAGTAAATAAATAGTTCTGCGCTAAATAACCGCCACAAATAAATAAATAAATACCACTATACAAGGTACACTGTAGAGGTTTCACAGTATAATGTTAGGCAGGAGGACAATTTGCGTTATTTTAACCTATTTCAAAATAGGAAGAGGTCCTCAATTGACTGTTTTTTACTAAGACGAACTACGAGGACATATTTAAATGAAAAATCAATTGGCAATTTTTGTTCCGACTTATTAATTTTGTCGCTGTTTGTAACTTTTTTGTCTTGTCGTAACAGAATAGCATTTTTTTATGTAGATAGCTTCCAGAGTCCGAACAATCGGAAACAAACCCCTTTTGGCTAGAGCTTCCAGTACAGTAGGTACACAGTAACCACCTCTCCCTGGCCGCAGTGCTTCGAGCACAATTTAAGGAGCCTTACACAGAATAACGAGGGATTTCAACTCTTGTTTCAAATACAAACCTTTACTTAATTGTTACTACACATTTTGGGAAATTCAATTTCTTATTTTAGATTTTATTATTTGAGGGTCGTTTGGTAACGTGGTGGTTCATAAATAATTCTAAATTAGTATTGTTGTTGGTAGAATTATTGATCTCTCTCCAAATTTTAGCTTCTTTTATTTGTTGCTAGCGACGCTCTGTTATGTTACCTTAGTAAATTCGGAATAAAAAAATAGCCTGTACAATAATCTAAGACCTAATCAATCCTTTTATGAAATTTCGTGTTATTTGATTTAGCTCGTTTACAAAACGAATATGACTTAAACATGTATATTATACAGACTATGATATACGAACATCATCACTCTAGCCTTCATGAACCGGTAATTATTTTAGTGTAAAAATAAAAATGACTAGTAACCGTAATAACAGTAATGAAAGTTAAAGTAGATTTTCAATTAAAATTTTCCACTACTTTTCATATAAAGGCTGCATCCATTCATCACTCCCACGCGGTATAAAACATGATGTTAATTAAATTACTCCAACTAGTTGAACTCCGATACAATCTGCTAATTAATCACCTCAGTCTGGTGACGTCACACTCATTGATTCATTGTGTAACTATAATGAATTAGTGCAGTGTAAAATAATTCTTGCTGCTCAGTTATAGTAATTCATTAAAGATGTGTTGTGATGTTTTGGTAAAATAAGCAGAAATGGTAATTGATTCTAATCAATGTAGTCTATGATTTTTTTAATTTTATGTTTAAATAGCTTTTTTATAATGTGTGCACTGTATTATATTACTTGCAGCAACTTTATAATTACAACAAATCTCATTGTGCGTTTAAGTGATCACAAAAGCTTTGAAAATGTACAATAGCTGCAATATCTTAACATGGCAGGTACACGAAAATAATTGAGCCGAGCATTCGTAAATATTTACAATATATTCATACTGTAACTATAACTTACATAAATATACTTGACCAATTTAAATTCATTTTATATTGTAGGTACAACTATATTTTACAATTTGAATTTGATATTTTGTACTTAACACTAATCTTAGTCGTTACTTTACACTAAACTCGTTCATCGTTTTAAATACTTATACTTACAGTATTAATATAAGTTCAACGTTTACTCCTTTTACACTTCTTGATGGTGAGTCTCCAGAAGGCGACTCTAAAGTCCAGCGAATAGAATGCATATATGAAGGGATTGATCGCGGAGTTGAACCAGCCGAGCCAGGTCATGACGTACATGAGCACCGGGTTCACGTAGTCGCTGGGGATGAAGGGGGTCAGCAAGTAGTACAGGAAGAAGGGCAGCCAGCACGCCACGAACCCGCCCACCACCAGACTCAGAGTCTGGGCGGTTTTGGTCTCTCTCCGGAGCGACGACACTCGGTTGTTCTCGCGGTCTTTCGTGGAGTGCGTCCTATTCCTAGTCGTGTTCTTATATTTATAGTTTGCTTTGAACGTCACGTCGTTGAATCTGGACTCCCTCTCCTTATTGAGTCGGTTTTTCCGTTTCTTCTCCGCTTTGAAGCAGCAGGGGCACTTGTGACCTTGTGACACTGAGGGACAGTCGCTCTGGTGCGACAGCTTGCTCGGTTTCGATGTGTTTTGTCGAAGGGATAGCTTGTCCGAGCCGGAGTCGGACTCAGTCTTGATGCAGGATAGTTTCGCTCTCTGTGGAAGAAAATAAGTATTAGTTTATTTTAACTTCTTTCAGGAAAACAGGATCTTTTATAATTGGACCACCAAGATACAGGCTAGCGCCTAGTTTGGGGTCTACTGTTAACACTATTATTGTATTGTAAATTAACTAAGATATGAATATTGTAATATGTAGGTTTAGTTTTCAATTGGCAAATAAACTTATTTTAATTTAACTTTTTTAAAAAAATTGTTAACATGTAGATTAACTAGTTGATGAAAATTTATGATCAGTTGATTAATTAATTAATTAATTACCGGAATTATTTCGGAGTTTATATATAATAATCAAACTCAAGTTCAATTCGGTACACGTTGTATGGGCTATTTTTACCATTAATAATATTTATTAATATAAGGAAACCGATGTATCAATATGGAAATAACTCCATATTTACAAGAAAAACGTGCGCAAAGTTTGTCTCAAGTCTCAAGCAATATTCCAATTTTCATTCGTTTAGTTCGGTCCCGGAAGTAGCTCCGATATGACAGCATCTATCTATCTTGGCTCCATCATCCATCTTGATATAAATAGGGCACAACTGGCGTTTCTTTGCGAAACTATTACCTAAGGGGAAGCTTGAATTCAACTAATGGTAGGTATATATAGGAATTTGGTTGCAAATTGACTTCTTTCTCCATACAAGGGCTAACCATATCAACAGCTGCTACTTGGGTGTTACATACAAATATCACATAAGTATGTAACTAATACATAAGATCCTGTATACTAAGCATTACATATGTAGTAGGTACTCATTGTTAACATCGCATCTAATGTCTTATCTTTTATATCTAGTCTATCCTATAAAAATGAAAGTCATTATAATAATCCACAAAATCTTGCTTTTCACGTACAAAGTCGCAGCCTTGTAAAATATTCCTTGTGTTTGCAAGAAGTCTTACCCAAGTAGAATATAATAGAGACGTGGATTACTTCTGCGCACGAAAACATAAGGGGTCATACCATTACATACTTTATATCTTCTTTGTCACATAATGACAGTGCAATTACCAACCGTATTTCAATGCAATAAAGATTATTCTCGTATGTGCCTTCTGACAAAAAAAATTCGTCTGCGAGATGGTAGGAAAACTGGGCTTCGAAAAAAGTACTGAATAAGAGAGCAAAAACTCGCGGGTCTTTGGTCCCATCCTTCATACATTATATGTGTGATAAAGATCTATTATTTGGGCCAGGACAGAGTTTTTATAAAGTACCCACTGAGACGTGTTTGTTGATAAGCTAATCAAATGTATTGAACAACAAAGGTATTATAATTTAAGTAGAATAAGTCTGGTTTACTTATACATCCAATAGTTTAATGGTATCAAATCAATGCAACGATTTATTCTTATTTTGGTTAATTTATCCAAATGTTATTTTTACATTTATGTTAACAGTTAAAAGAAATAAGGTAAAGCACAAATGTTTATGAGTGGTGTTTAGTTTTGCAAGTCCCTGTGATTTTGAATGTATCAGTAGTAGTAGAACTCGTATATTTTTTATTTACTATTACAGGCAAAGTTATATTATTGCCATAATTAGTTACAGTTAGGACCACGATTTCATATTTTGGAACTTTTACATTGCCAACCACTCATGTTTAAAAATGTGGCTGACCAATAAATACCCCGTACTCTCCCACATCTCTTTGTGGTCCATAATGTAGACATGCAGCGCACATGACGGCAAGATCTCGGCGCGGCTCCCGCTCATTAAACTCTTTCGAATCTTACAAATAAAATACAAAGAGAAAAATCATTGTTCTATCTACTTATGTTTCGTGAAGTTTGTGCGTGTGTGTATGTTTGTTACTTTTGTTTCTTATTCGCGCTCAAATTATGTATAGGATGAGTCTTGAAGTGAATAAATAACAATAAGAACAGTCTGTATGAATGTAATTATGATTTAATTTTACAGTTCTGGTGTAAATACTAGAAATAATGCCAACATGATCTTTTCCTTTTTACAAAATTAAAAATAACCAAGTAAATCGACATTACACAACTACATACTTTAATGTCATGATTAACATTGCTTTTATTTTCGATGATTTTAGTATATACCTACATAGTTATTGCGGGCAACACCGCAGGGCGTTTTTAGTGTTTGATATTTCCTCGTTCAATGTACATACATATGTGTCATATGTGACTACAACGCCATAAATCAATATAAATGAGTGACAGGAACTCAAAGTATCCACCAAATTGACACTTATTTTACAAACATTTACTTTTCCCTCAATTTTTAGCTACAGTCAATAACTACCAAAGAAAGGCTTTTAAAAGAATTACAATTATGGTTGCCATGAAGCGTTTATGTACTTACTAACTTGTACCCGCGGTTTCATCCGTTTGATTATAATATATTGCATACAAAGATTTGACTCTATTATTTTATGTAATATTGGATATGCAATATAATAAGCGAGTGCGCCTCAGCGGTTCCAGTGCCTGCTTTTCATCCAGACGCACCCTGGTTCGAATCTGGACCAATGCCTTGAAATTAATAATGTTAGATCAGATTCATTTATTGCTTGAGACTGTCTGTCTTACAGTTTTTTAGTACATACTTATATAGAATTCAATACATCACGCGCGGAGCCACTGATGACATTTTTATGATCTTTTTTAATGACACGTTGTAAGTAGAGAGACTTTTCACGTGTATTTTATTACGCGTGACATTCCAGAGTTCTCAGCTTGTTTATTACGTGACGTTGTGCTTTATGATTTAGCGTAAAAATGTATTAAGATGAAAATGTGCCATTACTTTAAACGCGTTATCAAGGCTTATATAAAAATGATATTATCGTTACTCTTACAAAATCCTACAAACCCATCCTTTGCTAGTTCCACTTGTAAATGCATAATCTTAAATTATACAATGGAACCGAATCTAATCAAGTTTTAGTTTATTATTCGTAGAAATGGAGAGAGAGCTACATCTGCCTATAAGTAAATAATACATTATGAAAACGACCACAATAGCATTATTGGCATGAAGTCAAGTAAAGCACTTCAGTAATCCTTTTGTTAGAAGCAAACAAACTCCCAAACTGATCTGACCAACTCTGCTCACTGCGACTCCCCTTGTAATATCTGGGCCGTGGAGCTGTGTCTCAAGTCTACTCTACTTTGATAGATATACTAGATAAGGGGCATTCTAATAGCAAACCATACTACGAGTATTTAGACAGACCTGTGGCTATGATGGTAGCAAGGGTTGCGGGTTCGATTACCGCGCAACACAAATAATTGTCCAATTTCAATCTGCATTCACTTGTTATGAGTCTGGTCATTTCTATGCGTATTATGTATGTGTTTACAAGTTAAAGGTACAAATATGTTTGAGTATTACATCCGCTACGTAGTGCCCACGACATAAGCTTTAGCTTACTTTGGGGCTATATGGCGCTGTGTGCAATGTCCCGGAATATTTATTTATGTGAAAATGTACTTGTTGCTAATTTTTTTCATCTTTCTTGCCACAACAGAGCAATACATCATAATGGTATTTGGTGTGGTGGTAGTATTTCGTTAGTGTTTAGTGATATATGCTTATTTTCATCCCTAAGCAATGCGTGTGAAGCCACGACTCCTTTAGATCCGGCTCTAGATTGAAATAATGTATTCTTGGTCCGTGTCGTAAGTGCTAAGTTTCCAATGAAGCGGTAATCTATCTAACATATTTTTCATTTAATATCATCGATAACTTTGCTAACCAGATACGACTACTATTCTATACTCCATGGTGGTACATGTTGGTCTCGCTGTTATTTTCCTTATTGGTTCCATAATGTGAGTGCTCCCTTCAATAATAGTTGGGGAAGTTTACATCCACCTCCTTGACCACAGATATCATATGATAACAATACGCGCGACGCACTATTGGATATTTGCTTTTTGGCAACGCAATAAACAGGGTTAGAAGGAAACAATCATACGGTGTTTTCTGTAAAATACTGAAAGTTAAAATTAACGTGACCTGTTCTGGATGGGAGCAATCATACTAGACTCCTCCAAGCAAGATGCAAAAAGTTGAGTTCTGTATATCAAATCTTAAAATATCATGCCACCACCCACTGTGGGATACTTATGAGTCATGTTCTCGTATCTTAGTGATTCCCTAGAGAAATTAATATAAGGTCTAATTAGCTTTTTTCTTGCATTTTCAGCGCAAATTTCATAAGTGAATGTTTCTGCAACTTTTATTCTCTACTGTGCTGTAATGATAGCCCTGTAAGTTCTGTAGTGCTGCTAACTATTGGTCGCAGAAAAATTAATATTATGTTAATGCGATGTAATAAAAAACACATGAGTATTGATTTTCCTCCTAAAAGCTTACAAAAAAATAAAAAAAATATTTAAAAGAGAACCCAATAAACACAGGCTATGCACGTTAATTATTTTTCGCAGAGTTTTTTATTACATTATTACATACACTGTCTTCATTTTGCTAAAAAATAAAATACTACGCCCTCTTCTGAAATCTGACTATTCCCATCTCAATTTGTCAGTCCTCAGATTTATTTCCTCAGAAAAATGTGTCATCATGTGGAGAATCTCGAAGGTCCCTCAAACCCTCTGTCTTAGAGTGTGTCTGGAGGCAAAAACCCCATCACTTACTGTCGAGCCCATCAGATAGCTGCCGCCTGAACACTGTGTGCTTTCTTGAATACATACATAGATACTGTCAAAGACCTTTATTTTGTGGTTTAGGAATAAAAATATGACTTCGGACAAGGGCAAAAATGCCCAATGCGTGAACAGGATTGGAATGGGCTTATTTTCCTTTTCTATTTTGTTATTTAAAAGAAATAGTGCTCATAGATATTTAGTCTAAAAGATGCTTTAAAATATTGTGGTGATTATATTTTATCATTTAACTTGACTTGGAATGACTGAAAAAACACATTAAGTACATCAAATATGTACGTACAGCGTCGTTGTTCATTTTGGTACGAGTTAGGTAAGTTACAGCAAGGCAGTTCGTAAACACGATTTAAATGAGTTCATACAAGCAGCCAGGGTTGTCTACAAACAGCTCATGAGTTCCGTTCATACAAGCAGCCAGGGTTGTCTACAAACAGCTCATGAGTTCCGTTCATACAAGCAGCCAGGGTTGTCTACAAACAGCTCATGAGTTCCGTTCATACAAGCAGCCAGGGTTGTCTACAAACAGCTCATGAGTTCCGTTCATACAAGCAGCCAGGGTTGTCTACAAACAGCTCATGAGTCCCGTTCATACAAGCAGCCAGGGTTGTCTACAAACAGCTCATGAGTTCCGTTCGAATAAAGATCCAAATAAGAATTCAAATACAACTTGTACTCTCGCTCCCTAGCTGTCACCTACTATTTAGTGTAAAGCTTGGTTATTTTTTTACATGAGATGTAGGCTCACGCTTTACTACAACTTGCCTGATGTTAAGCAACGTTATAATCTACGATCTAGCGCGCTTGTCTAGAAGAAACCAGTTTACTCTCGATCTGAGGACCGACATATTATAGTTCAAGGCGAATAGAGATTCGGACAAGGAGTTCCACGGTTTATGTATATGTAGTGGTGTGTACCTTGTGACACTTGGTGGTGGTGTGCAGCTGGTGGTGGCGGCGCGCCACCACGCAGGAGATGCGCGCGTACACGTACACCATGACGGCCATGGGCAGGAAGAAGGAGCCCATGGCGGAGAACACCACGTAGCCCGCGTTCTGGTTGTAGCGACACACGCCGCCTTGGTTGTGGTCCGGCTCGTACCTGGGCCAACGATCATACGTGAGTGAACACTGCGACAGCAGGCGCTTATTAAAGCCGAGGCGGCCAGTTAAATGATGTCATATTCCACACTTAATGGCATACATGCGCCTTTCAAATAAAAAAACTATTTTGTTAATACCTCACACTTAAAAAAACCCTTTACAATATTTTCCGAAGATTTTATTTAAAAAAAAAGGTGTTCTTGGTGTGTTTTTGTCATTTTTGGTCTTCAACCAAATCTTGGACCTGCCATTTTATTACTCGCAGTTGATTATCGTAGTACGATAGTCATTACACCAAATCAAAGGCCTCTAAAACTGTTTAATATCTCTGCATGATAGAGTTAGCTCCCTATAAATATAAATAACATAAAAATATCTATAATAAAGATCCATAATAAATCAAGTCAATACCCTTACTTCGTAGCATCTTCTCCAAACTGGTTACTAAACTTGGTTAAAGTAGTTCCCACGCGCATACAAAGTGTTTCACTTCCAGGAATGTGCTAAACGACGGCAGAGTGTTGCTGACTTTAACTTGCAACAAACTTGACTTGCGTTGTGCTACATTACGTTCCAAATTATACGTAAAGTTCAACTTTCAGTCAATAATAAGTACTTAACTAAGCTTGTTTCAGTATATATTCATATATGTAGAGGTACTTCACGAATATTATTTGTTCCTGTTCTCATCATAACTTAATTTAATAAACTCCACATAGCTAAAAAGAATAAAGATTATTCGCTAAAGATTATGTATACAAAAAAGTCTTGGAAACAAAATACTCTAAAGATAAAAACTGAAAAATTTGAAGGGTCACCAAAAAGGAAAATCTGAAAATGTTATTACAAAATCTATTCGTTTTTTCGCCAGACCCTTTATTTCTGTGCAGACAATCATTTACGCTTCTTGCGTCAAAGGGTGAAGGAATAAATCTCCGAGAATATCTGGAGAGAGACGAAACTCTTAAATTGTTTTTATCACGTTCTGTTCGTAGTCCCGGCGAGGAGTGGGAACCCCCAGCTCAGATACCCTCCATATACAGTATGGATACTATACAGTACCTAGGACTACTCGTAATATTTAAATTTTCGTAACGCAAAATAAGGCTATGTTTATGTACAGGCTGGCAGGTACACTCAATATAAAGGTGTTAGTCACCTCGTCAAAAAAATCTTTAAACCCATTTTAACCTCATTTTTATTCTTATGAATATATGAAAATACTTCTGACATCCATGCTCCTCATTAATAAACAGCATTTATTGTCTAAATGTGTAACTAAACCTTTTGATAACGTTTACCCATTACCCATACCCAAAGTCATGTCCTGGCTTCAAGTCGCGTCCTTGTTTTTTGTCCCTCACATACAAACTAACGACATTCTGATCGAGTCGGGAGGTCAGTAGAATGCTAGCATTTCTAATGTATTGTTGTTGTCTAGCTTTGTAACTTCACTACTTTTGACTTCGAGTTTTGCAGCTAAATGTTGTGAAAAATATACTTGTAAAGCAGTTTGAGCTTTACAAGTATAGTTCATGGCTTGGCAACTGTTGTGCTTCGATTACAAGTCCTAGACTAAAAGAAATGTATGTAGCTATTATCCATGGATATAGTAGATGCAATATGGGAGATTTTAGTTACTGATCGGACTTGCACGTTGCAAGTTAGATTGTGAAAAGATGCCGATATCACTTTCAAGACGATCTATACCAAGAGTAAGGAACAACGAACCTCTCGAAAATCTCAATTCTAACCAATTACGACGTTTTTTGGTCAAATAAATCTCGCACCATCCAAACATACATAGATAGACATTTTGGTCATTTTTACGTGGCTGATAGAGTGTAATGATGAAATGATGCGCATTCAAGATCAATCCTAGAAAAGGTCATGACCTTCAGTAATGAAGAATATGAAAGGAGAATGATTTCCAAATGGCTTACCATCCAAACATAGGTGGACACGTGATAGCCATAGCAGCGATCCACACGAAGAAGATCATGGTGAGCGCCAGCTTCTTGCTGCGCCGGCGGCGCGAGTAGGAGAGCGGCCTGGTGACGGCCAGGTAGCGGTCCACGGAGATGGCGCACAGCGACAGGATGCTGGCCGTGCACAGCAGGATGTCCAGGCTGATCCAGATGTCGCACAGGATCCAGCCCAGCTCCCACTTACCTGCACCACACACACGTTTATATAAGTGAAGTACTGACGCTGATACGGTTATTGTGCCAACTTTTAAATATTGCATCTCCGTGCCATATTCCCTATGTTCCTTGAACTTTAATAAATGTATCGGTCTCCAACTTGAGAGATGAGAGAAAAGAAATTCAGTACACGAGTGCGAATGTTGCAACTGCTTGCGTAACATTAGGCTGGTTGTAGTCAAGCGTGAGCATTATAATCACGCTTAAAAAAGTGGATTCCAGTGGATATGTGACTCTCAGGATTCTTCACTATAACAATGCCAAAATTTCTTGAAAAATTTTTGTTTGGTTGTAAAAAATATGCGCACAAAAAAACTAAGCATCAAACCTTAACGTCGCAGTCCCTAAACTTAAAGGCGAAAGAATAAAATGAAGTTTGTTTTTCAGCCGGCTGCTGGCCGGGCCGTCAACACCGGCACGACCCTCTATTATTGTACGTGAGGACAGCCCAGAGATCCTCGGGGACTCGCCGGCAAGAGGACCACAATAATATTAACATAGGCGTTTGTTTAGAGCGGGGCTAGGTGGCGCTGTTTGCAATGTGTAATGTCACATAATATGTTTTTATTACCTTTTCTATTTTATTGATAGTTCTGAACACGAGTGAAAATTAAGAAACTGTTGAACAAACATATGTTGAATTATTAGTTAATTTACTAAAGACTTTTTAGATTCAAGGTTTATGTATCATTTATTGTGTATTGTGATAGTAATACGATAAAGAACCCTAGAAAGACAAAAATCCTTCCCTTGACCTTTTTATAAGAAAAACGTAATGGCAGCCGCTTTAGAGATTATCATTGTTGTAAGAGCGCTGATTGTGCGAACTAAGCGGGGAGGAAGCGATAAGCGACTCCGAGATATCCCCTTGTTTTGTTATGGAAATCACTTTGAAGGGCAGCGTTTAGCATTTTTTGACAAACAAAAACTGACTTACTTAATGATGTCGGTTCTCATTTTAACTTATTATTTTAAAAAATACTGGTGATTAACAAAAGACAGTTGTTTCAAATCAGTTAAATTTATTACTTTTAATTATTTTAAAGAGGCAAACTGTTATTTTTTTGTTAAGTATACATTTCAGGTAACTAAAAAAAAATGTTGTTCCTATCAGTTATATAAAATGTCGTTATGTAGCATAAGATTTTCCCTGGATTTCAAGAGTTCTTGCATTGATTTATGTACAGTTAAACCAAAATACTCTTTTGCCCAGATTCTCGGAAACAATACCATGCAGCCAAACCGGCACTAGTCGTGGTTATGCCAATGTTTGCAGTGGGGAATGCGCGGACTATAAACGTATGTATTTTCCATAATTTATAAGTTTTTATCTATGATGCGACGTAGGACTTATCCTTTTATCATTATCATCATCAGCCCGCTATCGCACACTGCTGAGCATAGGCCTCTCTTCATGTACGCCATGTGTATCATTACTTTTCCTTTGACAGTGAATATTTCAAGTCTCAGTTGCGTCGTGAAGGAAGAACAAGCCAACTATTTTATATTATACCGGCGGATGGAGAGGATAAGTAGGACGGAAAAGAAGAAAAATGAGGAGGTACTGGGCATAGTTCAAGAACAAAAAACAATACTGACCAATAGAGAACAGAAGAGGGAAGATGTTTAGCCACCTTGTACGACATGACAACTTTATGAGTAACATCATTGAGGGTTTAGAAGTTAGAGGCATAAAAGGAAGAAGAAGAACAAACTTCTCCTAATCGAATGATAGTGGCCATCTCTGGTGTCGAATGTTTATCAAGCCGCCTTAAGGGCCTCTGACATGACTTAAAGACTGCCGTACTCGGTAAACAGCCGTGTGAACAAACTGATATTAATGAATACAAATTTCAATAACAAAGAGCTAGCTAAAGTGTGCGTGCTACCGCTCCCTCGCACGCTAGTCAGGTCTGAGCTAGCTATAGTGTGCGTGCTACCGCTCCCTCGCACGCTAGTCAGGTCTGAGCTAGCTATAGTGTGCGTGCTACCGCTCCCTCGCACGCTAGTCAGGTCTGAGCTAGCTATAGTGTGCGTGCTACCGCTCCCTCGCACGCTAGCCAGGTCTGAGCTAGCTATAGTGTGCGTGCTACCGCTCCCTCGCACGCTAGTCAGGTCTGAGCTAGCTATAGTGTGCGTGCTACCGCTCCCTCGCACGCTAGTCATGTCTGAGCTAGCTATAGTGTGCGTGCTACCGCTCCCTCGCACGCTAGTCAGGTCTGAGCTAGCTATAGTGTGCGTGCTACCGCTCCCTCGCACGCTAGTCAGGTCTGAGCTAGCTATAGTGTGCGTGCTACCGCTCCCTCGCACGCTAGTCAGGTCTGAGCTAGCTATAGTGTGCGTGCTACCGCTCCCTCGCACGCTAGTCAGGTCTGAGCTAGCTATAGTGTGCGTGCTACCGCTCCCTCGCACGCTAGCCAGGTCTGAGCTAGCTATAGTGTGCGTGCTACCGCTCCCTCGCACGCTAGTCAGGTCTGAGCTAGCTATAGTGTGCGTGCTACCGCTCCCTCGCACGCTAGTCAGGTCTGAGCTAGCTATAGTGTGCGTGCTACCGCTCCCTCGCACGCTAGTCAGGTCTGAGCTAGCTATAGTGTGCGTGCTACCGCTCCCTCGCACGCTAGCCAGGTCTGAGCTAGCTATAGTGTGCGTGCTACCGCTCCCTCGCACGCTAGTCAGGTCTGAGCTAGCTATAGTGTGCGTGCTACCGCTCCCTCGCACGCTAGTCAGGTCTGAGCTAGCTATAGTGTGCGAGCTACCGCTCCCTCGCACGCTAGTCAGGTCTGAGCTAGCTATAGTGTGCGTGCTACCGCTCCCTCGCACGCTAGTCAGGTCTGAGCTAGCTATAGTGTGCGTGCTACCGCTCCCTCGCACGCTAGTCAGGTCTGAGCTAGCTATAGTGTGCGTGCTACCGCTCCATCGCACGCTAGTCAGGTCTGAGCTAGCTATAGTGTGCGTGCTACCGCTCCCTCGCACGCTAGTCAGGTCTGAGCTAGCTATAGTGTGCGTGCTACCGCTCCCTCGCACGCTAGCCAGGTCTGCCGGCTGGCGCAGCCCGGTGGTTGATGCAGCGCAGTCCCGCCACATCTCTACTTCAATATTTCAACCGCAATCAGTTCATATTCATCATCAAATTATTATTTTATTCACTGAAATGGGCCCGGAAAGTGGTCTGCTCCTATTAATTTATCACACTAAATTGTTGGGATAGAAAATTATTTTAATCATGCCGTTTTGGTTGCAATGATACAGTGTAGGTACATTTTATAATCAACTACGGATATAATAAAGAATCAAAAGTATAACTATTAATACACCATTATCTCTAAATATGTAGATACCCGTACCTACTCACATAAATATGTTACAAAATGCTGTTCCTCTGTGACCTAACTACTATGGTACACTTTTTTACCCAGACCATAACCCCTTACATACATTAAGTAAACAACTCAAACTGCCACACCCTCTACACCTACACTACTTCAATGAACTAAGTGTAGTATCATTGGTTGTCTCTGTGTCCTATTTTTTCAGTTCTACAAACTCCTTCGTTCACAACTTCTCCAATTCGTTTCGAGAGGATCTCACTTACAGTCAGACAAGCCTATTTTGTCACTCTAATCTACTAAAAGACCTAAAAGAATAACTTCATTTATTTTGTAATAATTTCTGATGCAAGAGTAAGGGCTGATGATAAATTAATTTACAAAAATGTTGAATAGCTATAATAAGCATATTGACAAGATAAAAATTTTCAAATAATAATTATTTTTTTCAAAGTAACGTAACATCAGTACGCCAAGCTGTGTTTCATGCGAAATACAATCCAGCGGGTCTTTCAACCTAGAGCTACTAGGTATGTATCTTCTAGATATGCATGTTACACCCTAATCTGCCAAGCTTAACATCGTATGAGTTATAGTGAAACGCCAACCTACGTAAAAAACTTGCAAGTTTAGGATGAAACTGACTGTCAAAGTAGCCGTGTCACACTGTACACTTGTAAGGTTTCAATTTGTGTCGCTCGAGTGAAGGAGGCTCCGGTCGAGAGCGGCTTGATTTAAATGTACCTGATGTGTGATACGGGGAGGGGTGTGGGGGGGTATATTTAGAGACATCAAATTTTATAGCGGTACATTTTGAAAATCAGCTTACCTAGAAGTTTTTGATGTATAGTATTTTTGACGTTTTTTGTTGGAAGTAAATATGTGAAACATACTAACAATGACTAAACAAGTATTTTATGTTAACAATTTTTGTTTTTAACGACCTGTGTAGTATACTATAAAACAAGTTAACTTACGTAAGAAATATACTTGCAAAAAAAACTTATCATAAGTAACGCCAATAAAATCTTCAGCAGTACAATACCTAATAGTATTTTGTAGAAGTGTAGTAGTAGTTTACACGTGAGTGAAAACTGTTTTAGTTAAATACATAGTATTAAGTAGCTTTAAACAGATAACATTGAATCCACACTTCGATTAGATTTAACTTCACGCCCTTCAACTACCTACTGCCCCTTCAGACGACCCTCCACATGATCTCTAACGTAGAATGTGACGTCCACGTGAGCGTGAGGTGAAAAGTAAAGTAACACATACACATCGACGTACAGCAGCCACGGACTGGCTTCAGCACAGATAATACGAACACGAACAGTGATAGATCAACTTCAAATGATACATTGTAAATGCTAAATACTAAATGCTACTCCAATTATTGTTGTGGCGGCCGCCGCTCAGCTAGCGGAAGCAATAACTAAATACCAATGTTACATAAGTAATTTCCAACGCGTTCAGTCCTAAAATGTGGCATTCCATTTTGGGCACCTTCGTAGGTCAGATGACTGATTAAGCTCTAGGTCCCGGCTGTTATTCGTAGTATGCTAGTCGTTAAGCCATGTCAGAGGCCCTTAGAGCGGTTTGAAAACTCTCGACACCAGAGTTGGCTACTCACATACGAAGAAGAAAATCTGCCCATTTGATTATTATTTTTTGAAAACGTATTGTTAGAGCCTGTCGTTATTGAATAATGTCGCTAAGAGTATGTACACACGTAAAGATGTTGATTCTGAGAATTGTATCCCAACTTTGATAGCTACGTGACGAAAATATTTGTCTCTTACAATGTGACTTGTGACACGATTCAAGTTTATTTGTGCATTGAACTAACTGTTTTTAAAAATCTAATAATTATTTTGGGTTTTTTATTGCGGGAAAAAACCTAGAATCTCCGAAAGATAAACTTAAATATAAGATACAATGTTGGACATATACGGGACTCTTACACTCATTATTTTTTATGAGAATGGATTCCTTGAAAGTAGTTAAGGCGGTGTTGTGCGTTTGCGCCACCATCGTGTTTTTGACCGTTTTTTGATTCAGATATCAATACATGTAAGTCTCATAATCATTCTTATTTCCGTCACAATGTCGCCTTGTACGGTGGCAGGTGACTGTAGGTGGTGTAGTAATGTACGCGCTGCTGTCTGGGCCTGCCTACTCGAGTGACATGACACCTGACACTACTTGACAGGTCCGCTACATGGAGGACATTTTAAACAACACCACACATATTCATAACGGAATCCTAAATTATAACCTAAATATTTATACATAACGGTTTTTTTTTTAAATTTAAGTTACGTATCAACTAAAATATATATTTCTACAGCAAGCTTAATATTCTGAAAACTTGTAAGACTGGTCTGAACCAAAGCCTAAATCGCTCTTTATTCAAATTTCAATATTTTTCCCCGACCTGCATCTAGTTTCAACATACAGGCAATTATTATTTCCATAACATTTAAATTTAAATTATATGTGTTGCAATAATTGTTGGTGCTTGTATATTTCTGACTTTTCGATTTTATTTAGGTTAAAATACAGTAGTTTCCTAATGAGTCCATTTGATTTTAGGATAAGGGAGGCGAAATGTAGTGAAAATTAGAATAATTTATTTTCTCCATTTAATAGCTTTGCCGCCTTCCAGGCTCCTGTCAATTACTGTCAATAATGAACAATGCTGACCTATTTACTAGCTCCCGGTGCACGCTGTGTTTATATTACTCACAGCAACAGATCTTAATCTTAGCAATCATTACTAACTAGTGATAAATTTGAATTGATAGTAATTTAGGAACAAAATAAAACAGGAGATTAAAAACTGTAAGAAAACTCTGAAAGCTGAGTTGGTTACTAGTTGGATAAACACTACTTACTTACAGAAAATAATGAAAAGAGGGAAAGAGGAGATAAAGTGGTAGTTTTACATAAATCGTGAAATATAAGTTACAGTAGTGTTAGGGCATTACATTAACTTCAGGATGAATTTTGACATTGCTATTATTATACATTACGGTACGCTTCCACCTTTATTGTTCGTACCGCTAGGTTGTGGAACTCCCTGCCTGGCTCTCTGTTCCCCACGCACTATAATCCAGCGATCTTCAAAGCGAGAGTGAATCGGTTCTTATCGGGTAAGCACGCTCCATCTTAGGCCATAGCCTTACTTGCTATCAGGTAAACTATGGTCAAGTGCAAACCCGTTCAAGTTAAACATTACACTTAGTATACATGTATATGTACCACACTTGTATATACATACACATGTGTAGGTGAGCACGCTGCAGTACTCACCAGTAATGTGCACGGCGATGGCTGGCGGCATGACAAAGATGCCGACCAGCAGGTCCGCGGCCGCCAGGCTGGTCACGAAGCAGTTGGTCACCGTCCGCAGCCGCTTCGTGGTCACCACCGCCGCGATGATCAGCGTGTTGCCTATCACGGTCACCACGATCAACAGAAACAATATTATCACTACACTAATCTCTATGGAGTCATAATTCTCGTGACAGTTGGTCGAGTTTGACACTGACGTTGACGCGTTGCACGTCAACTTGGGTTCGAGCTTGGAGTCATCTGTCGCGGTGTAGTTGGTGGCGAGTATCTGGTAGAGGTCGCTGGTGTAGTTGTTTCCGCCGCTCGCGCTTGCGAGGGAGGAGTCTGCGTGGCTGTAGGCGCGGGTCCATGCTGCGCCCGCGGCGGCCGCGCTCATGGGCCTACGCGCGGCGGGGGCGGGACATCGCTGCAACAACAACACACACTTGTATTAAACAGTTTTACAAATGCACTAGAAAACTTTACAGATAGGTAAGATAAGATAAATTTCGACTTCGACGTTCCCGTTTGCACATTTTTCTTACACGGCATTTTTGAAATTAGGCGTAAAATAAATTGAATTATTTTGTCAATTGCTAGACCCACACTTGGCTTGTTTATTTTAAGCATTTTTATTAGAAAGTAAGCGAAATTAATCACGACTGACGGGATTCGAACCTGCGTATCCTGAATACAAGTCAGAACGTCTAAGCCTTTCTGCCACGGTCTAGTAACTGCCAGGCGCAGATAATCCTCACTCATTTCCTAGCTAAACGAAAACAAATATGAAAAAAGCAATATAAACAAATTAATGATCTACAAAATCCATAAATGTTGTATTTATTTACTCGTTAGAGCTGTCAGCGGTTGAGACATCCCCAGTACCCCCAGTACCTAATTACATTAATTGTGTATATTTTGTGACTGTCATTGTTTTCCATCAGCTTTGTGTTTTTGGTCACTTCCTCAAGAAACCTTTATTCAACGAACGCGTTGTATTACAAGGAAAAGCTCTAAAAACTGTGAGAATAATATTACTCAGTGTTTTACTTAGTAGGTGAAAATGTCAAAGCACTTAGCATGTCAAGGTTCCTTATACCAATAGGAATGGGAGGAAATGTGATTTGAATATTTATTACGATAATTCTTGATATTAAGGACCATAAGAAAGTAATTAGCACGTCAGTGTCATTGGATCACACAAGTTTTGCTGTGTGTGTGTTTAAGTATTAGAAAATATTGTTTAAGTATATCATTAACAAACAGCATACATATTGTAGTTTAAATAATCATACTTCAACGAACAAATTTTAATCTGACACTATAGAAATTTAAAATATTCTATTGTATTGTATTTTTATTCTTTTAACTTTGTGATTTTTGTTGGATTAAAATATGTAATTAAATTCTTCGTGAGACAGCGTCCTGAATAATGTCACTAGTCCCCCGAGATCAACCCCGCATTATATACATCTCAAGGATGATAATTACAACAGGTACGGAAGCTGTTTAATCAGCAAGGGTGCACATCTTTACAAGATAAGACTAACTTCATATTCACTTCTTGTAGAATAACACAGGATTGTTTTAGGAAATTGATTAACTTTACGACCACAAATTGCTAAATCTGCGCAATTTGTCCACTGAGCTGCTTCAATATACTATCAATTAGATACCTTACGTTTAGCACAGTTTGCAGAATTTTAGCCAAACTGCAGTTTACCTTGAGATAGTCGAAATACTTTCTGCGGTAGTGAACATGTTTGGCACAAGAAAGCAATTTTCACAGAAGCCATGTCTCTGTCAAGTGGTCGTAACTTAGTTCTATCTTTATTCAATTCTAGCTTCAAGTTGAATCTAAGATTTGGATTCGGGTATATTTTTTTTCTTTCATAATCACGGAATACTTAGTTTTAAAGATGAATTAGTTAATGTAACCTACATTATGGTAATTTTTGACAGTAAAAAATATCGAAGTAAATATAAAACCAGAAAGATTAAAAGTTTTAATTAAAAAAAAATAGGAAAAGAAACACTGCCTTTAAAAACTCCCCTAATAAATACTAAACTAATATGGTTCTATTGTTCGATTTTTCTGTTGATCCGTGAGTTTCCTGGTTATAAATTTTATGTAAAAATTATGCTTGTATAAAATTGCAAGAAATTTTGCAAAAAGTCTAGAAAGTATAACAAAACCCATTAGTGAAGATACACAGCATTAAATGATACAGGGAAACAAATGTTCTTATTAGAACAAAAAACACTTGTAACAAAAGCGGCAAGGGGAACAAAAGAACAAAGAATAGAAGCCTGTATTTACGCTACGTATATATACCTATATATGTGTGTACACCACATAAAGTAATGTTTGTCATTATGAACATGGTTGCGCCGCTCTTAATTAAAATGGTCATTAAAATGGGTAAATTATTAAAAAAGGAGTTCCTTGATTGGAGTACGTCGTTACGAGCGACGAGACGCCTCCAACGTGATCAAAAAAAATATATTTATCTGACATAAAATCAATATTAACAAAAAAAATACGTTACCATATAGATTTCAGTGAATTCAATAAAAGGTCAAAATTTTAGTTATATATTTTATTTACTTCTATTATATGTTTTTTTCGTAGAATTTTAATGTCTCTGAAAAAACGGAGGTAACAGAACACTTCCAATATTTTACCTAAAACATAAAATAATATAGTCAGATAGTTGGTGCCATTACTTAGGTGCTAGAGGAAAGAATCTTTTCTCAGAACACATTGAATTGACATCCTACTGCCAGATAATTTTGTTTGTTTGTGAGTAACTAATATGTCTCTGCGTGGTGGCAGCACTTTAGCCTCGTTAACCGCAGGAATCTTATACTGGTCAAAATATTTTAGTTCCAATTTCCTCCGCTTGTAAAATTATCAGGCACTTTAGGTATGGAATAGAGCTTGGATTTATGTTGTTTTCACGAGGTTTATGGCAAGAGGAAGGAAATGTTTTAGGAATACGATGTAACTTGTACCATGTGATACATTACTGGAGGTAAACGTCCCTGGAAGAATTTGGAAACTTGAAAGTTATATTCGAAGTGACTGACCTTTTGGACTGTTCGTTTCACAATACAGAATTAGTTGACTGAATACAATGATTTATTAAATAAAGTGGCATAGCAACATTTACTTAACAAAATAAAGTGAGCTTAGTTTCTATTCAAACTAAATGAAAACGTTGAATACTGGTACAGTTACAAACTTAGTAAAAGCTTTCAAAAAGCTGGTTAAACTGAAGAAGCAATGAAGTATGACTCGAAGCAGATTGTGTAAAGTTGCTTTATTCGTTAATGGGCCGCGAAAGCCTTCGAACAATCAATGTTGTAACAATACAAGGAAATCGAATTCGCAAACAGTAAATTGGCATTAGAGGGGCCTTGTTCATATAATGAATTATTTTACTGCGACTCAACTTTGCCTCTAGCTATAGGTATGTTGGTGCCTACGGTGTAAACGGTTTTACTAAACGTTCAACGCAAAAAGGGCGGTGGTATAAGTTTGACGTGACTTGGAATCAAATATGACCTTTTTTGATCGATCTAAATATATAGATCAAAGGTTAAATTAAAACTTACATAAATTTTACTTTAAACTGACCAGTGTAGTGATTTTTATGTTAAAACAATGTTTGTATGTATGTGTGAGATATCAAAGCAGGTACTCAGTCTACTTACGAAGACAACGTATCAACTATGGGCGCCTCCGAGGGTCGCATGGCGTAGCAAACAATATAAATGAGGCATTTAATTTTGATTTCATTTCATAGTTAAAGTTAGACGGCCAAACAACAAATCCGGTGAAAGAACGAGTCTAAGCCATGTGAATGAAGCTTCAATGTGAAGTTGAACACAACACTGACGCTAAGGCCAAGTTCCAAACATAATTAACTAAGTTGCTAAGTACCCGCCGCCGCCACCGGACACCACATTATTGGATTTTCGCTTAAACAGTGTTTAAATGACTGAAAATTCTGGCTAATTCAAATACAATCTATTTTACGTAGATTAGTAATTTTAGTGGAAAAGTAAAACTTCAATGAAATAGTAATAACAGCAAAATAACGAAGAAAATTTACAAAATAATTTGCTCTGACACAAAATAATAGACATATGTACCTACATAAAACAATACATAACTAATAAAATATACATATAGGTCGATAATATTAACATTGCACTACTAACTAGTAACTAAGACATCATACACTCGTTTTACTCATAGCAATGTATTTATCACTGTAATACATTTATATAAGTATTAGAATAAAGTAAATAGCTTGAAACAAACAGCAGCTAAAGTTCTAACTTCATGTGAATTTAATAGGACATATATATGTGGGGTTACTTCCAGCATTATTTCAGAACATGTGCCATCCGTGAAAGGAGTTGGATGGACGCACAAACTATGTATCTACACAAGAGAACTAAGTACCACCAGAAAAAAAACGATCTTAAGGAGCCTCATTAATGTGTTAAACTCAAGGAAACGAAAAATAACACTTTTCCGATAAAAGTTAATATTGGTATCATCTACTTTTTTTCTTGTAAATAATTATATTTTCTTAATGTTGGTTATCACTATACAGTAACTAAAACCCCCCATTACCATGTTCCGCAGTAGACTCCATGTTATTGTAGCGCAGGTTTGTTGCAATCAGAGAGAATTGTTTAACAATCACTAGTGATGGGACCATGTCAGTCTTGGATATTTTGTTGCTGGTTTATGTATGTTTAATTAATTTTAAATGTTTAAAAACATAATATATAATTCGTGGTCACGCAAGGTATGTTCTGGCGGCATCGTTTTAAGAGCCATTATAGTACAGAGACGTTCCGACCACATTATTGCTCGTGTGTTAAGTTGCAAAGGGTAACTGATTCCTGAACACGCGACAGTAAAAATTGTACTACGCCTCAGTATTGAGAGAACAATTACATTCAGCAGGTAGGTGTCACAGTGGTGCCACCTGCCGAGCTCCGCTCAATTTGTTTGTTTCTAAAATGGCCGCTAGTGGCGCTACACGTGCTTTTTCACGTGGACACAACAACGGATATTACCGCCCTGAATATGTAGATATAGCACGGATAATTATTTATTCAATTAGTTATTACTCAAAATGACGCTTTCTGTTATTTTCTGATTGGAAACCCTGTGAAACTCCAGGAAGCACTAAATGTGTTTTGTTTTGATCTGGAATTAATGTATTTGTATTATGTTATTGACATGATAAGCACGAATGTAACATGTATATATCTGCAACTTGACATGCAACGTATGTACTCGTAAGGAAGTTAAATCATATAATAAAAGGAAGGAAACAAACTCACATGATATTTTCCGTATAATATGCTTGCAGTAACTGTTGTTTTTAATACTTTTTGCATAGATTTTGTAATGGATGGTGATCTAGACCGCTTTCTTTGTGTTACTTATTTAGTAATCTATGGATGTTAAAACTTCTTCTACTCGTAGATAGTAAAGGATAATCCATTGAGAAGTAATCTCTGAGAGTTGCGTGGGCTTCCATCCACCTCCGCCGTGAAACCTCGTGCTGCGGTTGTATAGAAGTGGTTTATTTTTAACATTCATTTAATATCTTTATTAATTCACTTACTTTCTGCTGCTATTTTGGTAAAAGGTTTTTAGATAGACGTCACTTTGTGTTTAGTGGAGTGAAAACTGTGGGAGTCATATTGGTCTGGTTTTGCTTCAAATATTTTTTTAGCTTATTTTTTTGTCTCAATAACAAAAGTTTATTAAATTTTGCGTATCCTATCGGATATAATACTAGTCAATTTACAAAAAAACAAGACCGTTGAGAGCGCTGAAGTAGACGTGTTCCCCTCCCTGGGGGCGGTTTAGTTAGTTAGTAGTTAGTTTATAGTTAGCTGCGAACATGAACCCTGTTCCTACTAACTCCCGTATATTGCCTGCTCTGCCAGAACTGAGCTAATTGCTGTATCTATTTACACGGAAAGGGGAACAGTTTGTTCATTCATTCAGTATGTTTTTGTAAAGTATAGGTTCGCGTTTGACTACTGCCAGGTGATGTTAAGCATTGCTGCAGCCTGGGGTGTAACACGCTTACTTAGAATGTACTTATTTAGATAACAAACAAATTTAACATGGAAATACAGTTTCATGTAATATAAATAGCGTTTCAGAAATCTTTAACTAATACATGATATATTTGTTTAGTTAACGATCATCTAACTAACGTGTTTCATTGAGTGACAGAAAATTTTGTTGCTTAAACATCTCTGCTGGTAGATTATCTATAATTCGTTTTAATGTTTTTGTTTATACGCCTACATTTAAGTCTCGATTTATCAATAAATATTTTTCTTTCTTTCTTTCTAATATATTTTTGATAAAACTAAGTACTTGTTTAAACATCTTTGCTGCTAGCTAATACAATGGAAAACATTATATCAATAACTCATTCTTTTAAATAACGCCAATTTAGCGAGATAATCTGAAAATTTGCATATCTTGCGTCAGATTAAACAGATATTAAATTAAATATAATATAACGAGATTGCTGTTCACTCCGCCGCTGCAGGTACACTCCCGCCAGGCGGTGTATAAACATGGCGGCGCCACTTGTAGCCTGCTGTTTTATATATTGGTTGTTTTTAGTATTTGTTTGGATACACTCTTGCGATCACGCAAATAAATTAAACTTTTGTTTCACGTTACACTTTGTGATAGCATGCGTAATTACTTTTGATGTCATAAAAGTAAAAAGTTAAAAATTTCAAATATTTTTAATTTAACTAAAACAGGTGTACACGTGACCATAGTTTGCCTGATGGCAAGCAACAGCTATGGCCTAAGATGGGTCGTGTTTACCTAATAAGAACCGATCCACTCTCGCTTTGAAGATTAGTAAGTTAGATTACTGGATGATAGATTTTACCATTTGCAAATATTTTGGTTCCCCTGTATAAAGTGTGACGTACTAAAGATAAATTTACAATTTTCTTCATGAGAGTACTTGGTTCAGGAATTAATGTCTGCTGAGCGAGATTGGAGCAAGTGTGCTGTGAACATTATATTGTAAGGGGATTACACTGCTTGATAAAGAGAAGTATGGGGATGCTACTGTGACGTCTTTTATGTTTACATAATTTGTAGATTAAAAAGGTAAATTGATGAAAACTCTATTGAAGATTGATGATTGATCATGATTTTATGGTTTATTTTTCAAACGATTTAAAAATGTTTGATTATATGTTGTAGTTAACAAAGTATTCTAGGTTTAAATTTTCAATCAATCAATCAATCAAATATACTTTATTGTACACCAAATAAAAAGAACATAAAGGTGGAAGGTAACCAGAGACATTGGGCGACCAAAAATAAATAATTTTTTTTAATAAATTTTTTTCTCTATTTGTATATGTGAACACTATCTATATAAAAAAGATCTGCGGGCTTTTAGCTATATCTTAAAATAACATCACTATAGCTTTTTTTGTGAAAATTCTGTAACCCTTTAAGAGTAACGTAAACAAATGACACAACTTTTAATAAATATCAATTAGAAGGCGGAAGAAAAATCCATTTATTACGTGAAATAATCGCGCCACTTTCTCGAACATTCCGTTTTTTCTTACTCAGTTATTTCTTACACAGATCTTTCCTGCTTGTTTCTTCCTGAATGTTTATAAAACCTGATAACACGTTCGCTGCACTCCTACTAGCCTACTCCTATTTTAGACACCTTTAGCTTAGAAGTAGCTTAAATTTGTGTTTTGATTCGTCATCGTATTCGATAGAATGCTTCCATGTTTTTTTGCTTATTTATGTCAAAGCATACGTTTATGTTACATATTTATTAATTTGTTAGTGTGCCACGCAGAAAAATTTCATCCGATTCTATAAAACACGACAAATATAGCTTCAACATATATTAACCATGACTGTATGTCCCGGATCGAGTTTTAGTTCCCAAACATAACAAATAACGAACCGACATTTCCCAACAAAGCAACTTGCATATAAGTAGACTCCACAATGACCGGCTCCCCGCAACTTGCTATGAGCAGAATATATTGTACTATATTAAGTAGTATAAGTAGGTACTTATACAAAAACTGCGCCAAAACTCCTCCAATTGAAGGCAACAACATCCTAAAATTACTATTAATCTCTAAACGCACTATGACTGTAAAGCCTTCAAAAATATTGTAGAAATAAAATGTACTTCAAAAAAAATCAAAAACCGACTTCAAGTCTACTGTCACTATATAAAATAAATAAAATAAAAAAGCCTTAATTTCTATTACTCGTTAAGGAATAGTTACAAAATAAATAGTTTCATGTAGTCACATCATACATCAACAAATGTCTTTATAAAATTATTGTAATCATTTTATTCTACTGGAAAAGCGCGAATTTCAAGTATGGAATTAAATTCAAATTTGGATCACCGAGATACAGGTCTCGGCCTAGTTCGGGGTCCGTTGTTATGCACATAATTAGTTATTTATCAATTCTATGCGAGTTACAAAATTTTATATTAATTTATTTACGATAAATAATATCAAATTTGAGTTTATATACTATGTACTAGTTATCACGTCATTTATAATTTAAGATAATTAATCATTAAGTTTTATCAAACAAGAATGTAATGAATTATTTAATTATTATGTATCAATTTGTGCAAACCATGAATTAATGTTTTTGGAAATAAATAATTTTTATCTTTTTTTTTATCTAAGTAGGAAATGTACATTATATTGAGAACCATTTGAGTAAGTAGTTCTTTATGACAGTTTTATATACAAGTTTTTGTTTAAGTTTAGGTAAGTACAAAAATTTATATTTAATTGATAGCAGACATATATATAATTGTGTTCCTTCTTATATAGGGTTGTGGTGAAATAATAGTTGAAGTTGTTGTTCTGAAATAATAGAGTATTTATTAATAAATATTAATCTAAATCAAACACAATTATGAACACTTAAACTACACCTATCAATATGAACCCACCTGAAATAATAGAGAAACAACATTCAAAGTTACTACTCCACAAGTAAAAGTACTAATTTTATCAATATCTTTAAATAAATCTCAATCACAATCAAACTATATGCGTTGTTCTCCATAATAAAATGTAACCTTCAAACGTGAGCTTCAGCGGCGAGCGCGGCAAACTCAAAATATGTATAGGCGGTACATTTAAATATGCATAGCCAGAGTATGTGTATCATACTTTGTTTACATCTCCCCTCCTCCGAGAAGTTTTAAACTGGAGTTTAAAAACTTTTTCTCAGGTATAAGTTTGGTTATGTGAAAATGGTTAGATTCACATTTTTATGACCAGTATCTACTATGCACACCGATTTAGACAGTTTTTGTAGAATTTTAAATGGACCAATTTTCAATTCATCTAGTTTTTTTCCTATTTAAGCGACTTCCGTTTTCAACATACACATAATCTCCTTCTTCAAATTCACACGCTTTCCTATTTTTGTCAAACAGCTTCTTGTTATAATTATGTGATTTGATAGTCTTATCCAAAGCTATTTTTCCATCTTGTATTAAATTGGTACGGGTTAATTTTGGTCTTAATTCCTCTGGTACCGCATCAATATGTGTTCCATCCATTAAGTATTTTGGAGAAAATCCCAGCTTTTCCAGCATTTACCAGCATAGTACATATTATACACATAAAATAATTCATATAGGTAACTATGTAAATACAATACTTCTGATTTTATTTTGACACACATTATATTAGCAAAGTAAGTACAGTCTTAGGATTTTCATATTTTAATTCTGCATTCCGATTATATTTTCTTAACAATGTACAAATGCATTTCAACACAACTATGATAGTCATATGGGTAACCATTTATTTTATGTAGTCAAAGTTTTATAAGAAGTTCTTCATTTTTGTTTGCCTACTTGTGTCTATGTTTTATATGGAATGAATATAAGAAATATACAAGTGATAACTTTACAATTGCTATATAATAAAAACAAAAAGAGAAAGTAGACTTAATCCTGCACATACACTATATCTGGTATATTTTACCCACAATGCTTATATATGTTTATATTACCAATTTATTTTTGAATGTTACAGTTGTATGGAATGGAAAGATAGATAAACTAATATAATAAAAAACATGATAATATACATTTAAATATGAACTTACGACCTAAGTACATACCTACAAATATTATCATAACTAAGTACAATTCCAAAATACACAAATAAAATAAAATTTTAAGGTAGGTACTGTTAAATATATCTGAGTAATAGTCGCTGGAATAGCGTAGGCCTCCCCCACACACTGTATCACTGAAGACAGTCAGGGTACATTAAGTTCAATGTTATTGTGAGCCTGGAGGGTGTTGGTCTACTCCTCCACGGTGACCAGCCGGCTGGAGGGTGTTGGTCTACTCCTCCACGGTGACCAGCCGGCTAGAGGGTGTTGGTCTACTCCTCCACGGTGACCAGCCGGCTGGCGGGTGTTGGTCTACTCCTCCACGGTGACCAGCCGGCTGGAGGGTGTTGGTCTACTCCTCCACGGTGACCAGCTGGCTGGAGGGTGTTGGTCTACTCCTCCACGGTGACCAGCCGGCTGGCGGGTGTTGGTCTACTCCTCCGCGGTGACCAGCCGGCTGGCGGGTGTTGGTCTACTCCTCCACGGTGACCAGCCGGCTTGTTAGTTTTTTGAACTGGTTCTTATTTCCTTGCCGGTTCCTGGGCTATGTGTTATCGTTTGTTTTGGTGATGATATCTTGGCACCAGATAGATATGAGGTTATTTCATTTGTAGGCTTGTTTTTCTTGGTCTGGTGTATGTACTTCTGGTCTTTATTTTGTTCTTTTTGCTCTGGCGTCTTGGAATGTTGTCTTTTGTTGCTATTTGTTGTGGATTTTTGATTATGTGACGTTGAATATGTGTGATGTTTTTTCATATTTTAAAACCGCGTTTATTCCCTGATCCTTCATCTTCTTTTCCTCATCTTGTAGTGATTTTCTTTTCTCTAGAACTTTCGGTGGGTAGTCTTCTTTGATGTACCATGTTTGATCGTTATTTTTGTTTTTGTTTTGTAGTATGGTAACTTTTTTTCCAAATGTAGTTAAAGCTCTCTTATTGTTATTTTGGCCTATTCGGCCCACATACTCCAAGTCTCGCTTTTCACACTCAACCCCTAATTCTGTGACAATGTTTACTACTAAATTTCCAAATCTATTTAACTGCGTTCATTCTCAGGTATACCAAAATATATTAAATTTCTGCTCCTAAGTCTTCTATCAAATTCATCCAGTCTTTTTTCGTGTGTTTCTTGAGTTTCTTGTATATTTCTGAGGTCTTTCCTTACTGTTTTAAACTCATCGTCTATTTTCTTATAAATCCTGTCTTCTACATTTTTTAAATTGCGTTGACCGGCCTCATTAATTTGTACTCTCAAGTTCTGAAGCATTTGCATCATATTGCATTGTTCTGACATATTGACTTTATTAAAATCTTTTTTGTGAAAAATTGCTAATTGGGTGCTTATATATGTCCAAATATATTAATTTACGACGTTTTCAAAATTAAAGCAAAAAGACGATTTGGTATAACTGGGATTCGTTCCACCTTGATAGTAATCCGCCGGATCCGGAGTCGTGTCTTGTGCCACTACGCTACCGCGGCTCTTGACAGTTGATTCTAATTTAGCAGGCGTCTTTAACTTATTTTTATTCCTTTGCTGGCTGAAAGTGGGTAGTATTTATTATCATTGATTTGCAGGAATGACCGTAGAATGAAATCACTATAAAGTGTCTATTGTTTTCACTGTTTTTGGATTTATTTCACTTGTTTTTCTATTTTAGTTTAATTTTTATGCACTATTGGTTCGCTGTTCCGTTTGCACGGGATATTTTAGTGTCAATTCTGTCCAAATACTTGTTTTTGGGTCCTTATTTGTATGACTTATGTTGTCTACAAAATTCACAAATATCTTTTTATTGCACTGTTTGAATGTCTTGTCTACACAATATAATGTTTATTATCACTTTTTACACTAAACAACACTATTTGCGCACTAATTAGTCCAATATTTTTATTTTTGCGATATATTTGACGCGGAACTGATGTTTACATGTCGCGCCCTCTAGCAGAACCCCCACTGTCACCAAGAAGTTAATAAATAATTTATTTTCATTTTTGCGACTTCAAAATTCAGAATTGGGATTAATTAATCTATCAAATCATTGAAACTTACAATCCTATAAGTAGTCTTATTGAAATCCGTAATATTTGTTGTCGGTGCCAGTCACTGGGCAAATGAAATTGACGCTTGTCGAATACATATATAATGTATACAGCAGCGCCCCCTGGCGAGTTGTCATCGTAATACATAGCTAAAAAGGTGCACCCATTAAACCTCAACACATCACAGAAAACTGTATCAAAATCGTTTTAGAAAATTGTTTTGCGTAAACTTTATCAATTTGTTGGATTATTGTTTTTTCTAAAAAGTACTGGACCAGATGAAAAAAAAAATGGGTTCATTTCGGAAACAATCCTCATCGAAAAAAAAACATTTTTTTGGAATTGGTTCATAAATAACGGAATAATCGCATAACATACACACAAAAAAACCTTTCAGAAGACTTGATAACCTCCTTTTTTTTGAAGTCGGTTAAAAAAAGATAATTCTTACATGTTGATCAAATAGTTTTTTTTTTAATCAACCAGCAGTTTCTTTGAAGAAGTATTGCTGTGAAATGGTTATCGAACTCTTTTCTTAACTCTAGACAATGTTTTCAAAGTGTGGTGGAAAACAGTTTTTTTCCAAGTATAGTGGATAACAGATTTTCCCCATACTATATTTTTTAGTGAAATTTAACATACAAGTATTAAAACGCCGCGTTAAAAAATCTTGCTGTAAGGCCACAGTCCACATACACACGTCGCGTAGCTGCTGCTTGTAACGCGTAGTGACCTCAAGAGACCCTTTACCCAATAAGACCCAATCGGTCCCTTTTTAGCATTCAAATATTTTTCCCGGCAATAAAGCTGTCCCGGCCCCGGACCCGCCCCGGGCCAACTAGCCCGTGCATAGAGATAAACTGAGCTACGAGTATGGATTGATTTCAACTGTACAAGTGTTTGAATTGATTTAAATGTAGCTGCTATTCGAATAATCAAAGATTCCATAACCGAATATCAAATATTTTTTTGGTTTGTCCGGTTTGCCCTAACCAACAATATGTAGAATTTGTAAATGTTGTTCAATTTACTGATTATTACGTTAACAGATTAGAATTTAAAATTGAAAATCTAGGCCTAGTGAAAAATTGTATGAAAGACGCCTTGAAGGTAGAATAATATGATTGTTGTTACTGCTCGCTTGTTCCTGCTTGGTCTGTAAATAGAGGTGTCCGTTAACACCCTCACCTCTACGCCAACCCTTCCTTCCAGCCGTGCGAGTGTCCGGTTGTCAGGAGTACCTTCCACGCGGCCTGCGGGCAGGACCATGCTGCTGCTCATACCATGGGATACTTCGTGTACTTAAATCATGTTAATTTTAAGGCTTACTCCAGCTCCCTGACACATTAGAATTATCTGTTAGAAGTTTTCGGGAAGTAATAATATAATAAAAACCTTTTTTACTAAAGCAATAATTAAGAAAATAGCCTACTATTTTCTTCTCTAACAGAAACAATTGTAACCTCTTTTGAATCAGCATGCAGTGATCGTGACCGCGGGACATTTCCACGGAGAAAGGAAAAACAAAGGCTTTTTGCGACTCAAGCTGCTCTGAGATGGAATCTCACGCCGACGACATAATCCTGGGGCTTTGGAACAAAATACCTAATATGTGTGGAGATATGAGAAAAATAATATTAGTACTTACAGATATTTACTTTGTGTCTGTAGGAAAAAGATAAAAATAGGAGATTTTTTTGACTCCGGAAATTAATATCACAAAAAAACATTCAATGAGTATAAAAAATACATAATTTTTCAATTAATAATAATATACTTATTACATTCGTTTGAATCTCTCCGGACGATAAAACGTTATCAAATGTTATTGCACCAATCAAAACCATGCTCCCGGCGCTCTCACCAAACAAGGTGTTCAATAAACATTCTAAACACGTATATTTTCGTTAAGAGTTTAAAATCTAAAGTTTAATCCAAAGTTTCATACCTCCTCTGTGTTGAAACGACACTTGTTTTTCTTATAAGTTATTCCACAAGTTTGCTCGTAATGCAGGGCTTTATTTAAATTCTGTTTTGCTTACTTTGAATCTTATGTAAATATGTTGTAGTAATGTGATAATCAGCTTTAAAGTAAATACCTATGGTTCGTGTATGGGGTATTCTCAGGTGTCAAATATACAAACTACCACTACTTTTACAATTTTTAGATTGATTTGCTGATATAAAAATATTACTCGACTATTTATTTATTTTAACGTCAGTATTATCTTATCATAGAAAGTTTCAAAAGCACTTATTATTCATCCAATATAACGATATCCATCGAATAATAATGTATTATGTTCGTGATTAAATTCTTGGAACATGTAACAAGTTAGGCATGAGAGTTATGTAATTAGCTTACAATATTTAAGACCAATATTAAAGGTCGGTCCGAAATTCCTTCATTATCCACAAAATGTAAATTTCAGAGGATAAACAAGAACGTCTTTAAGCCGAGATATAAATACTTGACGAGTGGGAAAGTATTTTAATAAGGTCAGAGAATACCCACTTACTGGCGCGGCTTCAAGTTCAGATGTACAGGAAACATTAGCAGTGGGGAGAGTGGTGATCTTGTCTTAGTGACCAATGTAACGCTTATTGTAATTGAGCTATTGCAAACTTAATCTCCGCCGCTCTTGTTCGATAAGAAGAAGTATCATTTAGCTGGTTGTAGTAGAATGCCTGCCTGTCCCGTGTAGAGTAGTGCTACTGCAGGCAGGCTGCGTGCGCCGGACCCGGCGGAGGGCGACTAAACAGGAATGTAGAGGGCCCTCACACCCCCCCCCCCCCCCCTCTACTCCGACACTCAGACTGTATACCTACACACACTCGTACATATAGGCTATTTAATTCTTCTTATTGTTATTTAACAGTACATAGCTAATAAGCAAATGTCGATGCGAATCAGTCCTTAATTGGGGCCCAAAACCTTTTGGGCCCCAATTAAGGACTTCCATATGGCAATACTATCTTGCCACAGTGCAGCAGTTTATAGTAAATTATTATATAATGACTTGTATTCAAAATTACAAATATGATTAACAGACTTGAAAATAATAACTTCAATTTTAACTTGAACTCATAATTGTAATAAAATATATATAAACATAGTTGGCCACTCTTATTCGATAAGAAGAACACTAGGAGTCATTTGATTTTAAATAATGTCCTAGAATGGTTTTTAAAATATCATATTATTTATAAACTTTTCCAGCTTTTAATAATAAATATTTCAGGCCTGCATTTTAAACTCCTGAATCAATTAGCAAGCTCATTATGTTGTAGCCCCCTACTTGAATGTAAATGGCGCAATTTTGTCACCTAATTGTAATGTAATTTACTGTAATTAATTGAACGTGCCATTTACTTGGGTGCTTTACTTACTTCAATGTCATTAAAAATCTTAATTCAGTACATAATATTTACTGTAGAGTAGAGCAGTAAGCACGGCGAGTGGCCAACTCTAGTGTCATGTATTTGAAACAAGGAACAATGTGTCGTATGTTCAGACAAGGACCTTCCTCCAGTGCAGGCGATAAACAAAACATCGGCTCTTACAATATAAACAATAATCAAAGCACGCACAAACCTTCCAGCGGAGAGCTGGTTATTCAATTTAATTAACACTTTACCACAGTACTATAGTTATCATAGACTAAAGAGTGTACGTAATCTACCCGTCACTTAGCAACAGTATATGTACATATAGCCGTGTACATAGTATACAGGTATAGTAATCCCGGCATGCTTATTGTCTACTTTATGGTCCGTTACTTTAATGTTCCATTTTAAACCGTCGCGTCGCTCGTAAAGCAACTTTATTTCAAACAGAATGCTCGTTAAACGATTAAATTGTAAATTAATGGTCATTATATATTTCGGATTCAGATTTATTTGAGGTGTTAAGATACAAAAGGAAGTCCTGCCATTATTGGTTCATTTTATAGGATGACAAATAACGAATTAATAAAAAAAAAATAACGAACTATTTCATTACGGGGCGGGGGCGACGCAACTTTAGTAAGTATAAACTAGAATGTGGAGTTCGTCAGGGAGGGGTGACCTCTCCGGACCTGTTTAACTTGTACGGGAATGGCCTGGTTGAGGAGCTGAGGGGCACCAGGATCGGCTGTCATATAGGAAATGTCTGTGTAAACAATTTGAACTATGCAGACGACATGAGCCCTTCAGTCAAGGGTTTGAGGAAGCTGCTTTCGGTCTGTGAGCATTATGGTAATGCCCACGGACTGAAATACAATGTCTCCAAATCCGAAATGATGGTATTTACAGGTAAACAGCGTCCGGATAGGATACCTGAGGTGTACTTGAACGGTGCTGTGATTGGTGTGGTTAAGCAGTTCAAGTATCTTGGTCACTTGTTGACGGAACGGCTGCATGATGACGATGACATAGAACGCGAACGGAGGGCCCTCGCTGTCAGAGGCAACATGCTCGCTCGGCGGTTTGCGAAATGCAGTAAAGATGTAAAAACCACGCTCTTTAAGGCGTACTGCTTAAGCATGTACACGTGTCAGCTGTGGATAACGTTCACGCAGAAAGCAATGAGCAGAATAAGAGTCCAGTACAATGACGCGTACCGGGCTCTTATGCGGCTCCCGCGGTGCTGTAGCGCTTCGGGCATGTTCGCGGACGCGGGGGTCCCTGATTTCTTCGCTGTGATAAGAACTCGCGTAGCCTCGTTTTGGCGGAGAATGCGCCGTTCCAACAACGAAATTCTCATGGCTGTGTCTGACGACTTTCGGAGTCCAGTGTATAGACGCTGGATCTCTGTCCACATGGACAAGAACAAGAAATGACCCACATGCACAATATTGTGCATGCTATTTGTATATCTTTAAGTTATAATATTTTTTTTAAATTGACAACACCCCTTTACAGTGTTCTATTAGTATTAAGTTCTGGGTTGAATATGCCTGAAATAAATGACTTTTATTTATTACTATTTATTACATAAATTTAGTTAATACTCCGGGACATACAGCGCCATCTAGCCCAATACTAAGTAAACGTTTATGTTATGGATAACTGCTTGCTACTCGTAACATATTACATTTCAGCACATTTAATCTTTTATCAAGCACTAACAAAAGAATACTTCGGAACAACTTATGCGCGGTAGCAACATATATAGGTATGTATGTGTATAAACTGCGCAGGTGTCTGGTGTATCAATACGCCTTCTGTTGGTGCTGACTTGTCAGTATCATGAAGAAGGTCTGATATCAACCTGTAAGGTACAAAAACTGTTTGTGTGTGCGAATAAAGCATGTTGCCTCCCGGAGCGCTTGTGGCGCCTCACCTGCATGCGGCAGCGGCGGGTACTACGGAACTACTGATACATTTTATTACATACGTAAGTACTTCTATTAGAAGTTTCTTAAGGTTTAAGTACTGGTTAGTTAGTGGTTATTCCCTTTATTGATAGCTAGATTATATTCCTCATTTGAACGCAAGTACATACACGATACATTTTTAAAAAGATGAATGTGAGTTCCTTGCTGTACTGATCTGTTTGTGTATATTTATTTTAGTTTTCATATTTTTCGGACTATTTTTTGACTATTCTTTAGGAATATTCACAGACTCAATTCTAAAAATGATGAGGAGGAGTGCATCACGTGATAAATGAAACCTAACAATACCTGTTTGATGTGTGAATCAATCTAGTGAAACATTCCCTACTCCACAATGTTGCATGGTACCCCCGCGGAGGCTGCGGAGGTGATCCGCCGCGTGACTGGAATGCTAACCAGCTGCTGATGGAGCAGGAGGCCTATGCACAGTGCAGTGTGTGCTGGCTGATATACCAGGCAGCGCGGGGAGGTACACGCACAGATAGGAGGCAGGTTGACGCTCTCTCTCTTGGGTCGTATTCCTCATGACTGAGGGTCGTGATTCCCACGCAGAATTAATCCGTTAGGGTAGTTTTCTTGGGCAGATACATCGTGGTGGGCGCCCAGGTCTTTCCATGGAAGACACGTGTCCTCAAACATGTCGGTCTCCTTACGATGTTTTCTTTCACGGCTAAGCGAGTGCAAATCCACACATAACTTGGAAACAAGAGTCATTGGTTTAGGGCCGTATTTAAACCAGGGTGCGTCTAATTGAAAAGCAGACACCAGTACCACTGAGCCATACTCGCTTACAAGTCTAAAAGTTTATCATCTAATAACAAAAGAAGTAAACGTCTGACCTAATATCCTTGCAAGAACCTCATATGTGAACAAACACACATTCTGGCAGCATTCGGTATTGTTCTTTGTGCGTCCAGACCCACAGCCCCAGAGGCGGGAAATATACCAAATAAAGGGTTTTTCGTTATTGGATTCCAAGTCGGGGCGTTGTGATGACGCGACTCTAAACATGGCGATATTACTTCAACTATTGTTTTTGTAATTTTCCCACTAAAGCAAAAAAACACCTTTAATACTAGTTAGGTATACAATATACAACACTAAGTATATGTACAGTGCATACAGATTATCACAAGTATTGTTGTATGTTTTTTATAACACAACATTTGGTTTTGAAACTGAACTGCGGTATAAGATATTTATATACCTCGTGATAATCAAAGCTAAGTAACTGTGACAAGGTGAAGTAAAAACGTTAGGGTCGGTGAGCAAACAGCCACTTGTGGGCATCTTCATAAGTAAAATTAAATAACATGTAATACGTAATAATAATGAGCTTTGATTCATGCAGTTTTTTTTATTTTTTAAACTGTAACGGGTTTTCCCTTGGTATTCATGAGTGATAGCAAGTAAAGCCTATGGCCTAAGATGGAGCGTGCTTACCCGATAAGAACCGATTCACTCTCGCTTTGAAGATCGCTGGATTATAGTGCGTGGGGAACAGAGAGCCAGGCAGGGAGTTCCACAACCTAGCGGTACGAACAATAAAGGTAGAAGCGTGTCGTTTACTTACACTTTATTCATAGAAGCTCCGACATCCGCTAAGTCACTTTATGGACCTTTTTAACTATTTATGAACCCTCCATAGCAGAGTTCAGCGAAACTTAGTTACAGAACTTCAATATCAGTTATAGTGGTTGGAAAATCTGAACCTAACTAAGTTTATACTTTTTAGAAGTGTACCACAAAGCGTTTCCTATCAAAACAGTAAATTGTATTCTACTAACATTATAAAGGTGAAAGTTTGTAAACTTAAATCAATTTGCATAAAATTTGGTATGAAGACAGATCACACCAGAGACTACTTTTAAAGCCAGATTATAAGATAAGCAGAACAGTCGCAGCGCACCATCCGATGCTGACAATAAATCAATAACATATTATCTATTTTGATCTTGACTTTGATAAAAATAGCTGATATATTGGTAAGCGGAACAATAAGTTGAGAACTTTCTCCATTATGTTATGTGATGCGACGAAAATATCCCAGAATCATAAACAATAAGAGAGATTCGGAACTAGTTCACTAAGTAGTGACTTGTTAGAGTTATTCTATTTGTAAGCACTATTTCATAGAGGAACGAGATTACATTACTGCAAATCGTGGCTTGCAATTTTGACAATATTTCATAAAACTATTGAACAACAACGAACACGGGTATAAAAAAATATTTTATTCATGCGTGAAATAAATTGAATAAAATATGACCAAATCATTGCTACTCAGTGTACCAATTATTATTATATTATGGAATTACAAAACGTAAAAGAATTGATAAGCAAGAAATCTTGTCCTGCAAGAAATCCTTAACGCAGTGAACTTGGTAGCGATTTAGACAGACATATCTTACCCTTTACTACATCAGCGTCGATAAGTATGATGGCACCATAGACCTGTCTGTATCCGTAGTATGGCGAATGGTACACCCTCGAGCATTTTTTTTTAAATAATAACATCAGTTTTGTGATCAGGTAACCATTTAAATAATACCTTAAATATTTTTTTCTGTTCTTGATTAAAAATATCTGATATGAGTTCTGTTGCATTAATAAACACTCCTATTTTTTTAGTAATTTTCATGTACAGACACTGACGAGTTACAATTTTATTATTATCTAAAATAAAGTTTTTATTATACTTAGTTCGTTGAATATAGCTTGAGATGGGTTCTACAAAAATTTCAGAAGAATTGATAACCTCCCTTTATGAACTCAGTTAAAAATTATATCAATGAAAGTAAAATGGGAGTGTTTGTTTACGAATGGCATCTGTCGCTTCGCTCGCTCGGCCCGTGCTGGGTTGTTAGAGCCCCGCAGTATCTGAGAATAAAACTAACGAGAGGGCGCACTGAAGGTTACTATTACTGCCCACTTAGGGAGGGAGCGGGGCTGAGGTAGTATTCCAATGTTACAAGTTCCGTGCAGTTGATATTCAGTAGGCATCAAGTACAAGTCGGTCCCGCACAAGTGACGGTGTTGCAAAAAACCAAAGGCTTTATAGAAAACACCTGCATAAATATGCAAATATGCTAACCTTGGCCGAGGTTACATATTTGAGCCTTTTGGATTCGAGGCTTTGGGGCCGTGGAGGTCCGGGAGCCACTTATTTTCCAAAACCTCTCGGAGCGCTTGGTTGACGCGACGTATGACCAAAATGCTGGCCTTTTTCTGGCTTAACGTATCAGCATTGCCATCCAGCGTGGTAATGCGGCCAGCATGCTGGGTACGCTGCCCTCTGGTAGTGGGCTGGAGCACTTAGATTATCTTTAGGCTTTTCTAAAGATTTTCTAAGTGCCCCTTTTTGTAGTAGTTAGAAGTAGTATGTTTAGTATTTATTTCCTTGTTTTTATATTTTATTATTACCCGCATAAATATTGTAATGAAACACAGCTGATCGATTGTTATCAACACATTAACGATTCATTTTATTGAACAAATAAGCACAATGAAAGTATCAGTAAATGAAAGCCTCGCTCGTTGATATTGCATTTCACGCAGTATTTAAACGAAAACAAAGCAAATTAAATATTTCAATATTTGGCAAATGAAGAGTTAATAAATTACATTTTACGTAACGTTGTTTCGGCAGCGGCGAGGAAACCTTCAACTTTCATAATTATCTTCTGCGAGCCCTACCAACATCTACAACTTGTAAGTAATTATAATTATCATTTACATGTTATACGACTGACTCGCATAGACTAAGCACTAACACTAGTCTGCGGTTTCATTTCATTCAAAGTATGATTGTATGTGTTATTTCAGGAATTGATCTTTTTACAAACTATTTATGTATTATGTATTACTATTGTGCTTTAGTTTAGGCATTTGAGAGATGAAGAACAAACATACATGAAATATTTAAATAAATTTTAACGCGGTGTTTGGTGCCAGAAATGTGTCAAAATATAGGTTTCTTTGTTCCAGAAATGGGTTTACACAATAGTTCACCTGACAGTAAATCTACTTACTTGCGGTCTAGTGTTTTATCAGCATATAAGTTTATCGAGCCAGATAGTGGTACAGACTAGAAGAGTATGGCGCGTATATGATGCTCGTTTCTTCGCATTTACTTTACAAAATACTGAATTTCAAAAGTAATTTGTTTGTTGAGTGTCTCACATGCTGTATATACATGTATACCTATGATATCTAGCGGTGGTGTATGTCGTGTTAATCCGGGATAAAAATGGATTTTCTTCTGTCATACTCCTTTTCTAAAGTCGGTTTATATGTTTGAGTATGAAGAAGAAAACGTAGTACACTCAAACATACCTTGTAGCATTAATTGATGCCAAGAGATGTCATATTTTTAATTACAAAAATGGCGAATATTCTAAAACCTCATCTATGTATAGCCAGCACTAAAAATAACATCCCAAATCCCCGTGTAGTTTTGCTAACGTTCACTAAACATTGAAGCGGTTGTAGGTAGCAGGAAGGTAGTAGCAGGGAGGTAGTAGCAGGAAGGTAGTAGCAGGTCCCGCGAGTAAAACAAATCCAGAGATAAAGATCGCCCTCGATCGAGCCTGAAGCAGTACCTGCAGGTACCTGCTCTACCTAGCTGGTATACCGGGAGTAGGTAGGCTGGGAACAGAGGTGCTGGAGCGAAGATAGAAATAATATAAGATAATATGTTTTAAAACTGAATTGATGGTACTTATTTTGTACAAAAAAACAATAATGCTACTTTTACAAGAATTGTTTTTAGTTATTTTTATTTTAAGTTCATCATTATATATTGTTACTGAGGAAATGACACCACATTTATATTTTTGAAAAGAGTATTCATTGACTTTAGTTTTCATCATCAGACTTGGTAAGGTTGAATTACATTATACAAAAAAAACACTTATAATAAAACTACTACTACATTAAATTAAACTACTACTACTACAGATACTAGAAAGAAACCTAAAGAAGATCCCCAACAACGTAGGAGGATTCATATTTGTAGAGGACGGAAAAAATTACACTATATAATGTATCTTATAATAATTAATACGTACATATACTCCCGCATGAAAACACCCTGTATAAGTTTCGTATGATCACAGCTGTGGCGACGTGGTATATTGTATTTGTTGCTCGGAAGTTCAGAAAATAATCGCTTTATCGAATCCGCTTCATATTGTCTCTCAGGTCGGCGACTAAACGGCGGACTATTTGCAAAGGAACGGATTCTCTTTTAAAAACCCCCCGCAAACAATATTCAGCTTTAATTACAAGTACATAAAGTTGTAAATGATTCTACACAAGTCGATTTTCAGATCTGTAAATGTCGTGCTAAAGATTTATCGGTTTCTGTATTCGGAGCTGAAGTTGAAAATCCTGTAAAGTACTGAACGTAAAATGTGCATCGAAGAGTTTTATTTACCCCGTATTTAATAGTTGAGTGAGTTTACGCAGGAAATGATCTTTCTTTAGGATGTTTGCTGAATTAAATAACGGATGTGGAGTGGATGTAATGAGTCGTTGGCTAACAGTCGTGATGCCATTTACTTGCATGAGGCAGAACAGTATTGTTAGTTAGAACGCTGGCATTTTTTAGCAGAAAGTATGTTCAAATAAATGTAGATCTATGCAAGTAGATGTTAGTTAAACATGTGTATCTTAAAGTAATTAATTAATATTTGAAGACTGCTTGAAACTTGTTCCATTTCGCTACATAGGTATGTGTATAAAAACAAGTTTTTATATTATTTGAACAGCCCTGTAATCAGGACTTTTGAAAACTACAATGTACTACGCGAAAGTTTTACGTACCCCTTTTTATTAAGACAACCTGGCCTGCTAGAAGTCCTCCTGCATGTGGTCGTCGGCGAGTCTTGGACGCCTCCTGGCATCCAGGTAAAGTCCAATTATCGGAACACACACAATGGATAAAGAGGGACACTGATTAGGTTCTAGCACCCGTGATTTTTAGATTGTTTTTGCGTAACGTATCTTCTGCTCAAAGGTTGGAGCAGCACTGTCGATGTAATGTCATTCTTTTAGAGATTCGCGAGCGCGGAGTAAATACGCGAGTGAGATATGTTCGATTTTACATCGACTTGATGAATGTAGTTTTTAAGCAAAGCCAAGTCCCTACATTATTCTATGTTCAATACGTAAGGACAGTTGAAAGGCACTATAACACAACTATGAGTCAAGCTTCTCCTTATCTTATGTGAATGGCTAACTGCAGTATCTTTAGTTTTTCAACCTGCCCTTACATCCTCTCATAAGGTTTAACAAGTAGGTACTCAATAAATGAATCAAAAAGATCCTCAGTATGGTATCCATATATAAGCACTAGTAACAAGCCACACAATCAGCGCAACCATCGCCGCCCAGAGCGTGTATTTGTTAAATATATTCACTAACATTCGACGAATAAGCGCGCGCCGCGCGGGAACCCCCGGGTACCTACTGAACATTGTCATGGATGGATATAATAGCGACATGATTTCTCATCTCAGTTGGTTGATTCATTAAGTTAGTAACCAATGGAATAACTGCTAGTGTCGAATGAGTAAACTAGTAAAATTATCACAAAACCATCGCAACTAGTCAGCCCCGATGTTCGGCTTAGATTTTCACTTTTTACTTTCAAACAGTTTTCTAAGCTTGTATCTTAACTATAATGTTTGGCGATTATTTATTAAAATATTTAATTTACTTTTAATAAAATTGTGTTGTTGATTAATTTAAATCATTTGAAATTTTAAGGAAATCCCTTACCGTTATAAGAATGCATGTTACGAAAGTATGCTTAACCCCATGATGGTTTCGGCCGCGGCGGCCCGTGGTAGCCGGTCCCATGTACAGGCAGTATTGGTTCCCGCCTCAGTGGCTCGGAAGCGGTTTTTTACAATCAAATTGAATTTTCCGTTTTATACACACATTCACACACCATTCATAACGGAACAATGGGAGAGTGTTTGCTAAACCGGAATAAATGTGTGTTTCAGCGGGTTATAGCTTTGTGGCTATTTCTGCGTATTACTGTGGACACACATATTGGTTGCTGATGGGTGATATAAAGCGGTGCGCTTATATTTAATGATATCGAATAGGTATTATAGCGGGGCGTCGATGATAAAAAAAGAAAAGACACCGGGTCCCACTACAAACATTTATTTTTTGGAAGCGTCTCAATGAACAATACAGTACAGTCCGTGCGTTTCATAGGCACAAAGATTTAGGTACAAAATATAATATTACTGCGAGCCGCGGAGAGCGCAGGCGGGGCGGCGGCGCGCTAACTAGTTCTCGTGCGACTGTTTTTCCTAGATTCTCGCGGAGCGTCGCATGCGCTCTCTAGCGGGGGGACGGGGCGCGGGGCTAACGTTTGGGATGCGCGCTACAGTATATAATTAAATCTATATATATAAAACTCAAAGGTGACTGACTGATTGACTGACTGACATAGTGATCCATCAAAGCACAGCCCAAACCACTAGACGGATTAGGCTGAAATTTGGAATGAAGGTAGATGTTATAACGTAGGCATCCGCTAAGAAAGGATTTTTGGAAATGCCACTTTTAAAGGGGTGAAATAGGGGATGCAAGTTTTACTTCTTAATGCGAGCGAAGCCGCGAGCACCCACTAGTTAAATATATTAGGCTGAACGTCTGTTTCATAATAATATGGTATTATATTATGCTAATTATCATATATTGCTATCTGTCCAATTGCAATATAAATTAGTTACAAATAAAATATGGGAACACATTGAATTGATGTCAACACATTCCTTTAATTCTGTATCTAAATATTAAGGCCATGTGCCAGTGAGTGTAAGTTTCAGCTGTACTTAAATACGAGTACTTGGTTTAATGAATATGACTCACATAAAGTTGCAAAGTGATGATACTCTATGAATACGTGGCGCAAGCCAGGCAGCGCTGCCCGCCGTGCGTAGAGACTGCAGCTAGCAGCTTGTAGCTTGCAGCTCGCAGCCTGGAGCTTGCAGCTAGCAGCTAGCAGCTAGCAGCTTGTAGCTTGCAGCTAGCAGCTAGCAGCTTGTAGCTTGCAGCTAGCAGCTTGTAGCTCGCAGCTTGCAGCTTGCAGCTTGCAGCTTGAAGCTAGCAGCTAGTAGCTTGCAGCTTGCAGCTTGCAGCTTGCAGCTTGCAGCTTGCAGCTTGCAGCTTGCAGCTTGCAGCTTGCAGCTTGCAGCTTGCAGCTTGCAGCTTGCAGCTAGCAGCTTGTAGCTTGCAGCTAGCAGCTAGTAGCTTGCAGCTTGCAGCTAGCAGCTTGTAGCTCGCAGCTTGCAGCTTGCAGCTTGCAGCTTGCAGCTTGCAGCTTGCAGCTTGCAGCTTGCAGCTTGCAGCTTGCAGCTTGCAGCTTGCAGCTTGCAGCTTGCAGCTTGCAGCTTGCAGCTTGCAGCTTGCAGCTTGCAGCTTGCAGCTTGCAGCTTGCAGCTAGCAGCTTGTAGCTTGCAGCTAGCAGCTAGTAGCTTGCAGCTTGCAGCTTGCAGCTCGCAGCTTGCAGCTCGCAGCTTGCAGCTCGCAGCTTGCAGCTCGCAGCTTGCAGCTCGCAGCTTGCAGCTCGCAGCTTGCAGCTAGCAGCTTGTAGCTCGCAGCTTGCAGCTTGCAGCTTGCAGCTTGCAGCTTGCAGCTTGCAGCTTGCAGCTTGCAGCTTGCAGCTTGCAGCTAGCAGCTTGTAGCTTGCAGCTAGCAGCTAGTAGCTTGCAGCTTGCAGCTTGCAGCTTGCAGCTTGCAGCTAGCAGCTTGCAGCTAGCAGCTAGCAGCTTGCAGCTTGCAGCTTGCAGCTTGCAGCTTGCAGCTTGCAGCTTGCAGCTTGCAGCTTGCAGCTAGCAGCTTGTAGCTTGCAGCTAGCAGCTAGTAGCTTGCAGCTTGCTCGCATGAGCGTGAATATTTTACGAAGGGATGTAGAGCGCTCAGCGAGCACAGCAGGTAGTACCAACTCGGGCAGAGCTGGCGGTAACATAACGAAGAAATGGTGAGGGAAATGAACACGTGAATGGAGAAACTGTGTTTTATTTCTTTCAATTACTATAAACGGGAGCCAACATTGATAATGAAACAATAATACTCACAGTAATCATGATCATCCTCATTTTTCTGTATTTATTACGAAAGTAGATAATCGAGGTGCAAATAAAATCATGTTTTAATTTCATTATTTCAAAAGTACCTTGCTTTCTGATTAGTCAATTCACACCAAACAGCATTATTTAGTAATCTGTGGCTTTTCAGACATCTCAAAAATTATCTAAATAGCCCTCACAATACCGCCTGGTGCGACCCTAGAAGCAGCCACGCAGAGTGGAGGTTTATGACACACCCTATTTAAAGGAGGTATTATTCATGTGCAGACCTCTTTTGAAGCCTAAGTCCCACACCAGAGGCCCCGGGGGACTGTATTTATGTTCCATACAAATGTTGTTCAAAAGCCGCTTCAAAAGATCCATTAATTATGTCCGGTAAATGTAGTATGTACCTGCCTCGTTATGTAAGAGCGGCGACCATTTTTACACATTAGTTTTTTCATGTGTTTTTGCAGGTGATTTATGTAAAGCATTTAGGTGGTTCAGGTATTATGTCTAAGTAATGTTTGGTTTTTGGAAGCACAAACAAGATGTAAAATAGGTATAAGTAAAAAACTATCGTTGAAAAATATGATTAAAAATATAATATTATATGTATATATTAAAAAACATATTAGCTTTTTTATACTCAGCCACTTTACTATTTAAGGCAACTTCAAATAAAAAAGTCACTACAACTCTGTCCTCACATAGCTCTAAACAAAAGGAGGATTGTAAAGAGAGTAGCATACTCTGGTGTCTAAAGTTTATCAGTGCATATTACTGCATCATACTCATCGCGCAGATATGAAAGTTTTAGCACATCGCGCATTTAATATACCTCTATAACTTGTGGAAAGATTTATTATATAGGTATAATACATTTAGAGATATCATTCGTCATAAAGCAGAGATTTAAGAGGAAATGCTCACTTTTAGTGATTTTTCCTCCATCCAATACTTTTATGATAACTTTAACAACAGTATACGAATGCGGCGGAATCAAAACTGCTTTTATTTTTCACTGCCGTTTTATTTCTAGAAGAAGACATTTCTTTTCTAGAAAAATATTTTATTTCTAATTTTGCTTAATGGATTCGTTTAGTAGTTAATTCCTTAGTTTATGTATGAAGGTACAATCATTGCCAACGTTTATTATTGCTGGCCTTACAATCTTCCATATATAAAATACTAGCTTGTGCTCGCGACTTCGTCCGCGTGGAATAGTGAGTGGTGAAGCAAGTCATTTAAGTAAGTACAAGTAAGTACTCCCGATGAACTCTTCCACCTGGAATCAAGTTTACACTTTACTGCTTTACTTTTACTACTTCTCTGCAACTTTAGCCGAAATAAATAGCACATCGCCAGAGCAGGACTTTGTAAAACAGATTTGTGTACCTGATAAAGAAAACCTTCAATATGTTTGAATTATTGTGTTGCAAGTAAAACTAGAATACGAAAAAAAACATTCTCAATTATTATTATTAATTCATCACGTAGATGTCTGTATATTATGTTTGCTTTGCTTATTTACGGCTTAACGCCATAAAATTGTAAAATCATTTGTGATTTGTATCCGATATGCCTCTCACTTGTGTCGGCGCTGTAAGCCCAGCGTCGGCTGCAGTGCTAAAACAATGTTACTGAAACGTAGAATTGAAACATAAAAGTTTTCAGTTCCAGCTGCACTGCGCGCGCACTAACTGTTGATCAGATTGATATACTGCAGCAAACAATGTGATCGTACAAACAAACATACAATGTTACAAAATTTCACGTATTACCAGTTGAATTTAGCTAGTAAAAAAGTGTGAAGCTAGTGAAGCGTTATGTAGTAAGGCAGTATAGCAGAAGGTTTTTTAGTTACGCAATCACCATGTTTATACAATATCTACTCAAAAAAGCCAAATACATAGTCACATTTCATTTCCTTACATAAAACCCCGCACCCCGCACCCCGCACCCCATGGAGCAGATACTTCACGGCGGGACATTACAAGTGCTCCCAATATCTGCACAAAGGCAGAGATGAAACGACCAGGTAAAGCCGTTAACCTCCGACCATCGCTTGTACAGCAGCGAGCCTAACGATGGCCTTACTTGCGCGCGGGATGGAGCGGCGGCGACGACCATCGCTTATACAGCAGCGAGCCTAACGATGGCCTTACTTGCGCGCGGGATGGAGCGGCGGCGACGACCATCGCTTATACAGCAGCGAGCCTAACGATGGCCTTACTTGCGCGCGGGATGGAGTGGCGGCGACGACCATCGCTTGTGCAGCAGCGAGCCTAACGATGGCCTTACTTGCGCGCGGGATGGAGCGGCGGCGACGGAGACATGCCAGAGTATATGCATGAACAATAATAGTATTCACTTATGAATGATTGTCTTTTTAAAGTGGCTTGACGACCGCTGTACTGTGAAATACATCAGAGGAGATACAATTTACAAAACCTTGTGATAAAGTGCAGTCATGCAATTTTTTTTTTAATAAAACTAGTATAAAGCTTAATTAGCCAACATAATGATAGAAAACAAAGTAAGGATTAGTTTGCTGACGACGCATGAAAACTGCTTAAAAATGTATAATTTGTATTAACTAGGCAATACTGTAATGTACGACATTAGCTGACCATTAGTTGACTCCGCTGAGTCCGGTCTCCTACTCGCGAGCTGCACGTCGCGCTGCCCGTGTCCTCGCGCCCCTTACTTCAGCGGATTATGGACGCCACTCAGGAATGTCTTACTCACACTCGTTAATTTTGTGCTCAAATTATATTTCTACGTAAAAAATACGGTTTCGCTCTTTAGCACCCACATCTCATAAAATACACTTAAGATTTTTTACACTACGACCGCAGAGCCATTAAATATTACATATAAATTTGAAAAGACATATATAGGTATATGTGAGTAACGTAAAATGTGAATCTTATAAAGATTGCAGCAGTGCTTAGCATTAGTTCAGTTAGCATCAGCGGCCGGAGCTCAGCTGGCGGAGGCCATCGCATGCGACTCTCGACGCGGTCAGTACGCGGACGGGTATCGTCACCAACCCCAACGGAAGACCAGCGCCGGTTGCTATGCAGCCAGCATTATGCTGAGTTGGAGTGATATTGTGGCAAATATGTATTTTATCTAAGTAGTTTTGTATATATTTCTTGCTTGTACTTATTTGTTTATTATTTGCTACAGTAAATGATTTTCTCTTCTCTTCTCTTCTCTTCTATTCTATTTTTGTCGCTTCCATGTATTGGATAACACGTTAAATTGTAGGTTTCTACTGTTTTTCTACTACATCAGTTGTTAATCCAAGTCGGAAGCCCCTGTAGCGGTTTGAAAACTCTGATACGAGTACTAGACAAACACGAACTTAATTAGTTTAGTTCAGTATGTGGTCAAACGATAACTTATTAAAAAATATCATGCTACAAAGCCAGCTATATAGTCTTTACCTATGAAATTGCCGATTTGTATGACGAAATTGAGAAAAATTATATTTTTATACAAACATTTTTAATGTTTGTATGGAAATGTCTGAACAGATTAAGATGCAATTGATAACTATAGTTAGATGGAAAAAAAGCTATGCACTGCGTATATCAACTTCTCAAAAACAGAGTATATGATAAAAATATACCTAGTTAAATTAGTGAAACCGACGACACATTGAAAGAGGTGTTTTCAATGACTTCCCTAAAGTAATATGCACTAGTAATACATTTTTTTTATCTAAAAGGTACATAATTCAACTATTGATACAATAAAATTGTATTTGGAAAAATATAGCTGTACGTAAAAGTTACAAACAGATTAAAATGTAAGAAAAAAAAAACCGGCCAAGTGCGAGTCGGACTCGCGCACCGAGGGTTCCGTACAAACCTGCAAGGTTAAATATTTTGTGATGTAACTAAAAATTTATAGTTTTCGTAATTTTTCCTTTATCTATGCTATAAGACGTTGCTTCGTACCAAATTTCAAGATTCTGAGTTCACGGGAAGCACCCTGTAGGTTTTGATTCCCTTGCAAGTGTCGAAAATTTGCGGCATAAATGGCTGTATCTTTTGATTGCGTTGGCTTAGAAGTTTGTTTTTTTTACAGCTTCAAGGGACAGTAGACCTGAGTAATTGATATAAATTTCAGCTTCATACCTCTACGCGTTCCTGAGAAAAAGGGTCTTGACAGACGGACGGACGGACGGACGGACAGACGGACAACAAAGTGATCCTATAAGGGTTCCGTTTTTTCCTTTTGAGGTACGGAACCCTAAAAACGGCAATTTCATAGGTACAAACCTATTATATTGTAACATCATGTGAATTGCAATAATCGGACATGATTAGTTTAATTAAAATCCATGTAGCAGAATGTATTAGACACTCCCCTCGGTCAATGTGTGAATGAATGTTGTTTGCGCCATCTCATTACATCGCGCTCAGCGCGCGGCGCGCCGCGTGGTTTAATAACTGCTAACGGTGTCGCCCGCACCTATATATGCGTATACATATAAGCACACAAAAATCAGGGTTCTGCTTCTATACATGGTTACTAAAGGTCGCTGTAATATTACACTCATAGTATGCGTATGTATATGTGTGCAACATGTCAGTACGTTATTATTTATGTGCAAACACCTACACACTCTTAATTTACTCATAGATTTACCCCAGATCGAGTCACAGAAGATAAGATGTTCGGTTGCAGTTTTTAAAGCAAAATTTTATATATTAGCCAATCTTTGCTCTCGGCATTTTTCTACCGAATCAGACAGATATGAAGCCGGCCCCCTGGGAAGGAGGCTAAAAGGAATCGGTCACCCGGTTTCGGTCAGTAAGTAGTACTCCTGTAGGTGTCAGTGAGACGATGGCCGGCGTAGATAGTGGCGCCAAGCACGGACCCTCCTTAAACCCTGCTATGTGATGGGAGCACTTCATAATGTTTATTTAGGTGCGTGGATTTTGTTCTCTGTTGGCCATAACTACATGAACCATGTACTTAAAGATATTATGCCTATGCTTTTATATTTTTCAACGTTGACAAGTTATCTCAAACCTATAATGGTTTAACCGTTACAGCGAGACACAACTAATAATAATAATAATAATAATTTATTTAAGTCAAACACTTATGAACTATAACAATATGTTCACTGCACTCCACACTAGGATAACCTGTGTTGTGGAGGGCAGGCTATGTTATTTATAAATAAATGTACAGTTTACAAAAATACATAGGAAATTCAGGAGGAAAATGTGTATATAAAATATATCGAAGTGTATGTTTATAATGTGATATGGTATAGATAATATATAATTATAAATAAAGAAAAATTTGTACGGAAAAATAAGTATATTATTTTATATAGGTATAGACATTTATTTCGAAAAAGGCACGTGAGCTGAACATTTTCTTTTTCTTTTTTGTTAAGTATTTTCAAAATCAAACTTTTACATGAAAAAATTATAAAATAAAATAAAATAAACAAGGAACAAAGTAGTATTGGTAATGTAAAATAGGGTTTGCAACAGTCGGATTACGCGAAACTGGGAACTATCGTAATGGGGATCCGATTGGAGTTTTTAGGCATTGCGTGTTGGATTAGAGTTGTGGTGAATAAAGAAAAATTGTTTGTGTGGCCTGGGCCACAGCCAGTCGGTGGGCCTCACTTCTGTGCCTGTTTCACCATAGTTGGTATTAAAACAACGGCATGGGGATTACAGTGAGGGGCACTGACTAGCTGGGAGCCAGGCCACTCATTGTTATGTATTATTAAATTTTTCAAAAGTGTCTTCCGTTTCGTCATAATCCTGAGATTGTAGCCATGTTGTTATTACTTTCTTACAGACATATCTTGATAGCTGTAGTATGTTAAATTTGCGATCCGCAATCTGGTAGAGAGACGGACCTTTATATGAAAAAGCACGACCAGCAAAATGTGTTCTAGTTCTGGGAGCACGCCAAATATTCTTACGGAATGATCTAACTACTTCTGATGTGGCAGTTTTATGATAGCGAAGAATGGTCGATGTTATGTAGAGCTGACGGACTGTTAGGTGGTTTGTACTTGTATAGAGCTCAGTAGTTGGAAATCTGTATGGTTTATTGTAGGACACCTTTAGGACTGCTCTTTGCGCTCTTTCTAGATTCAGGATTCTTGTTTTAGCTGCTGAGCCCCAACACACAATACAGTAGCCCAGTATTGACTGACATAGGGTCAAGTAGACTAGTCTTACTGTTTGTTTGTCGGCGACAGCTCTCAGTTTTTTGAAAGTATGTAGCTGCCGCTGTAAACTGCCGCTATAGTTTTAAGCCATGATTTCAACATCAATATGAGAGGTTAGCTCCTACTTCGAAATGGTCGGTTATATCTAAATATTCATGATTTTCAACTTCTTTTCTTTATCCTTTTATCCTAAGTGACATTTTGTCGCTATTTAAAATCATCAGTCATCCTCAAATATACCCAAATGAATCCTGTATCTTGCAACTATTCCCTCATGCCGCGCTCATTCCGCCCGCGGATTATCGTCAGTACCTAAGTGTGTCTGTCAGCAGGCGTAGTCAAGCGCAAGCCTATATCAAGTAAAAATAAGGCGTGACGTCACATGTCAATGTCATGTAGCAGCAGCCTCCAAGAGGAAATGCCTCGAAGGTATGAGATAATGGAAGAAACTCTGATGATGAAGTCATTCCTCATGTTGCCAGCTTAGTGTTTGTTTTACTTTCGTTGGGTTTTATGTGATTTTATTGCTCATCTCATTTGAAATAAGATCATAAATTGACTGACGTGATTTACACAAGTAATCATTTATTGAAGTTCACTAGTTGCCTTGGTCTTACAGTATCGGTATAAAATGTATTCTATATCATTTAGAGACTCTGTATTGTTCTACTGCCCCTACATCAACACCACTCGTGAAATAATACATATGGTATGCTATGATATATTTAACCTTACAAATGCTATAAACTGCATCGCATTATTTGACGCCGGCCGCAGATGGCTCCCAACTCATTTGAGGAGATAATTTTAATTTTATGCGCCATTTTGTTTAGTAGGTTAATTTCAGTGAGCGCCCCCCGCTGGGCCCCGCTATTGAAATGGTTATGGTTTTTTCACCATAATGTCTTGAGTCCATGGTGACGAGGAAATTTTATGTACTTTCTATGGGGAATGATACTAAGATTTTTTTTAATGTACCTTTTATAGAATAAGGACTCATTCGAATAAACAGAAGAATGCTATAAAGCGGGCAAACGTAACAATAGAGAGAACAACGTTTATTGTAGCTAAAATCTACAAACAAATGAGTCCTAAATTTTTTTATCAAGATGTGAAATTTTTGCTGGTAACAATTAAATATTAATAATAAAAGGTATATAATATACAAGATAACTCCCCTAACGAATTAATTCTGCGGGGAAGGTACGACCCTCACTCATGAGGAAATACGACTCACAGAGAGTGAGAGAGGTATATAGATAAAAAGTTGTACAGAATATTACAAAGCTATAATATTAAATGACATTGGTAAGATTGATATGATTATTGAAACACTAGTTATGTTAATTCCAATATCAAACTAACTTGTATACAGAAACCATATCATGCTGAGTTGAAATTACCCATATGTATTTTTATATTTAGTGGCTACGTAAATGTGTGTATGACCCTCGTGTATCGGGGCTACATCTATTGTTGACCCCCGCGTGGGTCCCCTCACACCGTGTGTCGGGGTCGATGTGATCACGTGCGGGACACACAGGCCAGGGGTGACTGATATACCTGTACATCCATCCACCAGCTCAACTAACCATACGTCAATTTCATATTAGTGGCCTGACTTATTTATAAAAAATCTGCTCGGATCGTGGACGTATTTTTATACGTCCACGATCCGATCCGACACGACACGACACGATCCGTTGAAAACATATTCTAGCATGTGCATGAGGCACATGCTAGAATATGTTTTCAATACAGCTTCATATTGCGTTAGTTTATATGTTATTAGTTTTTTTTGTAAAAATCTTGTAATTTAAAGTTCTTGTACTTAATAGGAGAATCTGAGTATTAAGTACATCTTTACTTTAAAAAAAACTCAATATATATTAGGTAAGATTACCATATTCCTAGTTTCTGCAGTCGGTTCCCGATTAACCCGATTTTATAGAAAACAGTCTTTACTTCGTGTGGGTGTTGTCAGCTGGCTGCCAATCACTCCAGGTGCCATAACATGCCAATGAAGAATCCAATTAAAATTTTCCCAAACGCCCCAACTTTGAAAAACCATAACTATCAAACCCGAAAGTTTTAATGAAACGGCACTCACCCGTGACAAATTAAAAATTTAAAACTCCACTCGAAACTTCACTTCACTGAATATACAAGCGATATTTTTTCAGGTGAAACTTTGTGCACAGAACTAGTTAGTTTAAACACTGAGATTCACAGAACTGCGCGTAGTACTGGGAAAGTTTCGTGTAATTATATTCGTAGTAAGCTCACTGTATCGCGCGGCACGTCCGACCTCGGCCGTGGCTCAGTAGCTACTGAACTAGTCGGGGTGAACTACCCCTGGTCTCAGAGGCCGAGAGTACCTGCACGAGGGGCACTGCATCTACTCAGTGCAAGGAGGAACATCTGTAGCTTGCTACCGAACGAAGTGACAATGTACATCGTAGAGGGGCTACGGCGTAGCACACTACTACGAACGTTCTCGTAGAGCTTAGTTTTATTGCGTTTTATGTTACTCGTGTCACCCCATGCAGGCTCGCTAGAATAACGATTCATAGACGTATTAAGCGTCAAAATTATAAGGCAAGTTTGTGGTTGCTTATTTTGTTTTGTTATAAAAAATGTTACGGAAGCGAGCCTTAATAAAAAGTCTCTAAATCATTACCTATTTCATGTAATGTTTCTTTGTAAGAATTGAAATCTATACTAATCTATACTAATATTATAAAGCTGAAGAGTTTGTTTGTTTGTTTGAACGCGCTAATCTCAAGAACTACTAGTGCGAATTGAAAAAATATTTTTGTGTTGGATAGACCAGTTATCAAGGAAGGCTTAAGGCTATATAACATCACGCTGCAACTAATAGGAGCGAAGAAACAATAGAAAATGTGGGAAAAAACGGGGGAAAATATTCATCTTTGAGGGCTTCCGTTGCGTGCGCTGCGAAAACGGTTCAAGATATCAAAAAAACGTGAATGAAAGATTTTTTTTTCTTGAAATAATCTAACAAAATGTCCGCAACAGTATATGTCTATGTTTTAAGGTTAACTCACTAGAACCGTTTTTATGGTAATAACTATTCCACGCGGACGAAGTCGCGCGCATCAGCTAGTATATAATATTATAAAGCTGAAGAATTTGTTTGTTTGAACGCGCTAATCTCAGGAACTACTGGTGCGAATTGAAAATTATTTTTGTGTTGGATAGACCAGTTATCGAGGAAGGCTTTAGGCTATATAACATCACGCTGCAACTAATAGGAGCGAAGAAACAATGGAAAATGTGGAAAAAACGGGGCAAATTATTCATCTTTGAGGGCTTCCGTTGCGTGCGCGCAACTAATGCCCAAAATAACTATTCCACGCGGACCAAGTCGCAAGCACAGCTAGTTAGTGATAAAATGTGTCACATTTTGTGGCTGTAATCCATCAAATCATCTTTCATGGGCTTACAACAAATATCAAGCAAGAGTGGCCATAAGCATACTTTAAGTAAGACCTGCAAGATAAAACAGGTATCAGAATGTCGTCCAGTGCGGTGGTGAGATATAACTGCATTCTCTTCACTCCGCCGCCTGCAAATAATTTGTCCATCAAATGGAGCGCGCTCTGTGAAGCACAGGGGGAGCTATTACACAGGTTTTCGGACGGAACTAACGATTTATACGAACAATAATAAAATCATAAACTTTTTAACAATTTATCTGTGAGAAATTGCTACAAGAAAGTAGAATACTTCTGTAAAATATCCCGTGAAAAGTGGTAGATACCACTTTTCTATGATAATTATAAAAACCAGCAAAATATAGCGGATGTTACTCTTGCAGTTTACATACATATTAATTTTATAATTTGTGTTTAACTCTCTCCTAAATTGAAAACTGGATTTTTAAAATAATATTATTTATATAAATACATCCAATACACTACATACAATATTTATTTATTGGGTGGCAGGAGATGGCGCCGAACCGAGAGGAGTCACGTCTCTTTGTGTCGGAGGCCAGGATCCACTTTGGGTTGCAGCGCCACATTAGTAAGTAAGTAAGCAAATACATTCAAATATTACTATCACATGTTCAATGCACTATATTTCCAGAAACAAACAAAACAAGAAACATGATTTCCCAGAAGATGGTTGTGATGGAACAAATCTCACAAATGCCGCCGTGAAAAATGATTCCTCGAGATTACAACGCTTACTAGACACTAAATAATCGAAAGCTATTTATAGAATCTATACATAAAATAAAGTTGCAAGGGATCTACATCGGAACTTAATTAAAAATAAATGAAATATAAATATACATTCATGAAAACTAGGAAATGCCTAGGGTAGGTATATAATCCTAAATTATAACTTCAATAAAACCACCAATCATTAATTCATAAGTTCACCACTGCGGGTAGTGGGGAGTTATTTTAGAACATCAAAATCAAAGACGTATACTTTAACTTTTTTTCATAACCAAATTTCAACTGATCTGTTGGAGAAGTTCAAGGAAGAAAATACAAATGGAGAAGCAAATTTGCCGAAACTGAGTTCGATCAAAAGTAATTTGTTTTGATGTACTAAACCAGGTTTAAGAAATATACCACAAATATACAGTTAATATTATAATAATACATTACTGCCCGCAAGATCGGGTAAAATAAACGGGGTTGAATCTGTGGTTTCCAGCTAGCGCATTATAATAATGTAAATTATCCCCTAAAGAGTTCACAAACTGTTTGCGTCAAATTCGTAAAGTTGTTCCTACTTAGCACATAATATAATGGCATCGCTGAGAAACTTAGATAATATAATTCTGGGTAGCTTAAAGCTCTAAAATAAGCATGATATACTCGTACTTAGAAAGTAAGTCAGCTTTATTATCAGCTAGATGGCGCTGTGTGCAATGTCCCGAAATATTTATTTATTTTTTATTATTAGCTACATAGTTGACTTGAACATAACATACAAGTTCACTTAACTCGTGGTATACCTACCTTCTGAAGATTAGTTTCAAACCTAACTATTACTGTCTTACTTACACTGCAGCTTACTTTCTCTATGAATTGTTATACATAATAATACAAACAATAACATAATACTTACCAACTTATCATTACAAGGGCTTAGATTTATATTTAAATGTTATTGTTATCTATTCTATTCATATCTGTTATGAATTGACAAAAACAAATATTCATCAGAGTAATCAGAATTGCATTAATTATGTTTAACCAATAGTATTAAAAGCTTGTACAAGTTGTGCAACCTCCACACACACACACACACACACACAGTACTAGAGTCTCGCCAAGTTGCAACACATCTCCCAACCAAACATACAACGTTTGCTTTCTAAAATGGATGAAACATGTTGTGCAGTTCATAGGGAAAGCGAAACCATAGAATGTATAAGAAACGAGAGCCTGCCCGCGGCTGCACTCGCTTTGTTTTGCGATAATAAGCCAGACCAAAAATCGCATAACCTATATCTGTCGCTCCATTGCAACGTAAAGACGATCAAACAGACCGACAAACATCTTGCGGCATCCGAAGTGTTCCCCTTGTTAATTTGAATAATATATATGTATGAAGTGTGAATGTAACAGACAAATGTTATCTAATCGGTTCTCTTTGTAATATTTTATTCGAAATTTATTTTTAAACTCTCTTTTAGTCGTATTGTATGACTGAGGGTAGTAACTTTACTCCCTCTCAGGATGAATTCGTTATAGGGGAGTTCTCTTGGGCAGATACATCGTGGCAGGCGCCCAGGTGTCTTCCTATTATATAATATTATAGTTACCTTCACCGAGGTGACTATAATATTAGTATGACAAAGAGCTCCGAATGTTCACCTCCTGGCCAGGTCCCGCTGTATCTGCGTGAATGTCTTCCCCTTGGTCTCGGGCACCAGCAGAGCGACGAGGCAGCAGGACAGCAGGCAGCAGGCGCTGAAGCCCCAGTAGGTGGCGGCGGGCCCGGCGGCCGCCGCGAGTGCCGCGAAGTAGCGGATGGTGAGGAAGGTGAAGAGCGTGGCGGTGAAGGCACCCGCCGCCACGCCCCGCGCGCGCGCCGCCGGCGGGAACAGCTCCGCCATCAGGATCCATACCAGCGCACCGATACCTGCACGCAAATCATAAATAACCTAACCAAGTGATTTCTGCTGCTAATAATGTAGTAACCACTGACCGACATGTTTGAGAACCACACAATACGAGAACTCGGAAGAATTTAGACGCCCATCAAGATGTAGTTGCCAAAATTGTGTGTAAAAAATCTTGTGCTCCGTCAATTTAATTCTATAAGGAGTGACGTCACGGACGACAATATCGTAGTACGCATATTTTTGTGCTCCGTCAATTTAATTCTATAACTTTGTTTACATATACCGGGATCAGTTAGTGCACGTTAACTAGAACGTTATTGACATTGCGTGGCATTGTTTTGTCGATAAATAGTGCTATTTTAGTGCATATAAAACTTTAAATTCGTGACCAAAATACGTAGTGTTTATCAGTAAATTTTTTTCACTACCAAAGCAAGAAGAGGGTAGATATCATTCGCATTTCTACATAAACAATTCTCGTACCACTGAACTTAGTGCGCCATTAATTACAATCGATAAAAGTGCAGAGCCTGCCGTCGCCGCTTCACCAGCAGTGTAGATAACGCAAAATGTACAAAATGTGCCTCTGTTTATCACCGAGCCTTTTTTTTTTTTTTTTTTTGACCCAGGAAAACCTTTTTAAAGTACCACTCGACCCCGGTGAGGGCGAGTGGTTATGTGGGAGTCTCCGCCAGAAGGCCGGCATACCCACTAAAATCCTGGGGTGTTCCACCTCTGCATCGCGATCAGGGCCCCGAGAGTGCGATGCATGCGTCCGCAGCCCTGGCGATGCTGGCCCGGAATCAGGCCCCGTCTCGGGGAGCTTTTGCTCGACCCTCTAATGGACGACGTGTCGAAACACGGGACACGTCGTGCATCCTGTGGGGACACAGTCCTAAGGGCAACAGGTTCCCCGACCTGCCGCCCGGAGTCCCCTTTACGGAGGTCGGCGGTCGTGCGCCAAGCGCCGCCCTCCAACGCGCCTCCTGCGCAGGGAGTTTGGCTCCGCAAACCTCTCCCGCGCGCGCTCCGCCTCCTCCTTCAGTGCGAGAACTTCTTCGCAGAAGTCTCGCACCGCGTCCCAACCAACGTCGCTCTCGACCATCGCTTTCGCAACGGCCGGGAGCGACAGCCTCCGGTCTATGGCAGCCACAAGCCGCGCCCTCTGTTCCTCCCACGCCGAGCACTCCGCGAGGGTGTGCTCCGCCGTGTCCTCCGGGTCCCCGCAATGGTGACAGGCTGGTGTCTCCTCCCTCTGCACAACCCGAACAGGAATCGGCCAAAACAGCCATGGCCTGTCAGGAGCTGCGTGACACGGAAGGAGAGAGACCCGTGCTGCCTCGTCAACCACTGCACGAGGACAGGGCGGATTGCCTCCACCGTCCGCACACCCGCGGTAGGCTCTTCAAGCCGCCGCTGCCACCTTTCGATGGCATCGTCCCGGGCTTTTATCACCGAGCCTGTATCAACATATCCAAGGATGCTAACATTTCAACGTCATGGCAGTGCCCCGAGTACAAGGTGCACACTCCGCGAAAGGACAACACAGAGGAACCAGTGCAAGGGGACGAGGCGGGTTTTATCCATTCACCTGGAGCCCCCGATGTGTCGGCGGAGATAAGAGAAGTGTTGCGGGAGGTCCGTCTGCACCGAGCAGAAACACAAACATTACGTGCTGAATTCGCTGCGTTTGGTAGCCGCTTGGACGCAGTAGAATCCAGGTTGTCGATTTTGGAGGCTAAGCCGACTTCAGAGCAGTGCGATAATACAATCATAGATCAGCTGCGCGCCACAGTTGATAATCTAAAATTGGAGCTGAATGTTCGCGATTAGGTGTCATATGCAAATGACCTCGAGATATCGGGTGTACCGGAGGAGCAGGGTGAGAACGTGGGTCGGCTCGTCAAATTGATTGCTTCTAAGTTGGGTGTGTCGTTAGCGGAACATGAAATTATTTCTGTGGAAAGAGCTGGTTTTAAACGCGCGCCATCTATCACCGCCGCCGCGAACGAGAAGGAAGCATCAGCGGCGGGAATGCGCCCGCGCCCGCGACCTTTGATACTGAGAGTATCCCGCCAGCAGGTTCGCGACTCGCTTCTTCAAGCTGCGCACGTTCGCCGCGGCCTGACTACGGATGGCATGGGTCTCGCCTCGCCGCCTGTTAAGTTCCACGTACACGAGCGCTTGTCGAGATACAACAAAAATATTTTTTTCAAAGCGCGCGAAGCGGCTCCGTCTCAAGGATACAAATACGTCTGGACCCGACGAGGACTTATTTTCGTTCGCCGGCACACTGGGACTCCTGCTCTGCGCGTGCGATCTGAGCTAGATCTTATAGAGATATTTGGTGCGGAGGCTCGTCGCAGCATCACTACATAAAATGTTATTTACATCGTTCCGTGAGCGCACATATGTAATTAGTTTTAGCCTATTTGGTGCACATATATGCGTGTATTAGTGTATTACCTATACCTACTATACTATATATTATTTAGAGTGTGTACATCGGTATTTTTGTTACCTAATCTGCACTTAGTATTTAGTGTTTCTTTGGAGGCCATTTTACAATTTGATAATGAATATTTAGTTAAGTTAAATATGTTAGTTTTTACCAATGATGTTTTTGCTGAATAATATTAGGTACAATACGCTTGTACTCTGGCGAGAGTGTTGTCATGTTGGCTACGTGTCCTGCACATAGCTATAGCTGTATTATGTATTCTGTGGAACTAGATCTAGTTGTTAATTATTATTACTTGGATAATCAGTTTGTAGATTTTTTAGTTAGATATAATAATGTATTCGTTTTTTTCTTCGTGTTTTAATCTATTGTTTTGATACGTTTATTTGTTAATGCACTTAATATAATATGCAGTTAGCACCTACTATAATCCATTGCCTGTTTGTGATATTTTTCTGTATTCTTTATATTGTATGTGTATTATTTTTACTTCGCTGTATTATGTTTATGTTATTACGTGTATTATGATATATAAACCCTAATTATATAATATAATACATTAATATAAACCCTAATTCGCGCAGGCCCCAAAATATATTCTCTCTCAGTGTTTATAAAAATAATACATCTCTATACAACCCATTAGTTAGAATGTGTCGCCAATACAATAGTATCCTAGCGAACCACCATCAGTCACTGGATGTATTTAATTCTGTGTTATCCACATTCAAGCGTAATGTTCTAGCTATTTTAATGCAAAGCTATGCATGATCACTAATTGTAAGATAAAATTTAGTCTGTAATTATGTTGTCCTTGTTTATCGTTGTTGTTTGTTAGACAGAGAATACAGTACCAGTTAGGTACTGTATTCTCTGTTTAACACAGGTTTTTGAAAATAATAATCAAATTCATATTGTTCAAGCTGTGTACACTCACCTGAGGAATTTGTTCTGGTTCAAAACCAGTTTTGAATGTGTATTTGGCTTATATATGAACTCATTCTGTTATGTGTACCGTTATAAATAAATAAATAAATATATCTACGTGCGTGACGTCACCCGCCGGTCCCAACGGAAGATCAGCGCTGGATGCTTGCATCCTGCGCATGCTGAGTTGGGGCCGGATTGTGACATGAAACTCCTTATTTTGTACTCTTGTTTTTTATTGTGTGTCTATTTACTGTTTCATGTGACAATAAATTTATTTTATTCTTATTCTATTATTCTTATAAAATAAAATGAATGGATTTTGACAGGAGTCCTGAACCCTAGTAGTGGAGGAACTGACTAATGCGCGGCCCCTGACACGGCTCGATCAGATTAAAGACCCTACTGATAATAATAAGTATGCCAATTACTGACAATAATATGCTATTGCATTGTACTATATACATACACAATATGAATGAAGTTAAATATGTATGAATGATTGCTATCATGTAACTATGATCGTGCGCGATCCTGTGCAACTATAAAATATCGGTAAATAAGTGATTATTCATAGAACGGTAACGTTTCTTGCATCAAAGTTTCCAGTTGGTTGGTTCTGGACTCACGTACTGCGTCGTGTATGTGTGCTAAATATAAGCACATTATTTAATCACTTGCAAACTTATTAAACATTTTAAATCCAAATGTCTGAATTCTGTATATTAATTACTGTAATTTTTTTTTTTCGTATGTTTTACGTGACTTTGTACAAATATATTGTTTGTGTCGAATAACAACACAAACAACACACGAAGTACTTTTACCATCGCACCGTACAAGCAGGACGTGTCTCCAACCTCGCGTAGATGTGCTACATGCAGTACCTGCGTTGAAACAGAATATGACGAGCAGCATGGAGACGAGCGGCAAGTAGTTGAGCAGACCGGACACCGCGGCGCCGCTCTCCCGCACCTTGAAGAACGCACCCAGACCTGCCTGGGGGCGCAGAGGAGTACGAGCTAGCCAACATCTATTGCACGTTGCACATTTATTGCATTCTATACATACTTGTCATGTGAACATACCAAAAGTATTTTGATCTAACTGTGCCCCGTGACGTGACCCACGTTAACGCAGGATAAAAAGTATCTCATAAGTTAATCTTTGATTCTATAGTATACTCTCATACCGAATTTCATTGAAATCTTATTATCCCATTACGGGTCAAGATGTAACAAACGTACACTCATACAAACTTGTGCCTTCTAATATTCGTATGACAAGAGGTAGGTGGCTGCCCTCACCAGACCGACGGCGCACCAGAAGAAGGTGATCACGAGCACGGGCTTCCTCCCGAACCTGTCGGTGAGCAGGATGGTGGTGGCGCAGGCCACCACCTGGACGCAGCCCACCACGGCGGAGGAGGCCTCGGGCGCCACGCTGGTGCCGGCGGACTGGAAGATGGTCTGCAGGTAGAAGGTGACCGCGTTGTAGCCCGTCAGCTGCGAGCTCACCCCCAAGAACACCACCAGCCCCAGCGCCTTCAGCAGCACGCGGTCCTTCACCAGCTCCTTCCAGGGAATGTGCTCCACCTTGTTCTCGGAGTACTCCTTCAGTTCCTCGAGCGCCAACGTGGCGTCTCCGCGGAGGGAGGTCAGGATGTTGAGCGCCTCCTCGGACTTACCTGGGATGTGACAGCGATGTTACTTAAACTAACAACGAATCATACTTATAGTGTACTTAGAGTCTACAGCTGAGCTAATATCGTGATGCTTTATCACTTCAAGATAATTTGAGTGAAAATTAACCGCGACTAACAAAACATATAGGTACAGTATTTATTTAAACTAGCACCCACAAACGGGTGAACCGGTTGAGATTTAGACAGCGTTAGGTTAAAACCATCAGTAATGATCTAAATTGGTTCAGGAGCCGCGGCAGTGCGAAGAAGGTGCAAACATACACACACATAAACAACATTTTAATGTTATAATATTAGTAAGTTGCCCTTATTGTCATGCCATTGATATATTAGGCTAATTCTCACCTTTCTTGTACAAAAAGTACGGGCTCTCCGGAAGGAACAGCAGCGGTACTGAAGTGACGACGATAGTGACCAGCTGTATGGTGCTGAGCGTGTAGAGGGACACGTAGGGCCCCACACACAGCAGCAGCATGGAGCCCGCGGCGGAGCTGATCTGCGACACCGCGCCCAGCCCGCCGCGGACGCTGCTCTGCAATGTACGGGCAACTCACGTTACATTCATACTCAGGAATCCAAAAATAATGTCACATGTTAATGCGAGGGTGTGGTGTAGAATACAGGTACTGGACACTGGAGCTGGCCTTCTACAGATGGATATATTGTAAACTTTAAGCTAGACGAGATCTACTAAAAGGAGAAATCCCAAACCCAGCGCAATGTAGGAAAAGCGACGAGTGTAACTGCACACTTCTAATTCTAATTCTAAGGTGGGGGCGATGAGTCCTGCACTGACATCCCGCTTGGGGCGTTTTGTGCATTTCCCCCATTTCTGCCTAACCCAGCCAGCCAAGCTCCTTGAAATATCGGAGCACAGCCTTGGGTTTCTGGCATACTAGTTCCACTCCTACTCCCGTCACGGCAGGAGTTGTGGTATAAGGGGTGGAACTGCTTGCATCGTCAAGTGATGCTTCTGTTTGAGCCTGTCTTAGCATCTTTCCGCACACTTATTAATATTACAAACATACTTTCTACATTCATAGAGAGAAGCAACACATCTTCTGGTCATCATTGGTTGCAAAAATGTCTAAATCAGACAATGACCTTCTCTATAAATGTACCTACATACTGTGACTAACTACGAGCATACAGGGTTTTAGAGATTAGTCTGGTTAAACCAATAATCCATCCTTTTAAAGGAAGTTATAAAACACTAAAAGGCTAACACTATGGCCGCAGAGATTCAAGAGAGATTACAACTACCTTATAGCTACGATTTCGTTATCTCTATTTATTCTGTTACTCGGCTAATCCCATAAAGTGGTGAATTTTCCTTTGTAATTGGTATCTAACCAGTTATCGCATTGTATTAAATTAGTGTCAAATAAGAGAACATGTGTTAGCAATTATGGTGTAAATGGTATAACTATTTTATTGTATGCCCCTGCCCAAACAGAGTACTTAGTTCAACAAACTTTAGTTACGCAGAGAAAAACTAGATGGCGCTACTGGTAACTTTAACACACGCTTACGCGTGCTAGCCGAGATTTGTCAGCAAAATGTCGAGTAAATTAAGAAGTTCTCTGAAGTGTGTAATAACAATGAGAGATTTTGGGTAATGTCTATAAATTAATCGATAGGTCAGTGTGAAAAAGGGTTTCAATGAAGTGATTTCCCTCAACAAACTAGAATGTGTCTGGTGTGCTAGTCGACTTTTTAGCCACAATTTATATTGTCAAATGAATATGATGACTCTGTTGAACATTCGTTCAAATTCAGGGTTAATAACGATTTGTTTTGGTTTTTTCTGTCTGTAGATGCTAAAATTGGAGACCCAATATATATATATATATTATATACGTAATTTTAACACAACTCGCGGCACAATTACATACTAGATGGAGTATTAAATTTCTATAACGATATAGACACAGACATAGTTTTGTTCTTCAAAAGTTTAAATACCTTTATTTTAAATTACAACTGTCGGTATTGTTTTCGGGAGAACTTTACTTATAACAGTCTACTCTTTTAAGCGCTCGTTTGAACAACTGTAATTGTATCTCACTTCAAATTTACAATTCACGAGGGCAGAAAGCAGTCGATCAGTTACACACAGTCATACTCGCATATCCCTTTCTTGTAGACGCCCATGAACGAGTTCGAGTCGGTGGCGGAACTTAAACAAACTCCCTTTTTTAGGTGGCTACAATTTCCAGTACTAACTAACTATTTATTATTAGCAGTAATAACTGCCGATATACCGAGATACGAACGACAAAGATTGAAAAGCTGCACACATACGAGTACATGCAATGTAGTGGTGGGTACTTACGCTGGCGATCTCGGAGGAGTAGGTGGCGACGACGGTGATGACGAAGAGGTCGGAGACGCCGCAGAGCGCGCGCGCCAGCAGCAGCAGCCACACGCGGCGGCCCAGCAGCAGCAGCACGGCGCACGCGGCGCGCGGCAGCACCGCCGCCAGCAGCGCGCGCCGCCGCCCCAGCCACTCCACCGCCGAGCCGGCGTACAGCAGCGCTGCAACCAGCCCCAGCAGCAGTGAATGACAGGCCACTTGCTGCCGCCATGTGTACACCAGTAAGCTCGCATGGGAGGCATCCATCACATTACCCTTACACAGTATATCTAGTACTACAATCAGATCCTTAGTGTACAGTTAGTTTATAAAGAGTAACTTTAGATACGCATCTTAGTATCTGACCAGAGAGTGCGACGAGCGAACTGACAGACAGGATCCAGGCGGCCTCGGTCTCAGAGGCGGGCGCGGGCAGCGGGGTGAGGGAGGGGTCGCGCAGCTTCACCACGGCGGGGGACATCCACCCCACGGTCACGCCGAACTGGAAGAACGTCAGGTTGGCTGAAACATATGAGATAATATCAGGATACTACGGCCTTTGCGAGCAGGTTTCTAATCAGGTCAGACGTTGAAAGTTCCTGACAACCACAATTACTTAATTCAACTTTTGCTTTAAACAATTACCAATAAAAGAATGAAGTCTAAAAAGGTATCTATCTCTCTATCTACAATTGAAGGTTGTAACGATTCACAAACTACAAATTACAAAACTACCATCACAGTTTTATTTTAATGCCTGCCCGTTATAGCTTTTTGATTATGGTTCGTTCAAAAACGGACAGTGATGTAAAATTGATAAACGTATAATCATATGATAATACTCGTAATCAAACGATTCCAAAAATGCTAACAATATATGTACATACCTACACTAAATTATCTGATATTTATAAACCTACGTGCCTAGCAAAAAATTCATAGCCACGCTAAAGTAAAGTAAAGCTCAGTGAAAGTAAAGCGCAGTTTTGTGACAGTTCGAACGATCTACATGGCACACAAAAATATAGGCACCTTCTTAGTATTAACATAAACATCTTCAAAATGCTTTTGGGAGAGAAGCACCTTGTTTAAGCACCGTGAGACGATGGTTTGCTGGATTTGAGAGCGGTCGAGTTTCTTTGAGTTTCGTGAAGGACGGCCTTCAACTGCCGTCAACAAAAATAATGTGGCTACTGCTAAGCGGTTATTTAAAGAAAACCCGCAGATTACCTATGAGACAATTCGAGGGCTATTGGGGATTGGTATGAGCCAATTGAAAAAAAAAATACACGAAGTATTGAAAGTTCTAGCTCTAGGTAACTGTGTTGTCGTTGGATCCCTCATGAACGGACAGCGGAGCGGAAGCGGGCTCGCGTGGGATGGTGCTCACAGATGCTACTGAAGTACGGTCACGGACATTCTAATCTAATACATAAAACTCACAAAAGGAAAATAATCCGTGTATCTAAATGCGGTGCGAGCGCCGCGCCGCGGTGTAGTGCTGGCGCGAGCGCGAGAGGGTGTCTCTTTGCTTTCGCGTTATTTTATGATTTGTAGTGTCTAGAAACGTGATTTTCTATTATAAATGATAGTACGGAACCCTTCGTGCGCGAGTCCGACTCGCACTTGACCGCAAAATTGAGTTACGCAAAACTTACGAGTATAGTGTGACAAGTGAAGCGTGTCAACGCGTAGGCAGGTCAAAAACAATTAAATAAAACTAGACTTGAATCCTTTTTTACTGTAATCTGACATAGATTATTATTAATATAATGAACTTACCAACCATCACTATAACGTATTGTTTAAGCAGGGGTCCAGGTTTCAAATTATAAATCATGCTGATCGTTTATCTGGCCACTTCCGAGAACACCAACAAGACAAAGAACACGGCTATTTCGTTATATGTGCATATGATGCAGGAAAATATTCGCATTCAAATTCTTAATAATCCTATTGTATATTCAAAAAATCAAATATAATTAGTTCGTTAGGTTAATAATAATATAGGTATTTTTGTTCCATTCGAGCACTCAAACTGCAAAAGTAATGAATCTCTTGATTATTGCTTCTACAACGTGAAACATTTATTTGGTTTACTTTTAAGTTTTATTACAACATAGCATATTTATCAAATTTATTTATTTATAAATGCAAAATACAAAGTTTCACAAACAGCTCAGGGCACTGTATGGACATGAATGCATTAGATTAGGTAAAGTATCTTATTATGTATGTAGCATACAGTATTGTAGTATTGAGGTAATCCTTTATCTTATCTGGGCTTAGAGTTATCTTCGTATCACAGATGTATGTACAGACTCCAGGCTGGACCGATATATGTGACCATTGTGGTAGATAAGGAATATACTTTTCTATTTTAACCGATTTCCAAAAAAAGGAGGTTATCACGTATTTTGTTATTTTTTGTATGTTACGCGATTACTCCGTTATTTATTAACTTACTTATATCAAACAATTTTTTTTTCGTCGGGGATAATTTCCGAAATGATCCCATATTTTTTTCATTCGGTCTAGTGCTTTTTGAGAAAAACCAATGAACCAACAAATTGATAAAGTTTACGTTTAATCTATTGAAAAATATTTTCAAAACTTAGAATCAGTTGTGAGCAATACGCGCTTTCACGTGAGTCATATCTGGGTGTGATTAATCAAAGTCAATAAAATATGTACAATAAATAATAAATGTAAATAATCTCTTGTAGGGTGTCTTTCCATTATAAACGAAATAGTGGTGTGGAGAACTTGTACTAGATATGTAGATGGCGAATTATGGTTAACTGCAAACCCATATTAAAAAAATCAATCAAGAATAGTATGTTTTTGCTCATCATTTAGTTCAAGTTCTAGATCCCATACAAATAGAACTATCATTACGATACAGCAACATGCAAGTTTACACTTCCCTCCGCCAAACATAAGTACTTCTTCCCGTTTTAATGTGTAAGTAAGTACTCGTAGTTTTCCTTGTAAGGAGTGTCGCGCCGCGCCGTGAGTTGCCGTGAGACGCTGCAATGTTGGCGGAGTGCTTGTTGTTGGATTGTTGTTTTGATGTTTGAATTTGGAACACAAAAATATATCCGGTCTCTATTTCAATGCTTACACAAACTCCTTGCGATAAGATTCGAAATTCAAAACTCTTTGGTGCAAATAAATTCTCGAGATTTGATTGGTCGATATTTGCGACAAGGAGTTTGGCATTAGATTAATAAATTTTGTTTCACAAGTTGACCACCCTAATGATAATAATAATAAAATTACGCTTAGTGTCAGTCATTGCTCTAATTTTAATGTCCATTTCAATTAATGTAACAATTCTTATTTCTTGATAAAAATTCTAATTTCGCTTAAATTATGTCTTTTCTTGTAGTCATGGTATAAAGTATAGTATACTATGCACTCGCGTCGTTCAGGATTCTAACAGTTGAATAAATCATTAGAATCCTTCACTTGCTCGTGACTTATCTACGGCCCTCGCTTTAAATCCGTCTTTTATTCACTAGTTGCATAATATACTATTATTTGCTAGTGAGCTTAATATTGGTTTTGAAGGAAAGTATTTTTAAACAAATTGTTACTGGAAAAAAACGCCAAACGAAAAGTTGTAAGGATTATGTAAATGTGATAGTTATTAACTTAGTATGGGACTAGATGCAATGTTCACAAATATTTATCTTGCTTAATGATATCTTAATTTTGGAGTTTAATTATGCAACAATATATTAAATGTTACAACAACGCCACAGTGCTGCCTCCAGTGTCTGAACTAAGTTAAGAATAGTTATTTAAGTTTATTCGGTTCCTTGGTTCAAGCGATTTTATACTTAGAACTGTAATTCCAACTTTTCAATTCTGTTCCCTTAGTTTCCTTTCATGGTATTTAACTTGATAGTGAAGTTCCTGTTTTGATTTTTGAAGACGATGTGAATACGTGCCTATATAATAGTAGTTATGAATATATGACAATCTTATTTATCAATGCCAAAAGCTGAGCACATAAAAATACAAACTTTAGGTAAGCACAACATGGATCATATTATAAAATCTCGTCAAAAACATAATAAATACATTTTCCGAAATAAAAGTTTGGATTTTTTGTCTTGCTGAAACCAAAATGTACATACGTTGTCGGCGATGCATGCACTGACATGTGGACAATGTATGAAAAGAACTAATATGAACAGTGAAGGCAGCGACGCATGCCTTGTTCGAGTTCAATTAGTGAAAGTGAGTGCGCGTAACAAACTAAGAGAATGTATCATTTTCGTCCACGCTCCGCGAGTATCATTAGTGAAACAGATGCTGCGTGAAGAGATCTAATTAGAATGGTATGATACTCGCGGATCACGACCGTAGTTAGTTTGTAATTAACGAAAATGTATGATGAAAGTTGCGTTTTGTGTAAATATTCACCATTTTTTGCTGATTGTGTCTAAAGTCCTTGGTTGATCTGTGTAAATTTTATATGTATAAATAGAGTTTTGTAAGGGCTTTCTAATGGTGTAAATATTATGTGTGTAACTTTAAGATCAATAAAGATATGGACGGGAAATGGTGCCACTCATAATGAAATTGCTTCAAAATATAGAGAATTTTAATGGGGCTCTCTTTGCGGTAACGATGAATTCCAGTGCCGCGGTTGAAGATCGGTCGAATGTATGTAGTAGTTCCAGCCGACGTCTAAATCAAGAAAGAAGAAGTGCCCTCAAGACCCCAGCCAAGAAGGATTCCAGCCTGCAGATTGCTCGAAGAAGTGAGCACCGCGGCGACATCGAGGGGCTGACAAGAAGCCGCACCGCGGGCAGCTGCTGTGAACCTGGGCTAGGGTCGCGAGCGTAGGGGGTGTTAGATAGTGGTACCGTTCCTCGTTTCATAGTTTCCTTCATTCAACACCATTGGTTTCGCTTTCAACCCACAATAGACTTAGTACCCTATCTAGGCATCTCTCACGACTAGGCCTCCTCAAGGCATCTCGCACACAAGTTTAAGTTTCGCGACGTAGGGACGGTTCGCACCGGCGCAGACGTCTTTTTCAAGACGAGAACCGCGAGCCGTCCACCCACCCAGGGGCACGGCGCCACACCGTGCGCGCTTGTGTCCGCCACAGCTGGTCCTTCGAGCCGGATTTGAAGACGTCGCGAAGCTACGTCGAGATGCCAGTCACCAGGAGCAACGAGGGACAACGCCGGGCACGAGGGCAAAGTCCGCCCCCGTCGCCGCCCGGCCCGGGTGACGCCGCGCAGCCGCCGCACACACATGGCGACGTGCTGCCGGCCGCCACTACACCGGCCACTACTACATCGAGCACCGTCGCACCGACCGAGGCCGCGCCCGCGGGCGCGACTACCGGTACATCGAGCGACGCGACAACGGGAAGTTCGACAGCGACCCGCATCACAGAGGAGGACCGGACCCGAGGGCGCTGCCCGTCCGGCACTGCGGGGCCCGCCGTCGAGCAACCAACGAAGACTCTGCGTGCTGCGTCGAAGACTTTGGACGCGGCCAAGCTGCGCCGCCTGCTGGAGGCGCGTGCAGAGCACTCACGAAGGGTGGTCGAGGAAGCAAAAGCGGCCACACATCTCGCCAAGGTGCAGCTGGAGCTGCTGCAGCTTGAGGCGAGCGAAGAAGAGGATGGAGACTCCATCATCGAGGACCCGGCCAACAACGAGGAAGATGTCCAGAGTTGGGTGCAGTCGACCCGGGAACAAGGCGCTGCACCAAAGGAGCAGACGACTCCAGCGGACGTCAAAGGAGAGCCGGCGGACCTCGCGGGCGCAATACTGCGCGCAATCGAACATTCTGCAAGGCCGGCGGCACCGCCGCCCGCCTACCTGCACGAGCTGCCTGCCTTCGACGGAAATAGTGGTGAGTGGCTGGCATTTAAAACAGTGTATGAAGACAGTGCTCCTTTGTTTAACAGTGTACAGAACTTGGCGCGACTGCGACGCGCAGTGAGAGGCTCGGCAAGAGAAGCGATCAAAAGCCTGTTGTACTCCGACGTGAAAGCGAGTGAAGTGATTGAAGCGTTACGCAGACGTTTCGGGCGCCCGGAGGCGCTTGTCCTCGCCGAGCTCGACAAGCTGCGCCAGCTGCCCAGGATCACAGAAGGCGCCAAGGAAGTCTGTATATTTGCCAGCCACGTGAGTAACACTGTCGCTACTATTAAAGGCCTGAAGAGGCCTCAGTACTTGCATTCGCCTGAAATGATAAAGATTATCGTAGATAAAATGCCTGCTGTTTTGCGTTACCGATGGTTTGATTACGCGGCGGACCGGGAAGACGCGGACCTTGTGTTACTAAGCAGGTTCCTGGAACGGGAGGCGGACCGCTGCGGGCCGTACGCACTGCAAGAAGCGGGACCAGCCGCCGCGAGGAGAATTCCGCGGCAAGCCGCGCACAGCGCGGCCGATCAACCTGCTGAGCACCCGCAACAGAAGCAAACTCAACAGCCAGTAAAGTGCCCGCACTGCGAGGAGGCACACTACTTGCGCGAATGTAAGAAATTCCTTCAAGCGTCGATCGAACAGCGGTGGGAAATGGCGCGTAAGTACCGCATGTGTTTTAAGTGCCTACAAAGTCGACATCGTAATGATACTTGTAAACGCCCACCGTGCAGGAGCTGCAGACGCAAGCACCACATTCTGTTGCACTCAGAAAAGCAACGGAAACCCGAGGCCGAGACAGAAGCGGCCACCAACAACGCGGTCCCGGTGAACGCAGCCCAGACAGCGCGCGCCTACCTGAAGATGGTGCCGGTGGAGCTCTACGGCCCTGGCGGGAAAGCCAGGGTGCTGGCACTGCTGGACGAGGGTTCGACCATAACCCTTCTAGACGCTTCGGTGGCAAGACAGATCGGGCTCAGCGGACCGAACGAGACACTCCGTATCGAGACTGTCGGCGGAGGGAACATCGTCGAGAGGGACTCCATGAAGATCGCCATGAAGATCAAAGGAGTCTACCAAGCTGCGAAGCGGACCATCGAGGGCGTCCGCACAATCCAGGGACTAAAGTTAACTCCGCAAGGTATTGACTATAAATTTATTATTGAATATCCGCACTTGAGACGGCTTGCCGATCAGCTTCACTACGAGGACGAACCCCCAAAGCTGCTCATTGGTCAAGACAACTGGGAGCTCATCGTCTCGAGAGCCACAAGGAGAGGCAGGAAACATCAACCTGTCGCGTCCCTCACGCAGCTTGGATGGGTGCTACACGGCACCAACGGAGGAGCAGCTACAAGGCGAGTAAATTTTGCTACTTGTACGCACGCTCAAATGCATGGTACGTCGAGCGAGGAAGATATCGAGCGGCTCATCAAGGAACATTTCGCCATCGAATCTTTGGGTGTGCAACCTCGCCTGCCGAGTACCGACGCTGACGGAAAAGCGTTGGAAATCCTGAAGAAAACGTCCAGGAGAATTGAAGGTGGTCGCTATGAGTCCGGGCTTTTGTGGAAAAGCGACCAAGAAACGATGCCCGATAACTTTGAGTCTACAGAGAGGCGTCTCAAGACTATAGAGCGAAAGTTGGACAAGAACGAGCAGCTGAAGGATGAATACAAGGCACAGATCCAGAACCTGCTGGATAAGGGTTACGCCGAGGAGGTACAGCATCACAGCTCTTCGAACCGTAAGTGGTACTTACCTCATTTTGCTGTTGTTCATCCAACTAAGAAGAAGCTGCGCCTCGTGTTCGACGCTGCGGCTAAGTACGAGGGGAAGAGTCTCAACGACGCGCTGCTACCGGGTCCGGACCTACTTCAATCGCTGTTTGGAGTACTGATGAGATTCCGCCAACATCCGATTGCTGTGGTGGCGGATATTAAGGAGATGTTCTTACAGATAAAGATCCGGGAAGAGGATCGCGATAGCCTGCGGTTTCTGTGGAGAGGAGACAGACGCACCGGAGCGCCGAAGGAGTATCGGATGACATCAGTCATCTTCGGCGCCGCGTGTTCACCCAGCACCGCAATCTACGTCAAGAACATGAACGCAACAGAGTTTGCACATGAATATCCGGACGCGGTAAGAGCTATTGAACGCAATCATTATATGGATGATTATCTCCACAGTTTCGAGACTACGGAACGAGCCATCCAAGTCGCACGCGAGGTCGACACGGTGCACAAGAAAGCGTGCTTTGAGCTGCGAGGCTGGGCGTCCAACCAGCCAGAGGTTACCGCAGCGCTCACCCAGGAAGAGACCAAGGAAGAGGTCGACCTGGGGAGCAACGAAGAGAAAACTTTGGGTTTGCGCTGGTTCACTCAAAGCGATGAAATTGGTTTCAGAACTTGCCTTCGGAACGTGCAGAATGTTGTCACTAGACAAAGCGTCCCGACCAAGAGAGAAGTGACCAGCGCCGTGATGACTACCTTCGACCCGTTGGGCTTGGCGTGCCCGGTGCTGATCCAGGGCAAAAAGCTGTTACAAGATATCTGGAGGAGCGGCGTCGGCTGGGACGAAGTCATCGTCCCAGAGAACGAGGCGGCGTGGAGAGACTACCTCGAGAGCCTGCAGATCCTGCGAGAGCTGCGCGTGCCGCGGTGCGCTACACACTCCGGTACCGAGGGGGAGCTACACGTCTTCACCGACGCCAGCGAGACTGCGTACGCTTGCGCTGTCTACTGGCGACAGCGGGATCAACAAGGAAGGTACAAAGTTTCACTATTAGCGGGCAAAGCACGGGTGGCGCCGTTGAAGCCGGTATCTATTCCACGCCTGGAGCTACAAGCTGCGCTGCTCGGGACACGGATGGCGCATACAGTCGAGACGGAGTTGGACATCAAGCCGACGCGTAAGTTTTATTGGAGCGATTCAAGCACTGTACTGTCTTGGATCAAAGCCGACCCGAGGAGTTTTAAAACTTTCGTCGCACACCGTCTCGCCGAGATTGAGGACACGACTAAACCGCAACAATGGCGTTGGGTTCCGACAGCGCAGAACCCTGCAGATGATGCGACACGCGGCATCCCGAAGGACTTCAACAGAGACCACAGGTGGTTCACCGGGCCTGAGTTCCTGACAGAAGACGAAGAGCGATGGCCTAAGCCGGCCAGACGAGATGCGAACGACCCCGAGCACCGAGACCGTACGGAACAGGAGCGCAAGCCGTGTCGTCAGAACTCAAGCGCTGACCGAGACGAGGAGCGGGTGAGTACAAATACTCTCGCTTCTCTGCGTATGAACGAGCAAGTTTCGACACCAGACTGGACGAGATTCTCCAGTTGGAACCGGCTGCTGCGAGCGACAGCTCGAGTCCTTCAATTCATCGACTTGATCAGGCCCAAGAAAGCATCGGTACACCTCACTAAGAAGGAACTAAAGAAAGATCCCACTTGGAAGGTAATAAACAAGAAGGCGTCATCAAAGCAGGCTCCGACCCCGCAAGCGGCGCCAGAGAGAAAACTGTCACCGCTCGATCCCGCTCATCTGACACGAGCAGAGGAGCTGCTACTACAAGGCAGCCAACGCGAGAGCTTTCGAGAGGAGCTGAACGCTATTGGAAAAGGCAAGGCGCTGGACCGATCGAGTAAGTTGAAGAATTTAGACATTGTCCTAGAGGACGACCTACTGCGACTTCGAGGAAGAATCGATGCGGCTGCAGATGTCCAGCAGAGCTTCAAACGACCGGTACTATTGGATAGCAAGCACCCGGTCGCGAGGTTGATAGTCAAACACTATCACGAGATGTTTAACCACGGTAACCACGCTACGGTGATGAATGAGGTGAGGCAGCGTTTATGGATCCTGGGACTGCGGGCAGCAGTCAGAGCAACGGCGCATGAATGTCAGTGGTGTCGCGTTCACAAGAGCACGCCACAGACACCGCCTACGGGCAATCTACCGAGAGAGCGCCTACGGAAAAACGAGCCACCATTCACTTGTACGGCGGTCGACTACTTCGGCCCGATGAGCGTCACCGTGGGACGACGACACGAGAAAAGGTGGGGCGCACTGTTCACATGCCTCACTACAAGGGCAGTGCATGTTGAGTTGGCAGCATCCCTGTCGGCCGACTCAATGATCCTGGCACTACGACGGATGGCAGCGAGACGAGGATCGCCCAAAGTCATCTTCAGCGACAACGGAACCAACTTCGTGAAAGCCAACAAGGATCTACAAGACGCCCTTACAGAATTGAAGCAAGATGACGCCGTAAGAGAAGCTGAGAAAATAGGCGTGCGTTGGAAGTTTATACCACCAGGCGCGCCGAACATGGGAGGTGCCTGGGAGCGACTAGTTAGGTCGATCAAGACAGCGTTGGCCATAACGCTCAAGGAAAGGCACCCGAAAGAAGAGGTACTCCACACGCTATTATTGGAAGCCGAGCACATCGTCAACTCCAGACCACTCGTCGAAGCCGTCATGGACGAAGAAGAGGCGCTCACTCCGAACCACTTCCTCATCGGGAGGTCCTGCGGCGCGCCTCGTATAGGCGTCTTCAACGACGACGAGATCAAGGGGCGGCGGGCGTGGAGAGCGGCGCAACGACTCGCCGACCACTTCTGGAGTAGGTGGGTAAGAGAGTACTTACCAACTCTAATCCCCAGGAAATTGAACCAGAGCGACGCGTCTCGAGACCTGCGATGTGGGGATGTCGTCCTCATAGTAGACTCCACTCTACCGAGAAATACATGGCCGCGAGGAGAGGTCGTGGCGACCTATCCAGGTCCTGATGGGCGCACACGCATTGTAGAAGTGCGTACCAACGGTGGAGTCCTGAAGCGACCGAGCTCCAAGACGGTGCTGCTAGTACCAAGGCAAGACGACAAGGCGCTTGCAGACGCGCTCAGTAGCGCCGAGGCGCTCAACAACGACTGTCGCAACGAAGAGGGGCAGCCAACTACAGACGAGCCACGCAACTCCGGAGCGCCGAGAGGCGCTAAGGCGCCGGACGTCGGGTCGCACGAGAGCGACCACTGCAGCGGCGGCGCATCTCCCCACGAGACGCGAAGCTCCGAGTCATCGCACTGCGTGGGGCCGCCAGGCGGCGGTCCTCACCACTACGAGGGAGCGTCTGTCGGCCACCTCACGGTCGACAGGGCGCTCCGCACCGCATCATCGCGCTGCGTGGGGCCGCCAGGCGGCGGTCCTCACCACTACGAGAGAGCGTCTGTCGGCCACCTCACGGTCGACAGGGCGCTCCGCACCGAGACATCGCGCTGCGCAGGGCTGCCGAGCGGTAGCCCTCACCACTTCGAGAGCACGCCCGTTTGCGAGACGCCTTGCAACGGGACGGCGGGACAGGCGCCGGGTGACAGCGGACCGATGAGGACGGTCACAAACAACAGAGGCAGCCGTCGCCCGCTCTTGTAGACTGCACATCGCCGAGCCAGGAGATGTGCTTTCGCACGAGGGGGAGGATGTCGGCGATGCATGCACTGACATGTGGACAATGTATGAAAAGAACTAATATGAACAGTGAAGGCAGCGACGCATGCCTTGTTCGAGTTCAATTAGTGAAAGTGAGTGCGCGTAACAAACTAAGAGAATGTATCATTTTCGTCCACACTCCGCGAGTATCATTAGTGAAACAGATGCTGCGTGAAGAGATCTAATTAGAATGGTATGATACTCGCGGATCACGACCGTAGTTAGTTTGTAATTAACGAAAATGTATGATGAAAGTTGCGTTTTGTGTAAATATTCACCATTTTTTGCTGATTGTGTCTAAAGTCCTTGGTTGATCTGTGTAAATTTTATATGTATAAATAGAGTTTTGTAAGGGCTTTCTAATGGTGTAAATATTATGTGTGTAACTTTAAGATCAATAAAGATATGGACGGGAAATGGTGCCACTCATAATGAAATTGCTTCAAAATATAGAGAATTTTAATGGGGCTCTCTTTGCGGTAACGATGAATTCCAGTGCCGCGGTTGAAGATCGGTCGAATGTATGTAGTAGTTCCAGCCGACGTCTAAATCAAGAAAGAAGAAGTGCCCTCAAGACCCCAGCCAAGAAGGATTCCAGCCTGCAGATTGCTCGAAGAAGTGAGCACCGCGGCGACATCGAGGGGCTGACAAGAAGCCGCACCGCGGGCAGCTGCTGTGAACCTGGGCTAGGGTCGCGAGCGTAGGGGGTGTTAGATAGTGGTACCGTTCCTCGTTTCATAGTTTCCTTCATTCAACACCATTGGTTTCGCTTTCAACCCACAATAGACTTAGTACCCTATCTAGGCATCTCTCACGACTAGGCCTCCTCAAGGCATCTCGCACACAAGTTTAAGTTTCGCGACGTAGGGACGGTTCGCACCGGCGCAGACGTCTTTTTCAAGACGAGAACCGCGAGCCGTCCACCCACCCAGGGGCACGGCGCCACACCGTGCGCGCTTGTGTCCGCCACATACGTAATTACCGATAAGAACATGAATAAATGAAAAAAAATTCGTATTATATCACAATTATTAGTAACAATGTTTCTATTAACTAACCAGACCGGGAACACCTAAACAACTAAATATATGCAATCGGTACGTATACTGGCAGATATACCTAACTAGGTATATAAAAATGTTTGGTTACCTACATTTCAATAACATGATAATATGATTGTCCGTTTTTGAAAGACGTGACTTTTGAACGAATAATAGGTGAGAATCGAAATAACTGCTAAAAATGTAGGTAAGTAAATTATTGGTGAGAATAAAAAAAGTTGAGCATGCAGATATGACACATTATAAGTATTATAACATAAACATGCATAACACTTTAAATTACTACATGACAACATTATTTTGAATTAGTTCGCTCGTGTCAAAGCTGCGACCGAGCACTCAGTAGTACTCTTAGTCAAGTCGCCACCCCGTTGCGAGCTACTTCCGAGCCGACACAAAGAACATCAACTTACAAACTTGCTTGACAGAATCTCTCGGGAGTGAAGTTTGTGGCGCTAAGTACTCCGATATCGAGCGCAATCAATCATTTAACGAATACTTGCCGAAGCCTTTTTGTATGTTCATAAAAAGCTTCTAACACCTACCTACCTACCTACCTACATATATATACTACCTATGTACATAGCGGGCACGTTATTCACGAGCCATTTATTCCGCAAGCTTAAATTGATACATTACGGAGCACTAACATCACTAGTCTGACCGACACAAATAATTACATAATATATTAAAAAATTACTTAGGTGATGTTACATTGATATATCTATGTGTGGCGACACAAAGCGCCACCATGCGATTTGTTTTACTACATCGCGCCCGCCGATACACGGATCAAATCCCAAATATACTTCTAGAAGAAGAGAGGGGAGCGGGAGGGGGGGGGGGGAGAGCGCGCGGTCGCGTGAATATAAGCACACACATCTCTGCACCAGAGGGACAGTCAGTCTGCTGCCGCTTTCGTACACGACACACGCCACGTGATCCGCGCCCTCCGCGCGGTCTCCCGCCCGCACCTCGCAAAGTAGTGCCTCTAACTTCTGTACTATGTAACACCTGTGCTATGTAACTTTTGTACTAGGTACAACAATGTATAGGGAGCATATCTCCGATTGTGACGATACCGAATAAACATTCAACGTAAATCACCTGTGTATCATTCCCGTCACCGGGGCACGTGCTCCCCATATATGCATTAACATAATAATTAAAAAATATTATGAGAACAAGTAGGAATCCCTTAGGTAGAATTTCGACAGCATTCTAGAAAATCACTAAAAAAATTAAAAAGAAATGGCACGTCTGGGATTTTTTTGGCCAAATCGTATTTTCCCCTTGGGGCCCCGAACCCCCCCATTTAATTTTGTCTAACCCTCTACCAATAACCCTGTATCTACGGCCATTTTGTAATGTATTGGACATTTGCTGTAAGTATATAGATACCTAACCAATAACATATACCTACTTGTCATCTATAGTTATAATAAGAGCAATGGGATCCCTGGAGCACTAGGTGGCAAAGATGATTGCCAATTCTATATTGTTAAGGCGGAGGCCAGCAGAGAGCACCTGTACTACTGTCACAAGCATTTTCATTCATTGAATGTGCATTATGGTATGCAATGTATTACTTTACAATATATGTATTTACCATACTATTCAACTTCTGCTGCATTCATCATCATCATCTACAGTCTTCTCTAACCCACTGCTGGGCATAGGTCTCTCTTTGAATGTACCAGCTGTGTCTATCTTGTGCAGACCTCATCCATAAAGAAGCCACTCCTTGTCTGCCTGTTTTTGGCCACCACTCTGTTAAAGTCACCGACTATTTTTACACTATGTGAGAACTTGTTTATCTGGTACTTGTGACAGTAACAATTTCATAAAGGTTTGTTGGTTGTTCAAAGGTTGCCTGGAAGAAACAGTTTTTTTTAATTTTCTCGCCTTTTAATTCCTTTATGAACTCAGTATATGCCTCACCTAAAATTTTCGTACAATACCCGTCGTTTGACACCAATTTTATCCCTCTAGGATAATAAATGTAGATTTTAAGGCCGGGTTAGATTTTTCAAGTTGACAATATTTCCATACAAATGTATGGGATATGAGCGTTTTTAATAATAAAATAGACAAAATCGTAATTGTTGTAATTTATCTTCAACTCAATAACTTAAACCCAAACTGTTGAGCCCAAAAGTAGAGCCCAAAAAGTTGAGCCCAAAAAGTTGACCCCAAATATTTGAGCCCAAAAAGTTGAGCCCAAAAAGTGGAACCCAAAAAGTAGAACCCAAAAAGGTAAAGTACCTCCTAATACTCATATATATTTAACAATAAAAATAATCAACTAGGTAGATTAAGCAACATCATACATTGCGGTAGGCCAAACTTTAAAAGTAGGAATAGGTCAGGTTAGGTTAGGTTAAGGGTACTCGCGTCGGGAGATCGGTTTCAAACTCGGTATCGGGGGGTATTTGACCTGGTTTTTCTTCCTATACCCCCATTTGGGGCTCTATCGGCACCCCTTGGGGTACCTCCCATACATTTTTTTTATTTTTTTTGGGGTTTTTTTTAATTTTCTCGCATTTTATGAACTCAGTATATGCCTCACCTAAAATTTTCGTTCAATACCCGTCGTTTGACACCAATTTTATCCCTCTAGTAGATAATAAATGTAGATTTTAAGGCCGGGTTAGATTTTTCAAGTTGGCAATATTTCCATACAAATGTATGGGATATGAGCGTTTTTCATAATAAAATAGACAAAATCGTAATTGTTGTAATTTATCTTCAACTCAATAACTTAAACCCAAAATGTTAAGCCCAAAAAGTTGAGCCCAAAAAGTTGAGCCCAAAAAGTTGAGCCCAAAAATATGAGCCCAAAAAGTTGAGCCCAAAAAGTGGAACCCAAAAAGGTGAAATACCTCCTAATACTCATATAAATTTAACAATAAAAATAATCAACTAGGTAGATTAACCAACATCATACATACCGGTAGGCCAAACTTTAAAAATTGGAATAGGTTAAGGGTACTCGCGTCGGGAGATCGGTTTCAAACTCGGTATCGGGGGGTTATTTGACCTGGTCTTTCTTCCTATACCCCCATTTGGGGCTCTATCGGCACCCCTTGGGGTACCTCCCATACATTTTTTTTTTTTTTGGGGTTTTTTTTTTATTTTCTCGCCTTTTAATTCCTTTATGAACTCAGTATAAGCCTCACCTAAAATTTTCGTTCAATACCCGTCGTTTGACACTAATTTTATCCCTCTAGGATAATAAATGTAGATTTTAAGGCCGGGTTAGATTTTTCAATTTGACAATATTTCCATACAAATGTATGGGATATGAGCGTTTTTCATAATAAAATAGACAAAATCGTAATTGTTGTAATTTATCTTCAACTCAATAACTTAAACCCAAAAAGTTGAGCCCAAAAAGTTGAGCCTAAAAAGTTGAGCCCAAAAAGTGGGTTGAGCCCAAAAAGTGGGTTGAGCCCAAAAAGTTGAGCCCAAAAAGTTGAGCCCAAAAAGTTGAGCCCAAAAAGTTGAGGAAGATTGAAAGGTTAGGTTAGGTTAGGTTAGGTTAGGTTAGGTTAGGTTAGGTTAGGTTAGGTTAGGTTAGGTTAGGTTAGGTTAGGTTAGGTTAGGTTAGGTTAGGTTAGGTTAGGTTAGGTTAGGTTAGGTTAGGTTAGGTTAGGTTAGGTTAGGTTAGGTTAGGTTAGGTTAGGTTAGGTTAGGTTAGGTTAGGTTAGGTTAGGTTAGGTTAGGTTAGGTTAGGTTAGGTTAGGTTAGGTTAGGTTAGGTTAGGTTAGGTTAGGTTAGGTTAGGTTAGGTTAGGTTAGGTTAGGTTAGGTTAGGTTAGGTTAGGTTAGGTTAGGTTAGGTTAGGTTAGGTTAGGTTAGGTTAGGTTAGGTTAGGTTAGGTTAGGTTAGGTTAGGTTAGGTTAGGTTAGGTTAGGTTAGGTTAGGTTAGGTTAGGTTAGGTTAGGTTAGGTTAGGTTAGGTTAGGTTAGGTTAGGTTAGGTTAGGTTAGGTTAGGTTAGGTTAGGTTAGGTTAGGTTAGGTTAGGTTAGGTTAGGTTAAGTGTACTCGCGTCGGGAGATCGGTTTCAAACTCGGTATCGGGGGGTTATTTGACCTGGTCTTTCTTCCTATACCCCCATTTGGGGCTCTATCGGCACCCCTTGGGGTACCTCCCATACATTTTTTTTTTTTTTGGGGTTTTTTTTTTATTTTCTCGCCTTTTAATTCCTTTATGAACTCAGTATAAGCCTCACCTAAAATTTTCGTTCAATACCCGTCGTTTGACACTAATTTTATCCCTCTAGGATAATAAATGTAGATTTTAAGGCCGGGTTAGATTTTTCAATTTGACAATATTTCCATACAAATGTATGGGATATGAGCGTTTTTCATAATAAAATAGACAAAATCGTAATTGTTGTAATTTATCTTCAACTCAATAACTTAAACCCAAAAAGTTGAGCCCAAAAAGTTGAGCCTAAAAAGTTGAGCCCAAAAAGTGGGTTGAGCCCAAAAAGTGGGTTGAGCCCAAAAAGTTGAGCCCAAAAAGTTGAGCCCAAAAAGTTGAGGAAGATTGAAAGGTTAGGTTAGGTTAGGTTAGGTTAGGTTAGGTTAGGTTAGGTTAGGTTAGGTTAGGTTAGGTTAGGTTAGGTTAGGTTAGGTTAGGTTAGGTTAGGTTAGGTTAGGTTAGGTTAGGTTAGGTTAGGTTAGGTTAGGTTAGGTTAGGTTAGGTTAGGTTAGGTTAGGTTAGGTTAGGTTAGGTTAGGTTAGGTTAGGTTAGGTTAGGTTAGGTTAGGTTAGGTTAGGTTAGGTTAGGTTAGGTTAGGTTAGGTTAGGTTAGGTTAGGTTAGGTTAGGTTAGGTTAGGTTAGGTTAGGTTAGGTTAGGTTAGGTTAGGTTAGGTTAGGTTAGGTTAGGTTAGGTTAGGTTAGGTTAGGTTAGGTTAGGTTAGGTTAGGTTAGGTTAGGTTAGGTTAGGTTAGGTTAGGTTAGGTTAGGTTAGGTTAGGTTAGGTTAGGTTAGGTTAGGTTAGGTTAGGTTAGGTTAGGTTAGGTTAGGTTAGGTTAGGTTAGGTTAGGTTAGGTTAGGTTAGGTTAGGTTAGGTTAGGTTAGGTTAGGTTAGGTTAGGTTAGGTTAGGTTAGGTTAGGTTAGGTTAGGTTAGGTTAGGTTAGGTTAGGTTAGGTTAGGTTAGGTTAGGTTAGGTTAGGTTAGGTTAGGTTAGGTTAGGTTAGGTTAGGTTAGGTTAGGTTATGTTAGGTTAGGTTAGGTTAGGTTAGGTTAGGTTAGGTTAGGTTAGGTTAGGTTAGGTTAGGTTAGGTTAGGTTAGGTTAGGTTAGGTTAGGTTAGGTTAGGTTAGGTTAGGTTAGGTTAGGTTAGGTTAGGTTAGGTTAGGTTAGGTTAGGTTAGGTTAGGTTAGGTTAGGTTAGGTTAGGTTAGGTTAGGTTAGGTTAGGTTAGGTTAGGTTAGGTTAGGTTAGGTTAGGTTAGGTTAGGTTAGGTTAGGTTAGGTTAGGTTAGGTTAGGTTAGGTTAGGTTAGGTTAGGTTAGGTTAGGTTAGGTTAGGTTAGGTTAGGTTAGGTTAGGTTAGGTTAGGTTAGGTTAGGTTAGGTTAGGTTAGGTTAGGTTAGGTTAGGTTAGGTTAGGTTAGGTTAGGTTAGGTTAGGTTAGGTTAGGTTAGGTTAGGTTAGGTTAGGTTAGGTTAGGTTAGGTTAGGTTAGGTTAGGTTAGGTTAGGTTAGGTTAGGTTAGGTTAGGTTAGGTTAGGTTAGGTTAGGTTAGGTTAGGTTAGGTTAGGTTAGGTTAGGTTAGGTTAGGTTAGGTTAGGTTAGGTTAGGTTAGGTTAGGTTAGGTTAGGTTAGGTTAGGTTAGGTTAGGTTAGGTTAGGTTAGGTTAGGTTAGGTTAGGTTAGGTTAGGTTAGGTTAGGTTAGGTTAGGTTAGGTTAGGTTAGGTTAGGTTAGGTTAGGTTAGGTTAGGTTAGGTTAGGTTAGGTTAGGTTAGGTTAGGTTAGGTTAGGTTAGGTTAGGTTAGGTTAGGTTAGGTTAGGTTAGGTTAGGTTAGGTTAGGTTAGGTTAGGTTAGGTTAGGTTAGGTTAGGTTAGGTTAGGTTAGGTTAGGTTAGGTTAGGTTAGGTTAGGTTAGGTTAGGTTAGGTTAGGTTAGGTTAGGTTAGGTTAGGTTAGGTTAGGTTAGGTTAGGTTAGGTTAGGTTAGGTTAGGTTAGGTTAGGTTAGGTTAGGTTAGGTTAGGTTAGGTTAGGTTAGGTTAGGTTAGGTTAGGTTAGGTTAGGTTAGGTTAGGTTAGGTTAGGTTAGGTTAGGTTAGGTTAGGTTAGGTTAGGTTAGGTTAGGTTAGGTTAGGTTAGGTTAGGTTAGGTTAGGTTAGGTTAGGTTAGGTTAGGTTAGGTTAGGTTAGGTTAGGTTAGGTTAGGTTAGGTTAGGTTAGGTTAGGTTAGGTTAGGTTAGGTTAGGTTAGGTTAGGTTAGGTTAGGTTAGGTTAGGTTAGGTTAGGTTAGGTTAGGTTAGGTTAGGTTAGGTTAGGTTAGGTTAGGTTAGGTTAGGTTAGGTTAGGTTAGGTTAGGTTAGGTTAGGTTAGGTTAGGTTAGGTTAGGTTAGGTTAGGTTAGGTTAGGTTAGGTTAGGTTAGGTTAGGTTAGGTTAGGTTAGGTTAGGTTAGGTTAGGTTAGGTTAGGTTAGGTTAGGTTAGGTTAGGTTAGGTTAGGTTAGGTTAGGTTAGGTTAGGTTAGGTTAGGTTAGGTTAGGTTAGGTTAGGTTAGGTTAGGTTAGGTTAGGTTAGGTTAGGTTAGGTTAGGTTAGGTTAGGTTAGGTTAGGTTAGGTTAGGTTAGGTTAGGTTAGGTTAGGTTAGGTTAGGTTAGGTTAGGTTAGGTTAGGTTAGGTTAGGTTAGGTTAGGTTAGGTTAGGTTAGGTTAAGTGTACTCGCGTCGGGAGATCGGTTTCAAACTCGGTATCGGGGGGTTATTTGACCTGGTCTTTCTTCCTATACCCCCATTTGGGGCTCTATCGGCACCCCTTGGGGTACCTCCCATACATTTTTTTTTTTTTTGGGGTTTTTTTTTTATTTTCTCGCCTTTTAATTCCTTTATGAACTCAGTATAAGCCTCACCTAAAATTTTCGTTCAATACCCGTCGTTTGACACTAATTTTATCCCTCTAGGATAATAAATGTAGATTTTAAGGCCGGGTTAGATTTTTCAATTTGACAATATTTCCATACAAATGTATGGGATATGAGCGTTTTTCATAATAAAATAGACAAAATCGTAATTGTTGTAATTTATCTTCAACTCAATAACTTAAACCCAAAAAGTTGAGCCCAAAAAGTTGAGCCAGCCCAAAAAGTGGGTTGAGCCCAAAAAGTGGGTTGAGCCCAAAAAGTTGAGCCCAAAAAGTTGAGCCCAAAAAGTTGAGCCCAAAAAGTTGAGGAAGATTGAAAGGTTAGGTTAGGTTAGGTTAGGTTAGGTTAGGTTAGGTTAGGTTAGGTTAGGTTAGGTTAGGTTAGGTTAGGTTAGGTTAGGTTAGGTTAGGTTAGGTTAGGTTAGGTTAGGTTAGGTTAGGTTAGGTTAGGTTAGGTTAGGTTAGGTTAGGTTAGGTTAGGTTAGGTTAGGTTAGGTTAGGTTAGGTTAGGTTAGGTTAGGTTAGGTTAGGTTAGGTTAGGTTAGGTTAGGTTAGGTTAGGTTAGGTTAGGTTAGGTTAGGTTAGGTTAGGTTAGGTTAGGTTAGGTTAGGATAGGTTAGGTTAGGTTAGGTTAGGTTAGGTTAGGTTAGGTTAGGTTAGGTTAGGTTAGGTTAGGTTAGGTTAGGTTAGGTTAGGTTAGGTTAGGTTAGGTTAGGTTAGGTTAGGTTAGGTTAGGTTAGGTTAGGTTAGGTTAGGTTAGGTTAGGTTAGGTTAGGTTAGGTTAGGTTAGGTTAGGTTAGGTTAGGTTAGGTTAGGTTAGGTTAGGTTAGGTTAGGTTAAGTCTACTCGCGTCGGGAGATCGGTTTCAAACTCGGTATCGGGGGGTTATTTGACCTGGTCTTTCTTCCTATACCCCCATTTGGGGCTCTATCGGCACCCCTTGGGGTACCTCCCATACATTTTTTTTTTTTTTGGGGTTTTTTTTTTATTTTCTCGCCTTTTAATTCCTTTATGAACTCAGTATAAGCCTCACCTAAAATTTTCGTTCAATACCCGTCGTTTGACACTAATTTTATCCCTCTAGGATAATAAATGTAGATTTTAAGGCCGGGTTAGATTTTTCAATTTGACAATATTTCCATACAAATGTATGGGATATGAGCGTTTTTCATAATAAAATAGACAAAATCGTAATTGTTGTAATTTATCTTCAACTCAATAACTTAAACCCAAAAAGTTGAGCCCAAAAAGTTGAGCCTAAAAAGTTGAGCCCAAAAAGTGGGTTGAGCCCAAAAAGTGGGTTGAGCCCAAAAAGTTGAGCCCAAAAAGTTGAGCCCAAAAAGTTGAGGAAGATTGAAAGGTTAGGTTAGGTTAGGTTAGGTTAGGTTAGGTTAGGTTAGGTTAGGTTAGGTTAGGTTAGGTTAGGTTAGGTTAGGTTAGGTTAGGTTAGGTTAGGTTAGGTTAGGTTAGGTTAGGTTAGGTTAGGTTAGGTTAGGTTAGGTTAGGTTAGGTTAGGTTAGGTTAGGTTAGGTTAGGTTAGGTTAGGTTAGGTTAGGTTAGGTTAGGTTAGGTTAGGTTAGGTTAGGTTAGGCTAGGTTAGGTTAGGTTAGGTTAGGTTAGGTTAGGTTAGGTTAGGTTAGGTTAGGTTAGGTTAGGTTAGGTTAGGTTAGGTTAGGTTAGGTTAGGTTAGGTTAGGTTAGGTTAGGTTAGGTTAGGTTAGGTTAGGTTAGGTTAGGTTAGGTTAGGTTAGGTTAGGTTAGGTTAGGTTAGGTTAGGTTAGGTTAGGTTAGGTTAGGTTAGGTTAGGTTAGGTTAGGTTAGGTTAGGTTAGGTTAGGTTAGGTTAGGTTAGGTTAGGTTAGGTTAGGTTAGGTTAGGTTAGGTTAGGTTAGGTTAGGTTAGGTTAGGTTAGGTTAGGTTAGGTTAGGTTAGGTTAGGTTAGGTTAGGTTAGGTTAGGTTAGGTTAGGTTAGGTTAGGTTAGGTTAGGTTAGGTTAGGTTAGGTTAGGTTAGGTTAGGTTAGGTTAGGTTAGGTTAGGTTAGGTTAGGTTAGGTTAGGTTAGGTTAGGTTAGGTTAGGTTAGGTTAGGTTAGGTTAGGTTAGGTTAGGTTAGGTTAGGTTAGGTTAGGTTAGGTTAGGTTAGGTTAGGTTAGGTTAGGTTAGGTTAGGTTAGGTTAGGTTAGGTTAGGTTAGGTTAGGTTAGGTTAGGTTAGGTTAGGTTAGGTTAGGTTAGGTTAGGTTAGGTTAGGTTAGGTTAGGTTAGGTTAGGTTAGGTTAGGTTAGGTTAGGTTAGGTTAGGTTAGGTTAGGTTAGGTTAGGTTAGGTTAGGTTAGGTTAGGTTAGGTTAGGTTAGGTTAGGTTAGGTTAGGTTAGGTTAGGTTAGGTTAGGTTAGGTTAGGTTAGGTTAGGTTAGGTTAGGTTAGGTTAGGTTAGGTTAGGTTAGGTTAGGTTAGGTTAGGTTAGGTTAGGTTAGGTTAGGTTAGGTTAGGTTAGGTTAGGTTAGGTTAGGTTAGGTTAGGTTAGGTTAGGTTAGGTTAGGTTAGGTTAGGTTAGGTTAGGTTAGGTTAGGTTAGGTTAGGTTAGGTTAGGTTAGGTTAGGTTAGGTTAGGTTAGGTTAGGTTAGGTTAGGTTAGGTTAGGTTAGGTTAGGTTAGGTTAGGTTAGGTTAGGTTAGATTAGGTTAGGTTAGGTTAGGTTAGGTTAGGTTAGGTTAGGTTAGGTTAGGTTAGGTTAGGTTAGGTTAGGTTAGGTTAGGTTAGGTTAGGTTAGGTTAGGTTAGGTTAGGTTAGGTTAGGTTAGGTTAGGTTAGGTTAGGTTAGGTTAGGTTAGGTTAGGTTAGGTTAGGTTAGGTTAGGTTAGGTTAGGTTAGGTTAGGTTAGGTTAGGTTAGGTTAGGTTAGGTTAGGTTAGGTTAGGTTAGGTTAGGTTAGGTTAGGTTAGGTTAGGTTAGGTTAGGTTAGGTTAGGTTAGGTTAGGTTAGGTTAGGTTAGGTTAGGTTAGGTTAGGTTAGGTTAGGTTAGGTTAGGTTAGGTTAGGTTAGGTTAGGTTAGGTTAGGTTAGGTTAGGTTAGGTTAGGTTAGGTTAGGTTAGGTTAGGTTAGGTTAGGTTAGGTTAGGTTAGGTTAGGTTAGGTTAGGTTAGGTTAGGTTAGGTTAGGTTAGGTTAGGTTAGGTTAGGTTAGGTTAGGTTAGGTTAGGTTAGGTTAGGTTAGGTTAGGTTAGGTTAGGTTAGGTTAGGTTAGGTTAGGTTAGGTTAGGTTAGGTTAGGTTAGGTTAGGTTAGGTTAGGTTAGGTTAGGTTAGGTTAGGTTAGGTTAGGTTAGGTTAGGTTAGGTTAGGTTAGGTTAGGTTAGGTTAGGTTAGGTTAGGTTAGGTTAGGTTAGGTTAGGTTAGGTTAGGTTAGGTTAGGTTAGGTTAGGTTAGGTTAGGTTAGGTTAGGTTAGGTTAGGTTAGGTTAGGTTAGGTTAGGTTAGGTTAGGTTAGGTTAGGTTAGGTTAGGTTAGGTTAGGTTAGGTTAGGTTAGGTTAGGTTAGGTTAGGTTAGGTTAGGTTAGGTTAGGTTAGGTTAGGTTAGGTTAGGTTAGGTTAGGTTAGGTTAGGTTAGGTTAGGTTAGGTTAAGGGTACTCGCGTCGGGAGATCGGTTTCAAACTCGGTATCGGGGGGTTATTTGACCTGGTCTTTCTTCCTATACCCCCATTTGGGGCTCTATCGGCACCCCTTGGGGTACCTCCCATACATTTTTTTTTTTTTTGGGGTTTTTTTTTTATTTTCTCGCCTTTTAATTCCTTTATGAACTCAGTATAAGCCTCACCTAAAATTTTCGTTCAATACCCGTCGTTTGACACTAATTTTATCCCTCTAGGATAATAAATGTAGATTTTAAGGCCGGGTTAGATTTTTCAATTTGACAATATTTCCATACAAATGTATGGGATATGAGCGTTTTTCATAATAAAATAGACAAAATCGTAATTGTTGTAATTTATCTTCAACTCAATAACTTAAACCCAAAAAGTTGAGCCCAAAAAGTTGAGCCTAAAAAGTTGAGCCCAAAAAGTGGGTTGAGCCCAAAAAGTGGGTTGAGCCCAAAAAGTTGAGCCCAAAAAGTTGAGCCCAAAAAGTTGAGCCCAAAAAGTTGAGGAAGATTGAAAGGTTAGGTTAGGTTAGGTTAGGTTAGGTTAGGTTAGGTTAGGTTAGGTTAGGTTAGGTTAGGTTAGGTTAGGTTAGGTTAGGTTAGGTTAGGTTAGGTTAGGTTATTTTTTTTTTTTTTTTTTTTTTTTCCTACCACGCCGTCTATCTCCGATGTCCAAGTTTTTCGGAGGTGTGTTATCTTATTTTCTCTGTCATACTGTCTATCTTTCATGCCTCATTCTATATCTTTCTGTCGCTAACCTTCTTTCGCTTCATGTTGGTGGGAGCCAACCTAAATTCTAACCATGTTTTAAATGCAATATTTTATTATTTATTCAATCTTAACATAAAGGAAGAGGGTTTAACACTATGTTATTTACATTTTTCTTATCAATACATATTATTACGTAGGTCCACTTACTGCGTCAAATTGAATTGACCGTAGTGGTCCTATATTTTTACATCCATTTTGTTTCGCTACTCTACTTATTACATATTTACAAAATTCTATGAAATTATTTCTAGTGTTCTTATTTGCTAAAATTTCACAAATATTTTGTGTCGTTATGTTTACATTTATTATATTTTCGGTTTCAAACCGCTGTCGACTGTATATAGGGCACTCAGTTAAAACATGGGAAACGCTTTCATTTTTACTAGGTTCGCAGTGGCACGCCGGACTCTCCTTACACTTAAAGCGATGCAAGTATGAAGAGAATCCGCCGTGCCCTGTGAACATTTGTACTAGTACACTGTCCAGTTCTATCCGTCTCACTATCGGGTAAGCCATGAGCGCATCCGGGAAAAACAATTTTGTTGTTGCAGCCTGTGTTTCTGTCTTGTACCTTTGGTTCCATTCGTCAAGCGACGCGTAACGAATCTGTCGCTTGACGAATGATGCCGGGCAACCACTGTAGTTAGCCTTGGTTTTGATGTGCAACGCTGCCTCTTTTGCAAGTTGGTCCGCCCTCTCATTCCCCTCTAACCCTGCGTGAGCCTTTATCCAAAATAATTTCACTATTTTGTGCTCGTCATTCAGCTTCTGAACATTGGCTCTGGTTTGTACGGCTATTGGGTGAGGGGAACTTAAGTTTGTGACTGTCTCCAGCGCTGATCTTGAGTCACAGTAAATGTTGCACCTCGTTTTTTCACTCTTTGCCGCTTTTGCTGTTGCTTCCATTAGCGCGAGCAGCTCGGCCTGATAGACGGAGCAGCAGTCCTCCAGTTTCAGTTTTCGGGTACTCGTTTCTTCGGCACCGTCCCGAATGGACAGTGCCGCTCCCACTTTCCCCTCTATTTTGCTCCCATCTGTGTAAATATTGAGGCAATCCTCGTTGCTGTACTGGGCGAGTGCTGCTTCGTCTGGCAGGCATATAAAGCTGAGCTCTCTTTTCTTCGCAGGGTGCGGCATTGAGGCGTACGGCACTGGTTTCTCCATCTCCCGGTCTCCTATTACTTGCCAGTTATAACCCTTCTTAACTTCATAAAGCTGGGCTGCTTCCCTGACTCTAATGTCCAGAGGAAGCAACCCGGCAAGTAATAGCACCGAGTTCAGGGACGCGGTTTTGTATGCCTTCACCATCTTTTGGGCAAAGCCGCGTTGAATCGAGGCGAACTCCCTTCTAATTGACAGTTTTTGAGCTGCCGGTGCCCATGCGCTAGCAGCGTACAGTATTGTTGGCTCTACCACCGCTGTGTACATTGTTCGTACGATCTCTGGCTTTAGCCCCCAATGTATTTTCGCTGTTCTGGCCAATTGTTTGTAGAAGACTGCCGCTTTTCTGCAGGCATTCGCAGCATGTTCGTTGAAGGTCAGCTTTTCGTCGATTGTGAGTCCCAGCAGCTTGATTTTCTTTGACATCGCTATGTCGATCCCTCCCATGCTCAGTCGCGGGGTGTCGTATTTTAGCTTCTTGGTGATCACCATTGCCACGGTTTTTTCTGGGGCAAACTTCAGCTTATACTTGACACCCCACGCCCTAACATGTTCGAGTGCGGCATTAGCTTTCCTCTCGATCTCCAGCGCGGTCTCACCTTCGACAGCCAGCGTGACGTCATCGGCGAATGCCTGCACGTAGTTGCCCCCCCTCTCCAGCTCGTGCAGGAGGGGATCCAACAGCAGGTTCCAAAAAGTTGGACCTCCTATGGACCCTTGCACACATCCCATTTCAGTCTCCCTATCGCACTCGTTTCCGGCATATCTTAATTTTACTCTCCTGTCTTGAAGGTAGCTATCTACCACCCTCCTCAAGTTTACTGGACAGTTTTCCTCAGCCAATCGGACCCGAATAGCTGGCCACCAAGCTCCGTTGAAAGCGCCCTCTATATCTAGTGACACGAGTGTAACGATCTTTTTCTGTTTTAACTTCTCGCGTATGTGTCTCATTAGGATATAAAGGGCATCTTCCGTACTTTTCTGGGGCATGAATCCGAATTGGCGAGTACTGAGTCTTGGTATGAGGTAAAACTTGATTCGGGTGATCAACATTTTCTCGAAGATTTTGCCAAGTACGGGAAGGAGACCGATTGGTCTGTATGATTTGGGTGTCATATAATCCCGCTTTCCTGGCTTCCGGAGGACAACTACAGTCGCCATCTTCCACAACTTGGGGAAGTGCCCCTTATCCAGGCATCTATTCAGCAGACTTAGGAACAGATCTGGGTCCACGGCTACTGCGGCCTGGCTGATGTCTGCCGTGATGCCATCAGAGCCAGGGGCCTTTTTGGGGTTAAAAGATCTCACAGCCGCATTCAGTTCTGCCTTTGTGAAATGTGGATCGCAGGTTTCATCCTGGTTTCCAACATTTACACTTTCCGCTACGTCCCTTATGCGGCGGTGTTCCTCATTGTCCTCGGATAGTAGGTCCTTCGGGAAGAAAGAATCTGCCAACAGTTTTGCGGAACCTAGGCCGTCCAACACTTTCCCATTTTCCTTAAGTGGCAAATCCTCCTCCCGTTTCCTCGTCCGTCCTATTACCCGGTAGATCCCTTCCCAGACCGATTCCCTTGTCTGTTTCCCGCAAAATTCCTTCCAGCTCTGTGTCATTGCATTCCCGACTTCCATTTCGTAATATTCCTTCTTTTTCAGATATTCGGCAACCACCCCCGCCCTTCGGATTGGCGCCGCGCACCTGATTCGTCTTCTGCTGGTGATGACATCCCTTTTTAGAACTGTGAGCCTCTCGGTCCACCACGACAAGGTAAGTGTTTGTGTGTTTTTCTTTTGTGTTAGTGTGTGTCTGCATGCGTGTGTTACTGCTTGTGTGTATGTGTGAATGTGTGATTCTAATTGTTGTGTGTCTGTGATGTTCTCTACACTTTCGAGTGTTAATTGATGTTCCTCCAGAAATTGGGCCATTTTCTCACGAAAAAGACTCCAATTTGCCTTCTTAGTGTTGTAGAGTCTTGTTGTGTTTGTGATGTGTGTGCCGCGTGATTTTTGTAAGAGTATGTTGAGTGTGATGCCGTTATGGTCCGAGCTAGTGAGGCCTTCTTCGATCTTCCAGTCATCAACCAGGGAAAGGAGATCGGCCGAGCAGGCTGTCACATCGACATGACTGGTGTAGCGCTTACCTCCCCGGATGGTATCGAAGGTGGGTACCGAAAAGTTGTTATTCAACACTTGTAGGCCCAGGTCATCAAGCGTTGCCAGCACTTCTTCTCCTCTCGTTTTCGTGGTGACACTCCCCCACCAGGTGTTCCATGCGTTGGTGTCGCCCCCGACCAGGATCCTACGTGGTCCCAACTTTTGGACTATCTTTGTTAGATGCTCCAGGTATGGTTCCAGAGGCAAATTATCTTCAAAGTAGACTGATACCAGAGTGATGGTCCACGCTGTCGTCCTTAACCCTATCACAGCAATATTGTTGTTGGTGTGTTCCGGATATTGGATGACGTCCAGCGTGGGGTCCATCACTACTATGGCAGCTTTTACAATCCCGTCTCCTTGGTCTGCGCTCTGGAAAACCCTTGTTCCTGCATAAGTTTTTAGGGTCTTTTGGGCTCCTACGTATGGCTCCTGGATGAGGAGAACTGTCGCCTTGCTTTTTGTTGCTTCAAGGAAGAGTTCATTTGTGGCTAGTTGGGTTTTCCTCAGGTTTGCTTGGATGATTTTGTACGGGACGCCCTCAGCAATACGCCACGGTGGATCGCGCCAGTGCTTCCCACTTACGCCTCACCGGGCATTCGCTGCTGAAGGCGTTATGGTCAGTTCTACCTAGTTTTGCTTTGGTGCAGTTCGTGCAGTTGGGTGACGAGTCCTTGTGCCACTCAGCACAATCCGCTTTGTGGTGCGCACCGCCGCAGTGGCTGCACACGTCGACCGCCTCAGTGCAGGATCGCTTCCCATGGCCGTATCCCAGGCAGCGCGAGCACTGCACCAGGGGGGATTGATCGGCGACTCTGACCCGCTGCATGTCAACGTGTACTGCCCCTGCGTCGGTGAGGCGCTGCCACATACACGGAGACACTCTGGCTACCACGTGTGATGTGAGCGGGTTCCGCGCGCGCTTTTTGAAAAGTATTTCCATGCGATCATCCTCCTTACTCAGGTCCTTCAGAATGTGTCTGTTTTGCGTCTTGAGTGCTTTGATGATGTCCTCGTCTGAGTTGCTCTGCAAAACTCCATACATAATGACGAGGGGATCTTTGTTTTTAATTTCTTCCACACTCATTCCGTCCTTTTCTGCCAGTTTTTCCTTCACCTTTCTAATCTCATCCCTATCTCTGCATCCTACTATGATTTTCCTGTCTTTGGCCCTCCTTATCCTGTCTATTCTTAGTCCTTCCTCCTTCGCATTTATCACTTTCCTAATCCTCTCAAAGACCTGGTCTCCGGTCTCCTGATCGTCCACCGAAGCGACCACTATGGAGTGCATGGCGGTATTTTCACGCGTGTGCCCGCTGGCGGGGCCGGCCACGACACTCGCGTAGCTGTCTCGATCGGCCGCCTTTTTCAGGCTTTCGCCGATCTTCAAGAGCTCCTCCTTGTTCTCCTGAAGCATTCTGCTATGCTCCTCAAGCTTTTCCAGCAGCTTTCCTTCGCTTTCTAGTCTGTGAAAAACTTCAACAGGGGGCTCTGGCACCGTCGGTGGCTCCCCAGCGCGCAAAGGGGCGGACTGCGACTTTTTCGCTCCTTCCGCTTCCTTAACTAGCTGGTACAGGCGGTCGGCGGCTTCCTGCACCTCCTGCTTTATTTCCTTCTTGATGTTACCTGAACGGCTCAAGCTACCCTTGAGTCGACTCAGGCAGCGTCTCGCCTCAGTGACTCGATCCGCTTGATTGTCTGTAGCGAGAGGGCCGCTTTTGCTCACTTTTGCTGGAGCTGAGTCCTTGGTTTTTAACGCCACCTCTGCTTGTCGTATTCCCTTTTCAGTTGTCAGTGTCGGTGGGGAGGCGTGGCTCGTGCCGCTCTCAATCAGCCCACAGTCACTGCTCCCCGCCGCCGCCGCGTCGGGCTCCAGCCGCGGCGCCGCCCGGCGCGGCTGCGGCGGACTCACCGCGGATGTTTTCAGGAGCGGAACGGTGCCGGCACTGGACTCCGATAGCCCAGTCTCCCACTCGCCGATGCTGCGGCGTACTGCGCCTTCCCTACGAGGCGCGCTTGTGGCGTCCGAGGGTCCCGCGGTATCGTCCAGCGAGCTGGTGCGGCCGCTGACGCGTACGCCGGCTTTTGTTGGCGTGCGCATCAATGACATCTTAACCGTAACAGTATGCAGAAACACAGAAAACAAAAGCAAACAGTCCTAACACAAACAAAAACCACGTGTTTGTAAGTCTTACCGTTCGAAAGTTACTATGTTCCCGAACTCAAAGGTGAGGGCGAGGGCGTCGCGGGGCGCCCCACGAGTTGCACTACTACCACCAGATGCGCTCAAAGCTATAAGCCACTATTTTGTAAGCGTAGTTACTGTCTTTTTACAAAAAACCCCGTGTTCCTAGCTCTTCCCGTTCTCGAGATACCGCTCCAGAAGGCGAGCGCTCGTGAGGGGGCGAGGGGCGCGGGCGCGGGGCGCGAGCGCGGGGGCAGGAGGTCGTCCGATAACAAGATAACAAGTCGTTCCGCGCCGCCTGATAACAGCTTGCTCCCGCGCACGCACACACGCCGTACACATACAATAGGTATTTTTAAATACAATAGGTCTCAGTCTTATTTCGACGAAAGTTATAAATAACCCGTGTACAATTTAACTGCGAACTATACAAACAAACAAAACTCGTATAAGGTATTTTATCTAAATGTTTTGACTTAAAATGTAGTAGGTACAGGTCAATTAACCTTCTCAACTTAGTGACCTAATTTATAACTAATTATAATGTCAATTTATTGTTACTTACAATCACAAACATACTACCTAACCTATGCCTAATTAGAATTAAGATTTTATCCCGGCAACGGTACTCTGTGACCGCGAGCAGGCGCCGGCTACACTCAGATTACAATCGGGAACTCTGTTGTATGTAGGTTATTTAAATAATGTTAGTCTGCAAATAAAAATAACTAATAATCTAAGTATAGTCTTTTAGAGTGGTTCCAGCTCTTTTGAGCTGGTTTTTCGTCACGTGAAAGCCGCGTAGGAATTTCTTCAAACGTCGATATCTCCTCGGGGTATGTCGGGATAAATCCAAATTTTTGGTGAAATGTTCTGCTCGTCCGTAGTGGACGGATTTTTATTTTTTAAAACGGTTTTCTGCGCGTTCGAACACACTGCACTTTTTGTAAACTTTCACGAAAAACGGAGCACTTTTTCCTATTTATTGGATTTTTGAAGCTTGAAAATCTTGCAGACCTTGCCGAGCTTGCAAACCTTGCAGACCTTGCCTAGCTTGCCGATCTTGCAGATCTTGCCAACCTTGCCGAGCTTGCCGATCTTGCAGATCTTGCAATCCTTGCCGAGCTTGCAGACCTTGCCTTGCCAACCTTGCCGAGCTTGCCGATCTTGCAGATCTTGCAATCCTTGCCGAGCTTGCAGACCTTGCCTTGCCTTGCCTTGCCAGTCTTGCAGATCTTGCCAACCTTGCCGAGCTTGCCGATCTTGCAGATCTTGCAATCCTTGCCGAGCTTGCAGACCTTGCCGTTGTTGCCACTTTTCATACAAATTTAATTCAAATTATCTTGCCGAGCTTGCAGATCTTGCCGTTTCGGCAAATCTGGCAAGGTTTGTCACCAACACTTTACACTTTGCTTGCAAGTTTTGTTCGAATTTTCTTGCAGGCCTTGCCGAGCTTGCCGATTCGGCAAGGTTTGCAAGATTAAATAAATAGATGAATAATCGCGACGGAGCTTACGGATTTGCTGCCTTCCCGAAGGCGGGTGGAACGCGACTGGTGGTCGGTTAGGTTAGGTTAGGTTAGGTTAGGTTAGGTTAGGTTAGGTTAGGTTAGGTTAGGTTAGGTTAGGTTAGGTTAGGTTAGGTTAGGTTAGGTTAGGTTAGGTTAGGTTAGGTTAGGTTAGGTTAGGTTAGGTTAGGTTAGGTTAGGTTAGGTTAGGTTAGGTTAGGTTAGGTTAGGTTAGGTTAGGTTAGGTTAGGTTAGGTTAGGTTAGGTTAGGTTAGGTTAGGTTAGGTTAGGTTAGGTTAGGTTAGGTTAGGTTAGGTTAGGTTAGGTTAGGTTAGGTTAGGTTAGGTTAGGTTAGGTTAGGTTAGGTTAGGTTAGGTTAGGTTAGGTTAGGTTAGGTTAGGTTAGGTTAGGTTAGGTTAGGTTAGGTTAGGTTAGGTTAGGTTAGGTTAGGTTAGGTTAGGTTAGGTTAGGTTAGGTTAGGTTAGGTTAGGTTAAGGGTACTCGCGTCGGGAGATCGGTTTCAAACTCGGTATCGGGGGGTTATTTGACCTGGTCTTTCTTCCTATACCCCCATTTGGGGTTCTATCGGCACCCCTTGGGGTACCTCCCATACATTTTTTTTTTTTTTGGGGTTTTTTTTTTATTTTCTCGCCTTTTAATTCCTTTATGAACTCAGTATAAGCCTCACTTAAAATTTTCGTTCAATACCCGTCGTTTGACACTAATTTTATCCCTCTAGGATAATAAATGTAGATTTTAAGGCCGGGTTAGATTTTTCAATTTGACAATATTTCCATACAAATGTATGGGATATGAGCGTTTTTCATAATAAAATAGACAAAATCGTAATTGTTGTAATTTATCTTCAACTCAATAACTTAAACCCAAAAAGTTGAGCCCAAAAAGTTGAGCCTAAAAAGTTGAGCCCAAAAAGTGGGTTGAGCCCAAAAAGTGGGTTGAGCCCAAAAAGTTGAGCCCAAAAAGTTGAGCCCAAAAAGTTGAGGAAGATTGAAAGGTTAGGTTAGGTTAGGTTAGGTTAGGTTAGGTTAGGTTAGGTTAGGTTAGGTTAGGTTAGGTTAGGTTAGGTTAGGTTAGGTTAGGTTAGGTTAGGTTAGGTTAGGTTAGGTTAGGTTAGGTTAGGTTAGGTTAGGTTAGGTTAGGTTAGGTTAGGTTAGGTTAGGTTAGGTTAGGTTAGGTTAGGTTAGGTTAGGTTAGGTTAGGTTAGGTTAGGTTAGGTTAGGTTAGGTTAGGTTAGGTTAGGTTAGGTTAGGTTAGGTTAGGTTAGGTTAGGTTAGGTTAGGTTAGGTTAGGTTAGGTTAGGTTAGGTTAGGTTAGGTTAGGTTAGGTTAGGTTAGGTTAGGTTAGGTTAGGTTAGGTTAGGTTAGGTTAGGTTAGGTTAGGTTAGGTTAGGTTAGGTTAGGTTAGGTTAGGTTAGGTTAGGTTAGGTTAGGTTAGGTTAGGTTAGGTTAGGTTAGGTTAGGTTAGGTTAGGTTAGGTTAGGTTAGGTTAGGTTAGGTTAGGTTAGGTTAGGTTAGGTTAGGTTAGGTTAGGTTAGGTTAGGTTAGGTTAGGTTAGGTTAGGTTAGGTTAGGTTAGGTTAGGTTAGGTTAGGTTAGGTTAGGTTAGGTTAGGTTAGGTTAGGTTAGGTTAGGTTAGGTTAGGTTAGGTTAGGTTAGGTTAGGTTAGGTTAGGTTAGGTTAGGTTAGGTTAGGTTAGGTTAGGTTAGGTTAGGTTAGGTTAGGTTAGGTTAGGTTAGGTTAGGTTAGGTTAGGTTAGGTTAGGTTAGGTTAGGTTAGGTTAGGTTAGGTTAGGTTAGGTTAGGTTAGGTTAGGTTAGGTTAGGTTAGGTTAGGTTAGGTTAGGTTAGGTTAGGTTAGGTTAGGTTAGGTTAGGTTAGGTTAGGTTAGGTTAGGTTAGGTTAGGTTAGGTTAGGTTAGGTTAGGTTAGGTTAGGTTAGGTTAGGTTAGGTTAGGTTAGGTTAGGTTAGGTTAGGTTAGGTTAGGTTAGGTTAGGTTAGGTTAGGTTAGGTTAGGTTAGGTTAGGTTAGGTTAGGTTAGGTTAGGTTAGGTTAGGTTAGGTTAGGTTAGGTTAGGTTAGGTTAGGTTAGGTTAGGTTAGGTTAGGTTAGGTTAGGTTAGGTTAGGTTAGGTTAGGTTAGGTTAGGTTAGGTTAGGTTAGGTTAGGTTAGGTTAGGCTAGGTTAGGTTAGGTTAGGTTAGGTTAGGTTAGGTTAGGTTAGGTTAGGTTAGGTTAGGTTAGGTTAGGTTAGGTTAGGTTAGGTTAGGTTAGGTTAGGTTAGGTTAGGTTAGGTTAGGTTAGGTTAGGTTAGGTTAGGTTAGGTTAGGTTAGGTTAGGTTAGGTTAGGTTAGGTTAGGTTAGGTTAGGTTAGGTTAGGTTAGGTTAGGTTAGGTTAGGTTAGGTTAGGTTAGGTTAGGTTAGGTTAGGTTAGGTTAGGTTAGGTTAGGTTAGGTTAGGTTAGGTTAGGTTAGGTTAGGTTAGGTTAGGTTAGGTTAGGTTAGGTTAGGTTAGGTTAGGTTAGGTTAGGTTAGGTTAGGTTAGGTTAGGTTAGGTTAGGTTAGGTTAGGTTAGGTTAGGTTAGGTTAGGTTAGGTTAGGTTAGGTTAGGTTAGGTTAGGTTAGGTTAGGTTAGGTTAGGTTAGGTTAGGTTAGGTTAGGTTAGGTTAGGTTAGGTTAGGTTAGGTTAGGTTAGGTTAGGTTAGGTTAGGTTAGGTTAGGTTAGGTTAGGTTAGGTTAGGTTAGGTTAGGTTAGGTTAGGTTAGGTTAGGTTAGGTTAGGTTAGGTTAGGTTAGGTTAGGTTAGGTTAGGTTAGGTTAGGTTAGGTTAGGTTAGGTTAGGTTAGGTTAGGTTAGGTTAGGTTAGGTTAGGTTAGGTTAGGTTAGGTTAGGTTAGGTTAGGTTAGGTTAGGTTAGGTTAGGTTAGGTTAGGTTAGGTTAGGTTAGGTTAGGTTAGGTTAGGTTAGGTTAGGTTAGGTTAGGTTAGGTTAGGTTAGGTTAGGTTAGGTTAGGTTAGGTTAGGTTAGGTTAGGTTAGGTTAGGTTAGGTTAGGTTAGGTTAGGTTAGGTTAGGTTAGGTTAGGTTAGGTTAGGTTAGGTTAGGTTAGGTTAGGTTAGGTTAGGTTAGGTTAGGTTAGGTTAGGTTAGGTTAGGTTAGGTTAGGTTAGGTTAGGTTAGGTTAGGTTAGGTTAGGTTAGGTTAGGTTAGGTTAGGTTAGGTTAGGTTAGGTTAGGTTAGGTTAGGTTAGGTTAGGTTAGGTTAGGTTAGGTTAGGTTAGGTTAGGTTAGGTTAGGTTAGGTTAGGTTAGGTTAGGTTAGGTTAGGTTAGGTTAGGTTAGGTTAGGTTAGGTTAGGTTAGGTTAGGTTAGGTTAGGTTAGGTTAGGTTAGGTTAGGTTAGGTTAGGTTAGGTTAGGTTAGGTTAGGTTAGGTTAGGTTAGGTTAGGTTAGGTTAGGTTAGGTTAGGTTAGGTTAGGTTAGGTTAGGTTAGGTTAGGTTAGGTTAGGTTAGGTTAGGTTAGGTTAGGTTAGGTTAGGTTAGGTTAGGTTAGGTTAGGTTAGATTAGGTTAGGTTAGGTTAGGTTAGGTTAGGTTAGGTTAGGTTAGGTTAGGTTAGGTTAGGTTAGGTTAGGTTAGGTTAGGTTAGGTTAGGTTAGGTTAGGTTAGGTTAGGTTAGGTTAGGTTAGGTTAGGTTAGGTTAGGTTAGGTTAGGTTAGGTTAGGTTAGGTTAGGTTAGGTTAGGTTAGGTTAGGTTAGGTTAGGTTAGGTTAGGTTAGGTTAGGTTAGGTTAGGTTAGGTTAGGTTAGGTTAGGTTAGGTTAGGTTAGGTTAGGTTAGGTTAGGTTAGGTTAGGTTAGGTTAGGTTAGGTTAGGTTAGGTTAGGTTAGGTTAGGTTAGATTAGGTTAGGTTAGGTTAGGTTAGGTTAGGTTAGGTTAGGTTAGGTTAGGTTAGGTTAGGTTAGGTTAGGTTAGGTTAGGTTAGGTTAGGTTAGGTTAGGTTAGGTTAGGTTAGGTTAGGTTAGGTTAGGTTAGGTTAGGTTAGGTTAGGTTAGGTTAGGTTAGGTTAGGTTAGGTTAGGTTAGGTTAGGTTAGGTTAGGTTAGGTTAGGTTAGGTTAGGTTAGGTTAGGTTAGGTTAGGTTAGGTTAGGTTAGGTTAGGTTAGGTTAGGTTAGGTTAGGTTAGGTTAGGTTAGGTTAGGTTAGGTTAGGTTAGGTTAGGTTAGGTTAGGTTAGGTTAGGTTAGGTTAGGTTAGGTTAGGTTAGGTTAGGTTAGGTTAGGTTAGGTTAGGTTAGGTTAGGTTAGGTTAGGTTAGGTTAGGTTAGGTTAGGTTAGGTTAGGTTAGGTTAGGTTAGGTTAGGTTAGGTTAGGTTAGGTTAGGTTAGGTTAGGTTAGGTTAGGTTAGGTTAGGTTAGGTTAGGTTAGGTTAGGTTAGGTTAGGTTAGGTTAGGTTAGGTTAGGTTAGGTTAGGTTAGGTTAGGTTAGGTTAGGTTAGGTTAGGTTAGGTTAGGTTAGGTTAGGTTAGGTTAGGTTAGGTTAGGTTAGGTTAGGTTAGGTTAGGTTAGGTTAGGTTAGGTTAGGTTAGGTTAGGTTAGGTTAGGTTAGGTTAGGTTAGGTTAGGTTAGGTTAGGTTAGGTTAGGTTAGGTTAGGTTAGGTTAGGTTAGGTTAGGTTAGGTTAGGTTAGGTTAGGTTAGGTTAGGTTAGGTTAGGTTAGGTTAGGTTAGGTTAGGTTAGGTTAGGTTAGGTTAGGTTAGGTTAGGTTAGGTTAGGTTAGGTTAGGTTAGGTTAGGTTAGGTTAGGTTAGGTTAGGTTAGGTTAGGTTAGGTTAGGTTAGGTTAGGTTAGGTTAGGTTAGGTTAGGTTAGGTTAGGTTAGGTTAGGTTAGGTTAGGTTAGGTTAGGTTAGGTTAGGTTAGGTTAGGTTAGGTTAGGTTAGGTTAGGTTAGGTTAGGTTAGGTTAGGTTAGGTTAGGTTAGGTTAGGTTAGGTTAGGTTAGGTTAGGTTAGGTTAGGTTAGGTTAGGTTAGGTTAGGTTAGGTTAGGTTAGGTTAGGTTAGGTTAGGTTAGGTTAGGTTAGGTTAGGTTAGGTTAGGTTAGGTTAGGTTAGGTTAGGTTAGGTTAGGTTAGGTTAGGTTAGGTTAGGTTAGGTTAGGTTAGGTTAGGTTAGGTTAGGTTAGGTTAGGTTAGGTTAGGTTAGGTTAGGTTAGGTTAGGTTAGGTTAGGTTAGGTTAGGTTAGGTTAGGTTAGGTTAGGTTAGGTTAGGTTAGGTTAGGTTAGGTTAGGTTAGGTTAGGTTAGGTTAGGTTAGGTTAGGTTAGGTTAGGTTAGGTTAGGTTAGGTTAGGTTAGGTTAGGTTAGGTTAGGTTAGGTTAGGTTAGGTTAGGTTAGGTTAGGTTAGGTTAGGTTAGGTTAGGTTAGGTTAGGTTAGGTTAGGTTAGGTTAGGTTAGGTTAGGTTAGGTTAGGTTAGGTTAGGTTAGGTTAGGTTAGGTTAGGTTAGGTTAGGTTAGGTTAGGTTAGGTTAGGTTAGGTTAGGTTAGGTTAGGTTAGGTTAGGTTAGGTTAGGTTAGGTTAGGTTAGGTTAGGTTAGGTTAGGTTAGGTTAGGTTAGGTTAGGTTAGGTTAGGTTAGGTTAGGTTAGGTTAGGTTAGGTTAGGTTAGGTTAGGTTAGGTTAGGTTAGGTTAGGTTAGGTTAGGTTAGGTTAGGTTAGGTTAGGTTAGGTTAGGTTAGGTTAGGTTAGGTTAGGTTAGGTTAGGTTAGGTTAGGTTAGGTTAGGTTAGGTTAGGTTAGGTTAGGTTAGGTTAGGTTAGGTTAGGTTAGGTTAGGTTAGGTTAGGTTAGGTTAGGTTAGGTTAGGTTAGGTTAGGTTAGGTTAGGTTAGGTTAGGTTAGGTTAGGTTAGGTTAGGTTAGGTTAGGTTAGGTTAGGTTAGGTTAGGTTAGGTTAGGTTAGGTTAGGTTAGGTTAGGTTAGATTAGGTTAGGTTAGGTTAGGTTAGGTTAGGTTAGGTTAGGTTAGGTTAGGTTAGGTTAGGTTAGGTTAGGTTAGGTTAGGTTAGGTTAGGTTAGGTTAGGTTAGGTTAGGTTAGGTTAGGTTAGGTTAGGTTAGGTTAGGTTAGGTTAGGTTAGGTTAGGTTAGGTTAGGTTAGGTTAGGTTAGGTTAGGTTAGGTTAGGTTAGGTTAGGTTAGGTTAGGTTAGGTTAGGTTAGGTTAGGTTAGGTTAGGTTAGGTTAGGTTAGGTTAGGTTAGGTTAGGTTAGGTTAGGTTAGGTTAGGTTAGGTTAGGTTAGGTTAGGTTAGGTTAGGTTAGGTTAGGTTAGGTTAGGTTAGGTTAGGTTAGGTTAGGTTAGGTTAGGTTAGGTTAGGTTAGGTTAGGTTAGGTTAGGTTAGGTTAGGTTAGGTTAGGTTAGGTTAGGTTAGGTTAGGTTAGGTTAGGTTAGGTTAGGTTAGGTTAGGTTAGGTTAGGTTAGGTTAGGTTAGGTTAGGTTAGGTTAGGTTAGGTTAGGTTAGGTTAGGTTAGGTTAGGTTAGGTTAGGTTAGGTTAGGTTAGGTTAGGTTAGGTTAGGTTAGGTTAGGTTAGGTTAGGTTAGGTTAGGTTAGGTTAGGTTAGGTTAGGTTAGGTTAGGTTAGGTTAGGTTAGGTTAGGTTAGGTTAGGTTAGGTTAGGTTAGGTTAGGTTAGGTTAGGTTAGGTTAGGTTAGGTTAGGTTAGGTTAGGTTAGGTTAGGTTAGGTTAGGTTAGGTTAGGTTAGGTTAGGTTAGGTTAGGTTAGGTTAGGTTAGGTTAGGTTAGGTTAGGTTAGGTTAGGTTAGGTTAGGTTAGGTTAGGTTAGGTTAGGTTAGGTTAGGTTAGGTTAGGTTAGGTTAGGTTAGGTTAGGTTAGGTTAGGTTAGGTTAGGTTAGGTTAGGTTAGGTTAGGTTAGGTTAGGTTAGGTTAGGTTAGGTTAGGTTAGGTTAGGTTAGGTTAGGTTAGGTTAGGTTAGGTTAGGTTAGGTTAGGTTAGGTTAGGTTAGGTTAGGTTAGGTTAGGTTAGGTTAGGTTAGGTTAGGTTAGGTTAGGTTAGGTTAGGTTAGGTTAGGTTAGGTTAGGTTAGGTTAGGTTAGGTTAGGTTAGGTTAGGTTAGGTTAGGTTAGGTTAGGTTAGGTTAGGTTAGGTTAGGTTAGATTAGGTTAGGTTAGGTTAGGTTAGGTTAGGTTAGGTTAGGTTAGGTTAGGTTAGGTTAGGTTAGGTTAGGTTAGGTTAGGTTAGGTTAGGTTAGGTTAGGTTAGGTTAGGTTAGGTTAGGTTAGGTTAGGTTAGGTTAGGTTAGGTTAGGTTAGGTTAGGTTAGGTTAGGTTAGGTTAGGTTAGGTTAGGTTAGGTTAGGTTAGGTTAGGTTAGGTTAGGTTAGGTTAGGTTAGGTTAGGTTAGGTTAGGTTAGGTTAGGTTAGGTTAGGTTAGGTTAGGTTAGGTTAGGTTAGGTTAGGTTAGGTTAGGTTAGGTTAGGTTAGGTTAGGTTAGGTTAGGTTAGGTTAGGTTAGGTTAGGTTAGGTTAGGTTAGGTTAGGTTAGGTTAGGTTAGGTTAGGTTAGGTTAGGTTAGGTTAGGTTAGGTTAGGTTAGGTTAGGTTAGGTTAGGTTAGGTTAGGTTAGGTTAGGTTAGGTTAGGTTAGGTTAGGTTAGGTTAGGTTAGGTTAGGTTAGGTTAGGTTAGGTTAGGTTAGGTTAGGTTAGGTTAGGTTAGGTTAGGTTAGGTTAGGTTAGGTTAGGTTAGGTTAGGTTAGGTTAGGTTAGGTTAGGTTAGGTTAGGTTAGGTTAGGTTAGGTTAGGTTAGGTTAGGTTAGGTTAGGTTAGGTTAGGTTAGGTTAGGTTAGGTTAGGTTAGGTTAGGTTAGGTTAGGTTAGGTTAGGTTAGGTTAGGTTAGGTTAGGTTAGGTTAGGTTAGGTTAGGTTAGGTTAGGTTAGGTTAGGTTAGGTTAGGTTAGGTTAGGTTAGGTTAGGTTAGGTTAGGTTAGGTTAGGTTAGGTTAGGTTAGGTTAGGTTAGGTTAGGTTAGGTTAGGTTAGGTTAGGTTAGGTTAGGTTAGGTTAGGTTAGGTTAGGTTAGGTTAGGTTAGGTTAGGTTAGGTTAGGTTAGGTTAGGTTAGGTTAGGTTAGGTTAGGTTAGGTTAGGTTAGGTTAGGTTAGGTTAGGTTAGGTTAGGTTAGGTTAGGTTAGGTTAGGTTAGGTTAGGTTAGGTTAGGTTAGGTTAGGTTAGGTTAGGTTAGGTTAGGTTAGGTTAGGTTAGGTTAGGTTAGGTTAGGTTAGGTTAGGTTAGGTTAGGTTAGGTTAGGTTAGGTTAGGTTAGGTTAGGTTAGGTTAGGTTAGGTTAGGTTAGGTTAGGTTAGGTTAGGTTAGGTTAGGTTAGGTTAGGTTAGGTTAGGTTAGGTTAGGTTAGGTTAGGTTAGGTTAGGTTAGGTTAGGTTAGGTTAGGTTAGGTTAGGTTAGGTTAGGTTAGGTTAGGTTAGGTTAGGTTAGGTTAGGTTAGGTTAGGTTAGGTTAGGTTAGGTTAGGTTAGGTTAGGTTAGGTTAGGTTAGGTTAGGTTAGGTTAGGTTAGGTTAGGTTAGGTTAGGTTAGGTTAGGTTAGGTTAGGTTAGGTTAGGTTAGGTTAGGTTAGGTTAGGTTAGGTTAGGTTAGGTTAGGTTAGGTTAGGTTAGGTTAGGTTAGGTTAGGTTAGGTTAGGTTAGGTTAGGTTAGGTTAGGTTAGGTTAGGTTAGGTTAGGTTAGGTTAGGTTAGGTTAGGTTAGGTTAGGTTAGGTTAGGTTAGGTTAGGTTAGGTTAGGTTAGGTTAGGTTAGGTTAGGTTAGGTTAGGTTAGGTTAGGTTAGGTTAGGTTAGGTTAGGTTAGGTTAGGTTAGGTTAGGTTAGGTTAGGTTAGGTTAGGTTAGGTTAGGTTAGGTTAGGTTAGGTTAGGTTAGGTTAGGTTAGGTTAGGTTAGGTTAGGTTAGGTTAGGTTAGGTTAGGTTAGTTAGGTTAGGTTAGGTTAGGTTAGGTTAGGTTAGGTTAGGTTAGGTTAGGTTAGGTTAGGTTAGGTTAGGTTAGGTTAGGTTAGGTTAGGTTAGGTTAGGTTAGGTTAGGTTAGGTTAGGTTAGGTTAGGTTAGGTTAGGTTAGGTTAGGTTAGGTTAGGTTAGGTTAGGTTAGGTTAGGTTAGGTTAGGTTAGGTTAGGTTAGGTTAGGTTAGCTTAGGTTAGGTTAGGTTAGGTTAGGTTAGGTTAGGTTAGGTTAGGTTAGGTTAGGTTAGGTTAGGTTAGGTTAGGTTAGGTTAGGTTAGGTTAGGTTAGGTTAGGTTAGGTTAGGTTAGGTTAGGTTAGATTAGGTTAGGTTAGGTTAGGTTAGGTTAGGTTAGGTTAGGTTAGGTTAGGTTAGGTTAGGTTAGGTTAGGTTAGGTTAGGTTAGGTTAGGTTAGGTTAGGTTAGGTTAGGTTAGGTTAGGTTAGGTTAGGTTAGGTTAGGTTAGGTTAGGTTAGGTTAGGTTAGGTTAGGTTAGGTTAGGTTAGGTTAGGTTAGGTTAGGTTAGGTTAGGTTAG